>CM038682.1:345333881-345933881 GCA_021605205.1 Aegilops longissima
TTGGGGAGAGGACCGGGGCCGATATAAGTAGAGCTAGCCACCACAGTAGAGGCAGGTTGAACTACTCGAGTCATCACCCCCACAAGTTCACCGAGCACAAGAACACCTCAACCTCACGAGGCTGTTCTTCCCCTTGTACTGCTCTTCATCATCCCAAGAGGCAATCCACCACCACACACTGGAGTAGGGTATTACACTACAACGATGGCCTGAACCAGTATAAATCTCGTGTCTTTCTGTGTTGCGAGTTTGTCGAGTTCGTCCGCGAGATCTTAGCAAGCTAGGGCGTGGATTGGTAGGAGCGAAAGAACTTCGCGCGCACCCCAGAGTTCGAACCTTAAGGGTTTTGCCGGAACCCCACATCTGACATTTGGCGCGCCAGGTAGTGGTGTGCCGTAGCTCCTCACCACCAGCCTACACTCCGCGCCACCGCACTTCGCCCCCATGGCAGGTGCCCCGCCTCCCGCTCCCGCGGCCAGTGCTGACGACGGGGTCCGTGGGGTCCGAGCCCTGGCCCCCGTCCTGCGGTAGGTGCGATGGCCACCTAAGTTCATACCGGAGATACCGCCGCGCTACGACGGCGCGACGGCATTCCTGCTGGCATACGAGGAGGCCGTCCTCGAGGCCGGGGGAGACGACAAGGTCATGGCCAACTGGCTCCCCATGGCCCTCGCCGGCAAGCCACGCGCCTGGCTGCTCAACCTCCCTGGATCCATGGTGGCGTCCTGGGGGAACTCCGCGACCTCTTCACTGCTCACTACGCGGTACCGTCGCATCACGCAATCGTGGCCCATCTGGGCGGCTCTCAAGCACCGCCTTCAGGTTGCCACGTCAATTCGTTCCTCCGCTAGATTGGTGTCGCTTCCAAATGCCCGAGGGCTCCGCCGGGTTGGGCTGCGCCGGAGGCCGACCTCACCTTCAGCTCGGAAGACCACCCCGACTCCACCGCTGGCACGGGCATGCTTCCGATGCTCTGCAGGCCCACCATCTGCCACCTGGCCGTCACAAAGAGCCTCATCGACGGCGGTGCTGGCCTCAACTTGCTCTCCGTGGAAGCCTTCAGCCTCCTTCACGTGCCGCTCGAGCGGGTCACCCTCAGCAAGCCTTTCTCAGGAGTTGGTGGCGGTGCTGCCCTCTCTCTGGGACAGATCCGCCTCCCCGTCACCTTCGGCACGCGCGACAACTACCGCACCGAGCTCGTCGACTTCGACATCGCCTGCATCGGCCTCCCGTACAACGCCATCCTCGGGTACCCAGCTCTCGCCCAGTTCATGGCGGCGACTCATCCAGCCTACAACCTCATGAAGATGCCTAGGAGCAAAGGCGTCCTCACCATCAAGGGGGACACCAAGGAGGCCGTGACGGTGCTCAAACTCGCCCTCAAAACCACCGCGGCGGCGCAGCCTGCCGACGCGGACACCTCCAAGCCCAAGGGGGCCATATCGACCAAGAAGAAGTAGTTGTTCACACAAGATAAGGTGGAAACCAAGCAGGTGCCGGTCAACGAGGACACGCCCTCAGGAGCCACCTTTACCATAGGTGGCAGCCTCAACCAAGGTCAAGAGGAAGCATTGGTGAAGTTCTTGCGTGCAAACAAGTATATATTCGCGTGGGAGCCCAATCAGCTGGTGGGAGTCCCGAGAGAGGTGATTCAGCATCATTTAAGGGTATGCCCAATATACGCCCCGTGAAGCAGCGGGCGAGACGGAAGTCCACTGAGAAGCAGGCCTTTATCGTCCAAGAGACCTGCAAGCTGGAGGCAGCGGGTGCCATTCGTGAGGTTCGGTATCCTGAGTGGCTGGCGAACCCCGTCGTAGTGCCGAAGAAAGGCGGGAGGGAACGGATGTGCGTCGACTTCACCAACCTTAACAAAGCCTGACCCCAAGATCTGTTCCCACTCCCACGCATCGACCAGATCGTCGACTCCACCATCGAGTGTGACCTGCTGTGCTTCCTGGATGCTTTCTCAGGATATCACCAGATCAAGATGGCGGTAGAAGATGTGGAGAAGATGGCCTTCATGACCCCATGTGGGGTGTACTGTTACACCTGCATGCCCTTGGGATTGCGCAACGCGGGTGCCACCTTTCAGTGACTGATGCACATCGCCTTAGGGCAACAGCTCGGAAGAAACACAGAGGCCTACGTCGACGACATTGTGGTGAAATCTCGGGAGGCGAGGACTCTGATCCAAGACCTGGAAGAAACCTTCGAGAGCCTGCGTCAGGTGAACTTGTGGCTCAACCCGGAGAAGTGCATGTTCGGCGTCCCTTCCGGCAAGCTGCTAGGCTTTCTCGTGTCCCATAGAGGGATCGAGGCGAACCCGGAGAAGATCAAATCCATCAAGGACATGAGCCCACCGCAGACCCTCAGAGAAATGCAGAAGCTGGCCGGTCGGGTGACTGCGTTGGGACGCTTCATCTCCAAGCTGGGAGAACTCACCTGCCCTTCTTCAAGCTGAAGAAAGGCCCGTTTGAGTGGACCCCGGAGGCCTACCAAGCCTTCCAAGACCTCAAGAGATACCTAACTAGCCCACCGGTGATGGTGGTGCCACGGCCTCTCGAGCCCCTAGTGCTCTACCTCGCTGCTACCCCGTACTCTGCCAGCGCAGCATTGGTGGCGGTTCGGGAGGAGCACCAAACCAAGGGCACACTGCACCGAGCGGCAGCTGAAATGACGCAAGATCAGGAGGGCGCCACGGGAGCCGCAGCGGCATCAACGGAAGACCAAGCTCAGCGGGACGACGTCACAGAGACCCCCGCAAGCGACCAGGCACCAGGTGTTCCACCACCTCAGGAGACGTTCGGGTCTCCGCAAGACACAAGCCTCACCAATGCGCCATCCCTTGTCGAGCACCCGGTGTACTTTGTCAGCACGGTGTTGCGAGATGCAAGGGAACGATATCCCATGCCTCAGAAGCTCCTGCTCGCACTCTTGGTGGCCTCGCGCAAACTGCGGCTCTACTTCCAGGGCCACCCCGTCAAGGTCGTCTCAGCCTACCCGTTGGAGAGGGTGCTCAGGAGCCCCAACTCTGCTGGGAGGGTCGCCGAGTGGAACATCGAGCTGCAAGCATTCCAGTTAGAGTTCAGCACTACCAGGGTCATCAAGGGAGCCGCGCTCGCTGATTTTGTGGCGGAATGGACGGATGTCCCAACACTCGGGGTAGGCGAAGACTGGTCCACCTCACCAGGAAGTGAAGCACCAGACAGTTGGGTCATGTACTTTGATGGCACCTTCGCGCACCAGGGCGCAGGGGCTGGAGTAGTACTCATCTCGCCCACTCAGGATAAGCTCTACTATGCCGTGCAGCTCTGCTTTCAGCAGGGCGAGAAGGTCTCCAACAACATCGCAGAATACGAAGGCCTCATAGCTGGCCTGAAGGCCACAGCGGCACTGGGGGTGAAGCTCCTTACCGTTAGAGGCGACTCGCAGCTCCTCGTCAACTTCTCCAACAAAGTATACGAGCCAAAGGACGAGCATATGGAGGCATACCTCGCGGAGGTGCGCAAGATGGAGAAGCAGTTATTGGGCCTGAGCTGCATTACGTGCCCCGGGGCACCAACAAGGAAGCCGGTGACATCGCCAAGAGAGCATCCAAGCGGCATCCACAAGAGCCCGGTGTCTTTGAGGAATGGCTCTTCAAGCCATCGGCGACACCACCACTGTCTAGCACGGCTCAGCCTCGGGAGGAGCTCCCGCAGCCTACTACCTTAGGAGCCCCAGCCTGTGGCCCGACCTCGGGAGCTCGCCTGCTCTTGGCACTCAAGCCTCAGGAGGGGTGCTGGACCAAGGAATTCAAGGAATATCTGATGCAAGGGGCGCTGCCAGAGGATGAGGAGGATGCAAAGCGTGTGGTTCGGCAAGCCACGGCGTACTGCATCCAGGATGGTGAGTTGTACAGGAAGCGGCCAAACGACGTCTCCCTGCGCTGCATTTCCAGATACCAGGGGAAGGAGCTGCTAACTGACATACACGGTGGAGACTGCGGGCACCACTCGTCATCAAGGACCCTCGTCGGCAAGGTGTTCCATAGTGGGTTCTACTGGCCAACTGCGCTCAACGACGCAGCTGAGCTGGTGAAGTCCTGTGAAGCCTGCCAGTTCCACGCCAAGCAAATTCATGAGCCGGCTCAGGGCCTCCAAACCATTCCGCTCACGTGGCCGTTCGCGGTCTGGGGGCTGGACATCCTGGGCCCATTCCCTCGAGCGCCTGGGGGCTACCGCTACCTCTACATCGCCATCGACAAGTTCACCAAGTGGGCGGAAGTGGAAGCCGTCTGTACCATCACAGCTGGCTCTGCTGTCAAGTTCATCAAGGGCCTCGTGAGCCGCTTTGGGGTCCCCAACCTCATCATCATAGATAACGGCTCGCAGTTTACTAGTAACCTCTTCAAAACCTACTGTGCTAACCTTGGAACGCAGATCTGCTACGCTTCGGTGGTGCACCCCAGGAGCAATGGTCAGGCTGAATGTGCCAACGCGGAGGTCCTGAGGGGCCTCAAGACCAGGACCTTCAAGAAGAAGCTCGAGGTCTGTGGCAGGGGCTGGCACGACGAGCTCCAGTCCGTGTTGTTGTCAATTTGCACCACCGCCACCAAGCCAACGGGCGAGACCCCATTCTTCCTTGTCTACGGAGCTGAAGCAGTCCTTCCTCATGAGGTTAAGCATCGCTCTGCACGGGTCCTGGCGTTTTATGAAACTCAGCACGAGGCCACGCGGGGGATGGACCTCGTGCTGGAGGAGGAGCGTCATCGCGAAGCTGCACTGAGGGTGGCAAGGTACCAACAAGCGCTGCGGCGATACCACTACCGCAGCATCCGCTCCAGGACGCTCGGGGTGGGCGACCTCATCTTGAGGCAGGTCCTCTCCAGGGAAGGGCTGCACAAGCTTTCACCCATGTGGGAGGGCCTGTTCAGGGTCGTCCATGTCTCCAGGCCTGGCGCCGCGCGCCTGGAGACACAGGACGGGACACCTATCCAGAACGCCTGGAACATCCAACACCTCCGGAAGTTCTACCCATGAAGCAAGGCCCAGAGCCTGTGAAGAAAGGCCTAGAGCCTGTGAAGAAGGCCTAGTGCCTGTGAAGAATCGCCGCCCGTGACACTCTCACGTAATAATGAGTGGGGTTGTACACGCCCTAGAGTCTCAGGAGCGCCGGCCTCAGGCCCTGGGGCTCCCTCCCATGCCTAGTGGTAGCACTTAGCTCCGCGCTGGTGAGAAGACTTGAAGACTAGATTAGGTGCCGGACGCGGCTTTTCATTTGCTTTCCGTAGTTGGCTCGCTTTTCCTTAATCGAAGTTTGCTTTTGGTGTTCCTTGCTGATTCGATTCCCTCGCCTCTTACCGCATTTTCCGGCTCTGGTTCGCTCGTGTTTTCTCTTTCGCATACCTCGCGAGGGGGGCTAGGCAGGTACCCTCGCGAGCGTTTTTCTTCTCTCCGCCTTCTCGTTCTCGCGAGCCACCCTCGTTCGAGCCTGAAAGCTGGTGCATCTCTCCTAATCCGTGCCCCATGGGTACCGCGATACAAAGCGTCGGGTCAAGGCTTGGGTGAACGACAAGTCTCCTGGCAAACTCCCTAACAAATTTTTTGCAGTTCCTGAGCAATCGCAGACCACAAGGTCAAGATGGGCACGAGGAAATAAACGCCTCGTAAGGAGGAGGGCGCCCCGAATGCACCAGGCTAAGTTATCTTTGTGCAAAATAGCCACACAGCACTGAAACAACAAGCGTGGCATAATGATTAATAAGTTATGGTTCGATACACGCCCCTCCGGGCCCGTGCTGGTTTCATTCCGATGTGGGAAGGAAAAGGGGAACATAACAGAAGCGGCGATCGCCCCTGCGGCAGCCGACGGGGGAAGGGCCTTGACGACGTCACGGGTCTAGTCGGACCCCTCCTCGCGCTTCACCGACGCACGGTGACGAGACGACCCGCTACCCCCTTCGAAGCGGGCGCGGCGGCGTGGTGGCTGATCAAGGCCGTCGCTGCTGGAATTGTCGCCAAGGGAGGAGCCACCATAGCCAGACAAGGCACGGCCGGCGGGCTCGTCCTCCTCCTCGTCCCGACCATCGCCAAGGCCGAGCACCTCCTCGTCGTCGTTCACCTCGGGGCAGCATCCGGCGCGGCGACCGTCTTCCCCGAACACCCTCACGAAGAGGGTCAGGTCGCCGTCGAACTTGAAGTGGAGGGTGCACTGCCTGCCCAGGCCGCGCGCGCGGGCGAACGTCTGCCAAACCGCGGGCCAGAGCTATGTTGAGCGCGACGGAGACCTCGACCGTGACCCAAGAATCCCGGCTGCAACAGCCGTCTGCCTGCAGCCAGAGCCCGCCTGGACCGGAGGCCGGCAGCTCATCGGCAAAGAAGCGGGGAAGCTGGAGCCAGCTGCCGGCCGGATCCTCCGACCAGACAACGAACTCCGGCAGCACCTCTGACGCATGGAACCGCGGCCGGGGAGGTCGCGCAACCACGGCACGCCTCCTCTCGTTGACAGGACTTCCGCGACTGGAGCGACCCCTACCGCGCATTGCGGCGCCGCCCCGAGAGCCGGGGGCCACAGCGGAGGTCGCGGCATGCCTGCAGGGACGGCCACGTCCTCGCTTGGGCGCCGGAGAGCCAGGTCCCTCCCGAGGGGCTTTGCCCCTTCTCCGCCGCACAGAACCACTTCGACAGTGCCATTGCTGCTAACAGTGGAGCAAGGAGGAAGGAGCGAGTGAACCAAGAAGGAATGGGCGATGGGGGCTCCTCCCCCCTCCCCATTTATAGCGGAAGAAGGCCAACCGGCGCCCCCCACAATCACAGGTAATGATGATTTTCCTTGCATGCCGCAGGGACGTGTCAAATCGGGCAGTTGCCGAGGCAGCATGGGGAAGTGGAGACGCCCACGTCCAATCAACCGCCACGCGTCGGCCAAGGCCGCAGGCTTTTGGGGCCCGCGGTGCTACGCGCTTGACCCTTGGCTTTGCCGTGAAGCGAAGCCCGAGCGCACCTTGGGCTCGGGGGCTACTGTCGGCGTTCTGGGAACGGGGGTCCCCAGACTTGCCTGCCTGCGGCCCACGGCGTGGCTGCATTAGCAGGCCGTACGGCCCATCTTCATCGACAAGGCATACAAGACCCTCGCGAGGGGCCAAACCTCGCGAGGTGGACGACACAAGACTTTCTCAGGAGCGGCCTCACCAGGCTACCTCGCAAGGAGCGGAGATATCAAGGCGGGGCAAACCTCGCGAGGCTCTCGTGGCGTGAGCCATGACGATCGACACCAGGCGAGCGCCAGGCGGACGCCAGCGCGCGCAGCTGATAACCCACAAGTATAGGGGATCGCAACAGTTTTCGAGGGTAGAGTATTCAACCCAAATTTATTGATTCGACACAAGGGGAGCCAAAGAATATTCTCAAGTATTAGCAGCTGAGTTGTCAATTCAACCACACCGGGATAACTTTGTATCTACAGCAAAGTAGTTAGTAGCAAAGCAATATGATAGTAGTGGTAACGGTAACAAAGGTAACAGTAGCAAAAGTAATATTTTTGGTGTTTTGTAGTGATTGTATACAGAGTAACGGAAAAGTAAATAAGCGAAGAACAATATGTGAAAAGCTCGTAGGCGTTGGATCGGTGATGGAGAATTATGCGGATGCGGTTCATCATGTAACAGATCATAACATGGGTGACATGTAACTAGCTCCAATTCATCAATGTAATGTAGGCATGTATTCCGAATATAGTCATACGTGCTTATGGAAAAGAACTTGCATGACATCTTTTGTCCTACCGTCCCGTGGCAGCGGGGTCCTAATGGAAACTAAGGGATATTAAGGCCTCCTTTTAATAGAGTACCAGACCAAAGCATTAACACATAGTGAATACATGAACTCCTCAAACTATGGTCATCACCGGGAGTGGTCCCGATTATTGTCACTTCGGGGTTGCCGGATCATAACACATAGTAGGTGACTATAGAGTTGCAAGATAGGATCAAGAACTCACATATATTCATGAAAACATAATAGGTTCAAATCTGAAATCATGGCACTCGGGCCCTAGTGACAAGCATTACCATAGCAAAGTCATAGCAACATCAATCTCAGAACATAGTGGATACTAGGGATCAAACCCTAACAAAACTAACTCGATTACATGATAGATCTCATCCAACCCATCACCGTCCAGCAAGCCTACGATGAATTACTCACACATGGCGGTGAGCATCATGAAATTGGTGATGGAGGATGGTTGATGATGACGACGACGACGGATTCCCCTCTCCGGAGCCCCGAACAGACTCCAGATCAGCCCTCCCAAGAGGTTTTAGGGCTTGGCGGCGGCTCTGTATCGTAAAACGTGATGAATCCTTCTCTCTAATTTTTTTCTCCCCGAAGGTGAATATATGGAGTTGGAGTTGAGGTCGGTGGAGCGTCAGGGGGCCCACGAGGCAGGGGGCGCGCCCAGGGGGGCTGGCGCGCCCCCACCCTCATGGACAGGGTGTGGGCCCCCTTACGTGGATTTTTCTTCCAGTATTTTTAATATTTTCCAAATAGATGTTCCGTGGAGTTTTAGGTCATTTCAATAACTTTTGTTTCTGCACATAAATAACACCATGGAAAGTTTGCTGAAAACAGCGTCAGTCCGGGTTAGTTCCATTCAAATCATGCAATTTAGAGTCCAAAACAAGGGCAAAAGTGTTTGGAAAAGTAGATACGACGGGGACGTATCAATAGCATCCTTGTTTCCTCCTTGGTGCTAAGGAGGCAAGCGCAGGCGCGGAGTACCGAGGCATCAGGCAAAGGTTTTCATATCGATGCAATGAGACCAAGACCAGCAGGACGGCAAGACGGAGGTCACCGTGGAGCCCAAGACGGCGTCATCACCAGAGCCTTTTGCAGGCGAAGACCACTTTTGTGAGGATAGCTTGTACTAGTTGTCCCCTTTCAAATTTGCCCGCCGTTGTTGGCTCCCTTCCCGCTTAATATTTGGTGAGAGGACCAGGGCCTATATAAGTAGAGCTAGCCACCACAGTAGAGGCAGGTTGAACTACTCGAGTCCTCACCCCCACAAGTTCACCGAGCACAAGTACACCTCAACCTCAGGAGGCTGTTCTTCCCCTTGTACTGCTCTTCATCATCCCAAGAGGCAATCCATCACCACACACTGGAGTAGGGTATTACACCACAATGGTGGCCTGAATCAGTATAAATCTCATGTCTTTCTGTGTTGCAAGTTCGTTGAGTTCGTCCGCGAGATCTTAGCAAGCTAGGGCGTGGATTGGTAGGAGGGAAAGAACTTCGCGCGCACCCTAGAGTTCGAACCTTAAGGGTTTTGCTGGAACCCCACATCCGGCAGCGCCTCCCCCTCCAGATTTGTGGAGGCCGTCCTCTTCTTCCTCCCCCCATCAAGGGGAGGGTTGCTTTCCTCCTCCTCCTCCTTGTCATCTTCAGCGGCGGAGGAGTGAGTCTTGTCTTCGGACATCACGTCCGAAGCGCCCTTACGGCGAGGGCCACCCCGCCCCCCCTCGGCCTTCTTCTTGGCCTTCTTCTCCGACGGCTGATAGGGCGTCGGGACCAGCATCTTCGCCAGGAGCGGGATGACTGGTTCTTCGGGCAGCGGAGCCGAACTTCGAATCTGCTCCGCTCTCTTTGTCCATACCTGAAAGATCAAATCAGTAAAGTTTAGTTACCCTCCTTGAACAAGCAAGTAGAGGGTACACTTTTGAGACTCGAAGGACTTACCGCATTCACGGGATGGGCAAGATCATGCCCATGATCCAAGTCTATGGCCGGCGGCTTCTCGTCGCCCTTGAAGAGCAACTTCCAGGCATCTTCGTGAGTGGTTCCGAAGAGCCCCGCCAGGGTTTGGTGCTTCTCCGGATCGAATTCCCATAAAGGGGAAGTTCGGCTTTGGCAGGGGAGGATTCGGCGAACTAACATCACCTGAATCACATCAACAAGCTTGATGTTTTTGTCCACCATGCTTTGAATGCGGGTTTGCAACGCAATCAGCTCGTCCGACGAGGACCAATTTGGGCCCTTCTCCATCCAGGAGGTAAGCTGCACGGGAGCTCCGGACTTGAATTCGGGAGCTGCGGCCCAGGTGGCGTCGCGGGGCTCTGTGATATAGAAACGGTCTCCACGAACGTGCCTTTAGGCCATGTGACGTCGGGAATCTTGCTCACCATGGCTCCTCCGCACTCCGCGTGTTGGTCATCCACCACCTTGGGCTTCACGTTGAAGATCTTGAGCCACAGTCCGAAGTGGGGCTGGATGCGGAGGAAAGCCTCACACACGACAATGAATGCCGAGATGTTGAGGAAAGAGTTCGGGGCTAGATCATGGAAATCTAACCCGTAGTAGAACATCAGTACGCGGACGAATTGGTGGAGTGGAAACCCTAACCCACAGACGAAATGAGGGAGGAACACCACCCTCTCGTTGGGCTTCGGTGTGGGGACGACTTGCCCCTTGGCTGGGAGCCTGTGGGTGATTTCCTTCGCCAGATATCCGGCCTCCCGAAGCTCAGCGATATCCTTCTCCTTGACGGAGGAGGCCATCCACTTGCCTTGACCTCTGGATCCGGACATGGTTGAGTGCTTGCTTGAGGGGGAAAAGATGAGAACTTAGGCGCTGGAGCTCAAGAACGGAAGGGCAGAGGAAGAGAGAAGGCGTGGGTGAAGAAAGTGAAGGAAATATGCCCTAGAGGCAATAATAAAGTTATTATTTATTTCCTTATATCATGATAAATGTTTATTATTCATGCTAGAATTGTATTAACCGGAAACATAATACATGTGTGAATACATAGACAAACAGATAGTCACTAGTATGCCTCTACTAGACTAGCTCATTAATCGAAGATGGTTATGTTTCCTAACCATAGACATGTGTTGTCATTTGATTAATGAGATCACATCATTAGGAGAATGATGTGATTGACATGACCCATTCCGTTAGCTTAGCACTTGATCGCTTAGTATATTGCTATTGCTTTCTTCATGACCTATACATGTTCCTGTAACTATGAGATTATGCAACTCCCTTTTACGGAGGAACACTTTGGTACTACCAAACGTCACAACGAATCTGGGTGATTATAAAGGAGTACTACAGGTGTCTCCAAAGGTACATGTTGGGTTGGCGTATTTCGAGATTAGGTTTTGTCACTCCGATTGTCGGAGAGGTATCTGGGCCTTCTCGGTGATACACATCACATAAGCCTTGCAAGCATTACAACTAATGAGTTAGTTGTAAGATGATGTATTACGGAACGAGTAAAGAGACTTACCATGAACGAGATTGAACTAGGTATTGGATACCGACGATCGAATCTCGGGTAAGTAACATACCGATGACAAAAGGAACAACGATATCGTTATGCGGTTTGACCGATAAAGATCTTCAGAGAATATGTAGGAACCAATATGGGCATCCAGGTTCCGCTATTGGTTATTGACCGAGAATGGTTCTAGGTCATGTCTACATAGTTCTCGAACCCGTAGGGTCCGCACGCTTAACGTTCGATGACAGTTCATTATGAGTTTATAAGTATTGATGTACGAAGGTTGTTCGAGTCCCGGATGTGATCACGGACATGACGAGGAGTCTCAAATGGTCGAGACATAAAGATTGATATATTGGAAGCCTATGTTTGACTTGGAAGGTTCCGGATGAAAACAGGAAGTTATCGAACACCGGGGTTACGGAACCCCGGGAGGTCTATGGGCCTTGATGGGCCATAAGAGAGAAGAGGAAGGGCCGGCCAGGCAGGCGCGCGCCTCCCCCTCTAGTCCGAATAGGACAAGAGAGGGGCGGCGCCTTCCCTCTTCCCCTCCTCCAATCCTAATCCAACTAGGAGAGGGGAGTCCTACTCCCGGTGGGAGTAGGACTCCTCAGCGCGCCTCCCTAGGGCTGGCCGCACCCCCTTGGCTCCTTTATATCTGAGGCGGGGCACCCCATGACACACAAGTTGATCTACGGATCGTTCCTTAGCCGTGTGCGGTGCCCCCTCCACCATATTCCACTTCGGTCATATCGTCGCGGAGCTTAAGCGAAGCCCTGCGCGGAGAAGTCATATCGTCGCGGATCTTAGGCGAAGCCCTGCGTCGGTGGAGCATCATCATCGTCACCACGCCGTCGCGGTTGACGGAACTCATCCCGACACTTTGCTGGATCGAGTCCGGGATCGTCATCGAGCTGAACGTGTGCAGAACTCGGAGGTGCCGACGCTCGGTGCTTGGATCGGTCGGATCGTGAAGACGTCGACTACATCAACCGCGTTGTTATAACGCTTCGCTTTCGGTCTCACGAGGGTACGTGGACGGATACTCTCCCTCGTTGCTATGCCATCACCATGGTCTTGCGTGTGCGAGGAAATTTTTGAAATTACTACGTTCCCCAACAAATGGTATCGAGCCTGGTTTTATGCGTTGATGTCATATGCACGAGTAGAACACAAGTGAGTTGTGGGCGATATAAGTCATACTTGCTTACCAGCATGTCATACTTTGGTTCGGCGGTATTGTGAGATGAAGCGGCCGGACCGACATTACGCAGACGCTTACGCGAGACTGGTTTCACCGCGCGCCGCACTAGTTGCTTAAAGGTGACCGGCGGGTGTCTGTCTCTCTCACTTTAGTTGAACTGAGTGTGGCTCGCCCGGTCCTTGCGAAGGTTAAAACAGCACCAACTTGACAAACTATCGTTGTGGTTTTGATGCGAGGTTAGAACGGTTCTTGCTCAGCCCGTAGCAGCCACGTAAAACTTGCAACAACAAAGTAGAGGACGCCTAACTTGTTTTTGCAGGGCATGTTGTGATGTGATGTGGTCAAGACGTGATGCTATATTTTATTGTATGAGATGATCATGTTTTGTAACCGAAGTTATCGATGGCTGGCAGAGCCATATGGTTGTCGCTTTATTGTATGAAATGCAAAGCCATGTAATTGCTTTACTTTATCACTAAGCAGAGCGATAGTCGTAGAAGCAATAGTTGGCGAGACGACAACGATGCTACGATGGAGATCAAGGTGTCGCTACCGGTGGCGATGGTGATCATGGCGGTGCTTGGCGATGGAGATCACAAGCACAAGATGATGATGACCATATCATATCACTTATATTGATTGCATGTGATGTTTATCCTTTATGCATCTTATCTTGCTTTGATTGACGGTAGCATTATAAGATGATCTCTCACTAAAATTATCAAGAAGTGTTCTCCTGAGTATGCACCGTTGCGAAAGTTCTTCGTCTTTGAGACACCACGTGATGATCGGGTGTGATAGGCTCTACGCTCAAATACAATGGGTGCAAAACAGTTGCGCACGCGGAATACTCAGGTTAAACTTGACGAGCCTAGCATATAACAGATATGGCCTCGAACACGGAGACCGAAGGTCGGCGTGAATCATATAGTAGATATGATCAACATAGTGATGTTCACCATTGAAACTACTCCATCTCACGTGATGATCGGACATGGTTTAGTTAATTTGGATCACGTAATCACTTAGATGACTAGAGATGTCTGTCTAAGTGGGAGGTTTTAATATGATTAATTAAACTTAAATTTATCATGAACTTAGTACTGATAGTATTTTGCTTGTCTATGTTTCTTTGTAGATAGATGGCTCGTCTTTGTTGTTCCGTTGAATTTTAATGCGTTCCTTGAGAAAGCAAAGTTGAAAGATGATGGTAGCAATTACACGGACTGGGTCCGTAATTTGAGGATTATCCTCATTGCTGCATGAAGAATTACGCCTGGAAGCACCGCTGGGTGCCAGGCCTGCTGCAGAGGAGCAACGCCGAAGTTGTGAACGTCTGGCGAGCAAAGCGATGACTACTCGATAGTTCGATGTGCCATGCTTTACGGCTTAGAACCGGGTCTTCAACGACGTTTTGAACGTCATGGAGCATATGAGATGTTCCAGGAGTTGAAGTTAATATTTCAAGCAAATGCCCGGATTGAGAGATATGAAGTCTCCAATAAGTTCTATAGCTGCAAGATGGAGGAGAATAGTTACGTCGGTGAACATATACTCAAAATGTCCGGGTATAATAATCACTTGATTCAACTGGGAGTTACTCTTCCGGATGATAGTGTCATTGATGAATTCTCCAATCACGCCACCAAGCTACAAGAGCTTCGTGATGAACTATAATATGCAAGGGATGACTAAAACAATTCTGAGCTCTTCGCAATGCTAAAAGCAGCGGAGGTAGAAATCAAGAAAGAGCATCAAGTGTTGATGGTCAACAAGACCACTAGTTTCAAGAAAAGGGCAAAGGAAAGAAGAAGGAAACTTCAAAAGAACAGCAAGAAAGTTGCTGATCAAGAGAAGAAACCCAAGTCTGGACCTAAGCACTGGCGAGTGTTTTACCGCAAGCGACCGACATTTGAAGCGGAACTGCCCCAAGTATTTGGCGGATAAGAAGGATGGCAAGGTGATCAAAGGTATATGTGATATACATGTTATTGATGTGTACCTTACTAATACTCGCAGAGTACACGGGTATTTGATCTTGGTTCATTGCTAATATTTGCAACTCAAACAGAACTACGGATTGCGAAGATTGGCTAAGGACGAGGTGACGATGCGCGTGGAAATGGTTCCAAAGTCGATGTGATCGCGGTCGGCACGCTACCTCTACATCTACCATCGGGATTAGTTTTAGACCTAAATAATTGTTATTTGGTGCCGGCGTTAAGCATGAACATTATATCTGGATCTTGTTTGATGCGAGACGGTTATTCATTTAAGACAGAGAATAATGGTTGTTCTATTTATATGAATAATATCTTTTATGGTCATGCACCCTTGAAGAGTGGTCTATTTTATTGAATCTCGATAGTAGTACACATATTCATAGTGTTGAAACCAAAAGATGCAGAGTTGATAATGATAATGCAACTTATTTGTGGCACTTGCCGTTTGGGTCATATCGGTAAAACGCATGAAGAAACTCCATCTTGATGGGCTTCGGAATCACTTGATTATGAATCACTTGGTACTTGTGAACCGTGCCTCATGGGCAAGATGACTAAAACGCCGTTCTCGGAACTATGGAGCGAGCAACTGATTTGTTGGAAATCATACATACCGATGTTTGTGGTCCAATGAATGTTGAGGCCTTGTGGCGGGTATCGTTATTTTCTCACCTTCACAGATGATTTGAGCAGATATGGGTATATCTACTTAATGAAACACAAATCTGAAACATTTGAAAAGTTCAAAGAATTTCAGAGTGAAGTGGAAAATCATCGTAACAAGAAAATAAAATTTCTACGATCGGATCGTGGAGGAGAATATTTGAGTTACGAGTTTGGTTTACATTTGAAACAATGTGGAATAGTTTCGCAACTCACGCCACCCGAACACCCAGAGAAATGGTGTGTCCGAACGTCGTAATCATACTTTACTTGATATGGTGCGATCTATGATGTCTCTTACTGATTTACCGCTATCGTTTTGGGGATATGCTTTAGAGGCGGCCGCATTCACGTTAAATAGGGCACCATCTAAGTCCGTTGAGGCGACACCGTATGAACTGTGGTTTGGCAAGAAACCAAAGTTGTCGTTTCTTAAAGTTTGGGGCTGCGATGCTTATGTGAAGAAACTTCAACCAGATAAGCTCGAACCCAAATCGAGAAATGTGTCTTCATAGGATACCCAAAGGAGACTGTTGGGTACACCTTCTATCACAGATCTGAAGGCAAAGTTTTCGTTGCTAAATTCGGATCCTTTCTAGAAAGAGTTTCTCTCGAAAGAAGTGAGTGGGAGGAAAGTAGAACTTGATGAGATAATCAGATTGCTCCCTTATTGGAAGGTAGTTCATCACAAGAAACGGTTTCGTGACAACTACACCAATTAGTGAGGAAACTAATGATGATGATCATGAAGCTTCAGATCAAGTTACTACTGAACTTCAGAGGTCAACCAGAGTAAAATACGCGAGTGGTACGGTAATCCTATTCGGAAGTCATGTTACTTGACCATGGCGAACCTACAAACTATGAAGAAGCGATGGTGAGCCCAGATTCGCGAAATGGCTGGAAGCCATGAAATCTGAGATGGGATCCATGTATGAAAACAAAGTATGGACTTTGGTTGACTTGCCCGATGATCGGCAAGCCATTGAGAATAAATGGATCTTTAAGAAGAAGACCGGCGCCGATGGTAATGTAATCGTCTACAAAGCTCGACTTGTTGCAAAAGGTTTTCGACAAGTTCAAGGGGTTGACTACGATGAGACTTTCTCACCGTAGCGATGCTTAAGTCTGTCCGAATCATGTTAGCAATTGCGCATTTTATGATTATGAAATTTGGCAAATGGATGTAAAACTGCATTATTGAATGGATTTCTAGAAGAAGAGTTGTATATGATGCAACCAGAAGGTTTTGTTGATCCAAAGGGTGCTAACAAAGTGTGCAAGCTCCAACGATCAATTTATGGTGCAGTGCAAGCCTCTCGGAGTTGGAATAAACGCTTTGATAGTGTGATCAAAGCATATGGTTTTATGAGACTTTTGGAGAAGCCTGTATTTACAAGAAAGTGAGTGGGAGCTCAGAGCATTTCGATATTATATGTGGACGACATATTGTTGATTGGAAATGATATAGAATTTCTGGATAGCATAAAAGGATACTTGAATAAAAGTTTTTCAATGAAAGACCTCGGTGAAGCTGCTTACATATTGGGCATCAAGATCTATAGAGATAGATCAAAGCGCTTAATTGGACTTTCACAAAGCACATACCTTGATAAAGTTTTGAAGAAGTTCAAAATGGATCGAGGCAAAGAAAGGTTTTTACTGTATTACAAGGTGTAAGATTGAGTCGACTCAATGCCCGACCACAGCAGAAGATAGAGAAAAATGAAAGATGTTCCTATGCTTCAGCCATAGGCTCTATCATGTATGCAATGCTGTGTACCAGACACTGACATATGCTTAGCTGTAAGCTTGGCGGGAAGGTACCAAAGTAATCCAGAGTGGATCATCGGACAGCGGTCAAGAACATCTGAAATACGAAAAGGACTAAGGATATGTTTTCGTATATGGAGGTGACAAAGAGCTAGTCGTAAATGGTTACGTCGATGCAAGCTTTGACACCGATCCGGACGATTCTAAATCGCAAACCGGATCGTATTTTTATTAAGCGGTGGAGCTGTCGGTTGGTGCAGTTCTAAACAAAGCGTCGTGGCGGGATCTACATGTGAAGCGGAGTACATAGCTGCTTGAAGCAGCAAATGAAGGAGTCGGATGAAAGAGTTCATTTCCGATCTAGGTGTCATACCTAGTGCATCGGGACCAATGAAGATCTTCGTGACAATCTTGGTGCAATTGCCTTGGCAAAGGAATCCAGATTTCACAAGAGGACCAAGCATATCAAAAGACGCTTCAATTCCATTGGGACCAAGTCCAAGTGGGAGACATAGAGATTTGCAAAATACATACGGATCTAAATGTTGCAGACCGTTGACTAAGCCTCTTCCACGAGCAAAACATGATCAGCACCAAGACTCCATGGGTGTTAGAATCATTCTTGTGTAATCTAGATTATTGACTCTAGTGCAAGTGGGAGATCAAGGAAATATGCCCTAGAGGCAATAATAAAGTTATTATTTATTTCCTTATATCATGATAAATGTTTATTATTCATGCTAGAATTGTATTAACCGGAAACATAATACATGTGTGAATACATAGACAAGCAGATAGTCACTAGTATGCCTCTACTAGACTAGCTCATTAATCGAAGATGGTTATGTTTCCTAACCATAGACATGTGTTGTCATTTGATTAATGAGATCACATCATTAGGAGAATGATGTGATTGACATGACCCATTCCGTTAGCTTAGCACTTGATCGTTTAGTATATTGCTATTGCTTTCTTCATGACCTATACATGTTCACTGTAACTATGAGATTATGCAACTCCGTTTACGGAAGAACACTTTGGTACTACCAAACGTCACAACGAATCGGGTGATTATAAAGGAGTACTACAGGTGTCTCCAAAGGTACATGTTGGGTTGGCGATTTGAGATTAGGTTTTGTCACTCCGATTGTCGGAGAGGTATCTCTGGGCCTTCTCGGTGATACACATCACATAAGCCTTGCAAGCATTACAACTAATGAGTTAGTTGTAAGATGATGTATTACGGAACGAGTAAAGAGACTTACGAGAACGAGATTGAACTAGGTATTGGATACCGACGATCGAATCTCGGGTAAGTAACATACCGATGACAAAAGGAACAACGATATCGTTATGCGGTTTGACCGATAAAGATCTTCGTAGAATATGTAGGAACCAATATGGGCATCCAGGTTCCGCTATTGGTTATTGACCGAGAATGGTTCTAGGTCATGTCTACATAGTTCTCGAACCCGTAGGGTCCGCACGCTTAACGCTTCGATGACAGTTCATTATGAGTTTATAAGTATTGATGTACGAAGGTTGTTGAGTCCGGATGTGATCACGGACATGACGAGGAGTCTCGAAATGGTCGAGACATAAAGATTGATATATTGGAAGCCTATGTTTGGACTTTGAAAGGTTCGGATGAAAACAGAAGTTCTTAGGAACACCGGGGTTACGGAACCCCGGAGGTCTATGGGCCTTGATGGGCCATAAGAGAGAAGAGGAAGGGCCGGCCAGGCAGGCGCGCCCCCTCCCCTCTAGTCCGAATAGGACAGGAGGGGCGGCGCCCTTCCTCTTCCCCTCCTCCAATCCTAATCCAACTAGGAGGGGGAGTCCTACTCCGGTGGGAGTAGGACTCCTCCAGCGCCTCCCCTAGGGCTGGCCGCACCCCTTGGCTCCTTTATATACGAGGCGGGGGCACCCCATGACACACAAGTTGATCTACGGATCGTTCCTTAGCCGTGTGCGGTGCCCCCTCCACCATATTCCACTTGGTCATATCGTCGCGAGCTTAGGCGAAGCCTGCGCCGGAGAAGTCATATCGCCCCATGAGCTTAAGCGAAGCCCTGCGTCGGTGGAGCATCATCATCGTACTGCGCCGTCAGGTTGAGGAACTCATCCCGACACTTTGCTTTGGATCGAGTCCGGGATCGCCATCGAGCTGAACGTGTGCGAGAACTTCGGAGGTGCCGACGTTCGGTGCTTGGATCGGTCGGATCGTGAAGACGTCGACTACATTAACAGCGTTGTTATAACGCTTCGCTTTCGGTCTCACGAGTGGTACGGACGGATACTCTCCCTCTCGTTGCTATGCCATCACCATGGTCTTGCGTGTGCGAGGAAATTTTTGAAATTACTACGTTCCCCAACAGAAAGGGAATCCTTATCTCCTTATAAAGGCAGTGAATATCGAACGCCTCCCCACTCGCCTTAAAACTCGTCTATTCCCAAGGGCCGTGCAAACGGCACGGTTGGATTACCCACGCCTGTATTGATGAGAATCCCGCAATAAGGGGACATTATCTCTGCTTTGACAAGACATGCCAATGGAACCCGCATCTCGAAATGCGGAACATTGCATTTAAAACGGTTCGAAATAATGACCGGGTGGACGTGATGTCATCTTGCGAAAAGTTGTCAGCGGATGGGACTCGTGAAATATTATACTCTCTGCGGCTATGTGTGTGGTACTTGTGTTGCAGATCCGGACACGTTCGTTGCATCCGAAGACTATCTTGGAGTGTTCGGAAGGGGAACCCGCCTTGCAATGCCGAAGACAATCAGCACGCCGGACACCTCGTCATTGAAGCCGGGTTCAGGGGCTACTGAGGGAGTCATGGACTAAGGGGTCCTCGGGCGTCCGGCCTGTTAGCCATGGACCGGACTGATGGGCTATGAAGATACAAAGATCGAAGACTCTACCCGTGTTCGGATGGGACTCTCCTTGGCGTGGAAGGCAAGCTTGGCGACCAAATATGAAGATTCGTTTCTCTGTAACCGAATTTGTGTAACCCTAGTCCCCTCCGGTGTCTATATAAACCAGAGGGCTTAGTCCGGAAAAGACATAGTCATACAGGCTAGACTTCTAGGGTTTAGCCATTACGATCTCGTGATAGATCAACTCTTGTAATACTCATATTCATCAAGATCAATCAAGCAGGGAGTAGGGTATTACCTCCATAGAGAGGGCCCGAACCTGGGTAAACATTGTGTCCCCCGTCTCCTGTTACCATCCACCTTAAACGCACAGCTCAGGACCCCCTACCCGAGATCCGTCGGTTTTGACACCGACAACTAGCCCAGGCTCCGGAGTGTCCGGTGAATTCTCAGGCTTAACGTCCGATTTTGTGTCCGGAGGACAGGGAGTGTCCTATCGAGGATGGGCATCCGACTCTCCGGGCTCGGAAATCCGAACATAGTTTGTTCTCAACGTAGGTGAAGAGTTATTGTCGGCTTGTTCCTCCACAACCGCTACCTGATGGGTGATCGGTGGAGATTTAATTTCTCTCTGATCGGGTTTAAGCCCGATCCGATCATAGTCAGTTGAGACCCCCAGGACGGTGATGCGATCTAGCAGCCCGTTCAAAGACGATAGATCTACCGGATCCATCTTATCGGAGTGTTCGGGGCTGATACGAAGAGGGTTTTCGGCGACTTGGGGGGTTGCTTTTGGCTTAACGGCTGAACGGGCACTCATGGTGAAGCCGCCAAGCCGGAGGGTTTGCCCTGAAACTAGGGCTCCTCCGGAAGTGATACTGTCCTTGATGACAAGGCGAGCCATCGATCCTTCTGCCGACGCCACAGAGGAACTCTCAATAAAAGCACCAATGTCGGTGTCAAAACTGGCAGATCTCGGGTAGGGGGTCCCGAATTGTGCATCTAAGGATCGAGGGTAACAGGAGGCAGGGGACACAATGTTTACCCAGGTTCGGACCCTCTTAATGGAGGTAATACCCTACTTCCTGCTTGATTGACTTTGATGAGTATAGGGGTTACAAGAGTTGATCTACCTCGAGATCGTAATGGCTAAACCCTAGATGTCGTATGATTATGATTGCCTCTAAGAACTAAACCCTCCGGTTTATATAGACACCGGAGGGGGCTAGGGTTGTACAGAGTTGGTTTACAGAAAAAGGAATCTTCATATCCGCACACCAAGCTTGCCTTCAATGCCAAGGAGAGTCTCATCTGGACACGGGGGGAAGTCTTCTGTGTTGTATCTTCACGGCCCATCAGTCCGGCCCACGTCACATAGCCCGGACGCCCGAGGAACCCGTAATCCAGGACTCCCTCAGAGATATCCCTACGTTTGAAGTCGACTCAACTGAAGGTGAGACACTGAGCAACTTCGCCAATCACCCTCTTGAAGGCCATGAGGGCGCGAAGAAGAGCTATGTAACGCCCCGGATTCGATGAGCCAGGTGTCCGCCAGTTATTTGCCGTCGTTGCCATGTCATTTGCTTGCGTGTTGCACTTTGCCATGTCATCATCTGCATTTCATATCATGTCATCATGCACATTTCATTTTGCATACGTGTTCGTCTCATGCATCCGAGCATTTTCCCCGTTGTCCGTTTTGCAATCCGGCACTCCTATGTCTCTCGGCGCCCCCTTTTGCCTCTTTTCGTGTGCGGGTGTTAAACTTTCTCGGAATGGACCGAGGTTTGTCAAGCGGCCTTGTATACCACCGGTAGACCGCCTGTCAAGTTTCGTGCCATTTGGAGGTCGTTTCATACTCAAACGGTTAACCGGGTAACCGTAAAAGCCTCCTTCTCTTTGCAGCCCAACACCCCTTTCAAACTGACCCAAAACCCAGCAAACTCCCCTCCATGCTCTCGGTCGTTCGATCACGATTGTGTGGGCGAAAACCGGACCTCATTTGGACTCTCCTAGCTCCCTCTACCTATAAATATGTGCCTCCCCCGAAATTTTCGGGTCCAAACCCTAGCCTCATCTTCCTCCGCGCGCCGGACGAAGTCAGCGCCGCCGCCCGCGCCTAACCGTGGGCCCGCCACGTGGCGCTCCGCCCCACCGCTGCCGTGGCCCAGGCGCAGCCCGCCTGCCCCAGTCCGCCCGCCGCCGCCAGCCTCCGCTGGCTCCAGACTCATGGAGCCTTGCGCCGCCGCCCGCAAGCAGGTTCGCCGCCCAGCTGCGCGCCTCCGCCTCCGCGCGACGCCGCCGCCGCCGCCGGTGGCCTCGCTCCGCCGCCCGCCTCGGCCCCTCCGACCTTGCCGCGGCCATCTCCCTTCGCCGCCCTCCGCGCGGGAGACACGGCCGTGCCCGGCCGATCCGGCGCCCCCCGCCAGGCGCCTCGTCCCGGGCTCGCCGGAACCTCCCCTCGGCCAACTCCGGCGAGCCGCCGCCGCCGGACCCCTCTCCGTCCAGATCTGGACGAGATCCACCACCACCAACCAACCAAACGCCTTCCCCCGCCCGGATCTCTCCGTCCCGGAACCGTCCCGTCCCGGGTTGACTTTTCCCGCGAGGTTTAAAATCAACTAAGTCCCAGATTTTCGTTATTTTCATGCCATGTTCATGCCATCATATCTCTACATCCGTAACACCGTTTCGTGCGTGTAATATGTCAAATTGTTCGTCTCGACGAGTACATCATTTCATAGCATTGCATCATTTTCATTTGAGCACATCTTAATGCCCGAAATGCTGTTAGAAGAGGGCTATGTGATGTTAGTTTCAGATTCTTATCAGAACATGCACTTTTGTCATTTTTGCCATGATTGATGTGTGCACCCTATGAACTTGAGTCCTACATGTGTTTTGTAACATGCCATGCCATCTTTACAGGGGTGTATGCCATGTATTTGTGTGGTCTCTGTGGTGACTAGCACAAGCATGCAAACTAGGCTTCATGATGTTGCTGATTTCAGCCCCTGTTCTGCTGATATTTTTATGCCATGTAAACTTGATGCTACAGAGAGTTCCATGCTTATTTTGAGATACTTCAGTAAGGATGTTTTGTTCTACATGTCTTTATCTATCCATCCATGCCCTTGTTTGCAATTATGGAGTGCCATAGCTTGAGTCAATCGAGCTCTACTTTTGCTATAAAATGTTTCCTGGCAGGTTGTTTACATGTTATTCAACTTTGCCAAGGTTGTTGTAGTTGATCCTTGCATGCTATGATGTTGTTATTGCCATGTATAGCTTCTATGCCATGTCTAGTTTCTGTTTGTATGCTTGGTTTGTCATGCAATGCCCCGTAGTGAGTGCATCGAGCTCGTTAACATGCCTACTTGTTATCTGTTTATGCCATGCTCCAGTTTTGCACTAAGTCTGAATCTGTTTATGTTTTTGCTATATTCGCATGCTTGCAACTGTATTTTCTGATCCCTTTTGGCTTATGGTCAGTAAAGTACATTTGATCCATGCATTTAGTAGATTCATGCCATGACTTTGTTTGCCATGATAAGTTCCTGTAGTATGTTGTTTCATAGCTCTAAACATTGCAACCTGATGTTATTTCTGCCATGTCCTGAAATTCTGCTAATTCTGTGAAACTGTTATTATTTGCAATCTTGCCATGTCATTTTGAGCATGTTCTAGTGATTTCTGGAGATAGCTCAGTGTTCATGTTTGTCATGCTTTACCTATACATCATGCCCATGCCTTTTGTTATTACGTTGAGGTGCTGTAGCTTGTTATTTTCATGCTTGCAATATGCCTAGTTGCTGTTTTGGACAGATTGTTGTCATGACTTGTATTGTGTGTATGTGTTGAACCGTTGCTCCGTTTTGAGTGTGCTCTATAATAAACTTCCTTGATTTTGCATGTAGTTTCATATTATCATGTTGCATCCTTGTTTTGAGGTTTTTGCTTGATGTTTGGGTGCATTTTGCATCAATGCCATGTTTAGCTTGTTTTGCTCATATCTTCTAGGCCGTAGCTCCGAATCTAATGAACTTTATATGTAACTTGACTAGATTTTCGTGTAGATCATCGTGGTGCATATTAACTTGCTGTTTAACAACTTGAACATAAGATTTATTCAGATCTGGACCAATTTCTAAATTTGCATATGAGGACTTACCGGAATTGTTATATGTTGTTTCCGGCCTCATTTAAACTTGCTTTGATGTGTTGCTCTTGTTTGCATCATCTCTTGCCATGAGTAGCTTCATGTAGCTTTGTCATGCATCATGCTTGTTGTGCATCATGTCTTGTCTATGTGTGGTGTGTTTACTATGTTGTGTGCTTCTTCTCGATAGTTCCTGTTGCGGCGATCGTGAGAATTCGTTCGTCTACGCTTGGTTCGGCTTCATCCGTTCGTCTTCTTCATGGACTCGTTCTTCTTCCTTGCGGGATTTCAGGCAAGATGACCGCTACCCTGGATCTCACTACTATCATTGCTATGCTAGTTGCTTCGCTCTTTCACTATGCTGCGCTACCTATCACTTGCTGCTCAAGCCCCCCTATTTGCCATGTCAGCCTCTAACCTTTTGTCACCCTTCCTAGCAAACCGTTGTTTGGCTATGTTACCGCTTTGCTCAACCCCTCTTATAGCGTTGTTAGTTGCAGGTGAAGATGAAGTTTGTTCCTTGTTGGAACATGGAGATGTTGTTCCTTGTTGGAACATGTTTACTTGTTGGGATATCACAATATATCTTATTTAATTAATGCATCTATATACTCGGTAAAGGGTGGAAGGCTCGGCCTTATGCCTGGTGTTTTGTTCCACTCTTGCCGCCCTAGTTTCCGTCATATCGGTATTATGTTCCCGGATTTTGCGTCCCTAACGCGGTCGGGTGATTTATGGGACCCCTTGACAGTTCGCTTTGAATAAGACTTTTCCAAAGAAGGCCCAATATTGGTTTTACCATTTTCCCGACCTATTACCTTTTTCCTGGGAGTCGCGCATCCCAAGGGTCATCTTTATTTTAGCCCCCCGGGCCAATGCTTGTCTAAGTGTTGGTCCAAACTAGAGCCACTTGCGGTGCCGCCCCTAGGCAACTTGGGGTATCGTCGGTTGCCGTACGTAGTGTTCATCCGGTCGTGGCTCGAGACGAGATACTGTGGCTACTATCGTGGTGTGTCGGACGCCGGGAGGTCTTGCTGGTCTTGTTTTATTCTTTGTCGAAATGTCTTGTAGCCGGATTCCGAGACTGATCGGGTCTTCCCGGGAGAAGGAATATCCTTCGTTGATCGCGAGAGCTTATCATGGGCTAAGTTGGGACACCCCTGCATGGTTTGAACTTTCGAAAGCCGTGCCCGCGGTAATGTGGCAGATGGGAATTTGTTAATATCCGGTTGTAGTAAACTTGAAGCGAACTCTTCTAAAATACACCAACCGTGTGCGTAACATGAGTGTCTCTTTTCGGGGTTGATCGAGAGGAGAACACGGTTTCTGGGTTATGTCTGACGTAAGTAGGAGTTCAGGATCACTTCTTGATCATTACTAGTTGACGACCGTTCCTTTGTTTCTCTTCTCACTGTCATTTGCGTATGTTAGCCACCATATATGCTTAGTCGCTGCTGCAACCTCACCACTTTACCCCTTCCTTTCCCTTTAAGTTTTGCTAGTCTTGATACCCATGGTAATGGGATTGCTGAGTCCTCGTGGCTCACAGATTACTACACCAACAGTTGCAGGTACAGGTTCATGCGATAATCTTGACGCGAGAGCGATGTTTGCTTGTTTTGGAGTTCTTCTTCTGCTTCTTCGATCAGGGGATAGGTTCCAGGTCGGCAGCCTGGGTTAGCAGGGTGGATGTCGTTTGAGTTTATGTTTATGTTTCATCTGTAGTCGGATGTTGATCTTGTATATGATGTTGATGTATTCTTGTGGCATTTGTGCCTTATGTATGTATCCCCATCTATTATGTAATGTTGATGTAATGATATCCACCTTGCAAAAGCGTTTCAATATGCGGGTCTATCCTTGGTGGGACCGTCGAGTTCCTTTTGGATAGGGTCGCATATTGGGCGTGACAAGTTAAATGTCGAGCCTCGACCGACCCTAGGAGCCCCTTGATTGATCGTGTAGTTTGGCCGTTGTTGAGTCTAGAAGAAAACTATTTTCAGAGTCTAGTTATATCAGAGAGTAGGAATTCTTTTTACTCCTCAGCCCCTTCGTCGCTCTGGTGAGGAATCTTGACGTAGGTGTTTTGAATCACTCCTCTTCCCCTTCAAATTTTTCTTTAGGTTCACGCAGTTGGTTTTCAGGTAGTTGGCCCTCAGCTCTTTTCATCCGGTGCATTTCTCGTCAAATCGACTCGAGCCTCTTCATCTTTGCAAGTTCAATCCTCAGTTGTTTTCTTTTCCCACCCGCCCACCCTTTTTTTCTACTTGGAACCGGAGTCCGTAATCGAGTATCCATCCTACTCGTGTGAAGCCTTTGCTTTCTTCAACCGGTGTTTTTTCTCTTCAAGATATTCGTCGGTTCCCCCTTCCAAGTTGTCTTTGTTTTCCCGCCCTCCCACCCTATTATTCCCGGAGTTCGAGTTTCTTCCGACCATCAATTCCATTCGTGCGGAGTCTCTTCAGTCTTCCCTCAATTATTTCAAACGGTGAATTCTCGTCTCGTTCGTCATTCTTCATCTCTTTCTTTTCTGGTGGATTCAATTCAAGTTATTCAGGTTGACCATATTCTTTTCCTTGGTTAAATTGTTTTCCCCTTGCTCGTTCGCCTCTCGCCAGTTTATCATTCTGGAGTTCGGAAGACATCTCAGGAGATTCGTCTGTGTTCTAATTAATTCGAGGTTGTCACCTCATTCAAATATTTTAATTGTTCCGGTGCATCATCTATCTGCTCATCAACCCTTTCCAACGATGTTTTCTTTTTAGTGGGCCTTAACCCACAGGTCTTTTCCCAGGATCTTACCTGACTCTTCTAATTCCCCCGGAGCTATTCCCAATTCTTTTCAAGTCTGACGTAAGAATGGATTTCATCAGTCAGATGCCTTCTCCAAGATCGCTTTCAAATTCTTTTCATCTCGGGTTCTACCTTTCCTCTTTTTCATTATTCCGGAGTTTCTCAACAATTTCGATGGTGTTTCTCGTCGTATTTATCAGCTTGAAGACCGAAGAAGAGTTTTTCCTCTAAATCTTGTCCGTTCTCCCGAAGATTCGCGGTGCTAGGTCGATGTTATCATATCTAATTGTTTCCAGTCGTGCAATTCTTTTCATCCATCCGGAGTATTTCAGGAGTTGTTTTGCCGTCTCGATCATCCAGAGGTCATCTTTTCAGAATATTGCTTCGTTCCAAGTTTTCAGATTCAGTCCCCAATTATTCTATATCCGTGCCCCTTCGTTCATCTCAATATTCTTCCGGTGCTTCGTTCAAGTATTCTTCTATCAGTTCGCGATCTCTTTGTTCTCTTGCATTTTAATTCCCTCAAGTATCTCCGTGCTTCTCTAATTCTTCCCGGTGATTCAGTCTCTTTTATCAGTCATTTTTCGAATTCTTATGGTGGTTCGTTCAAGTTTCTTTTCCTTGATTATCATTTTACTTCATTCGTTCTTTTCAATCTTACCGGTGGTTCATGAAGACTTTCTCAAGTTCTGTGCTATCCCTTCTCAATCCTTTTTCAAGAAGAATAAGTAGTATGCAAAATCCATTGCTTGGCGTCAATTTAATTTGATGAAGGATAAGCATACAATAAATCTTATTCTTATTTCATCCAAATGATTAATACCTTTCTTCGGAGTTTGTTCTTGGGGAATAAATTCTACTTCCAAGTGTTTTCATCTTTTCTTTTCCGGAGTTCAATTTCCTCGGCCTTTTCGTCGGAACCTCCATCTAAATCAACGCAAGGCTTTAGTCTTATTCTTTCCTCCTTCATTCAATCTCATAATCCTTTTTGTTACCGGAGTTCTTCATGGTGGTTCTTCACGATTTAATTCTTTCTTCAAGAGTTCATCAAGATTTTGTTGGTGGAGTTCAATTATCTTTTCTTCTCGCGTCTCGAAGTGCAATTAATTCTCCGTATTCTTTTGAATTGGAGTTTTGCATTTCTTCGTTCTTCTCAGATATTCAAATCCATTCAATCCTTCCTTCTAAGTTCTTTTCACTCCATTCTTTTAATTCTTCCGGAGGCATTGCATTGTTCATCTCGTCTAGTGCCATCTCTTTGGGTGAAGCTCGTGTTCTATTATTTCCTTGTTCAACCGGTGTGCTGCCTAAATCCTTTCAGTCTTATTCGTTTCTTTTCTCATTCTAACCACTCTGGTTAGAACGAGTGGTTTCATAGTCTATCAGATTCCGTGAGCTTTCGATTCTCGTCATTCTCTTTGTTTCTCTCTTCTTCTCGAGTGCTCTCGATTCTTTGCCTCTTCTCTCTTGTGTTTCTTGTTTCACCTCATCCCTTTTCCCTTCCATCTCGGTCCTAAGATCTCGGGACGAGATCTCTTTTTAGTGGAGGAGTGTTGTAACGCCCCGGATTCGATGAGCCAGGTGTCCGCCAGTTATTTGCCGTCGTTGCCATGTCATTTGCTTGCATGTTGCACTTTGCCATGTCATCATCTGTATTTCATATCATGTCATCATGCACATTTCATTTTGCATACGTGTTCGTCTCATGCATCCGAGCATTTTCCCTGTTGTCCGTTTTGCAATCCGCACTCCTATGTCTCCGGCGCCTTTTGCCTCTTTTTCGTATGCGGGTGTTAAACTTTCTCGGAATGGACCGAGGTTTGTCAAGCGGCCTTGGTATACCACCGGTAGACCGCCTGTCAAGTTTCGTTCCATTTGGAGGTCGTTTGATACTCCAACGGTTAACCGGGTAACCTAAAAGCCTCCTTCTCTTTGCAGCCCAACACCCCTTTCAAACTGGCCCAAAACCCAGCAAACTCCCCTCCATGCTCTCGGTCGTTCGATCACGATTGTGTGGGCGAAAACCGCACCTCATTTGGACTCTCCTAGCTCCCTCTACCTATAAATATGTGCCTCCCGAAAATTTTGGTCCAAACCCTACCTCGTCTTCCTCCATGCACGGACACGTCCGCCACGCCGACGAAATCAGCGCCGCCCTTCGCTACCAACCGTGGCCCGCCACGTGGCGCCGCCGCCCACCGCCGCCGCAGCCCGCCCGGCCCAGCGCGGCCCACCTGCCCGTCCGCCGCCCCACCGCCTCCCACGGGCTCCGCACCTCGTGGAGACTTGCGCCGCCGCCGCCGAGGTTCGCCGCCAGCGCCCGGCCCGCCGCGCCGCCGCCTCCAGCAACGCCGCCGCCCGCCGCCTGTAACCTCGCTCGCCGCCCGCCTCGGCCCCTCCGACCTCGCCGGCCATCTCCTTCGCCGCCCTCCGCCGGGACGCGCCAGCGCCTGGCCGGATCCGGCGCCCACCGTCGGGCGCCTGCGTCCCTGCTCGCGGAACCTCCCCTCAGCCAACTCCGCGAGCCGCCGCCGGACCCTCTCCGTCCAGATCTGGACGAGATCCACCACCACCAACCAACCAAACGCCTTCCCCCGCCCGGATCTCTCCGTCCCGGAACCGTCCCGTCCCGGGTTGACTTTTCCCGCGAGGTTTAAAATCAACTAAGTCCCAGATTTTACGTTATTTTCATGCCATGTTCATGCCATCATATCTCTGCATCCGTAACACCGCTTTTAAATGCGTGTAATATGTCAAATTGTTCGTCTCGACGAGTACATCATTTCATAGCATTGCATCATTTTCATTTGAGCACATCTTAATGCCCGAAATGCTGTTAGAAGAGGGCTATGTGATGTTAGTTTCAGATTCTTATCAGAACATGCACTTTTGTCATTTTTGCCATGATTGATGTGTGCACCCTATGAACTTGAGTCCTACATGTGTTTTTGTAATATGCCATGCCATCTTTAAAGGGGTGTATGCCATGTATTTGTGTGGTCTCTGTGGTGACTAGCACAAGCATGCAAACTAGGCTTCATGATGTTGCTGATTTCAGCCCCTGCTCATTGATATTTTTATACCATGTAAACTTGATGCTCTGAGAGAGTTCCATGCTTATTTTGAGATACTTGAGAAGGATGTTTTGTTCTACATGTCTTTATCTATCCATCCATGCCCTTGTTTGCAATTATGGAGTGCCATAGCTTGAGTCAATCGAGCTCTACTTTTGCTATAAAATGTTTCCTGGCAGGTTGTTTACATGTTATTCAATTTTGCCAAGGTTGTTGTAGTTGATCCTTGCATGCTATGATGTTGTTCTTGCCATGTATAGCTTCTATGCCATGTTTAGTTTCTGGTTGTATGCTTGGTTTGTCATGCAATGCCCCGTACTGAGTGCATCGAGCTCGTTAACATGCCTACTTGTTATCTGTTTATGCCATGCTCCAGTTTTGCACTAAGTCTGAATCTGTTTATGTTTTTGCTATATTCACATGCTTGCAACTGTATTTTCTGATCCCTTTTGGCTTATGGTCAGTAAAGTACATTTGATCCATGCATTTAGTAGATTCATGCCATGACTTTGTTTGCATTGATAAGTTCCTGTAGTATGTTGTTTCATAGCTCTAAACATTGCAACCTGATGTTATTTCTGCCATGTCCTGAAATTCTGCTAATTCTGTGAAACTGTTATTATTTGCAATCTTGCCATGTCATTTTGAGCATGTTCTAGTGATTTCTGGAGATAGCTCAGTGTTCATGTTTTGTCATGCTTTACCTGTACATCATGCCCATGCCTTTTGTTATTACGTTGAGGTGCTGTAGCTTGTTGTTTTGATGCTTGCAATATGCCTAGTTGCTGTTTTGAACAGATTGTTGTCATGAATTGTATTGTGTGTATGTGTTGAACCGTTGCTCCGTTTTGAGTGTGCTCTATAATAAACTTGCTTGATTTTGCATGTAGTTTCATATTATCATGTTGCATCATTGTTTTGAGGTTTTTGCTTGATGTTTGGGTGCATTTTGCATCAATGCCATGTTTCGCTTGTTTTGCTCATATCTTCTAGGCCGTAGCTCCGAATCTAATGAACTTTATATGTAACTTGACTAGATTTTCGTGTAGATCATCGTGGTGCATATTAACTTGCTGTTTAACAACTTGAACATAAGATTTATTCAGATCTGGACCAATTTCGAAATTTGCATATGAGGACTTACCGGAATTGTTATATGTTGTTTCTGGCCTCATTTAAACTTGCTTTGATGTGTTGCTCTTGTTTGCATCATCTCTTGCCATGAGTAGCTTCATGTAGCTTTGTCATGCATCATGCTTGTTGTGCATCATGTCTTGTCTATGTGTGGTGTGTTTACTATGTTGTGTGCTTCTTCTCGATAGTTCTGTTATGTTGCGATCGTGAGAATTCGTTCGCTCACGCTTGGTTTGGCTTCATCCGTTCGTCTTCTTCATGGACTCTTTCTTCTTCCTTGCGGGATTTCAGGCAAGATGACCGCTACTGGATCTCACTACTATCATTGCTATGCTAGTTGCTTCGCTTTTCGCTATCTCTGCGCTACCTATCACTTCTTTGCTCAAGCCCCCTATTTGCCATGTCAGCCTCTAACCTTTTGTCACCCTTCCTAGCAAACCGTTGTTTGGCTATGTTACCGCTTTGCTCAGCCCTCTTATAGCGTTGTTAGTTGCAGGTGAAGATGAAGTTTGTTCCTTGTTGGAACATGGAGATGTTGTTCCTTGTTGGAACATGTTTACTTGTTGGGATATCACAATATATCTTATTTAATTAATGCATCTATATACTCGGTAAAGGGTGGAAGGCTCGGCCTTATGCCTGGTGTTTTGTTCCACTCTTGCCGCCCTAGTTTCCGTCATATCGGTATTATGTTCCCGGATTTTGCGTCCCTAACGCGGTCGGGTGATTTATGGGACCCCTTGACAGTTCGCTTTGAATAAGACTTTTCCAAAGAAGGCCCAACATTGGTTTTACCATTTGCCCGACCTATTACCTTTTTCCCTTGGGAGTCGCGCATCCCAAGGGTCATCTTTATTTTAGCCCCCGGGCCAATGCTTGTCTAAGTGTTGGTCCAAACCAGAGCCACTTGCGGTGCCGCCCCTAGGCAACTTGGGGTATCGTCGGTTGTCAGACGTAGTGTTCATCCGGTCGTGGCTCGAGACGAGATCTGTGGCTACTATCGTGGTGTCGGCACGCCGGAGGTCTTCTGGTCTTGTTTTATTGTTGTCGAAATGTCTTGTAGCCGGATTCCGAGACTGATCGGGTCTTCCGGGAGAAGGAATATCCTTCGTTGATCGCGAGAACTTATCATGGGCTAAGTTGGGACACCCTGCTGGGTTTGAACTTTCAAAGCCGTGCCATGTAATGTGGCAGATGGGAATTTGTTAATATCCGGTTGTAGTAAACTTGAAGCAAACTCTTCTAAAATACACCAACCGTGTGCGTAACGTGAGTGTCTCTTTTCGGGTTGATCGAGAGGAGAACACGGTTTCGGGTTATGTCGGCGTAAGTAGGAGTTCGGGATCACTTCTTGATCATTAGTAGTTGACGACCGTTCCTTTGTTTCTCTTCTCGCTCTCATTTGCGTATGTTAGCCACCATATATGCTTAGTCGCTGCTGCAACCTCACCACTTTACCCCTTCCTTTCCCTTTAAGCTTTGCTAGTCTTGATACCCATGGTAATGGGATTGCTGAGTCCTCGTGGCTCACAGATTACTACACCAACAGTTGCAGGTACAGGTTCATGCGATAATCTTGAGGCGAGAGCGATGTTTGCTTGTTTTGGAGTTCTTCTTCTGCTTCTTCGATCAGGGGATAGGTTCCAGGTCGGCAACCTGGGCTAGCAGGGTGGATGTCGTTTGAGTTTCTGTTTATGTTTCATCCGTAGTCGGATGTTGATCTTGTATATGATGTTAATGTATTCTTGTGGCATTTGTGCCTTATGTATGTATCCCCATCTATTATGTAATGTTGATGTAATGATATCCACCTTGCAAAAGCGTTTCAATATGCGGGTCTATCCTTGGTGGGACCGTCGAGTTCCTTTTGGATAGGGTCGCATATTGGGCGTGACAAGCTAGGAGCCCTGGCCATGTTTGAAGTTTCCTGTGGCTGGTTCTGATGGTCACTACGCAATGTGGATGGCATTTGGGGATCTAACCTCTTTATATAGATGCCACCCCTGTGTGGTCAGGGGCTTGTTTGTAAAAAAATATTATGGATCGTTCGCATTCACCCAACACATAGAAATCGAGGCAACGACAGGGAGGAATCATAAAAGGCAGAACATGGAGATCATGGCCGGACTGTCGTCCGTCCGAATTATGATGAAGAACCTACCTTGCAAAGCCGAAGACATAAGCCGGATACTACATCATCATTGAAGGCAAGTTCGCGGGCTACTGAGGGAGTCCTGGATAAGGGGGTTCTTGAGTGTCCGGCCTATTCGATATGGGCTGGACTGATGGGCCGTGAAGATAGAGCCGAAGATTATCCCCCGTGTCCGGGTAGGACTCCTGTATGCGTGAACGGCAAGTTTTTGTGTCCGGATATATTATTCCCTTCCTCTGCAAACCGACTTTGTACAACCCCAGGCCCCTCCGATGTGTATATAAACCGGAAGGTTTAGTCCGTAGAGGCTATCAGAATTCTCATAAGCTAGACAGTTAGGGTTTAGCCATTACGATCTCGAGGTAGATCAGCTCTTGTAACCCTTATACTCATTGAATACAATCAAGAAGCACGTAGGGTTTTACCTCCTTTAAGAGGGTCCGAACCTGGGTAAACATTGTGTCCCCATCGTCCGTCGTTACCATTGATCCTCAGACGCACAGTTCGGGACCCCCTACCCGAGATCTGCCGGTTTTGACACCGACAGCCACCGTCCGCGCCGATCTTCGTCACGCTATCGGGTTCTTCCTCACCTACTTCGAGCACAATCGCCACACTCCTAACCTAGCCACCACCGCTCTTCCTCCTGGTCCATGGTGACTACCTCGACACCGACCGCCCCAACTCGACATCGACCATGGCGTCCCTCGCACGGCTACCTCGACCACGGCTACACCACCCTACTCTCGGCTACATCAACATCAGCACAAAGGACTATCGCCTTGCTTGAGTAACCTCGTTGGTTTTCATTCCAGCCACGACTTCCGCGATGCATCGACTGTTACTACTATGGGGGGATGTCCGTCGGCTTACCTTCGGATTCTTCTCCAGTCTCATGGTCTGCGACACTACCATTGTGACTGCGGGGGATGTTGAGTATCGTGATTAGATTGGAAACATATGATAGACTAGAAAATATTCTGGCTTGTCTTGTACTTCAAAAAAATCATATACTTTTATATATATGCCCACGAGGCTCAAGCATTAAACGACAATTGCATCGATCCTTCTCTATTTCTTAATAAGAGCATCTCTAGCAGACACCGTAAAGATTCGACCATTAGAACATGTATACAGGGGCGCCTAAAACTGGTTTACGAGCTGAAAACGGTCGTGGTAGAATATATACACTAAACTAGTCCTTAAAAGAGCATCTCCGCTGCAGCCCCGCGCACCACTGCGGCGAGCTGGCGCCTCAGGGGGAGGAGAGTTCGAGGCTGCTCCCCGAGGGGGCGAGCTCGGCCCCAGGAGCGCATCCGCCCGCCCGCCATGGCCGCACGCACACGCGAGAACAGCCCCAGGCCACATCCTGTTCCTCTTCCACGCATCGAGCACGAATGGGATCAGCCATGGCCGCACGCACTTGCTCGATCTTTTTGCAGTGCAGAATTTTGTTGGAGCTGGAAGAAATCGACGACTGGAGACAGGTGGTACGGACGGCGACGCGCGGGGAGAGGTGGCGGAATATTTCACTTTGTGGCCTGTATACCGTCCTCGGACCTATAGTAGTATGGGCCGGAGGCTCGCGTTTTTGGGGGCCCTTAATGTTAGAATAAATCCGAGGCATGTGGTCCATTATCCGAGGACCGAGCAATCATACAAGCACGACACTGAGATTTGTTAACAAGGTTTATCGATATGGCTACATCCCGAGGCCTGACTACAGACGCTCCTCCCCATGATACCGCTACAATACCGCATCCGGGCCGTTCGGGCGACGGCACATGCCGTCGGCTCCCCCTACACGTCTGTGCTATTATGTTGGCATAGGTTATATCGTGTGTCTACCCCCGATATATATATATATATATATATATATGAGAGACATAAGATACAAGTGTCCTACTAGGACACAACTCCTACCCTGTCTACACACAGTCCAACACCGAGTCCAACTGTAACCTACCTTGTACAATAATATTCGACACACACTTAAAACATACTCCCTCCGTTCCAAAATATAGTGCTTCCTCTATTCCCGTGCTTCAACCTTTTTTTTGCATCGCCCGTGCTTCAACTTTGACCATAAATTTAACCAATGGCGTGAGCAAAAATTATACCAATGAATTCATATTCAAAGAAGTTTTCAATTATAAATTTTTTTGTCTCGCCGTGTTGCTTAAATTTATGGTCAAAGCCGGACCTCAGAAAGCGTTGTCGCACTATATTTTGGAATGGAGGAAGTACTCCCTCCGTTCCTTGATATAAGGTGTATAGATTTTTGAGAAAAAGTCCGAAATATAAGGTGTATTGCATTGCACCACTCGTTTGGATAATTTTTTTAGGGATTTGATTACATTTCCTTATATCAGGCAAGCTCCTCTATTTCCTCATGTCAATTAGTCAGGTGTAATCTCGCCCAAAACTTGTGAAATTTTTCCTCCACGTGCGTTCTTTAATTTCCGTGCCAAAAACTATACACCCTATATCTAGGAACGGAGGGAGTACTATAAGAGTCCCCAAACTTTTACCGCGTCTGTTCTGGTAAAAAAATGGTCTACTATAGATGCTCTAACAGGTGGAAATCATACGAGTCCGGCTCGGCTCGGCCGTTGATCTCGCCGGCCGGCTGCGGTCGTGCTCGTGCCCCCGCTTCGGCACTGTAAAAATCAGCTGAGCGAGTGTAGACCGCGGTCGGTCGTGCCCACTTCGCCCCCCACTCTCCTCTCCCCCCTCTACAACCGCCACCATCTCCCACCACACCACACGGCCGCATTTTCCTCCGCGTAGCCTTCCCCCCATATCCCAGTTCGGCAAGCTCGCCAGTCACCAAGCTCCTCCTCCTCCACAGGAAAGCAACATCGCGGCGCAGCTTCACTGGTTTCGCCCTCAATTTCGAGAGCGAGTCTTGGAAGGCCTTCCATGGCTCAGCCGTCGCTGCTCCTCGGCTCTCCGGCATCGATCGTCCTCCTCCTTCTCTCCTTCTTCCAAGGTATCGATCCATCCATTAGTGCTTGCGGAAGTGGTATTCTCGTTGCATTGGTCGTGATTTGGAGGCGCGCGGTAGAGCTGCGAGCTTGGTTTTCGATTTGGTGAGCTGAGTGTTCGGATTTGTGTTTTTTTTTTCTGCGGCGCACAGGGCCGGTAGTGAGCGCCATCACGTTCACCTTCGCCAACCGGTGCACGGACACGGTGTGGCCCGGGCTGCTCTCGGGCTCCACCTCGCCGCCGCTGGAGACCACCGGCTTCGCGCTCTCGCCGGGCCAGTCGCGCTCAATCTACGGGCCCACCGGGTGGTCGGGCCGCTTCTGGGCGCGCTCTGGCTGTAATTTCAACGGCGGCAAGGGCACCTGCGTCACGGGGGACTGCGGCTCCGGCGAGATAGAGTGCCGCGGCGCCGGGGCCACCCCGCCCGCCACGCTCGCGGAGTTCACCCTCGACGGCGACGGCGGGAAGGACTTCTACGACGTCAGCCTCGTCGACGGCTACAACCTGCCCATGCTGGTGCAGCCGTCCGCGCCTGGGTGCCCCGACACCGGGTGCCTCGTTGACCTCAACGAGCGCTGCCCCTCGGAGCTCCGCTCCGGCGGCGGCCTCGCCTGCCGCAGCGCCTGCGAGGCCTTCGGCAAGCCCGAGTTCTGCTGCAACGGCGCCTACGGGAACCCTGACACGTGCCACCCCTCCCAGTACTCGCAGCTCTTCAAGTCGGCGTGCCCCAAGTCCTACAGCTACGCCTACGACGACGCCACCTCCACCTTCACCTGCAACCACACCGATTACACCATTACCTTCTGCCCGCAGTCCAATCCTTACAGGTACCTACCTCTGAATAGTTTCTGATGCTATGACAGTGCAATCTAGTTGAAATCATAGTGTTGCAGATCTGAATCTGATTCAACTCAACAATGATATTTTCTCTGGGCTAGAAATATAATGAGATTTTGATTTGGAATGGGGAACGGGGAATGGGGAAAGAAGAGAAAGTCACAAAGTTAGGCTTGGAGCAAGGAAAAGAATCTTTGATTGATTGAGTTCTTTCTTTCGCCTTTGTCCCATCCCCACCTTGCATGTGGGGTCTTGGCGAGAAAGTTACAATGGCCTACTTGGAAATTGGATTGTTGGAACCTGGAAAAGCAAGAACGCATGGAGTTGCTTGTGGTCTCACGTCTAACTCACCATCGTTGATCCCTTCCACTGACATTGGGTTGTGGTTTAACTGGTCCGCAATTACTATGCAATTTGAGTCTCTAATTATATCAATCACCTTTGACACTTCGCAGTGGCAAAACGAACAAGCACGCATTGCGGAGGCCGAGCCATGAGCAGCTTGAAGACGACGTGTGGCTGGCATCTTTGAAGAAAACCAGCGGCGTCCGTGGAAGCACCATGGCATCGTGGTCGGCGTCCGGAGGTTTCCAAGCCGCCCTGGCAATTGCTGTGGTGGTTGTGCTTGCCGCGGCACAGGGGGGTCATCCCCGTTTCAGATGACCGGGCAAGGCAGGCGATTCTTCGTCCCTAGGAGTGATCTGCAGAGTTTTTTTTAGGATCAAAAGAGGATCAGAGCACTAGAGGAAGAGACGTGGATAGCATGTTCTTTAGGCCATTTTGCTTGTTGATAAAGAACATGACGCGTCCTCATGTTGGCAATTCTAGTTGATCTAGTAGTGGTATTTCATATTGCTTTATTGCCTTTTTGAAAACATTGTTCTTCAGGTTATATTCGTCTTTGTGCGCAATTTTTTTGTGGGGATCCTGATCAGTGCAGCACTGTCAAGTATCGTCACTATGAGATCGCAAGCTTTGAAGTGGGAAGGCTGTAAGATCTGAATATACTATTGCTCTGCCTTTTGAGCTCCTTCTTTTTGTAAAAGTCCGAAATGCCTTCTTACAAGTGAAGCATGAAGTTGACCTGTGATTAGCAATTATGTTCGCATAGGAAAACATAAATAAAAAATGTAACATTATGTGCAGATCATGTTTGAGCTGTAAATCAATTTTCTGTCGTCACTGAAGATATGATGTTCGGTGCCGAAAGAGAAAGAAAGCCAAAAGAGGAGGCAGTCAGGCCAAGATGTTGACTGCTGGCTGTTAGTACAACTGATCATCTACTCGGAATACCAATTGGCGTTGCAGTATAGTAAGCAGGGTTCCCCGTTTGGCATAATACTGACAAGAGTACGTGAAGAATGACATAGTAGACATATTTGATAAGCTTCCTGCATTTTTTTGTCCATTCGATGTTACCATGAGCAGATCAGGCGTAGGAATTGTTCTAAGCCATGTCCCACTTTGCCTTCGGTCTCCTCACTTCAGACGTCCATTGTTCAGTACCATCAACTGGCCTTCTACGTTGATGCTACCTCTGCACTAACAAGCTGAAGGCGACGTCTCATCTTGCATCTTTCTTATTTCATCGGCTAATGCTGGCAAATCATACTTTTGGAAGATCCAGCGGTTTATCTTAAAGTTTTTTTGTCCTGTTTCGACATCTGGTGGCCAGATTGCTTCTTTGTTTGGTTGTGATCATATTTATGCTTTTGCTTAATTAAATACACAGAGGGCCAATGCTAAGGCATCTGCCGGGTTAAACTTCCATCTTTTGCATTGCAACATGAAACTCCCACATATAACTTTTTTGTGTGCGCAAAATTTCTGTCAAGATCTCAAAAAATCATTCTAAGGTGTTGCAACAGTTCAAACATGCCCACACAGTAAACAACTTGGGCACACACTAAATCTCTATTTTATTGCAACAAAAACGAAAGTTGAAATGGGGGTGCAACATACTATGTGACATGAAAAAACGACGCAACAAACTAGAATAACATAGGCAACAATGAACAAAACATATTGCAACATACTTCATCGTTCCAAATTAACTAAAATTCTAGATTTATCCGAAGGCAAACTTCCTAAGTTTGACCAAGTCTAAAAAAAGGTGTTAGCATCTGTAGCATCAAACACAAGGTGTTTATCTCTCTATAATTGAATTGTTGCAATAGCTGTTCACCAGAATTTGCATTGGAATTCGAATGTAGGCACAACTCAACATATTTCTATTCTATCATACAGATCAACATATGTTCAAGAATCACAACCACCAAAATTAATGGTGCAATACAACAGTGTAGGTCACAAGTTGACATAAACACTTAGGTCAGCAACATTGGAGACGGTTAAAAGAACGGCAAAAGACGGTCGGTTTGTTGCCGAAGATGAAGAAAAGGAAGACCCATATTGTACCCTCCTCCATGGGCAAGGCTTTAACAACACTAGATGACCCGTTGCGCCATTGGCGCAAAGGCCAACTTGAAAGCACAAGTGCTCCCTCGGTGATTTTGGTAATTAATGTCAACATATCCCTTGTTGGACAAATAGTTTTATCTAGTATATTTCAGATAAGTTCAATACTGGAGTGGCAAGGACAAGAGGATGTGAAACCCCTCAAAATGCTAAGGACAAGGATTGACAAAAGCTCAAGAATCTACATTTTTGTTTAAGTGATCGAAGATCACATTGAGTTCATAGGAAATCCAATACGATTAAAAGGGGATGAGGTGTTGCTTAATGATCTATTTGCTCAAGTGCTTAGTGATATTGCTCCAAAACCCTCAACCACTTTCTCTACCCAGATATGTCCAAACCCTAAATTCCCAAATCGGCCAAACCAATATTTCCTACCCGGAGCCACCGAGTTCATCTGGACTTAGCCACTGCCAAAACCCCAACAATTCGATTCCACCAATATGGATCTCGGTCCCACCGAGATGGCCTTGCCAGCTCTCTGTGACTTGTTGCAATCAATTTGGTCCCACTAAGATGTTGCAATCGGTCTCACCGAGATGGCTTGACTAATCTCTATTGCCTTATTGCTTCACTTCGGTCCCACCGAGATGGCCTTGCCAGCTCTCTGTGACTTGTTGCAATCAATTCGGTCCCACCAGATGTTGCAATCACCGAGATGATGCGATTAGCGCCACCGAGATGAGGTTTGCCCTAAGACCTAGCACATCGGTCCCACCGAGTTGTTCCCTTCGGTCCCATCGAGATTCCTAACGTTCATATTTTTACACAGATTGGTGCCACCAAGTTTTCTGATCGGGGCCACTGAGATGGGTCAAAAGTGTGTAACGGTTGGATATTGTGTGGAGGCTATATATACCCCTCCACCCCCTCCTCAAGGAGAGAGCATCTGAACGTGCCTACACTTCCGCCATTCATTTTATGAGTGAGAACCACCTACTCATGTGTTGAGATCAAGAGTTTCCATTCCTACGATTTGAACCTTGATTTCTAGCCTTCCCCAAGTTGCTTTCCACTCAAATCCTTCTTCCACCATAGCCAAATTTGTGTGAGAGAGTTGAGTATTGGGAGGGGGGCTATCATTTGAAGCACAAGAGTAAGGAGTTCTCATCAACACTCCATCTATTTCGTTTTAGAGAGTGGTGTCTCTTAGATTGGTTAGGTTTCCCTTGGGAACCTCCGACGTGATGTTGAGTTGAATCAAGAAGTCTGTAAGGGTGGGGAGATCACCTACTTCGTGAAGATCTACCCGAGTGAGGCAAGTCCTTCGTGGGCTATGGCCATGGTGGGATAGACAAGGTTGCTTTTTCGTGGACCCTTCATGGATGGAGCCCTCCGTGGACTTGCGCAGCCATTACCTGATACATCTCCAACGTATCTATAATTTTTGATTGTTCCATGCTATTATATTATCTGTTTTGGATGTTTATGGGCTTTATTAAACGCTTTTATATTATTTTTGGGACTAACCTATTGACCCAGAGCCCAGTGCCAGTTCCTGTTTTTCCCCTTGTTTCAGTGTTTCGAAGAAAAGGAATATCAAACGGAGTCGAAACGGAATGAAACCTTCGGGATAAGTTATTTTTGGAAGGAAAGCAACCCGGGAGACTTGGAGTGCACGTCAGGAAAGCAACGAGGGAGGCACGAGGCAGGGGGGCGCGCCCACCCCCCTTGGGCGTGCCCTCCACCCTCGTGGGCTCCTCGTGGCTCCCCTGACGTATTTCTTCCTCCTATATATACCCATATACCCTAACACCTTCGGGGAACAGAATAGATCGGGAGTTCCGCCGCCGCATGCCTCTGTAGCCACAAGAAACCAATCGGGACCTTGTTAGGCACTCACGGGGGGGGAACCTCACCGGTGGCCATCTTCATCATCTCGGCGCTCTCCATGACGAGGAGGGAGTAGTTCACCCTCGGGGCTGAGGGTATGTACCAGTAGCTATGTGTTTGATCTCTCTCTCTCTCTCTCTCTCTCTCTCTCTCTCTCTCTCTCTCTCTCTCTCTCTCTCGTGTTCTTGATTTGCACGATCTTGATGTATCGCGAGCTTTGCTATTATAGTTGGATCTTATGTTGCTTCTCCCCTCTACTCTCTTGTAATGGATTGAGTTTTCCTTTGAAGTAATCTTATCGGATTGAGTCTTTAATGATTTGAGAACACTTGATGTATGTCTTGATGCGTATCTGTGGTGACAATGGGATATCACGTGATTCACTTGATGTATGTTTTGGTGATCAACTTGCGGGTTCCGCCCATGAACCTATGCATAGGGGTTGGCACACGTTTTCGTCTTGATTCTCCGGTAGAAACTTTGGGGCACTCTTTGAGGTTCTATGTGTGTGGTTGAATAGATGAATTTGAGATTGTGTGATGCATATCGTATAATCATACCCACGGATACTTGAGGTGACAATGGAGTATCTAGGTGACATTAGGGTTTTGGTTGATGTGTGTCTTAAGGTGTTATTTTACTACGAACTCTAGGGCTGTTTGTGACACTTATAGGAATAGCCCAATGGATTGATCGGAAAGAATAACTTTGAGGTGGTTTCGTACCCTACCATAATCTCTTCGTTTGTTCTCCACTATTAGTGACTTTGGAGTGACTCTTTGTTGCATGATGAGGGATAGTTATATGATCCAATTATGTTATTATTGTTGAGAGAACTTGCACTAGTGAAAGCATGAACCCTAGGCCTTGTTTCCTAGCATTGCAATACCGTCTACGCTCACTTTTATCGCTTGCTACCTTGCTGTTTTTATATTTTCAGATTACAAAAACCTATATCTACCATCCATATTGCACTTGTATCATCATCTCTTCGCCGAACTAGTGCACCTATACAACTTACTATTGTATTGGGTGTGTTGGGGACACAAGAGACTCTTTGTTATTTCGTTGCAGGGTTGCTTGAGAGAGACCATCTTCATCCTACGCCTCCCACGGATTGATAAACCTTAGGTCATCCACTTGAGGGAAATTTGCTACTGTCCTACAAACCTCTGCACTTGGAGGCCCAACAACGTCTACAAGAAGAAGGTTGTGTAGTAGACATCAAGCAGTTTCTGGCGCCGTTGCCGGGGAGGTGAGTGCTTGAAGGTATATCTTTAGATCTTGCAATCGAATCTTTTAGTTTCTTGTTTTATCACTAGTTTATTTTATAAAAGAAAACTACAAAAAAATGGAATTGAGTTTGTCTCATACGCTTCATCTTTTTAATATCTTTCGTGAGAATGATGGAAATGAAAATTGTGCCAAAGTGTTAGAAGAAGAATGTATTAAAATGTTTGGCACTAAATCTTTGAATGATGAGCATGATTGCAATGTTGTTAGTATGAACTCCTTGAATATCCATAGTACTAATGATGATTGCACTAGTTATGATGAAAATGTCTCCTATAAACATGTCAATTTTTGTGGAGTGCATTGGGTTTGCAAGTACACACCAAATAGGGAAGATAGATATTGCAAGAGGCATAAGCATTTATAAACTAAATGGTTGCAAGAAAGGCTAGATGCGTGTGCTGAAAATTTAAACTTTCTTAGCCATACTTGTGAACTTTGCAATGAACGTGATCATTTCAGTACCTAATGCAAATTGTTTCATGATCGTATCGTGTACAAAAATTGTGATGACTTGATTTCCCTTGCACATCATAATGAACTTAGTTTGCTCTTGGGTTATGAAGAAATGAAACGTATAACTAAGGTTATTCCAGAATTTGCCCTTGATAGAGTTCTTCATTTTGATCTAGAAGAAATGTATATGTATTGTGCGGTGAATTGCATTGAAAATCCTTATATTTCCAATTACATAAAGAAAAGAAAACAAATATAGGATGAAGAGAATACTAACAAAAGGGAAGAGACTTCCCAATATCCTCCTATTATTTCTTATGATGAATCAGGTAACGAGGAGGAGCCTTCTATTCAACCAATCTCATTAATAAGGAGCTCCAAAAAGAGGAATGAACCCACACATGATGTGGTGAAGAAGAAGAAAAGGAAAAGGAAGAGAGGTAAAAAGATATCTCTCCCAAATAATGTTGCTCCTATCATTGTTGTGCCTCATGAAAATGAATCAAAAATAATTGTGGAAGATGATGCACTTGATGATGATATCGTTATGCCTATTGCTTGTTGTGATGATTGTGATTGGGAAGATAATGATACTTCTTATGATCTTGAAAATCTTTTTGGCACTTGCTTGGAAGAATATGATAATTGCTATACTATTGGTGTTATCCATACTATTAATGATGAGAGTGATTATGCTTATGATATGAAAAGGCCCAAGCTTGGGGATGCTATGTTTAATGAAGATGATGTTTTTGAGAATATATTTGCTGCAATTAATGTTTGTCCCAAGCTTGGGGATGCTACGTTTAATGAAGATGATATTTTTAGTCTCCCAAGTTTTGATATGCAAATTTATAATAATGATAGCATGCCTCCTACTTATGATGATTATATTGATGAAATTGGGTTTGGAAGAGTGTCAACTTTAGGAAGTAGTGATCCCACAATATTGGAGGATGTTGAATCTTATTGTGATAATTATGAAAGTGGATTTGGATAGGTCATGACTTTATTTAGTAATGATTCCACTATCTTGGAAGAGGTTTCACTCGATTATGATGAGAACAAAGTTGCTACTTATGATGATTATTGTGATGAAACTTATGCTATAAAAAGTAGTGATGATTATATTTATAAAACTTGTCATTATTATGATTACCCTTTTTCTGAACATTACTCTTTTAATGTGGAAACAATTTATAGTATTCAAGTCTCTTATGATACTCCCACTATTCCGAATGAGAAGAATTTTGCTTATGTGGAGAGTAGTAAAATTGCTATGCAAGTAGATCATGAAAATAATGCTTTAGGTGCTGGTTATATTGTTGAATTCATTCATGATGCTACTGAAAATTATTATGAGAGAGGATCATATGCTTCTACATATTGCAATAATATCAAGTTTCCTCTCTATGTGCTTAAAATCTTGAAGTTATGCTTGTTTTACCTTCCTATGCAAGTTGATTCTTGTTCCCATAAGTTGTTTGCTCACAAAATCCCAATGCATAGTAAGTGGGTTAGACTTAAATGTGCTAGTCATATTCCTCATGATGCTCTCTTTATGTTTCAATTCTTATCTTTTATGTGAGCATCATTGAAATCATCATGCCTAGCTAGGGGCGTTAAACGTTAGCGCTTGTTGGGGGGCAACCCAATTTTATTTTAGTTTCTTTCTTTTTGGTTCTGTTTAGTAATAAATAATCCATCTAGCTTCTGTTTATATGTGGTTTTGTGTTTTAGTTAGTGTTTGTGCCAAGTAGAACCTTTGGGAAGACTTGGGTGAAGTCTTTATGATCATGCTGTAAAAAACAGAAACTTTAGCGCTCACGAGATTAGCTAAAACTTTTTACTGGAGAGTGATATTTAGTTGATTATTTTTGCAGATGATTACTAGAAAAATTCCTCAGGTCCACCAATTTATTTTAGAATTTTTGGAGTTCCATAAGTTTGCGTTAGTTACATATTACTACAGACTGTTCTATTTTTGACAGATTCTGTTTTTCGTGTGTTGTTTGCTTATTTTGATGAATCTATGGCTAGTAAAATAGTTTACAAACCATAAATAAGTTGGAATACATTAGTTTTAACACCAATATAAACAAAAAATGAGTTCATTACAGTACCTTGAAGTGGTGTTTTGTTTTCTTTCGCTAACGGAGCTTACGAGTTTTCTGTTAAGTTTTGTGTTGTGAAGTTTTCAAGTTTTGGGTAAAGATTCGATGGACTACGGAATAAGGAGTGGCAAGAGCCTAAGCTTGGGGATGCCCAAGGCACCCCAAGGTAATATTCAAGGACAACCAAGAGCCTAATCTTGGGGATGCCCCGGATGGCATCCCCTCTTTCGTCTTCATTCATCGGTAACTTTACTTGGAGCTATATTTTTATTCCCCACATGATATGTGTTTTGCTTGGAGCGTCATTTTTTTTTATTTTTTTTTGCTTGCTGTTTGAATAAAATACCAAGATCTGAAATTATTAAATGGGAGAGTCTTCACATAGTTGCATAAGTATCCGACTACTCATTGATCTTCACTTATATCTTTCGAAGTAGTTTGTCGTTTGCTCTAGTGCTTCACTTATATCTTTTAGAGCACAATGGTGGTTTTATTATGAAGAAATAGATGAACTCTCATGCTTCACTTATATTATTTTGAGAGTCTTAAACAACATGGTAATTTGTTTAATCCTAATATGCTAGGTATTCAAGATTAGTAAAAACTTTTTTATGAGTGTTTTGAATACTAAGAGAAGTTTGATGCTTGATGATTGTTTTGAGATACGGAGGTAGTGATATTAAAGTTGTGCTAGTTGAGTAGTTGTGAATTTGAGAAATACTTGTGTTTAAGTTTGCAAGTCCCGTAGCATGCACGTATGGTAAACGTTATGTAACAAATTTGAAACATGAGGTGTTCTTTGATTGTCCTCCTTATGAGTGGAGGTCGGGGACGAGCGATGGTCTTTTCCTACCAATCTACCCCCCTAGGAGCATGCGCGTAGTGCTTGGTTTTTGATGACTTGTAGATTTTTGCAATAAGTATGTGAGTTCTTTATTACTAATGTTGAGTCCATGGATTATACACACTCTTACCCTTCCATCATTGCTAGCCTCTTCGGTACCGTGCTGCCCTTTCTCACATTGAGAGTTGGTGCAAACTTCGCCGGTGCATCCAAACCCCGTGATATGATACGCTCTTTCTGTTGGGGAACGTAGTAATTTCAAAAAAAATCCTACGCACACGCAAGAACATGGTAATGGCATAGCAACGAGAGGGGAGAGTGTATGTCCACGCCCTCGTGAGACCGTGAAGCGAAGCGTTATAACAACGCGGTTGATGTAGTCGACGTCTTCACGATCCGACCGATCCAAGTACCGAACGCACGGCACCTCCGAGTTCAGCACACGCTCACTCGATGACGATCCCGGGCCCGATCCAGCAAAGCGTCAGGATGAGTTTTGTCAAGACGACGGCGTGGACGATGATGATGCTCCACCGATGCAGGGCTTCGCCTAAGCTCATGACGATATGACTCTATCGGCGCAGGGCTTCGCTTAAGCTCATGACGATATGACCGAAGTGGAATATGGTGGAGGGGGCACCGCACATGGCTAAGGAACGATCCGTAGATCAACTTGTGTGTCATGGGGTGCCCCCTGCCCCGTGATATAAAGGAGCAAGGGGGTGCGGCCGGCCCTAGGAGGCGCGCGGAGGAGTCCTACTCCCACCGGGAGTAGGACTCCCCTTCCTAGTTGGATTAGGACTTGGGGAGGGGAAGAGGAGGGGCGCCGCCTCTCTCCTGTCCTATTCGGACTAGGGGAGGCGCGTGGCCTGCCCCTGGCCGCCCTCCACTTCTCCCTTATGGCCCATCAAGGCCCATTGACCCCGGGAGGGTTCCAGTAACCCGGTGTTCCGTAAAATCGATTTCATCCGGAACCTTTCCGAAGTCCAAACATAGGCTTCCAATATATCGATCTTTATGTCTCGACCATTTCGAGACTCCTCGTCATGTCCGTGATCACATCCGGGACTCCGAACAAACTTCGGTACATCAAAACTTATAAACTCATAATAAACTGTCATCGTAACGTTAAGCGTGCGGACCCTACGGGTTCGAGAACTATGTAGACATGACCTAGAACTATTCTCGGTCAATAACCAATAGCGGAACCTGGATGTTCATATTGGTTCCTACATATTCTACGAAGATCCTTATCGGTCAAACCGCATAACAACATACGTTGTTCCCTTTGTCATCGGTATGTTACTTGCCCGAGATTCGATCGTCGGTATCCAATACCTAGTTCAATCTCGTTACCGGCAAGTCTCTTTACTCGTTCTGTAATACATCATTTCATAACTAACTCATTAGTTACAATGCTTGCAAGGCTTAGGTGATGAGTATTACCGAGAAGGCCCAGAGATACCTCTCCGACAATCGGAGTGACAAAACCTAATCTCGAATTATGCCAACTCAACATATACTTTTGGAGACACCTGTAGAGTACCTTTATAATCACCCGATTACGTTAGACGTTTGGTAGCACACAAAGTGTTCCTCCGTAAACGGAGTTGCATAATCTCATAGTTGCAGGAACTTTGTATAAGTCATGAAGAAAGCAAAAGCAACATACTAAACGATCAAGTGCTAAGCTAACGGAATGGGTCAAGTCAATCACATCATTCTCCTAATGATGTGATCTCGTTAATCAAATGAAAACTCATGTCTATGGTTAGGAAACTTAACCATCTTCGGAGCCGGGGCAGAACGGTGCTGATTGCCATTACCATTGCCATTGCCATTGCCTTGGCCTGACTTGTTGTCCTGGCTGCGGTTGTTCCCATTTCCTCCATGGTTATGAACTCCATGGTTATGATGGGTGTGCCCTCCGAGTACGGTGCATAGCGGGCTTCTGCTGAGCTCTGAGTTGTGCTTCCCCGGCTGTACTTCCGCTTGCGGCTTTCTATCTGCTGCTACTTGCCTTCCGAATGGTGGCCTTGTCTACCAGCTCCGGTAGTTGTTGAAAGTAGCCACAATAAGCTGCATGCTCAGTTCATCATTGAGTCCCTCAAGGAACTTCTCCTGCTTGGCGGCATCTGTGGCCACATCATCGTGGGCATAGCGAGCGAGCTTGCTGATTCATCCACGATCTTGTGCCACAAGACGGTTCCCTGGCGCAAGTTGCGGAACTCACGCTTCTTCGGACTCATGGCTCCAGTGAGACATGAGCGGTGCGAAAGGTTCGCTGGAATTGGTCCCAAGTGATGGCACCAATGGGAAAAGTGGCGGTGTAATTCTCCCACCAAGAAGCTGCAGGTCCATCCGGTTGATGCGCTGCAAAGCGCACCTTCTCAGCATCGGTGCATCCAACGGTGACTAGCTCTCTTCCGATCTTATGGAGCCAATCATCGGCCACAATCGGCTCGGTGCTACTAGAGAACACCGCGGATTTAACCTCAGAAATCGAGTCAAGTTGTCCACAGTGGGTGGTGGCGGTGGCGGTGGATTGTTGGCGGTGTTGTTCTGATTCTGAATAAGGAGTTGCATCAGTGCATTCTGCTGTTGGAGCAGCTAGGTGAGCTCCGGAGGGAAACCAGTGTCACGTCTCGGAGGCATCTGGTGTTTTGGAGGGGATGAGAAAATGAGAATAGAACAATGGTCTATGAGAAATAACACTACCCATATGAATGCACAATCATAACACACCAATCATTTATTCATTCCACTCAAACATGGTTCAAACTCGATTACAAAAGCTCATGTCTAATCGAAGGAAAACATCGGCCTAACTGATCGATTTAAAAAGTAAAAGATAACATGGTGGTCGACTAAAAAGTCTTCATCAGTGGCGCCTCCTCTTGGGGTTTCCTTCAGTGGTACTCCCTTCGAAATCCTGATCATTGCTCACGAGGGGTGCTTCATCTCCACTCGGGTAAAGGTCCTCTCCCAAGTCCATCTTTTCCTCTATCGCGCAAGCTTCATCTTCAGATCGTCGACTATCTCCATGAAGTCCGTGATTTCTTCCTCATGGCCAAGGAAGTCTGCGCGGGCCTTCTCCTCCAGTTCCAGTTCGCGGAACAAAAGCTTCCGGTGTGTCTTCGAGTTACGGCGAGTCTGAATCTCCCGTTTCCCGAGAAGACTCTCCAAGTCCTGGATGTATGAGAGAGTGGAATCGTCCTCAATGGTACGGATGATATCTCCATTCCTTGCCCTGCGAGAAACCATGGCGAGGTCTGAGTGATCGAGCTCGGCCAGACTCCTCTCGGAGATGTCCAAGTGCTCGATAGATCGCCACGTCCCTTCCGATGATCCAGTTGAACTCGGTGAACTCAAAGTTGATAGGCTCCGTGTGTCCTCCAAAGGTTCTCCCTGGGATATGCACCTCAATCCTCAGAAGCGGTGTCCGTCGGAAGTGCATTGGTTGGCTTCCGGTGATCGAGGGCGAGCAATCTTCACCTGCTTCACCATCTGGACCAGCTTTCTTCGAAGGGCATCGTCTCATCGGGTGGCGTAACTCCGATAGCAAAAACTGGGTGAACTCGGCGGCCATCTAGAATGTTGCAAAGGGAGAAGAGTCGAATTGAACAGGGAGAATTATGGAATGAAAAGGATGAAAGTAAATGGTCTCGCTTATGGCTTTCCGATCCTAGGGGTTACGATCCTACGGTCATTGCGTGTGTTTCGATACCATCTCAGAGCGACCTGACCCAAAATCGGTCAAATCTACGTATGCATACCATCCCAAGATCATTTGGTACTCACAAGACATCGATAAAGTAATCAAAGTTCAATCACACCTGAATATCATTAAACGATTCTCATATAGAGTCTTTATTACAAGGGAATAAATTCGCTCAAGGCCAACTCATGAGAAATAAACTAAAAACACTGCTGAAGCGTCGAAGATAAGCGAGTCCATCCGACTCCAAAGGGCAATCGCCAAGCGCGGAGCGTAGCCTCACTCTGATCGAATATATCTCGCAACATAATACGTTGCAGCCATGTAGGTCAGCTTTTGGAATAAGCGGCAAGTCATGAAGAATAACAATAATAAAGTTACTAACTCTATATGCATTTTTGGCTGTGGAGCTCTAAGTTTCATCATTTTGCGAAAAGCAAATTTTATCCTACTACAATGGACTTGCTTGCAAATTACTACAATTGTTGGTAGTTATTGAGATGGTTCCGCCAACCAATATCTCGCTCCCAATTATTAAGTCATATAAACCCCACAAATTAATCCATTAGTTTTAGTGTTGAGATATCCGAATACTTCCAAGTTCCAGAGGCTCAAATGTCCGTGAATCGGGACACGGCTAATCGATTAGATCTTTAACTCTGCAGAGTGTTGCGACTTTCCCGCAAGAATCATTCCTCCTTTAAAGTCTTCGCACTTCATGGTGTTTGAAGACGGACGAATGAAACAGGTCTTCCAAAGAGTTCTTCCGCCACCGCCGGTACCCATCCAATCCTACCGTTCGTCTACTTCTCGTAGTACCGCCCAGCCAGCGTCACTACTAGGGTCAACCCAGCCAGAGCCCATAATGGCTTGCGGCTGCAGTAAGCTTCCGGTCATGGGGCATCCATCCTTCTCTTCGTGGCTGGGTGAAGCTTTCCGCAGATGTCATGGCGCTTCTCCATGCATCCCGCCACCACTGGGTGCTCCAGGTGCCCGTCAACCGTCCTCCACCCAAGAGTGATTTTCCAAGTCCATCTTGATCATTGTAGTCCATGAGGTTGTCATCATCATTGACTCTCACATCTTGCTTATGAATTTCACTCATCCCAAATCCCGCTCACGAGCATAGCAAAATAACTACTACGTCCCGGGGTCATGGTAACAAGGGGGTTGGTTCATCCTACCACATGATACTACTCAAGTTTAATGACTTCAAGATTTCACTACTGCATGCATGGTGGGGTGGTGACAACTACTAATGCACAAAACATAGGTATAGAAATAACATGATCAAAACTTGCCTTGCTGATGATCCTCGTAAGCTAAAGAGTCGAGTAGCAAGCTTCAAGACTCAGGAAACTCTACCGAGACAAACAATAGCACAATAAGCACAAAGCAATAGGATCACACAACATAACAAAAGTAACATAACACAACAAAACAATCAAAACCAAATCCAAAAGGAAAACTCAAAGAAACCAATTCAAGTTTTTCCCTACTCCAAACAATAACTAAAATAGTTTTTATATAACAAAATTCCTTAATATAACCTAATCATGGTTTTGAGTTAACCTAATAGAAAAGGTTTCACTAAGCAACTAGGAGAAAAGAATTAATTAAAAAGCTATTATAAAACTCATTTTAGGCCTAATCCAATTTCTATTAAGAAAATAATTTAAAACTTTTATTAATTATAAATAAAAGTTCATCTACTAAAGTGACAGAAACTAACCTAGAATAACTAATCACAAGTTAAAAACAAATTCATTTACTAATTTAAACATTAGGAAAACAGAACTAGTTAATTAATTAGGTTTAATAGGATTCTGTCTAAAACTAATTATTTATTAATTCTAAAATACCCAAGTTAATTTCTACGGTTTGGCAATGACAAAATAAAGTGGTGACAAAAAGAATCATGCAAAATAATTTTTCTAACTAAAGTTATAGCAGATTTACTATTCTGACCAAAACTAAAATAAAGCAATTTTAATTATTTTTAACATAGCTAAATATATATTCTACAGAAACTACATAAAATTTGCAATCCAGCAAAAAAGAATCATCTAAAAATATTAAACAGAATAAAAGATATAAATTTTTCAAAACAGAAACTATTCGCTAAAACAGAAAATCAAAATAAAAGAAAAAGGCCTAATGGGCCTATCTCGTGCCTCTCATGCGTTAGATAGCCTAACGGGCTCTAGGGTTAACTAAAACGAACCGGGCTAAAAAAATAAACCTAACTAAAAATAAGCCGATTGGACGGCGGTTTCTAAATAAAACCTACCCCTTGGGTTTTAATCGAGGCCGTCGATTTGAGATCGGACGGGGCGTTGCCGGTGGCTTATCGGACTCGGCGACGGCGGCGGGCGGCGGCGGCGAAAGGCGTCGGGGCTTCGAAGGCCGGGAGCTCCCATGAGTCGTCGGAAGGATGCGGGGAGCACGGGAGTGGTTCGGTGGGGTCGGGGTGGTCGGGAGGACTAGGGCGTCGGCGGGCGACAATGGCGCGGGAAGCTCGGGTCTCCGGCGGGCACGAACGGGAGGGAGAGGGGTGGCGAGGTCTCGTGGGGAAATGGGGTGCGGGGGGCTCAGCTTTTATAGCCAGGGCCTCGGGCTCGCTTCGGGGGTCGATCGGGGCGGATCGGGGATCCCGGATCCTTCGGGATCCGGCGATCTCCGGCGAGGTCGATGCGTGGGCGAGGGGGGAAGAAGAGGGGGCGGGGCCCACGGGTCAGCGAGAGAGAGGGAGGGGTGAGGCGAGCGGTCGACCGAAGCCTAGGGGATTCGGGCGAGGGCGAGGCTTGGTCGGCTGGCTGGGCTGGCTGTTGGCCTAGTGGGCCGGTGGCTTGGGCCAGCGCGTGGTGCGGCACTGGCCGGGCCTGGGTGCTTCGGCTGGCGCCTGGGGTTTTTTCTTTATTTTTAAATAAAACAAAACAAAAATAAAACAATATCTACAAATATTTTATATAGGGTATATATATACCAAAATGATCAGGAATATTCCTTTCATTTGAACATTTTCCAAAGGCAAAATCCAAACTTTATAAAAATCTATTTTTTCAAATTCAAATAAAATTCAGATTTGAATTCCAAAACTTTTGGCATTGTTTCCTCGATATTTTTGGAGTGTCATGTTTGCTCCTCTCATACTTTTGATCAAGTATTTATCAGGCTTAGTTTTTGAAATGATTCCCACATGCCAAAGTTTGAAATTCAAATTCAAAACTCAAAATTCTCTGAAACTTCAAATGGCATTCAAATTCAAACAGGATGCATAGGATGCTTATCTATAATTGTAAAACATTCCAAATAGGAAATTTGGGATGTTACAAACCTACCGCTTTAAGATGAATCTAGCCCTCGAGATTCGGGTTGGCTAGCAAATAGGTGCGGATGGTCTCAAGAAGATCTTCTTCGCTCCTGTGTGGCTTCTTCCTCGGTGTGGTGACTCCACAACACCTTGCAAAATTTGATGACCTTGCTGCGGGTGACTCTGCTTGCAGTCTCGAGAATTCGGACGGTTTCTCCTTGTAAGTCGATCACCGCAAGCTGTATGGCCTCTAGGGGCTTTGTGTCTCTCAACGGAACATCGGCCATGTCGGCATGACACTTCTTCACCGAGAAACATGGAAGACATCATGAACTCCGGACAATCCTTCCGGCAATTCCAAATTGTATGCAACTTCTCCACGACGTTCGAGGATTTTGTAGGGGCCAATGAATCGGGGTGCTAATTTTCCCTTGACTCCAAACCTCTTGATTCCACGAAGTGGTGACACACGAAGGTATGCTCGGTCTCCCACTTCGTAAGTCACTTCCTTGCGCTTACTGTCGGCGTAACTCTTCTGTCGCGACTGTGCTATCTTGAGCCTGTCTCGAATCAGCTTGACTTTCTCTTCGGAATCCTTGATAAGATCGGAACCGAAAAATGATCGATCTCCAACATTATCCCACAGCAATGGTGTTCTACACCTTCTTCCGTATAGAGCTTCGAAAGGGGCCATCTTCAAACTGGATTGATAACTGTTGTTGTATGAGAACTCTGCGTATGGCAGATTATCATCCCAGCTAGACCCATAGTCTAGCACACAAGCTCTCAACATGTCTTCCGTAATCTGATTGACTCTCTCGGTCTGTCCATCTGCTCATGGATGAAAAGCTGTATCAATTCCAGCCTCGCACCCAAAGTTTCATGCAGCTGCTTCCAAAACTTTGAGGTAAACTGCGTTCCTCTATCGACACGATTTTCCTCGGAACTCCATGCAGACATACGATCCTGGTCATGTATATCTTGGCCAACTTGGCACTGGTATAGGTAGTCTTCACGGAATGAAGTGAGCTACCTTAGTCAAACGATCAACCACTACCCAGATAGAATCATAACTGAACGGGTCTGGGTAATCTGTGATGAAATCCATACCAAGTTTATCCCATTTCCAATCGGGAATCGGCAAAGGTTGAAGTAACCTGCTGGCTTCGATGTTTCGCTTTACACGTTGGCAAACATCGATATTGCTACGCACTCGGCAATGTCCTTCTTCATACCGCCCACCGTAAACTTTGCTTCAAATCCGGTACATCTTGGTGTTGCCGGGTGAATCGAGTACGGTGAATCATGAGCCTCTGAAGAATTAGCTTCCTGAGCTCGGGATCATTGGTCACCTAAATACGATCCTCAAACCATATAGTTCCATGTTCATCCTTACGGAATCCTTTAGCTTTTCCTTCCTCCATCTTTTGCTTTATCTCATCGATTTCCTTGTCCGACTTACGGCTTCACGAATCCTTTCGGTCAAAGTGGACTGAACTTCCAGAGTTGCAACAAATCCTCTGGAACTATCTCCATCGGAGATCTCTCGAGGTCATCGACTAACTCTCGGGTAATCCTCCTGCTGTAAGAGTATTCACATAACTCTTACGGCTCAAAGCATCTGCTACAACATTAGCTTTACCGGGTGGTAATGCAATCTCATGTCGTAGTCTTTATCAACTCTAGCCATCTCCTCTGCTCGAGGTTTAATTCCTTCTGCGTGAAGATATACTTCAAACTCTTGTGATCTGTGTAGACATCACAACGATTTCCAATGAGGAAATGTCTCTGTGTCTTGAGTGCATGCACTACAACTGCTAACTCCAAATCATGCGTGGCATAATTCATCTCATGAGGCCGTAGCTGTCGGAGGCATAAGCTACAACCTTACCTTCCTGCATCAATACTCCTCCGAGTCCTTGACGAGAAGCGCCACAATAAACCTGGTATTCCTTGTGTATGTCCGCAAAATCAACACCGAGCGGTGACCAACCATTTCTTCAATTCCTGAAAACTGGCTTCACATTCCTCGGTCCAAACATACTTGGCTTCCTTCTTCAACAGCTCAGTCATGGGCTTGGCAATCTTCGAGAAGTTCTCAATGAACCTCCGATAATATCCTGCGAGTCCGAGAAAACTGCGGATCTCCTTGACTGAGGTGGGTGACTACCAATCGGTGACTGATTCAACCTTGGCGGGATCAACTGCTATTCCTTCTCCTGAAATAACATGTCCGAGGAATCCAACTTCCTTCAGCCAAAATTCACATTTGCTGAACTTGGCATACAACTGATGTTCTCGAAGTTTCTCCAGAACCAGCCGCAAATGTTCCTTATGTTCTTCCTCGCTCTTGGAGAATATCAATATATCATCGATGAACACCACGACAAACTTGTCCAGATATTCCATGAACACCTTGTTCATCAAATTCATGAAGTATGCAGGAGCATTAGTCAATCCAAATGACATGACGGTATACTCATATAAACCATACCTGGTAGTGAATGCTGTTTTGGGTATATCCTTTTACGAATCTTCAATCGATGATACCCCGATCAAGATCGATCTTAGAGAATACCTTGGCTCCAACAAGCTGATCAAACAAGTCATTGATCATCGGCGGGGTACTTGTTCTTGATGGTTACTTCGCTCAATGCACGATAATCCACAACCATCCTCAAGCTTCCATCCTTCTTCTCTACCAAAAGAACTGGGCTCCCCAAGGTGATGAGCTTGGACGAATATATCCTTTCTCTAATAACTCATTTATTTGATCCTTGATCTCTTTCAACTCATTCGGTGGCATCCGATAAGGTCTCTTGGATATTGGGGCTGTGCGGGCAATAACTCAATCAGAAATTCAATGTCCCGTCCGGTGGCATTCTGGTAATTCCTCCGGAACACATCGGAAATTCTTGCACTCTCGGCACTTCCTCTGAACAACTCCCGTGAGGGAATGCACTGATTATTCATCCGGCTGTGCTGGCTACATACTTGATCCTCTTACGCCCGGGGTGGTGAGCAGAATAGACTTCTTGGGCACGATCAATGTTCCTTCAAACTTTGACAACCAATCCATGCCTAGGATTACATCCAAGGTCTGAGTTTCCAACACTATGAGGTCCACGGAAATTTATGATTCCCGATGTTGAGGGTTGCAGGACAGCCTACACCGCCATCATTTCTCCTCTGCGGGCCCGACGCCAAGGGGCTTCTAAGGGTTCTAGTGCGAACCCGTACTTTTCCACAACTACCCTTGATATGAATGAATGCGTTGCACCGAATCAAAGAGAACCAAAACTGAACGTGAATTCAATAAAACTTACCAACCACGATGTTCCGGTTGATCATAGACGCCCTCACGCCGATGTGGTTCACCCGAGCACGAGGGAACGGATTTGGCTTCTTCACCGAGCCTCCATTGCCATTTCCATTCCTCTGCTTGGCCTCCGGCAGTCGGTGGCGTAGTGCCCTGTCTTCGGCACTTGAAGCGGTGATGTGGCTCAGATCCTTCTTGAGCCGGGCGAACGGTGCTGATTGCCATTACCATTGCCATTGCCATTGCCTTGGCCTGACTTGTTGTCCTGGCTGCGGTTGTTCCCATTTCCTCCATGGTTATGAACTCCATGGTTATGATGGGTGTGCCTCCCGAGTACGGTGCATAGCGGGCTTCGCTGAGCTCTGAGTTGTGCTTCCCCGGCTGTACTTCCGCTGCGGCTTTCATCTGCTGCTGCTTGCCTTCGAGAATGGTGGCCTTGTCTACCAGCTCTCGGTAGTTGTTGAAAGTAGCCACAATAAGCTGCATGCTCAGTTCATCATTGAGTCCTCAAGGAACTTCTCCGCTTGGCGGCATCTGTGGCCACATCATCGGGGGCATAGCGAAGCGAGCTTGCTGAATTCATCCACGTCTTGTGCCACAAGACGGTTCCCTGGCGCAAGTTGCGGAACTCACGCTTCTTCGACTCATGGCTCCGGTGAGACATGAGCGTGCGGAAGGTTCTGCTGGAATTGGTCCCAAGTGATGGCACCAATGGGAAAAGTGGCGGTGTAATTCTCCCACCAGAAGCTGCAGGTCCATCCAGTTGATGCTGCAAAGCGCACCTTCTCAAAGATCGGTGCATCCAACGTTGACTAGCTCTCTTCCGATCTTGCGGAGCCAATCATCGCCACAATCGGCTCGGTGCTACTAGAGAACATGGCGGATTTAACCTCAGAAATCGAGTCAAGTTGTCCACAGTGGGTGGTGGCGGTGGCGGTGGATTGTTGGCGGTGTTGTTCTAATTCTGAATAAGGAGTTGCATCAGTGCATTCTGCTGTTGGAGCAGCTGGGTGAGCTCCGGAGGGAAACCAGTGTCACGTCTCGGAGGCATCTGGTGTTTTGGAGGGGATGAGAAAATGAGAATAGAACAATGGTCTATGAGAAATAACACTACCCATATGAATGCACAATCATAACACACCAATCATTTATTCATTCCACTCAAACATGGTTCAAACTCGATTACAAAAGCTCATGACTAATCGAAGGGAAAACATCGCCTAACTGATCGACGAAAAAGTAAAAGATAACATGGTGGTCGACTAAAAGTCTTCATCGATGGCGCCTCCTCTTGGGGTTTCCTTGATGGTACTCCTTCAAATCCTGATCATTGCTCATGAGGGTGCTTCATCTCCACTCGGTAAAGGTCCTCTCCCAAGTCCATCTTTTCCTCTATCGCGGCAAGCTTCATCTTGGTCGTCGACTATCTCCATGAAGTCCGTGATTTCTTCCTCATGGCCAAGGAAGTCTGCGGGCCTTCTCCTCCAGCCCATTCAGCGGAACAAAAGCTTCCGTGTGTCTTCGAGTTACGGCGAGTCCGAATCTCCGCTTTCGAGAAGACTCTCCAAGTCTGGATGTATGAGAGAGTGGAATCGTCCTCAATGGTACGGATGATATCTCCATTCCTTGCCCCGCGAGAAACCATGGCGAGGTCTCGAGTGATCGAGCTCGGCCTCACTCCTCTCGGAGATGTCCAAGTGCTCGATAGATCGCCACGCCCCTTCCGATGATCCAGCTTGAACTCGGTGAACTCAAAGTTGATAGGCTCCGTGTGTCCTCCAAAGGTTCTCCACAGGATATGCACCTCAATCCTCAGAGGGTGTCCGTCGGAAGTGCATTGGTTGGCTTCCGGTGATCGAGGGCGAGCAATCTTCAGCTGCTTCACCATCTGGACCAGCTTTCTTCGAAGGGCATCGCCTCATCGGGTGGCGAACTCCGATAGCAAAACTGGGTGAACTCGCGCCATCTAGAATGTTGCAAAGGGAGAAGAGTCGAATTGAACAGGGAGAATTATGGAATGAAAAGGATGAAAGTAAATGGTCTCGCTATGGCTTTCCGATCCTAGGGGTTACGATCCTACGGTCAGCGTGTGCTCGATACCATCTCAGAGCGACCGACCCAAAATCGGTCAAATCTACGTATGCATACCATCCCAAGATCATTTGGTACTCACAAGACATCGATAAAGTAATCAAAGTTCAATCACACCTGAATATCATTAAACGATTCTCATATAGAGTCTTTATTACAAGGAATAAATTCGCTCAAGGCCAACTCATGAGAAATAAACTAGAAACACCGCGGAAGCGTCGAAGATAAGCGAGTCCATCCGACTCAAAGGGCAATCGCTAAGCGCGGAGCGTAGCCTCACACCCCGATCGAATATATCTACGCAACATAATACGTTGCAGCCATGTAGGTCAGCTTTTGGAATAAGTGGCAAGTCATGAAGAATAACAATAATAAAGTTACTAACTCTATATGCATTTTTGGTGTGGAGCTCTAAGTTTCATCATTTTGCGAAAAGCAAATTTTATCCTACTACAGTGGACTTGCTTGCAAATTACTACAATTGTTGGTAGTTATTGAGATGGTTCCGCCAACCAATATCTCGTTCCCAATTATTAAGTCATATAAACCCCACAAATTAATCCATTAGTTTTAGTGTTGAGATATCCGAATACTTCCAAGTTCCAGAGGCTCAAATGTCCGTAAACGGGGACACGGCTAATCGATTAGATCTTTAACTCTGCAGAGTGTTGCACACTTTCCCCGCAAGAATCATTCCTCCTTTAAAGTCTTCGCACTTCATGGTGTTTGAAGACGGACGAATGAAACAGGTCTTCCAAAGAGTTCTTCCGCCACCGCCGTACCCATCCAATCCTACCGTTCGTCTACTTCTCGTAGTACCGCCCAGCCAGCGTCACTACTAGGGTCAACCCAGCCAGAGCCCATAATGGCTTGCGGCTGCATGTAAGCTTCGGTCATGGGGCATCCATCCTTCTCTTCGTGGCTGGGTGAAGCTTTCGCAGGATGTCATGGCGCTTCTCCATGCATCCCGCCACCACTAGGTGCTCCAGGTGCCCGCCAACCGTCCTCCACCCAAAGAGTGATTTTCCAAGTCCATCTTGATCATTGTAGTCCATGAGGTTGTCATCATCATTGACTCTCACATCTTGCTTATGAATTTCACTCATCCCAAATCCGTCTCACGAGCATAGCAAAATAACTACTACGTCCGGGGTCATGGTAACAAGGGGTTGGTTCATCCTACCACATGATACTACTCAAGTTTAATGACTTCAAGATTTCACTCTGCATGCATGGTGGGGTGGTGACAACTACTAATGCACAAAACATAGGTATAGAAATAACATGATCAAAACTTGCCTTGCCGATGATCCTCGTAAGCTAAAGAGTCGAGTAGCAAGCTTCAGACTCGGAAACTCTACCGAGACAAACAATAGCACAATAAGCACAAAGCAATAGGATCACACAACATAACAAAAGTAACATAACACAACAAAACAATCAAAACCAAATCCAAAAGGAAAACTCAAAGAAACCAATTCAAGTTTTTCCCTACTCCAAACAATAACTAAAATAGTTTTTATATAACAAAAATTCCTTAATATAACCTAATCATGGTTTTGAGTTAACCTAATAGAAAAGGTTTCACTAAGCAACTAGGAGCAAAAGAATTAATTAAAAGCTATTATAAAACTCATTTTAGGCCTAATCCAATTTCTATTAAGAAAATAATTTAAAACTTTTATTAATTATAAAGAAAAGTTCATCTACTAAAGTGACAGAAACTAACCTAGAATAACTAATCACAAGTTAAAAACAAATTCATTTACTAATTTAAACATTAGGAAAACAGAACTAGTTAATTAATTAGGTTTAATAGGATTCTGTCTAAAACTAATTATTTATTAATCCTAAAATACCCAAGTTAATTTCTAGGGTTTGGCAATGACAAAATAAAGTGGTGACAAAAGAATCATGCAAAAATAATTTTTCTAACTAAAGTTATAGCAGATTTACTATTCTGACCAAAACTAAAATAAAGCAATTTTAATTATTTTTAACATAGCTAAATATATATTCTACAGAAACTACATAAAATTTGAAATCCAACAAAAAAAGAATCATCTAAAAATATTAAACAAAATAAAAGATATAAATTTTTGAAAACAGAAACTATTCGGCTAAAACAGAAAATCAAAATAAAAGAAAAAGGCATAATGGGCCTATACTGTGCCCTGTGCGTTAGATAGCCTAACGGGCTCTAGGGTTAACTAAAACGAACCGGGCCTAAAAAAATAAACCTAACTAAAAATAAGCCGATTAGACCGGCCGGTTTTCTAAATAAAACCTACCCCTTCGGGGGTTTCTAATCGAGGCCGCCGATTTGAGATCGAGACGGGGGGGCGTTGCGGTGGCTTACCGGACTCGGGACGGCGGCGGGCGGGCGATAGTCGTCGGGGCTTCGAAGGTCGGGAGCTCCGTGAGTCGTCGGGAGGATCTTGGGGAGCACGGGAGTGGTTGGTGGGGTCGGGGTGGTCGGGAGGACTAGGGCGTCGGCGGCGATAACAATGGCGGGAAGCTCGGGTCTCCCGGCGGGCACGAACGGGAGGGAGAGGGGTGCGGCGAGGTCTCGGGCGGGGATGGGGTGCGGGGCTCCGGCTTTTATAGCCAGGGCCTCGGGCTCGCTCGGGGTCGATCAGGCGGATCGGGATCCGGATCCTCGGGATCCGCGATCTCCCAGCGAGGTCGATCGTGGGCGAGGGGAAGAAGAGGGGCGGGCCCCGGGTCAGCGAGAGAGAGGAGGGTGAGGCGGCGGCCGATCGAAGCCTAGGGGATTCGGGCGAGGGCGAGGCGGTCGGGAGGCTGGCTGGCTGTTGGCCTAGTGGGCGGCTGGCTTGGGCCAGCGCGGGTGCGCTGCTGGCCTGGGCTCTGGGTGGTTCTGGCTGGCGCCTGGGGTTTTTTTCTTTATTTTTTAATAAAACAAAACAAAAATAAAACAATATCTACAAATATTTTATATAGGGTATATATATACCAAAATGATCAGGGAATATTCCTTTCATTTGAACATTTTTCCAAAGGCAAAATCCAAACTTTATAAAAATCTATTTTTTTTCAAATTCAAATAAAATTCAGATTTGAATTCCAAAACTTTTGGCATTGTTTCCTCTGATATTTTTGGAGTGTCATGTTTGCTCCTCTCATACTTTTGATCAAGTATTTATCAGGCTTAGTTTTTGAAATGATTCCCACATGCCAAAGTTTGAAATTCAAATTCAAAACTCAAAATTCTCTGAAACTTCAAATGGCATTCAAATTCAAACAGGATGCATAGGATGCTTATCTATAATTGTAAAACATTCCAAATAGGAAATTTGGGATGTTACAATTGAGTTGTAAATAAATAGAAGTGTGATGATCATCATTTTCTAGAGCATTGTCCCAAGTGAGGAATAAAAAAAGGGAGAAAGGCCATAAAAAAAGGGAGAAGGCCCAAAAAAATGAGAGAAAAAGAGAGAAGGGACAATGTTACTATCCTTTTACCACACTTGTGCTTCAAAGTAGCACCATGATCTTCATAATAGAGAGTCTCTTGTTTTGTCACTTTCATATACTAGTGGGAATTTTTCATTATAGAACTTGGCTTGTATATTCCAATAATGGGCCTCCTCAAGTGCCCCAGGTCTTCATGAGCAAGCAAGTTGGATGCACACCCACTTAGTTTCTTTTGTTGAGCTTTCATATATTTATAGCTCTAGTGCATCCGTTGCATGGCAATCCCTACTCCTTGCATTAACATCAATCGGTGGGCATCTCCATAGCTCATTGATTAGCCTCGTTGATGTGAGACTTTCTCCTTTTTTGTCTTCTCCACATAACCCCCATCATTATATTCTATTCCACCCATAGTGCTATATCCATGGCTCACGCTCATGTATTGCGTGAAGGTTGAAAAAGTTTGAGATTACTAAAGTACGAAACAATTGCTTGGCTTGTCATCGGGGTTGTGCATGATGAGAGCATTCTCGTGTGACGAAAATGGAGCATGACTAAACTATATGATTTTGTAGGGATGAACTTTCTTTGGCCATGTTATTTTGAGAGGACATAATTGCTTAGTTAGTATGCTTGAAGTATTATTATTTTTATGTCAATATGAACTTTTATCTTGAATCTTTCAGATCTGAATATTCATACCACAATTAAGATGAATTACATTGAAATTATGCCAAGTAGCATTCCACATCAAAAATTTTGTTTTTATCATTTACCTACTCGAGGCTGAGCAGGAATTAAGCTTGGGGATGCTGATACGTCTCCAATGTATCTATAATTTTTGATTGTTCCATGCTATTATATTATCTGTTTTGGATGTTTATGGGCTTTATTAAACACTTTTATATTATTTTTGGGACTAACCTATTGACCCAGAGCCCAGTGCCTGTTCCTGTTTTTCCCTTGTTCCAGTGTTTCGAAGAACAGGATTATCAAACGGAGTCGAAACGGAATGAAACCTTCTGGAGAAGTTATTTTTGGAAGGAAAGCAACCCAGGAGACTTGGAGTGCACGTCAGGAAAGCAACGAGGGAGGCACGAGGCAGGGGGCGCGCCCTCCACCCTCGTGGGCCCCTCATGGCTCCCCTGACGTATTTCTTCCTCCTATATATACCCATATACCCTAAAACCTTCGGGGAACAGAATAGATCGGTAGTTCCGCCACGGAAGCCCTCAGAATCACCAAAACCAATCGGGACCCTGTTCCGCAGCTGCCGGAGGGGGACCCTCACCGTGGCCATCTTCATCATCCGGCGCTCTCCATGACGAGGAGGGAGTAGTTCACCCTCGGGGCTGAGGGTATGTACCAGTAGCTATGTGTTTGATCTCTCTCTCTCTCTCTCATGTTCTTGATTTGGCATGATCTTGATGTATCGCGAGCTTTGCTATTATAGTTGGATCTTATGTTGCTTCTCCCCCTCTACTCTCTTGTAATGGATTGAGTTTTCCCTTCGAAGTAATCTTATCGTAATTGAGTCTTTAATGATTTGAGAACACTTGATGTATGTCTTGCCGTGCATATCTGTGGTGACAATGGGATATCACGTGATTCACTTGATGTATGTTTTGGTGATCAACTTGCGGGTTCCGCCCATGAACCTATGCATAGGGGTTGGCACACGTTTTTGTCTTGATTCTCCGGTAGAAACTTTGGGGCACTCTTTGAGGTTCTATGTGTTGGTTGAATAGATGAATTTGAGATTGTGTGATGCATATCATATAATCATACCCACGGATACTTGAGGTGACAATGGAGTATCTAGGTGACATTAGGGTTTTGATTGATGTGTGTCTCAAGGTGTTATTTTACTACAAACTCTAGGGCTGTTTGTGACACTTATAGGAATAGCCCAATGGATTGATCGGAACGAAAAACTTTGAGGTGGTTTCGTACCCTACCATAATCTCTTCGTTTGTTCTCCGCTATTAGTGACTTTGGAGTGACTCTTTGTTGCATGATGAGGGATAGTTATATGATCCAATTATGTTATTATTGTTGAGACAACTTGCACTAGTGAAAGTATGAACCCTAGGCCTTGTTTCCTAGCATTGCAATACCGTTTACGCTCACTTTTATCGCTTGCTACCTTGCTGTTTTTATATTTTCAGATTACAAAAACCTATATCTACCATCCATATTGCACTTGTATCATCATCTCTTCGCCGAACTAGTGCACCTATACAACTTACCATTGTATTGGGTGTGTTGGGGACACAAGAGACTCTTTGTTATTTGGTTGCAGGGTTGCTTGAGAGAGACCATCTTCATCCTACGTCTCCCACGGATTGATAAACCTTAGGTCATCCACTTGAGGGAAATTTGCTACTGTGCTACAAACCTCTACACTTGGAGGCCCAACAATGTCTACAAGAAGAAGGTTGTGTAGTAGACATCATTACCCTTTGTGGATTGAAGTCTCCATCAACGTGGATGTATGATTGCACCACCTATCAGAACCACGCTAAAAATTATCTGTGTCTCCATTGTGTTTGCACACTCCAATACAATACCTTTACATTCTTGCACTTGCATGTTTTACTCTTTCCGCTACTCATACTCTTGCTATGCTTGTGTAAAATGTATTGTGTACCCTGTAACATGCGCTAAACTCAACCTTAACTTGAAGAAGCTAAAAACTGTCACTTCTACTTGTTAAGGGTCTAATCACCCCCCTCTAGACCTGTCTTCCCGATTCTTTCAATTGGTATCAGAGCATTGGTCTCCATTGCTTTGGTTTAATCACCATTGGAGGGAGATAGACGAGTCTACGTTCGTGAGTATTAGACATGGAGTGCCCTTTCTTGATGGGGAGTTTATTGTTCTTGGAAAACTGAGATGCTTGAGATTTTCAATGAATACAATTTGAACAAGTATATTCTTATCCCTGATGTGCCTCCAATTGATCCTTTGCATCCTACCTCCGATGAGTATCTTGACATGGTTCACAATCTTAGGATTGTTAATCTTATCATTAGAGGATTGCCTAGAAATGTGCTTGTGTGCTTGCCAACCTTTGAATGCGCATATACTATATTGAATTATCTTGAGGAACACTTTCCAAATCACTCTTTGAAAAATCTGAATGAAATTCTTCAAAAGTACATTGCTTTCCATAAGATGAAACCTAGTGATCCCAAGTTTGATGAATGTCTATTTGAGCTCCATGATCTTATGCGTGCCAAGGGTGATGTTGGAGCCATTAGTAGCATCATCACAGAAACCATTAGAATTCACAAGCTTGCACATTGTCATGGTCATAAATCTAATGAATCACTTGAACTAGGTGATGACTACACACATGACGATGATGATGACATTGAGCATGGTATTAGGACGAGGACGAAGAATTTGACATAGAATGTGAGAAGATTATGAGGAATCTTAGTCTCATGGCGAATCTTCAAAATTACATATCCGGAGGAAAAGAATGGATTCTTGATAGTGGATGTATCAATCACATGACCAGAGATAAAGACATGTTCCGTGAGCTTGGCAAAAATGATGTCCCACACAAGTATGTGACTTTTGAAGACAACTCCAAGGGAAAACAAGTTGAAGGAAGTCATTCCGTGAAGAACATCAAGACCACGAGAAAGTCACTTGAGCTACTTCACATGGACCTCTTCGGTCCCAGTGCTTACAAAAGTCTTGGTGGTAACTCTTTCAGCTTGGTCATTGTTGATGATTTTTTCAGATTTACGTTGGTGTTCTTTCTTGATGACAAATCGTAGGTCCAAAAAATCTTCAAGAACTTCGCTAAGAAGGCCTAAAATCAATTTGAAGTGAAGATCAAGAAGGTTCGAAGTGACAATGGAACGGAGTTCAAGAATGCTAATATGGATACCTTTTTGACGGAGAAGGGATTTCACATGATTTCTTGGCTACGTACACACCTCAACAAATGGAGTTGTTGAGAGGAAGAACCAGACTTTTATTGAGATTGCGAGAATGATGCTTGATAAATAAAAGACACTGAAAGTGCTAGTTATCGACTATGGGGGGGGTGAATAGGCGATTTTTATGAAAGTCTTCAAAACACAAGGTCTTTCAAGACAAACAAATGAAATGAAACTATTGATATGCAGCGGAAGATAGACTACACAAGACTAGCCATAGTCAAGTAAGAAATGTAGTGAAAGTACGAAGACTATCAGTAGCTAGGTAGTATGGACCAGGATGGAAGACGGTATGAAGCCAAACAGTAAATAGTCTTCACACAGTGAAGTCAATCAGATCAGACAGGCAAGCAATGACATCACGAAGACAAAAAGTAAAGTAAAGAGAAGTGTGGGATAGAACCAGTTGCTTGGTGAATACAAGGATTTGGTAGACCAGCTCTAGTTGTTGTGACAACTGTACGTCTGGTTAGGGAGGCTGAGATTGAACTCAGAAGACCGCGTCTTCACCTTATTCCCCTTGAGCTAAGGACACCCAGTCCTCGCCCAATCACTCTGGTAAGTCTTCAAGGTATACTTCCAAACCTTCACAGAATTTGTTCGCTGGCGATCCACAATGGCTCTTGGATGCTCAGAACGTGACGCCTAACCGGCTGGAGGATTCACAGTCCTCAAGTGTAACAAGTCTCCAGGTCACGCGGACAGAAAGACTTCAGTGATGCCTAACACTCTTTGGCTCTGGGTGTTTTGGGCTTTGTCCTCGCAAGGATCTCTCTCTCTCTCAAAGGCTTCGGAGGTGGGTTGCTCTCGAACGACAAAAGACGTGCACTAACTCTGAGAAGCCACCAATTTATGGTGTAGGGGGTGGCGGGCTATTTATAGCCAGGAGGCAACCCGACCTGATATGTCCGAAATGACCCTGGGTCACTAAGGAACTGGCACGTGTCCAACGGTCGGATTTCATACACACGCGGAAGCTTTACTTGGACTACAAGCAAAGCTGACTCATCCAGCTCTGGATAAGATTTCCTCTCATTGTCTTCGCTCGAAGACATAGGATTTTGGTTGGGCATCACATCAGTCACTCTGACTTTGTTCACTTGGACCCCATTTAACAGTATGGTGGTTCCTTTGATTCAATAAAGAAGAAAGGAAACTACGAAACAAATATGTCTTCGCACTCCATAGTCTTCAAGTGAATGTCTTCACATGTCATAATCTTCATCGTGAATGTCTTCACAAACCACCATTGTCTTCAATGTCTTCACACATTTTTAGGGGTCATCTCTGGTAGGTAAACCGAATCAATAAGGGACTACTACCTGTGTTATCCTGCAATTCTCACAAACACATTAGTCCCTCAACCAAGTTTGTCGTCAATACTCCAAAACCAACTAGGAGTGGCACTAGATGCACTTACAATCTCCCCCTTTTTGGTGACTAATGACAAACTGGTTGAAGTTTTCAACGGGGATAAAAGTATGTGGAGTTAAAGATCAAAGTCATTGTCTTCATAAGTTGCAAAAGGCTCCCCCTGAAGATGTGGATATAAGTAGTTTTCTTTTGAATGCAAATGCACATGGCAAGTTTTACTTTGTGGAGATCCTCTTCAACTTACGAAGACAATTCATCATGCATATATAAGAATAACGAAGATAATGACATGCATATTGAGAAATGGGCGTCTGCAGAATGACTTCATGCAGAATTTATCATCGCATCACAAAGTAGCAGACGACCATCAAGTTTAAGTGTTACAACTCAAGAGCCAAATAGTTTCAAAATGAGAGTTGTAAGAACTTAGCAAAAATAATGCAACCACCCCATATGGACCCGCTTGAAGACTATCAACCTCATATGCTTCTCCCCCTTTTGTAAGTAAGGACCAAAAAGGTTTGAAGACATAGAGGATCTAGTCGTTCCCAGTTGGAGTAGATGATGGAGCAGGGTCGACGTTGGAGTTGGGCGATGCAGGCGGGCCTGAAGCAGAATCATGGTGCAGTGCAGCCAGAGTTGGTGAAGTGGTGTCATCTTCTTCATTGACAACTATCGCAACAACAGTTGCAGTCGAAGACAAATGTTCGGAATCTTCAATTGAAGGTGTGCGATGCCAGCTTGCAGATTGCGGAGGCCTGCAGTCAAACTTGAAGCTCTCTGTGAAGCCATCTTCGCGAAGATCATCTTCAGAGCATAGCAATGTGCGGCTCTTCCAGGACCGCCGACAGGCTTCATGCGCAACGAATGAGTTCTTGGTGGCCAAGTTGCGAATGCGATTAACATCCACCAAGAGACTCCGCATTTGACGCTTCAGCCAGTCATGATGCCTATCCTGCTTTTGATGTAAAGACACCAGAAGCTCATGGTCGTTGAGGACATGAGGACGCTTCTGAGGCCTTTGAGCAATGGTGCTGGCAGTGGCTTCAGTGTTTGCACGGTGCGGCATACGCAAGTTGCCAGCCAGAGGATAAGCAGGAGTTGCAGAGTTTGGCACATGAATCCCTTCAATAGGCTGCGTGAAGCTTTGGAATTCTGCATTCTGAAGATGGAGTGGCTTCTTTGCTGGCTCAGGGTAGATGGCTTCAATGGACATATCAACATCAGGCAGAAAAACAATATGGTTGTGCGCTGAAGGTTGATAGTTGATGGTTGAATGAAGCTTGATCAACCGCATCACCCATGGAGCATAAAACTTTAGTCCAAAGAGATCAATCCCAGAGGCTGCAAGTTGTCGGATGAAGAATTCCTGTGTGTTCAATTTGATGCCATTGATGATATAGAAAACCAATGTCTTCATGGCGCGTTCGAGTTTAGCTTCGGAGGAATTGCCTTTGATTGGCCAGAGAGTACGCCTCAGAATGTTATAGACCGTGCGTGGCAAGTACTCAAGGTTCTAAACTAAGAATTCCTTGGGATATTCAGCGTCATGGGGCAATGGCTTCATCATGCTTAACATCGGCTCATGTTGGGCTCTGGCTTCTGGAAGATGCTTTGTAGTTCGTTCTGATGAAGCTGACAACCAGGTTCGTACAACTCACTTAGAGTGGGCAGGGAAGTAAGCTCAATGATGTCCTGAGCTTTGGCTTTGTGATGAATGTCGCGTGTCATCCACTCAAGGATCCAAGTCTTCGGATCCCTGTTGTAGCCTCGAATGTGAAAGGTAGCATAGAACTGGAGCAGAAGTTCTTCATTCCAGTGCTCCTTATCAGTCACAAACGGCAGTAGCCCAACATCCCGGAAACAGTCAAGGGCCTCTTCGAGGCATGGCAGCCCAGCCATAGCATCACAATCCAGTCGCTTATGCGAAAAAATCCGGTCCTGGTTGTATAGGATGCAAAAGTAGTAGCTTCGTTGTTGATGGCTCCAAAACCTGTCAGAGGATATCTTTGGCTTCGCGTATGGGTTCTTGGGCGCTGTCAAAGAAGGTGTTGTGCTCTTTGAAGCTGAGCACACTGAACGAGCCCTGAGTTGTTGCAGCACTTGGAAGCCTTGGCAATCTTGGCTTTGGCTTCTAAACCTGAGGCCTCTGCTTCACGTGATAATCATATTGAGGGCCCGGAGCAGTGGGTGGAACCATGATAGGCCATCTAACAGTCACTAACTCACCACGATTGAACACACGTTCCATAGTATGAGGCCTTGGTGGAGGAACGACGTCATCGGAAGTGATTGGCTGCCCAATGGTGTCAGTTGCAGCATTGGCTTCGGGCTCCACATTGTCTTCAGCCATGACGGTGTCATTGGCTTCAATAGTGTTGGTTGTGGCAGCCTCGGAGTTTTCAACCTCCAGCTCTTCAACAACTGGAGGGTCGGGAACGATCACATTCTCTTTGGGTTGGACTGGATCACTGGCAGGGGGTGTGGCTTCTCTTTCTCCTTCTTTCTCTTATTTTTCTTCTTCGGCCGATGCAGCCGGAATGTCTTCAATAGCTTTAGCTTTAGACTCAGAAGCAGACATAGAAGGGGTGGCTTCAGAGAACACTTGACGTGCTACTGAGCTGGTGTGTTGCACATCCTCTTCTGGAATGCTTGTCATGGAGACCTGTGGCCTGAGGCCTTTGCGAAGCCTGCGGAATGATGGCGATGCCTTTGGAGAGGGAGTGGTCTGTTCCATGTAGTTGTCATCATCAAGCACCGGAGTGATGACTTGAGCTGGTGGAGTACGTGGGGTCTCGTCTTGCATGGGGGGTGTCTTGTTGTTGCTCTACCCACGAATCATCTTGAGCAAAATGCTAATGAGTTCATTGCTCGTGGGAGCAGGCGATGATACCGGTTGGGGCTTGAGCTGAGGAAGGGCTTCATCATCATTCACATTGTCTTCATGAACAATGTCTTCAGCTACGTTGGGGTCAACAGCTGGAATCTCTTCACTTTCTCGAATCACAAGGCGACGTTCGCGGTTGGCAGAGGCAGGGAGAGCGATAGAGATGGGTTCAACATTGAGGGGCTCTGGGACATAAGCACACTCTTTTCTTGAAGACTTTGAAGCCTCTGTCTTCAATTTCTTCTTGGAGGGAGCATCATCGGAGGTGTCTTTGAGCTTCCTCTTCCTGGCTTCGGCTTCAGCTTGCCTTGTCTTCTTCAGCTCTGAAGCTGCTGAGGGGACCTCTGGCTTCGAGCCAGTCATGCTGGCAGGGAAGACAATGCTTGGTTGTTCCTGCCTTGGAGCGTTGGGTATGGCTTCAGCAGACTTCTTCTTTTTTCTTGGCAGCCATCCTGGGGTCGATGCCAGGACGCCCAAGAGCCTTTCTCTTCTCAGCTTCATTCTGCGCTTGCACACATTTCTGCGCGTAGTACTTCATGTGCTCGTGTGAGCCTTTGGCTTCTTCACGTTTCTTGTTGAACTCTGCCTTGAGGTCATTCATCATCTTCTTGAAGATTTGCACATGAGCAACACTGAGCTTGGCCATGTGCTTCTTGAAGTGTGACTTCTCATAATCAATCTTGTTCTTGAGCTCGACAATTTTCTGAGCCAAGGCAAGTTCATTGGTAATGGCTCCGTGAAATGTGATGCTGATGTCCACAGGCAGCTGCAGATCATCAATGTTGATGCTCTGGTCCTCAAACCATTCATCAATGAAGTTGTTCAGTATATCAACATCAAAGAGAGGCAGATCGTGGAAGATCTCAGCCTCTTGCTTGCTATGGATCAACATCTCTAGAGCTTCATCTCATAGATCTTCATCACTAGACATATCAGTGGTGTTGTCTTCATTGTGCAAACCGGCAACAGGAGTCAGGTCATGCCCAGAAATCTTCTTGGGCTTCTTGGGCTTCTTGGTCTTCTTGGAGACACGAGACAAGTCTTCAGCCTACACACTGGGTTCAGGAGGTGCAGTCTTCAATGGCTTCACAGTCGAAGCTTTTGGTGCGGTAGAGGGCTTTAAAGCTTTTGACTTCTTCTTCTGCTTCGGTGGTGCAGGTGCATCCTCAAAGTCTGCATCATCAGCAGATTGTTACACCGTGGCCCTCTGAGTAGCAATATGGGAGAGGAGCCCATCAAAGCTATTGAAGGGGCCGATGACATTAGGATTGGCGTCACGTGTGCCATCCGGCCTTGGAGCAGACGGACCAGGATTGAAGTGGAGTCCGAGTTCCTTCTTGTTCTTGGCGGCCGACTCCTTTGCGAACTGAAAGTTGCGCTTGAAGAGATCATCATCATGACACCATCGAAGAGATGATGGTTCGGCATTCTCTAGTTGAGGTCCTCGGACCATGCATGGATAGAAGCCTTGGGAAATAGCTTCACGCTTCGTCTTGGGTTGCAGATTCCTGTAAAGAATATCGCTCCACTGCGCTTGATAGCATTCTTTTATGCATACTCAGGAGTGACGAAGTTGTACTTGAACCGCTGTTCAGCCCAATATCTTCGGATCCACTGTATTCTAGTCTTGCGCTGATTGTAACCTTCCTTAGGATCAGACTTGTACAGTTCAGAGAGATCCAGAGCGGTATTTCCACGGCGCTGATGTCGCTTGAAGCTACATCAGTTTTTCCCCAAAGAGGAAGGGATGATGCAGCACAGCGGCAGTAGGTATTTCCCTCAGATATGAAACCAAGGTTATCGAACCAGTAGGAGAACCAAGCAACACAACATAAACAACCCCTGCACACAAATAACAACACCACGCAACTCGACGTGTTAAAGGGGTTGCCAATCCCTTTCGGGGTACATCACCAGAAATTGCGTGATGACGGGAGAAAGTTGTAATAGATTGAATAAATAGATCGCAAATAAAATAAAGTGCAGCAAAGTATTTTTGTATTTTTGGTTTAATAGATCTGAATAAAAAGTGCAAATAAAATAGATCGCAAAGCAAATATATGAGAAAGAAGACCCGGGGGCCGTAGATTTCACTAGTGGCTTCTCTCGAGAAAGATAGCAAATGGTGGGTAAACAAATTACTGTTGGGCAATTGATAGAACTTTAAATAATTATGACGATATCCAGGAAATGATCATTACATAGACATCACGTCCAAAATTAGTAGACCGACTCCTGCCTGCATCTACTACTATTACTCCACACATCGACCGCTATCCAACATGCATCTAGTGTATTAAGTTCATGAAAAAATGGAGTAATGCAATAAGAATGATGACATGATGTAGACAAGATCTGTTTATCAATGGCGGTAGATATAGATCCCATCTTTTTATCCTTAGTAGCAACGATACATACGTGTCGGTTCCCTTTCTGTCGCTGGGATCAAGCACTGTAAGGTCGAACCCACTATCGGGCACCTCTTCCCATTGTAAGATAAATAGATCAAGTTGGCTAAACAAAACCCAAATATCGGAGAAGAAATACGAGGCTATAAGAGATCATGCATATAAGAGATCAAAGAAACTCAAATAAATTTCATGGATATAAAAAGATATGACTAATCATAAAATCGAAGTTCATCATATCCCAACAAACACACCGCAAAAGAGTTACATCATAAGGATCTCCAAGAGACCATTGTATTGAGAATTCAGCGAGAGAGAGAAAGCCATCTAGCTACTAACTACGGACCCGAAGGTCTACAAAGAACTACTCACGCATCATCGGAGAGGCACCAATGGAAGTGGTGAACCCCTCCGTGATGGTGTCTAGATTGGATCTGGTGGTTCTGGACTCTGCGGCGGCTGGATGAATATTTCGGCGACACTTCTAGGTTTTCTGGAATATTGGGGTATTATAGAGCAAAGAGGCGGTCCGGGGGACACCTGAGGTGGCCACAACCCACCAGGGCGCTAGGGCCTCCTAGCGCGCCCTGGTGGGTTGTCCCCTCCTCAGGACTCCCCCCAGGTGCATCCAGGGCCCAACTTCTTCCTTCTGGCCCATAAAAAATCATCGTGGAGTTTTGTGGCATTTGGACTTCGTATTGATTTCTTACGAAGTAAAAAAACATGGAAAAAATAGCAACTGGCACTTGGCACTATGTCAATAGGTTAGTACCAAAAATGATATAAAATGATATAAAATGATTATAAAACATTCAAGATTAATAATAAAACAGTATGGAACAATCAAAAATTATAGATACGTTGGAGACGTATCAGCATCCCCAAGCTTAACTCCTACTCATCCTCGAGTAGGTAAGTGATAAAAATAGAATTTTTGATGTGGAGTGTTGTTCATCATGTCATATCATATTCTTTTCTTTATGGCATGGACATTTGGACTTTTATGTGATTCAAAGCAATAGTCTAGTTTTGACATGATAATTTAGATACTCAGGCATATCAACAAGCAACCATGTCTTTCAAAATATCAATGCTAAAATAAGTTATCCCTAGCCCATCATGCTCAAACATTGATCCATTCGTGAAACACACTTGAATATTAACCACACCCAATACTTAAGTAAGATCATATTGCCTCCTAGTTGGTGTTTTTTATGAGAGAAGAGAAGATGGAGACTCAAATTCAAAATAAAAATTGCATAAAGTGAAAGAAAGGCCCTTCACAGAGGGAAGTAGGGATTTGTAGAGGTGCCAGAGCTCAAAGCGAAAAAGATAGAGATAAACACATTTTCCATGCTAGATATGCCACCAACAAAAACGACTCAGAGTTACGAACACTTTGCATGCTAGATATGCCATAGGCGGTTCCCAAACAGAAAATAAAGTTTATTCATTTTTCCACCATACTTTCACTTTCCATGGCTAGCCATATCCACGGGTACCCTCCATACCAACACTTTCCAAGGAATTTATTATTTGACAACATAAAGTAAAATCATTTTCGCATTTTGGGACTAGGCATCCCTAAGACCTCTGCCTTACTCTCGTGCAATGACAAGTGAATAAACACTCATCGTGAGAATAACACATCCAGCATGGAAAATATTAGCCACCCGTTACCGTTCCGCTAGCAAAAAAACACACAAAAGAGAAGTTTATTTTCAAAATTAGAGATGGCACATGCAAATTTGCTTAGAACAGCAAAAGAATACCGCATATAGGTAGATATAGTGGACTCATGTGGCAAAACTGGTGTAACGCCCTCGATGCGGCTATATCTCCCACGTGTCGAAGCACGACTTAGAGGCATAACCGCATTGAAAGCAATGTCGCAAGTGAGGTAATCTTCACACAACCCATGTAATACATAAGGGAAAGAGATACATAGTTGGCTTACAGTCCCCACTTCACACAATACATAAATAAACATCCATCATTCAGATTACACTCAAGGTCCGACTACGGAACCAAAATAAAAGAAGACTACCCCAAATGCTACACAGATCCCCGATCGTCCCAACTGGCTCCACTATCGATCATCGTGAAAAGACACATAGTAACGACCACGTTCCTCGTCGAACTCCCACTTGAGCTCGGTCGCGTCATCTACACCGCATCGCGGCACTCGCAACTGTTTTGGTAGAATCTGTGAGTCACGGGACTCAGCAATCTCACACCAGCGAGATCAAAACTATTTAAGCTTATAGGAAGGACAGAGTTGTGAGGTGGAGCTGCAGCAAGCGACTAGCATATATGGTGGCTACATTCGCAAAAGAGAGCGAGAAGAGAAGCAAGGCGCGGTCGTGAAGCTAGTAGCAATCAAGAAGTGATCCTGAACTACTTACGTCAAACATAACTCCAACACCGTGTTCACTTCCCGGACTCCGCCGAGAAGAGACCATCACGGTTACACACGCGGTTGATGTATTTTAATTAAGGTCAACTTCGGTTTTCTACAACCGCATTAACAAATTCCCATCTGCCTCATAACCAGGGCACGGCTTTGAAAGATAATACCTGCAGGGTGTCCCAACTTAGCCCATTATAAGCTCTCACGGTCAACGAAGGATATTCCTTCTCTGGGAAGACCCGATCAGTCTCGAATCCCGGACTACAAGACATTTCGACAGCAATAAAACAAGACCAGCAAAGCCGCCCAACTGTGCCGACAAATCACGATAGGAGCTGCACATATCTCGTTCTCAGGGCACACCGGATAAGCTAAGCGTCACAGTACCGACGTAATCCAAGTTGCCAAGGAATGGTCCCAAGACGGTGCTCTAGTTTGGACCAACACTCGAAGGAGCACGGCCGGGGTTAAATAAAGATGACCTCGGCTCATGGAAACCCGGGAAAAAGGCTTAGGTGGCAAATGGTAAAACCAATGTTGGGCCTTCTTTGGAGGAGTCTTATTCAAAGCGAACTGTCAAGGGGTCCCATAAATCACCCAACCGTAAGGAACGCGAAATCAAGGAACATAACACCGGTATGACAGAAACTAGGGTGGCAAGAGTGGAACAAAACACTGCATAAGGCCGAGCCTTCCACCCTTTACCAAGTATATAGATGCATTAATTATAGCAGATATATTGTGATATCCCAACAAGTAAACATGTTCCAACAAGGAACAACATCTCCATGTTCCAACAAGGAACAAACTTCATCTTCACCGCAACTAGCAACGCTATAAGAGGGCTGAGCAAAGCGGTAACATAGCCAAACAACGGTTTGCTAGGAAAGGATGGTTAGGGGCTTGACATGGCAATATGGGAGGCATGATAAGCAAGTAATAGGCATCGTAGCATAGGCATAGCAAAAGAGCGAGCATCTAGCAAGCAAAGATAGAAGTGATTTCGAGGGTATGGTCATCTTGCCTGCAAGGTTCTCAGAGTTGTCGAAAGCTTGATCCTCGTAAGCGTTCTCAACAGGTTCCTCATTCACGTACTCGTCTCCCGGCTCTACCCAAAGCAAGAACACAAACAATGGAACCACCATAAATCACGGTGCAATGCACAAGCAACATGATGCAATACATGGCATGATATGCGAGATGTGATATGCAATGCGTATGCGTGCTCCGGAAGGAAAATGATGAACCAGGAATCAACTTGGCAAACCAAGTATGCCGCTGGAAAGGTGAGATGATTTCGGTTGAAATCGATATAAAGATCACCGGAATCGGATGCACGGTTTGCAAATGACAAGCAAAACAAGAATGGCACAAATCTGCCATTAACAGCATGATGCCACATAGCAAGCAACAAGAAATTAAGCTACTGCACCCAAATGTACCAACAAAGCATATGGCAGTGATCTACTCAAGATGCTTGACAAAAGATGAACACTGAGCTACGGCTAAATCACATCATAACAGGTCCAAACAAGCATAGCAAAAGTGCAAAATATATCAGCTTCACAGACTTAGGGAAAATATTGAACATGGCGAGAATCAGCATCGAGAAGCAATGTTGAGCAAGCAAACCACATGCTACAGGAACTTATAATAGAAAAACAAGGCATGGCATGAATCTACTCAAAGCATAGAACAAAAGTACCTTACTGACCATAAGCCAAAAGGGATCATAAAATGTAATATCACCCATGTCAAAATAGCAAGTTTCGTTAACAGATTCAGCAAACAGGGCATGATATTGACAGAATTATGTAGGCATCTTCGCGAGCTCAATGCACTCACTACAGAGCATTACATGATAATCTAAGCATACGTCCATCAAGAAGACATGGCATAGAAGCTGTATTTGGCAAGAACAACATCATAGCATACAAGGATCAACTACAACAACCTTGGCAAAATTGAATAACATGTAAACAATCTGCCAGGAAACATATTATAGCAAAAGTAGAGCTCGATTGACTCAAGCTATGGCACTCCATAATTGCAAACAAGGGCATGGATGGATAGAGCATAACCATATGTTCAAAACATCCTTACTTAAGTATCTCAAAATATGCATGGATCTCTCGGTAGCATCAAGTTTGCATGGCATAAAAAAATCAGCAAAACAGGGGCTGAAATCAGCAACATCATGAAGCCTAGTTTGCATGCTTGTGCTAGTCACCACAGAGATCACAAGAATACATTGCATACACCCCTGTAAAGATGGCATGGCATATTACAAAACACATGTAGGACTCAAGATCATAGGATGCACACATCAATCATGGCAAAAATGACAAAAGTGCATGTTCTGTTAAGAAACAGAAACTAACATCACATAGCCCTCTTCCAACAGCATTTCGGGCATCAAGATGAGCTCAAATGAAAATGATTCAATGAGATGAAATGATCTACTCTTCGAGGCGAACAGTTTGACATATTACACGCACGAAACGGAGCTACGGGTGCAATGTTATGGCATGATGAAAATGCAACAAAATATATCAAAGATAATGACTTAGAGGAAATTGGGGAAGAAGAAGTCAACCAATGGCTCTTGTGAACCGAGGCGAGATCGGGCTCGCGGAGTTGCGCCGGAGAGGAGGAAGGAGGGGAGGGGGGGGCCGCCGACCGATCGGGCGGCGCTGCCCGGATCCGACGCTGGCGGTAACGGCGGCGAGCCCGCGGGTTGGCGGCGGCGGGAGTACGGCGGAGGCGGCGCTGGGCGGAGGCCGAGGCGGCGGGCGGCGGGAGGCGGGTCGGGCTTGGCGGGGGGCTGGCGGGTGGCGCGTGGCGCGGGAAGGAGGGCGGGCCTGGCCGGAGGGTTTCCCCTATCGGCGCGGGTGGGCGGTGCGGGCGGGCGTGGCATACGGCGCGCGCATGGTTGGTCCGGCGGCGGCGAGTTTCGTCCGTGTGGACGGACGTGTCCGGCCGGAGGGAGCGGGCTAGGGTTTGGGGATCCGGAAAATTCGGGGGAGTGCACATATTTATAGGTAGAGGGAGCTAGGAGACTCCAAATGAGGTGTAGTTTTCGCCCACACGATCGTGATCCGACGACGGAGAGCATGGAAGTGACTTAGATGGGTTATTGGGCTGTTTTGGAGGGTGTTGGGCTGCAACTTAAAAGAGGCCTTTCGAGAGTGCGGTTAACCGTTGGAGTACCAAACGAGCTCCAAATGACCAAACTTGACAGGTGGTCTACGGTGGTGTACCAAGGCCACTTGGCAAGGCTCGGTCCATTCCGAGAAAGTTTAGTACCGCTCACGGAAAAATGTAAAAGGGGACGCCGGGGGACATAGGAGTGCCGGATTGCAAAACGGACAACGGGGAAGATGCTCGGAATCATGAGACGAACACGTATGCAAATGCGATGCACATGATGACATGATATGAGATGCATGACATGGACAAAATGCAAAAATGAAGAAAAACCCAACCACGGAGGGAATATCATATCACAATGCCGAAAATGGCAAGAGTTGGAGTTACAAATATGGAAAGTTACATCCGGGGTGTTACAACACTCCACCACTACAAGAGGATCTCGTCCCGAGATCTAGGACTGGAAGAACTCCGGATATTTGGAACGGAGGTGATCCTCGCGCTCCCAGGTGGCTTCTCGGTCGGAATGGTGTGACCACTTCACTTTCTGGAATTTGATTGCCTTGTTGCGAGTCTTGCGCTCGGTTTCTTCAAGAATAGCAATGGGGTGCTCATGATAAGAGAGATCTTCTTGGAGGTCAATTTCTTCGAAGTTGATAGTGCGCTCAGGAGTCTTGAAGCACTTGCGAAGCTGTGACACATGAAACACATCGTGCACGTTCGCGAAATTGGATGGAAGCTCAAGTTGATAGGCGAGATCGCCTCTTTTGCCAATGATCTTGAAAGGACCCACGTATCTAGGGGCAAGCTTCCTTTGATACCGGGCGGCGAGTGCCTTTCATTGGAGAGACGCGAGGTAGACATGGTCTCCGATTTCAAAAGCCACATCACGGTGCTTGTCATCATAATAGCTCTTCTGGCGCGATTTGCGGCTTTGAGATTCTCACGAATGACTTTGCACATTTCTTCGCTTCGTGATCAAGTCGTTGCCAAGAAGTTGGCGTTCACATCTCGGACCAATTGAGAGGAGTCGACACTTTCGCCATAGAGAATTTGAATGGGGCCTTGCCCGAACTCGCTTGGAAGCTGTTGTTGTAGGAGAACTCGGCATATGGAAGACAATCTTCCCACTTCATACGAAGGAATTGACACAAGCCCCGAGCATATCTTCAAGGATTTGATTGACTCGCTCGACTTGGCCACTTGTTTGAGGATGGAAAGCTGTCTTTGAAAGCGAATGTTGGTGCCCATGGCCTTCTGAAAATAATCCCAAAACTTGGAGGTAAAGATGCTGCCACGGTCTGAAGAGATCAATTGTGGAATTCCGTGCAAGGAGACAATCCTGGAGGTGTATAGCTTTGCCAACTGAGCTGCTGTGATAGCTTCTTTGATAGGAAGAAAATGAGCCACTTTTGTAAGCTTGTCAATGACAACGAAGATAGCATCATTTCCACGCTTGGACTTTGGAAATCCAGTCACGAAGTCCATCTTGATATGATCAAACTTCCATTCCAGAATAGCAAGAGGTTGAAGGAGACCAGCTGGTCGTTGGTGTTCTGCTTTCACTCTTCTGCAGACATCACATTCATTCACGAATTGAGCAATTTCTCGCTTCATTCGAGTCCACCAATATGACTGCTTGAGGTCATGGTACATCTTCGTACTTCCAGGATGAATGGATAGAAGCGAATTGTGTGCCTCGTTCATAATGACTTTATGTAGATCACCCTTAGGAACCACAATCCGGTCCTCGAAGAAAAGAGTATCTTTGTCATCAATGTGGAAGCACTTGTACTTGGAAATGCCCTTGTCGATACCACGTTTCACCTTTTTCACCATGGTATCCAGGAGTTGAGCCTCACGAATCTGATCTTCCAAAGTAGGAGAGACTATGAGGTTGGCAAGAAAGCCTTGAGGAACAACTTGAAGATTCAGCTTGGAAAGCTTCACAAAGATCCGGTTGGAAGGGCTTGAGGATTAAACTGTTGCGATAAGCCTTCTGCTCAAAGCATCTGCAATCACATTGGCCTTGCCGGAGTATATTCAATACTTGGGTTGTACTCTTGAATCATTTCGACCCATCGAGTTTGCCTGAGGTTGAGGTTGGGTTGAGTGAAGATATACTTGAGGCTCTTGTGATCGGTGAATATGTCCACTTTCCTTCCCAACAAGAGATGTCTCCATGTTATCAATGCATGGACAACTGCCGCCAACTCAAGATCGTGAGTGGGGTAGTTCTTTTCGTTGGGCTTCAGCTGACGAGAGGTATAGGACACAACTCTTTCTCTTGCATTAACACAGCACCGAGACCTTGAAGAGAAGCATCACAGAAAACTTCGAATGGCTTGGATTCATCAGGAGGAGTTAAGACAAGAGCTGTGACGAGTTTCTCTTTGAGAGTATTGAATGCAACGTCACACTCAGGAGACCAGACATACTTGACATGCTTCTGGAGGAGGTTGGAAAGAGGCTTTGCAATCTTAGAAAAATTCTCAACGAATCTTCGGCAATAGCTTGCAAGACCAAGAAAACTGCGAAGCTGCTTGACATTCTGAGGAGGTTCCCAATTCACAACTGCAGACACCTTCTCGGGGTTAACAGTGATGCCCTTGGCGGAGATGATATGACCAAGATAAAGCACTTCATCAAGCCAAAATTCACATTTGGAAAATTTCGCATAGAATTGATGCTCTCTGAGCTTGTCTAGCACCAATCGCAAATGTTTGGCATGATCCTTCTTATTCTTGGAGAAGACCAAAATATCATCAAGATAGACCAAGACGAATTCATTGGTGTAGGGGTTGAAGATGAAGTTCATCATTCGAGAGAATGTTGGAGGAGCATTGACAAGGCCGAAAGACATGACAGTATATTCATAAGAACCAAAGCTTGTTCTGAATGCTGTCTTGGGAATATCTTGTTCACGAATGCGAATTTGATGATAACCCATACGAAGGTCAAGCTTGGAGAACACTTTAGCACCTTTGAGTTGCTCGAAAAGCTCATTGATGTTGGGAAGTGGATACTTGTTCTTGATTGTCTTCTTATTCAATGGACGGTAATCGGCGCGACAGTCGGTCCGTGCCATCCTTCTTCGGACAAAAGAACACCACAACCCCAAGGAGATGAACTCGGTCTGATCAAACCCAGACGCTCTTGTTCATCGAGTTGCTTCTTCAATTCCTTCATCTCATTAGGTCCAAGCTTGTATGGACGCTTGCAAACGGGTTCAGTGCCAGGCTCAAGATGGATAACGAACTCAACTGGCCGGTGAGGAGGCATTCCTGGAAGCTCTTCTGGAAAGACATCTTGGTACTCACAAACGACTGGAATCTGAGAGATAGCATCCAATTCGCCCTTCTCATTGAGAGAAAACAACCGAATGGTTTCATCACGAGCGGCATAGATGATCACATCATTAGAAGAGTGAGTCAATCGAATTTCCACGGCAGCACAATCAAGCTGAGCTTTGTCTTTGAGAAAGCCATCCATCCAAGAATAAGATCAATATCCGAGTCACCAAGGACAAATGGTTTAGCCAGAAATCTATAGTCGCCCATCTTGATAGAAACATCCGGAATCATTGTGGTAGCCCTCATAGAAGATTTGGAGAAACAACTCCCAAGGGTTTTTCCAACATTTTGAAATGAAATCATGCTTTGCAACAAATGATCTAGACATGAAACAATGCGATGCACCGTATCAAATAAAACTTTTGTAGGAATATCATTAACTGGAAGATTACCCATAATCACATCGGAAGAATCCTCTGCTTGAGCTGCATTCATCATGTTCACCTTTGCAGACTTGGGATTATGCTTGACCAACGCATTGCTTTGGAAGATTTCACAGAGGAGGAGGCGGAAGGCGCCTTTGGTTGAAGCACTTGTTCGCGTAGTGACCTTCTGCCGACATTTGTTGCAAGTCACCTCTGAGAGCGGACGGTGATAAGGAGCATTTGACCTTGGAGCTTGAGAATTAGACTTGTTACGATAGCTTTGGGTTGGGTGGGTGGGAAGATCCACGACCACTGAGTTCTTCTGGCGATAAGGCTGACGGAACGGAGGAGGAGGAAGGTAGAACTTCGCTGCTTAGCTGCCACTTGAGAGGAAGAAGAAGACTGACTGCATCCTGATTCTCTTCTTAGAAGCCTCACACTTGAGCTGGGCAGCTTCTTGCTTGATGCCATGTTGTAGAATTCATCATACTTTTCGGCTCAAAAAGCACGAGAGCTAATTGCAGATCTTCTCCGAGACCACCTCTGAATTGATAGATCATACTCTTTTCATCGTGGACGTCTTGCTTAGCGAAGCGAAGCGAGTTTCGAACTGGATATTGTATTGATACACGACATGTTGCCTTGCTTGAGATTGCGGAACTCCTCACGCTTGCTCTCAACAACACTTTGCGGAATGTGGTGAGCTTTGAAGTCTCGGAACTCATCCCTGTAATTACGACCTCCTCTGGAATCTTTGTATTGCTGGAACCACTTAGCAGCTTGGTCCTTCAGTTGAAACGAAGCAAACTTGACAAAGTCCTCAGGTCTGACATTTCTACATTCAAAATGTTTGCAGATGTCCACAAGCCAATCGTCGGCGTCTGTGGCCTCGGCACAGAAGCTGAAAGACTTCGGCTGATTAGCAAGGAACTGATTGAGGGTAGCAAAGTGCGGCTGGTTGTTGCCTTGGCCTTGATTTCCTTGATTACCTTGCCCTTGGGTACGCTCTTGCAAGAGTTGCAAAATCATCTGAGCATTGGCATTGGTGGCTGCCATGATAGCTTGCCATGCCTCCGGAGGCGGAGGTGGAGGTGGAGGGTTCGACTGACTCCCATCATCGTGATCCGGATTAGAGACGCGTTGTGAGCCATCTGAAGAGGGTGACATCCGTTAGCACTTGATAGACAGATAGACAAGTTGAATCAACGGATAGAAATTGCAACATATAGTCTTCACAATAAACATTGAACAAGGATGAGCGAATGAATTCCAAAAGCTAACATCACACGTCCATTAAGGTGAGAAGCCACTTGATTAAGGGTTGATGAAAAAATAACAAGGTACGACTGGAACAAATAAGTGGTAAGGATTACCCAATCACAAACCAAATATCTGCGGGAAGAAATGCTAAGAGCTACTTGAATCCCACCTATAAACTCCCGAAATTTTCTGGTTATGCAATCTGGTGTTGGGGATACAGGGGACACAAAATATATCACCCAAACTAACAATACCTAGATCCATTGTATCCATCCGTCAACACATAACCAAGAAACCTTCGAAATCGTGTACCTCAACCTTGAAAAGCATCCGTTATCTGAGTCATGGCAATACTCGAGCTCGCCTCTATCATTGGGTTATCGGGTTATCTCACCAACAAGCTGTACAAAAGAGATTTTCGATGTCGGCAAATCTCGGTATTCAGAACTGCAACGATAAAATTGTGACGACAACACCTCGAGCTCAACTCCCGGGACACCGCCACAACCCCTAAATGTCGAGGCACCAAGAACAATGTTCTCGTCACAAAACCATCGAACGATTCCAAGATACCAGCGTGATCCTAAAAAACTTTTAGTGAAATTTGAGGAGAGGAGAGTCAAAACTTCTCGTCGGGAGACCTCACCAGAGCGACGAAAGGACTGGGGAGTAAAAGAATCCTACTCTCCGATATATATAATCCTAAGACTCAAAACATTTTTGTTCTAGACTCAACAACGCCAAACAAACAATCAAGCGGGGGCTCCTAAGTCGGGATGGCTCGATTACCAACTTGAACGCCTCGATGCAGCTATATCTCCCACGTGTCGAAGCACGACTTAGAGGCATAACCGCATTGAAAGCAATGTCGCAAGTGAGGTAATCTTCACACAACCCATGTAATACATAAGGAAAGAGATACATAGTTGGCTTACATTCGCCACTTCACACAATACATAAATAAACATCCATCATTCAGATTACACTCAAGGTCCGACTACGGAACCAAAATAAAAGAAGACTACCCCAAATGCTACGGATCCCCGATCGTCCCAAGCTGGCTCCACTATCGATCATCGGGAAAAGACACATAGTAACGACCACGTTCCTCGTCGAACTCCCACTTGAGCTCGGTCGCGTCATCTCTGACTGGCATCGTCGGCACTGCGACTGTTTTGGTAGAATCTGTGAGTCACGGGACTCAGCAATCTCACACCGCGAGATCAAGACTATTTAAGCTTATAGGAAGGACAGAGTTGTGAGGTGGAGCTGCAGCAAGCGACTAGCATATATGGTGGCTACATTCGCAAAAGAGAGCGAGAAGAGAAGCAAGGCGCGGTCGTGAAGCTAGTAGCGATCAAGAAGTGATCTGAACTACTTACGTCAAACATAACTCCAACACCGTGTTCACTTCCGGACTCCGCCGAGAAGAGACCATCACGGTTACACACGCGTTGATGTATTTTAATTAAGGTCAACCGGGTTTTCTACAACGGACATTAACAAATTCCCATCTGCCTCATAACCGCGGGCACGGCTTTCAAAGATAATACCCTGCAGGGTGTCCCAACTTAGCCCATTATAAGCTCTCACGGTCAACGAAGGATATTCCTTCTACAGGAAGACCCGATCGATCTCGGAATCCCGGACTACAAGACATTTCGACAACAATAAAACAAGACCAGCAAAGCCGCCCGATTGTGCCGACAAATCCCGATAGGAGCTGCACATATCTCGTTCTCGGGGCACACCGGATAAGCTAAGCGTCTGGTACCAAGCGTAATCCAAGTTGCCAAGGAATGGTCCCGACGGTGCTCTAGTTTGGACCAACACTCGAAGGAGCACCGCCCGGGGTTAAATAAAGATGACCCTCGGGCTCATGGAAACCCGGGGAAAAAGGCTTAGGTGGCAAATGGTAAAACCAATGTTGGGCCTTCTTTGGAGGAGTCTTATTCAAAGCGAACTGTCAAGGGGTCCCATAAATCACCCAACCGTAAGGAACGCGAAATCAAGGAACATAACACGGTATGACGGAAACTAGGGTGGCAAAGTGGAACAAAACACGGGCATAAGGCCGAGCCTTCCACCCTTTACCAAGTATATAGATGCATTAATTATAGCAGATATATTGTGATATCCCAACAAGTAAACATGTTCCAACAAGGAACAACATCTCCATGTTCCAACAAGGAACAAACTTCATCTTCACCGCAACTAGCAGCGCTATAAGAGGGCTGAGCAAAGCGGTAACATAGCCAAACAACGGTTTGCTAGGAAAGGATGGTTAGGGGCTTGACATGGCAATATGGGAGGCATGATAAGCAAGTAATAGGCATCGTAGCATAGGCATAGCAAAAGAGCGAGCATCTAGCAAGCAAAGATAGAAGTGATTTCGAGGGTATGGTCATCTTGCCTGCAAGGTTCTCAGAGTTGTCGAAAGCTTGATCCTCGTAAGCGTTCTCAACAGGTTCCTCGTTCACGTACTCGTCTCCCGGCTCTACCCAAAGCAAGAACACAAACAATGGAACCACAATAAATCACGGTGCAATGCACAAGCAACATGATGCAATACATAGCATGATATGCGAGATGTGATATGCAATGCGTATGCGTGCTCCGGAAGGAAAATGATGAACCAGGCATCAACTTGGCAAACCAAGTATGCCACTGGAAAGGTGAGATGATTTCGGTTGAAATCGATATAAAGATCACCGGAATCGGATGCACGGTTTGCAAATGACAAGCAAAACAAGAATGGCACAAATCTGCCATTAACAGCATGATGCCACATAGCAAGCAACAAGAAATTAAGCTACTGCACCCAAACATACCAACAAAGCATATGGAAGTGATCTACTCAAGATGCTTGACAAAATATGAACACTGAGCTACGGCTAAATCACACCATAACAGGTCCAAACAAGCATGGCAAAAGTGCAAACTATATCAGCTTCACAGACTTAGGGAAAATACTGAACATGGCAGAATCAGCATCAGGAAGCAATGTTCAGAGCAAGCAAACCACATGCTACAGGAACTTATAATAGCAAAACAAGGCATAGCATGAATTTACTCAAAGCATATAACAAAAGTCCCTTACTGACCATAAGCCAAAAGGGATCAGAAAATGTAATATCACCCATGTCAAAATAGCAAGTTTCGTTAACAGATTCAGCAAACAGGGCATGATTTTGACAGAATTATGTAGGCATCTTAGCGAGCTCGATGCACTCACTACAGAGAATTACATGATAATCTATGCATACATCTATCAAGAAGACATGGCATAGAAGTTATATATGGCAAGAACAACATCATAGCATACAAGGATCAACTACAACAACCTTGGCAAAATTGAATAACATGTAAACAATCTGCCAGGAAACATTTTATAGCAAAAGTAGAGCTCGATTGACTCAAGCTATGGCACTCCATAATTTCAAACAAGGGCATGGATGGATATAGCATAACCATATGTTCAAAACATCCTTACTGAAGTATCTCAAAATATGCATGGATCTCTCGGTAGCATCAAGTTTACATGGCATAAAAATATCAGCAAAACAGGGGCTGAAATCAGCAACATCATGAAGCCTAGTTTGCATGCTTGTGCTAGTCACCACAGAGATCAAAAAAATATATGGCATACACCCCTGTAAAGATGGCATGGCATATTATAAAACACATGTAGGACTCAAGATCATAGGATGCACACATCAATCATGGCAAAAATGACAAAAGTGCATGTTCTGTTAAGAAACAGAAACTAACATCACATAGCCCTCTTCCAATAGCATTTCGGGCATCAAGATGAGCTCAAATGAAAATGATGCAATGAGATGAAATGATCTACTCTTCGATACGAACAATTTGACATATTACACGCACGAAACGGAGCTACGGGTGCAAAGTTATGGCATGATGAAAATGCAACAAAATATATCACAGATAATGACTTAGAGGAAATTCGGGGGAGAAGAAGTCAACCGAGGGCTGCTTGTGAACCGAGGCGAGGTCGGGCTCGCCGGAGTTGCGCCGAGAGGAGGAAGGAGGGGCGGGAGGGGCCCCTACGGATCTGGCGGCGCCTGCCCGGATCCGACGCTGGTGGCGACGGGCGGCGGCCCGCATGGGTTGGCGGGCGGCGGAGGACGGCGGAGGCGGCGCCGGGCGGAGGCCGAGGCGGCGGGCGGCGGCGGGCGGGCGGGCGGGCGTGGCCGCGGCTGGCAATGGCATGGCGGGCGGCGCGTGCGGCGGGCGTGCGGTGCGTGAGGGGCCTCCATGGCCCTCGGCGGGCTGGCGGCATGCGGCGGGCGCGCTTACGTGTGGCGCGCCATGGTTGGTCCGGGCGCGGCGGGTTTCGTCCGGCGCGGACCGGACGTGTCCGACGCGCGGAGGGAGCGGGGCTAGGGTTTGGGGATCCGGAAAATTCGGGGGAGTGCACATATTTATAGGTAGAGGGAGCTAGGAGACTCCAAATGAGGTGTAGTTTTCTCCCACACGATCGTGATCCGACGACGAAGAGCATGGAAGTGACTTAGATGGGTTATTGGGCTGTTTTGGAGGGGTGTTGGTCTGCAACTTAAAAGAGGCCTTTGCGAGAGTGCGTTAACCGTTGGAGTACCAAACGAGCTCCAAATGACCCGAAACTTGACACGTGGTCTATCGGTGGTGTACCAAGGCCACTTGGCAAGGCTCGGTCCATTCCGAGAAAGTTTAGTACCCGCTCACGGAAAAATGTAAAAGGGGACGCCAGGGGACATAGGAGTGCCGGATTGCAAAACGGACAACGGAGAAAATGCTCGGAATCATGAGACGAACACGTATGCAAATGCGATGCACATGATGACATGATATGAGATGCATGACATGGACAAAATGCAAAAATGAAGAAAAACCCAACCACGAGGGAATATCATATCACAATGCCGAAAATGGCAAGAGTTGGAGTTACAAATATGGAAAGTTACATCCGGGGTGTTACAACTGGTTTAAAGGATTTTGGATGCACAAGTAGAGATCATACTTGGTGCAAAATGAAGGCTAGCAAAAAGATTGAGAAGCGACCAACCAAGAAACGAATAATCTCATAAGCAAGAATTAAGCATAATTAACACCGAATAATGCACCACAAGTAGGATATAATTTTCATTGCATGATTATTGACTTTCGTGCATGCATAGGGAATCACAAACCTTAACACCAATATTCTTACTAGAGCACAATTACTCATCAACATAACTCACATATCACATCATCATATCTCAAAACTATTACTAAGAATCAAGTTTATTTTGTCCAATGATCTTCATGATTTTTTTTACTTTATCCTTCTCGGATATCTATCACTTTGGGACTAATTTTCATGTGTTGCTTTTCACAAGCTCAAACAAACATAAGTGAAGATCATGAGCATAACAAATTTTCTTTCTCTCGAAATAATTTAAGTGAAGCAAGAGATAATTTCTTCAAAGTTTTACTAACTCTCAAATAAATCTAAGTGAAGCAATAGAGCATTTATTTAAAAATAACAAAGCACACCATGCTCGAAAAGATATAAGTGAAGCACTAGAGCAAGTCCTAGCTCATAAAAGATCTAAGTGAAGCACAGAGAGCAATTCTAACAAGTCATGATATAATTTTGGCTCTCTCAAATAGGTGTGTCCAGCAAGGATTGATGACTTAAAACACAAAATAAAACAAGCAAAAACACATATCATACAATACGCTCCAAGCAAAACACATATCATGTGACGAATAAAAATGTAGCCTCGAGTAAAATACCGATAGTTGTTGGAACAAAGCGGGGATGCCACTCGGGGGCATCCCCAAGCTTAGTTGGTTGCTAATTCTTGGACAATAGCTTGGGATGCCGGGGCATACCCAAGCTTAGGCTCTTACATCCTTCCTTGATCCATCGTAAGATAACCGAAAACTTGAAAACTTCAATCACACAAAACTCAACAAAACCTTTTTGAGATCCGTTAGTGTAAGAAAAATAAATCACTACTATAAGTGTTGTATCAAACCAATTCTTATTTTGTTTTTGTATTATATCTACTGTATTCTAACTTTTCTATGGAAAAAACTCATCAAAGAAAACCATAGAGCCATCAAAATAAGCACACAACACAAAGAAAACAGAATCTGTCAAAACAGAACAGTTTGTAGTAATCTTACTTCTGCGAGTACTTCTGGAACTCCAAAAATTCTACTAAATTAGGAAGACCAGGGTAATTTTTATATTAATCTTCTGCAAAAGGAACCAGGGAAAAAGCTCTTCTCTCTGATTTATGAAAATTATTTTCGTGAGAACAAAGTTTTTGTCTTTTTCAGCAAGATCAAACAACTATCACCCAAGAAGATCATAAAGGCTTTACTTGGTACAAACACTAATTAAAACACAAAAAACACAATCATACCAGTAGCATAATTGTGAAAACACACAAAAACAGAAAGCAAAAGTCAAAAATAAATTGTATTCATTGGGTTGCCTCCCAACAAGCGCTATAGTTTTACGCCCTTAGCTAGGCGTAAGGCAAGGATCTAAGTTTTTTCATCTTTGGTTCGAGATCCATAAGATGTCCTCATGATTGATTCATAAGGTGGCTTGATTTTTTTCCTAGGAAAGTGTTCCATACCATTCCTCAAGGAAAATTGGAACTTGATATTGCCTTCTTTCATATCAATCACGACACCAATAGTGCGTAAAAACGGTCTACCAAGAATAATTGGACAAGACGGATTGCAATGAATGTCAAGAACAATAAAATCTATTGGCACATAATTTCTATTTGTAAGAATAATAACATCATTAATTCTTGTCATAGACTTTTTAATAGTAGAATCCGCCAAGTGCAAATTCAAAGAACATTCTTCAAGATTAGTAAGACCAAGCACATCACATAAAGATTTTGGAATTGTGGAAACACTAGCACCCAAGTCACACAAAGAAAAACACTCATAAATTTTAATCTTGACTTTTATAGTAGGTTCCCACTCATCATGCAATTTTCTAGGAACTGAAACTTCTAATTCCAACTTTTCTTCCAAAGCTTTCATCATAGCATCAACAATATGTTTAGTAAAAGCTTTGTTTTGTTCATAGGCAAGGGGTGAATTTAGCATGGATTGCAACAAAGAAATACAATCAATCAAAGAGCAACTATCATAATTAAAGTCTTTGTAATCCAAAATAGTGGGTGCGTCACTAACTAAAGTTTTGACCTCTCCAGACCCACTTTTATCAATTTTCTCAACAAGACTTTCACCCTCCAAAATATTGGGACGCCTTCTACCTAAAGTTGACTCTTCTCCAGTCCCTTTTTCATCATTCTTAACTTTACTAAACAAGGAATCAATAGAAGAAACACCAATCATTTTAAGATCTTCATCACTTTTGCAAGAATAATCACTAGAATAAGCTTTCTCTAAAAATTCTCTTTTAGCTCTAAGCATAGCAGTACTTTTCTTACTTTCATCCATAGAAACATAAAAGAGCTTTAATTGATTCATCAACTTTATGCACAAAAATTTTCATCTTGAGATTTTCCACATCATGAGCAATTCTATCAACACTTCTAGACAAATCATCAATCTTATTCAACTTTTCCTCTATGGAAGTGTTGAAAACTTTTTGTGTGTTGATAAATTATTTAATATTATTATCAAGATCAGAGGTGTTACTATTATTATTATAAGATTGATTTCCATAGGAATTACCATAATTATTAGACGAATTACTAAGAAAAGGCCTAGGATTAAAATTACCTCTATAAGTATTGTTGTTGAAATTATTGCGACAAATAAAATTCACATCAATGGCATCACTATTTTTCTGAATCAAAGTAGACAAAGGCATATCATTAAAATCAATAGGAGCACTTTTACTAGCAACCAATTTCATAAGAGCATCAACTTTTTCACTCAAAGAAGAAATTTCTTGAACCGAATTAACTATTTTACTAGTAGGAGTTCTTTCGGTATGCCATTGTGAATAATTTGCCATGATATCATCAAGCAATTTGGTGGCTTCACCCAAAATAATTTCCATAAAAGTTCCACCCTCTGCGGAATCTAAAAGATTACGAGAAACAAAATTCAACCCCGCATAAATTTTTTGTATGATCATCCAAAGATTTAACCCATGACTTGGGCAATTCCTTAGCATCATTTTCATCCTTTCCCAAGATTGTGCAACATGCTCATGTTCAAGTTGCTTGAAATTCATGATCTGGGTTCTAAGGGAAATAATTTTTGCGGGTGGAAAATACTTAGTGATAAAAGCATCTTTGCACTTATTCCAAGAATCGATACTATTGCGAGGCGAAGTAGAGAACCAATTTTTTGCAGAATCATGCAAAGAGAACGGAAATAATTTCATCTTGACCACATCATTGTCCACATCTTTTTTCTTTTGCATATCGCATAATTCCACGAAGGTATTAAGATGGGACGCGACATCCTCATTAGGAGTACCGGAAAATTGGTCTTTCATAACAAGATTCAGCAAAGCAGTATTAATATCACAAGTCTCCGTACTAGTGGCGGGAGGAGCAAGCGGAGTGCCAATAAAATCATTGTTGTTGGTATTTGAGAAATCACATAACTTGGTGTTCTCTTGAGTCATGATGACCACACAACAAGATTGCACTCAAAAGAAAAATCCGGCAAGAAAACGGTGAACGAAAAAAGAGAGGCGAATAAAACGGAAATTTTTTGTGAAGTGGGGGAGAGGAAAACGAGAGGCAAATGGAAAATAATGTAAAATTGCAAGGAGATGAGATTTGTGATTAGGAACCTGGTTATGTTGAAGATCCTCCCCGGCAACGGCGCCAGAAATTTCCTTTTGATGTCGCTTGAAGCTACGTCGGGTTTTTCCCCCAAAGAGGAAGGGATGATGCAGCATAGCGGCGGTGGGTATTTCCCTCAGATATGAAACCAAGGTTATCGAACTAGTAGGAGAACCCAGCAACACAACGTAAACATCCCCTGCAAACAAATAACAACACCTCGCAACCCGACGTGTCAAAGGGGTTGTCAATCCCTTTCGGGGTACGGCGCCAGAAATTGCGTGATGACAGGAGAAAGTTGTAATAGATTGAATATATAGATCGCAAATAAAATAAAGTGCAGCAAAGTATTTTTGTATTTTTGGTTTAATAGATCTGAATAAAAAGTGCAAATAAAATAGATTGCAAAGCAAATATATGAGAAAGAAGACCCGGGGGCCGTAGATTTCACTGGTGGCTTCTCTCCAGAAAGATAGCAAACGCTGGGTAAAAAATTACTGTTGGGCAATTGATAGAACTTCAAATAATTATGACGATATCCAGGAAATGATCATTACATAGGCATCACGTCCAAAACTATTAGACCGACTCCTGCCTGCATCTACTACTATTACTCCACACATCGACCGCTATCCAACATGCATCTAGTGTATTAAGTTCATGGAAAAACGGAGTAATGCAATAAGAACGATGACATGATGTAGACAAGATCCGTTTATCTATGGAGGTAGATATAGATCCCATCTTTTTATCCTTAGTAGCAACGATACATACATGTCGGTTCCCTTTCTGTCGCTGGGATCAAGCACCATAAGGTCGAACCCACTACCGGGCACCTCTTCCCATTGTAAGATAAATAGATCAAGTTGGCCAAACAAAACCCAAATATCGGAGAAGAAATACGAGGCTATAAGAGATCAAAGAAACTCAAATAACTTTCATGGATATAAGAAGATATTACTAATCATAAACTCGAAGTTCATCATATCCCAACAAACACACCGTAAAAGAGTTACATCATATGGATCTCCAAGAGACCATTGTATTGGGAATTCAGCGAGAGAGGGAAAGCCATCTAGCTACTAACTATGGACCCGATGGTCTACAAAGAACAACTCACGCATCATCGGAGAGGCACCAATGGAAGTGGTGAACCCCTCCGTGATGGCGTCTAGATTGGATCTGGTGGTTCTGGACTCTGCGGCGGCTGGATGAATATTTTGGCGATTCTTCTAGGGTTTCTGGAATATTGGGGTATTTATAGAGCAAAGAGGCGGTCCGGGGGGCACTCGAGGTGGGCACAACCCACCAGGGTGCCCCAGGGCCTCCTGGCGCGCCCTGGTGGGTTGTCCCCTCCTCGGACTCCCCCCAGGTGCAACCAGGGCCCAACTTCTTCCTTCTGGCCCATAAAAAATCATCGTGGAGTTTCGTGGCATTTGGACTTCGTCTGATATTGATTTCCTGTGAAGTAAAAAAACATGGAAAAAACAGCAACTGGCACTTGGCACTATGTCAATAGGTTAGTACCAAAAAATGATATAAAATGACTATAAAACATCCAAGATTGATAATAAAACGGCATGGAACAATAAAAAGTTATAGATAAGTTGGAGACGTATCAGGCGCTGCCTGCCACCCTTCCTTGCAGATTTTTCAGTAGCCATAATATTCAGACAGAGAGGCTTCAAGATAGTGAAAGGCTTCCGTCTACTTGTCAAACAAGAACTGGCTTCAGGAGAGTCAATATGATGCTGTAAGAATTCTGCAAATGAATGCAGACTATGAGAACCAAGGGATTCTCCCACGGACATGTACCTGTGACAGCATTAGAGATGCGAGGGAAAGGGAAGAGGTCATATGCATTCTCAGAAGATTTTGAAGATAAATCAGTTTGAAGACATTGACCTCATAGTGCGAAGACATTCACTTATTTGAAGTGAGTTGGTTCCAGATTTGTACGAATCCATGAATAAGTACAAGTGAGGAATCTAACTAGTTATGAATCATAAGTGAATATACTTTGTAAGATATGAGATTCAGAAAGAGAAAGATCCAGATTTGGAAGTGTAGAAGCCACTTTTGGTTGAAGTGGATGGATTTGACAGATCAAAAAAGTGGTAAAAAGCGAGTTTTATTTACCACAGAAGAACTGCTAGACGGGGCAGAACGGATGCCGAGAAGTCCAATCTCCCGCGTCCTAACTTGGCGGCGGAAGACACCTACGGTAGCGGCGGAGAAGATGAGGTCCGCGGCCGGCGTGAGGACGGAGTCGAAGAGGTCGCGGCAGATAAGCGCTTCGTCTCCGGCGTCGACGCGAACTAGCGGTAGCGCTAGGGTTTGAGCGAGATGGCGAGGTGGAAGAGGAGATAATGACCGCGCGGGTGTGTATTTATAAGGTGAAGGGCTGCGCAGCGCAATTAAACAGGTGCCCATGGCAGTTCACATTTGATGGACACATGGCATGCATGCAACTCATTGAGAGTTGTTCCATGTTCCCACGCGCGCCTGGTTTGTCGGGTGGTTGTTCAGGCTTCTCCGGTATCCAGGCAAAAGAGATATGGTAATAGATTTAAATGTGTGTCTCTGTATATTCAGTTGACAAGGACGCAGTGACGACATTCGACACGTGTCAATAGAATGCATACGACTAGATAGATAGAATTTGAGGAAGAAGCACAGAAGGGGTAGGGTCCGATCACATTCACTTAATTCGAAAAATGGCAAGTTTGAAGACATAACTATAAGTGAATATTGTAGAGGATAGAACATACACACACACACACACACACTCTCTCTCTCTCTCTCTCTCTCTCTCTCTCTATATATATATATATATATATATATATATATATATATATATATATATATATATGTGTGTGTGTGTGTGTGTGTGTGTGTGTGTGTGTGTATATATATACATAAACACTATTACGATCACGGGATCAGAATAATATTCTGATCACAACCTGAACTACCTGAGTAACCCGCCTGAACTTCCCTTTGTACGATCCCGACCTTCGGGCTATCTTCGCAACCGTGGCTTCCCCCGCGAATTATTCTGGTTAGTTGTGTTCTATATAATGTTAGAATACTCTAGAAATGTTTTTTAGCAAATAAATACTGGTTTTAAATAGGAATCTCGCTCGTTAGCGGATTTTGCTCTCGGGTCGTGATGAAATTGCGTTTTTTGCAATTTTACTGCCTGAGTCGTTCGACCTGAACTTCTCCCAGTGCTAGGTTGAACTTCGGTCAACATTGCCCAAATGGGGCTTGCGATATACCGTTGGAAAGCTATGGACACCAGTATCATGACCCAAGTTAAATTTTTGGCAAAATGTAAGCGGTTTAAGAGCAGTTTTGAAAACCGTTTTTTCTTCATACAAAAAAATGAATACTATTTTCGATCGCATTTCTAAACCGTTTATCGGAATGAAGCAAATAATATGGCATTGGAAAGCTGCTGCAAAACCGCTCCTTCCGCATATTGAAAGCTTTCTCTAATTCTCTATGGTTAAAAAGTAATTTGGAAAATAGTAAAATTTCGCAAACCGAACAGCCAAGTTCGTATTTTCGACGTCATTTCTAAACGGCTGATCCAATTGAGGCAAATGATATGGCGTTGGAAAGCTTATGAAAATGCGCTACTTTCTCATGTTGAAAGTTTTTTTTTTTCTAATTTTTAACGGTTTAAAAGGAATATAGAAAACGGTACAAGTTCCACTGAGTTCGTATTTTCGAGCTAATTCTTTAACCGTATGTCTGAATGCAACAAATGATATGCCGTTGGAAATCCTGAGGAAATGCGAAAAAAATTTCTATATATTGTTTCTCCCAATTCCTTATTGTTTTAAGTCAATTTTAAAAATGGCTAAAAACATATTTTCATCGTAATTTCTACAAAATTTATCAGAATGGGGCAAATAATATACCGTTGAAAAGCTACGGCAAATGCAAAACTTTTTCATGTTGATGGTTTTCCCTCATTCCTAGCCGTTTTCAAGTAGTTTTAAAAATGGTGAGATCATATGTTCTGCCTTTATCGCGATACAGATTCATCGAAAATGCACCGCGTGAAGAACCTGAACTTCTCGGCGTGTGTACTTGAACTTCACTCTGTTTTTCACGTGCTTTTTTTGCCCGTAGTTCTCCATCCACTCTTCGGAATTGAGCAAGTAATATACCGGTGGAAAGCTGATGTAAACACGCAACTTTCCCGTGTTGATCATTTTTTCATACTCGCGACAATATTAAAAGTTTTTCATCTCAAATTCATTCACTATAGTAGTCGAACTTCTTGCTGTTTTCACGTTGAACTTCTGTGACGTATTTTTGTTTGTAACTTTCTCATCCATTTCGTCAGTGTTATACAAATGATATTCTTTTTGTACAAACCTCTCTCACAATATTTTTTTAACTTTCTCGGACCGAGGACTTGAACTTACATAAATGATATTCCTGTCGTTTTAAAGTAATTTGAAAATGACGAGATCGTGATTGCTGCCTTCATCGCGAATGGAAATGCACTGCGTGATGTAGTTGAACTTCTCGGGCATGTCTGTTTGAACTTCACTCTATTTTTGACGTGTTATTTTTTGCATTGCGTGAAGTAGTTGGACTTCTGGGGCATGTCTATTTGAACTTCACTCTGTTTCACTTTATTGTATTTTTCTTATATGAAATACACACCATGTAGTACGTGAACTTCTGGTTTTTATCACTTTGAACTTCTCTCTGGTTTGAGAGAATTATTTTAGAACACAAAAAACAACATTTTTTATGTATTTGGGACATCTAAATACACGGTGAAACTCTCTCACAAGAATTTTTTAAACTTTTTATCGCCGAGCACTTGAACTTCTAGCAACCATTTTTTTCGTTTATGAGTTGTTTTTAAAAGTGCAAAAAATTGCGTTGTGTTTTTTATTTTTTGAACAAGTAAGTCCTAGGTTTTAATAAACTCCGAACTTCTCTGTTATTTCAATTTGAACATCACCTTTTTATATTTTGAGTAAAGAATTGTATTCAATTTTTATATGGAAAAAATCAAACATGGAAATACAAGGTGAACCTCTCTCGCAAGAACTTTTGAACTTCTCCCGACAGAGCACTTGAACTCCTTTCAACAAACCTTTGAAGCTTTTATTTATTCTATACTTTTATTCTCACATGAAATGCATTCCTTGCGGTACATGAATTTCTCGTCGTTCTCACTACGAACTTCTTTCAACAGATAAGAATCTTTTGAATACATGAAAACATGTTTTAAATAGTTTACATGAAAATTTTAAACCGTTCATCAAAATGTGGCACATAATATACCGTTGGAAAGCTTATGAATAGCAGCAAGTTTTTCATGTAGACACGTGTTACAAATTCGTTGTCGTTTGAGAGCAGTTTTTAAAATGGCAAAACAATATTGTTTTTTTGCCTTTGTTTCAACATGTAAATGAATGACGGATGTCTCGCACATGAATTTTGAATTATTCTAGGAGGAGCACATGAACTTCTTGCAACAAACGTTTTAAGTTTTTATTTTTTATACTTATATTCTTATCTGAAATGCATTCCTTGTAGTAGTTGAACTTCCCTTTGTTTTCACCTTGAACTTCTGTCACATATTTTTGTTTTTTGAACATGTAAATCCTAGGTTTTAATAAACATTCGAACTTCTGTGTTATTTTCATTTGAGCTTCACATTTTCTATTTTTGACTAAAGAATTGTTTTGTTGATTTAAATAAAGATCACATTGTACTCTTCTTCAATTTGAACTTCATGGTTGATTCTTTAATAACAAGGTATATCCGAGTTTTTTAATAACCGTAGAACCTAGATTTTTTAATGAACATTGAACCACCTCGTTATTTTAGTTTGAACTTCTAGCTTTTTTAAGAAAGAGGAAAATCTATTTAAACTTTTTATTTGTTCCTTTATTTTAATTTGAACTTTTCATTTTAGAAAAAATGGTTTTAAGTAATCATAAAAAAATGAACTTACTTTTTCTTTCCTAGAAACGGAAATAATTCTAGTTTTCCATATACATCGAACCGCATCATTTTTTATGTTAACTTCTAGATTTTTATCTTTTTGGTAGCAAGGAAAATCCGATTTTTTAAATTTGAACTTCTTACTTTTTAAAACCTGAACTTCTCAGGTTTTATTAAAGCGGTGAAATCAACTACTCTACTATTCTAAATTGAACTTCTAGGTTTTTTTTATTATGACTGAACTACTTTGTTAGTTTAATTCAAACTTCTTGGTTTCTTTTAGAAAGAGGGAAAATCTGAATTTTTATCAGGAAAATCTAAATTTTCATCACATTTCTTAGTTTCTTTATTACCCATTCATCGAATTTATTTTAATTATCATTATGTTACATGTGAGCTCGGTGTGTTTGTACTCATGGGGGACAACCATGCAAACTTCAGGAATTAGAGAACATGTACTTTCGAGTACAACCTTTTCGAGAAATTCACCATTCTTACTCTATGTGAACCTCATTTTTTTTAATATATGAACTTATGTGGGATTTTACATTTTTTATTTTCTGCACGTGAATTTTTTACATGAAACTTTCTATCATGTTATATAGTTTTGAACCTTTTCATTTCTTATATTTGAACTTCTTTCTTTTTATACACAAAAGGAAAAGAAAATCACCCCTTTTTTTCACGCACGTAGGAAGAGGAACGCACATGATTTTTTTCAACTTCTTTTGTTTATTTAGAATGTTTTTAAATTAACTTTTATGATGTTTTTTTCTTTGAAACTATAACCAGATTTGTTCTGACATATCAAAGTATTTTTTGAGTTGTAAGAAATACTTGGTTGTTTTCTTAGACTCTAGGAATTAAAAACAAAGCAAATTTTTGCTGTAAGAAATGCTCGTTTGTTTTCATTTGAACTTTGACATTTTCTATGCGTTGAGTTTGAAGGAGGGAGCTGAATACCATGGTGAGATAGTTGAAATGCATCATCCTTGTTTAACTAGACATGCTGCTTCTTGTTTTTGTTTCAATGAGTTGTAATTCAGTAGGCTGTTCGGACTAAAGAGACAACAAAAACGTAGGCGCACCCATTTTTTTGATGACACCACACATTACAGAAAGACTTCACAGAACCAAAGGATCGATTATAGATCTCAAAGACACACAGCTCAATCTCAACAAAACAAACATGTGAAATCGTCAATTGAAAAACATATAGAAAATATGGGACACGCAGATGTGAACACTACAAACCAATTTTTGCTCTGCACGGGCGCCCGAGAAAGAGTGGTGGCAGGGCGCCGCCGTTGCTGGGCACGGAGCGCTGCTTGGTGGCAAGAGCAACTTAGAAAAATCTAACAGGGGATGAAGGTCGCTTGTTAGGCCTCGGGCAGGTCACTTTCTTGTGCCGACACACACGATAGAGAAGAGGGGAGAGCACCATGTCGACCATGGTAGGGAAGCTTTACCTCCTCGCGTCGTTGTGGCGGTGGGAGGGGCGGCCGCCGAGCAGCTGAGTACGCCGAGGCAAGGGGAGGCGAGTTTTTCTGAGCTCGCCCCGTGTCCCCGAAGTGATGTTCGTACTACCGCTGAAGTCCAAATCCACCTCACCCTGAAGGAGGGGATGGCCTCACGCCGGAAGATGGTGGGGGCAGCGGTGCACCAGGAGGAGGCAGAGCCGGTGTCACGCGGGAAGTAGGCAGGAGCAGAGGAAAGCTCACGCCGCAGGGGAGGTTGGGCGGGGCGGAAGGCGTGTGGTCGACGAGTGGTGGCGGCGGATCCGGGCAGGCGCCGGTGGTTGGCAGGGAGTTTGCCGACGCAAGGTGGCAACGGATCTGGGCAGGCACCAGTGGTTGGGCGGAGGGGTCGCCTATTGTGGCGGGGCGGGGTCGGCGACGCCGATTGTGGGCAGTGTGGGGGCGGCGGCGTGGGTTAAGGATGGGTGGCTGGGTCACGGTGGCGCGGTGGGTTACTGGGTCACGGCGGCCGGCGGGGTTGGTGCCTGGATCCGCGCGGCGGCGGCGGGATCTCACGCGGAGCTAGATCCACGCTGCGGCGACGGGATCTGACGGCGGAGGTCCGGGAAGGCAGGGAGGAGGGGACGGAGTGGGATCGAGGTGTGGGGGAGGCAGGGCGGCCATGGCGTGGGTAGGCGGGTGGGCCAGCGGGGTGTTGGGGTCCACGGCAGGGCAAGGGGCTCGGGCTGCAGTTTATTTTTCTGAGACGAAACAGGTGGGTCAGTTCGCAGAGTTCGGGAACACCTCCGCGGCTCTATATAAGGCCGATCGTGATCCGAATAACTATTCTGATCCTGGGATCAAAATAGTGCTACTCTATGTGTGTGTGTGTATATATATATATATATATATATATATATATATATATATATATATATATATATATATATATATATATATATATATATATATATATCGAAAAGACCAAATCAACATAGCGAAGATAAACCATGAAGTCAAATCAATGTTGAAGACAAACCAAATATGAAGATAATGCAATCATGACGCCAAATCAAAATCTTCGAGAAAGTTTTGGTGGTGGCGTTACCCACCGTATAGGAAGTATTAGACCGAGACACGACGCACAATTACCGTGGCACTCCGAAGTCAAATTCTGCAATAATGTATTCACACTTAGAGAGTAAGTCTTCATTAATTGAAGATATACGTTACTTCGTGTGTTGCACATCTAAGTCATCAACATGCATAAGCGTTAGGATGTGTGTCGAATCACAGGACATTCGAGGATTCTAAGATATTTAGCTGACATCACAGCTTGCAAAACCTTTTCTCATACAAGGGCTTTGTGAAGATATCTGCCAATTGCTCTTTAGTGTTGACGTGAATGATATAAACGTCTTCCTTCAACACATGATCTCTGAGAAAATGATGACGGACTTGAATGTGCTTTGTCTTAGAGTTGTAAGTGCAGCTAGTGCCACCCCTAGTTGGTTTTGTAGTATTGACGACAAACTTGGTTGAGGGACTAATGTGTTTGTGAGAATTGCAGGATAACACAGGTAGTAGTCCCTTATTGATTCGGTTTACCTACCAGAGATGACCCCTAAAAATGTGTGAAGACATTGAAGACAATGGTGGTTCGTGAACACATTCAGGATGAAGATTATGACATGTGAATACATTCACTTGAAGACTATAGAGTGCGAAGACATAGTTGTTTCGTAGTTTCCTTTTCTTCCTTGTTGAGTCAATTGAACCCCCGTACTATTAAGTGGGGTCCAAGTGAACAAAGTCAGAGTGACTGATGTGATGCTCAACCAAAATCCTATGTCTTCGAGCAAAGACAATGAGATCAAATCTTATCCAGAGCTAGATGAGTCAGCTTTGCTTGTAGCCCAAGTAAAGCTGCCGCGTGTGATTGAAATCTGACCGTTGGACACGTGTCAGTTCCTTAATGAACTAGGGTCATTTCAGACATATCAGGTCGGGTTGCCTCCTGGCTATAAATAGCCCACCCTCTACACCATAAATTTGGGGGCTGCTCAGAGTTAGTACATGGCTTTTGTCGTTTGAGAGCAACCCATCTCCAAAGCATTTGAGAGAGAGAGAGAGATCCTTGCGAGGACAAAGCCCAAAACACCCAGAGCCAAAGAGTGTTAGGCATCACTGAAGTCCTTCTATCCGCGTGACCTGAAGACTTGTTACACTTGAGGACTGTGAATCCTCCAGCCGGTTAGGCGTCGCGTTCTAAGCATCCAAGAGTCATTGTGGATCACCGGTGAACAAAGTCTGTGAAGGTTTTGAAGTCTACCTTGAAGACTTACCAGAGTGATTGGGCAAGGACTAGGTGTCCTTAGCTCAAGGGGAATAAGGTGAAGACGCGGTCTTTTGAGTTAAATCTCAGCCTTCCTAACCAGACATACAGTTGTCACAGCAACTGGAACTGGTCTACCAAATCCTTGTCTTCACCAAGCAACTGGTTCTATCCCCCACTTCCCTTTACTTTTCAGTTTGTCTTCATGAAGTCATTGCTTGCTTGTCTGATCTGATTGACTTCACTGTGTTAAGTCTATTTATTGTTTGGCTTCATACTGTCTTCCATCCTGATCCATACTACCTACCTGCTGATAGTCTTCGTAGTTTCACTACATAGCTTACTTGACTATGGCTTGTCTAGTGTAGTCTATCTTCTGCTGCATTTCAATAGGTTCATTTCATCTGTTTGTCTTCAAAGACCTCGTGTTTTGAAGACTTCCATAGAAATCGCCTATTCACCCCCTCCTCTAGTCGATAACTAGCACTTTCAAGAGTGCTGAACTGGGTTGTGTGCAATCTTGATGGCGCTTTCATTGTCGCAGTAGAGTGGCACATGCTTCATGTTGATGCCATAGTCCTTGAGAGTTTGCTTCATCCAGAGAAGCTGAGCGCAGGAAGATCCAACAGCAATGTATTCAGATTCTGCAGTGGAGAGTGATACACAGTTCTGCTTCTTTGAAGACCAACAAAGAAGAGATCGTCCAAGAAAGTGACATGTGCCTGAGGTGGACTTGCGATCTACCTTTTCACCAGCATAATCAGCATCTGAGAATCCAACTAGATCAAACTCTAAGCCCTTTGGATACTATAATCCTAGTGTTGGGGTCTGAGCCAAATATCGAAGAATTCGCTTCACAGCTAAGTGATGCGATTCCTTTGGTGACGCTTGGAATCGGGAACACATGCAAACGCTAAGAATTATATTAGGCCTAGATGCACATAAGTAGAGTAAAGAACCAATCATGGAGCGGTATACCTTCTGATCGAACTCTTTACCATTGTCCTCGGGGCCCAGTTGGCCTTTGGTTGGCATTGGCGTCGTGTACCCTTTGCAGTCTTGCATTCCAAATTTCTTTAGGCTATCTTTGAGGTATTTCTCTTGTGATACGAAGATTTCATTTCTCTGCTGACGAATATGAAGACCAAGGAAAAACTTAAGCTCACCCATCATGGACATCTAATACTGCTCTTGCATCATATACCCAAACTCATCACTGTATCTCTTGTCAGTGCAGCCGAAGATAATGTCATCCACATAGATTCGGCATACAAACAGTTCACCATCATATTGTAGCGACCTGACCCAAAATCGGTCAAATCTACGTATGCATACCATCCCAAGATCATCTTTGGTACTCACGGTACATCGATGAAATAATCAAAGTTCAATCACACCTGAATTTATTACGATTCTCATATAGAGTCTTTATTACAAGAGAATAAATTCGGCTCAAGGCCAACTCATGAGAAATAAACTACTAATGCTGCGGAAGCGTAGAAGTATAGCGAGTCCATCCGACTCCAAAGGGCAATCGCTAAGCGGAGCGTAGCCTCACTCTGATCGAATAAATCTACGCAACATAAGGCGTTGCAGCCGTGTAGGTCAGCTTTTGAATAAGTGGCAAGTCATGAAGAGAATAACAATAATAAAGTTACTAACACTATATGCATTTTTGGTGTGGAGCTCTAAGTTTCATCATTTTGCGAAAAGCCAATTTTCTCCTACTACGATGGACTTGCTTGCAAAATTACTACAAATTGTTGGTAGTTATTGAGATGGTTCCGCCAACCAATATCTCATTCCCAAATTATTAAGTCATAACCCTCAAATTAATTTATTAGTTTAGTGTTGAGATTTCGAATACTTCCAAGTTCGAGGCTCAAATTGTCCGTAACGGGACACGGCTAATCGATTAGATCTTTAACTCTGCAGAGGTTTGCGCACTTTACCGCAAGAATCATTCCCTCCTTTTAAGTCTTCGCACTTCATGGTGTTTGAAGGCGGGACGAATAAACAGGGTCTTCCAAAGAGTTCTTCAGCTCTGCGGTACCCATCAATCCTACCGTTCTTCTACATCTCGTAGTACCGTCCAGCCAGCGTCACAACTAGGGTTGACCCAGCGAGCCTATAATGGCTTGCGGCTACAGGTAAGCTTCGGTCAATGGGGCATCCATCCGTCTCTTCGTGGCTGGGTGAAGCTTTCGCAAGATGTCATGGCACTTCTCCATGCATCCCGGCCAACCACTTGGGTTCTCGAGGTGCCCGTCAACCGTCCTCCACCCGAGAGTGAATTCGAAGTCCATCTTGATTCTTGTAGTTCATGGGGTTGTCATCATCATTGACTCTCACATCTTACTTATGAATTCACTCAAGCAAAACCGTCTCTGAGCATAGCAAAGTAAACTACTTAGTCCGGGGTCATGGTAACAAGGGATTGGTTCATCCTACCACATGATACTACTCAAGATTAATAACTTCAAAATTTCAACTCTGCATGCATGGTGGGGTGGTATAATTACTAATGCACAAAATCATAGGTATTGAAAATAACATGATCAAGACTTGCCTTGCTGATGATCCTCGTAAGCTAAAGACTCGTAGTAGCAAGCTTCGCACTCCGGAAACTCTACCGAGACAAACAATGACCACAATAAGCATATAGCATAGGATCACATAACAAAGCAACATAGTAACATAACACACCAAACAACAAATCAAAACCCAAAGGGAAAAACTCAAAGAAAAACCAACTCAAGTTTTCCTACTTCAAGCAACAACTAAAAATAGTTTTATATAACAAAAATTTTCTTAACATAACCTAATCATGGATTTATGTTAACTTAACAGAAAAGAATGCATTAAGCAACTAGGAGCAAAAAGAATCAATTTAAAATCTATTATGAAACTCCTATTAGGCCTAATCCAATTTCTATTAAGAAAAATAAAATAAAAGTTTTATTTATTATAAATAAAAGTTCATCCTATAAAGTGACAGAAACTATCCTAGAATAATCAATCACATGTGAAAAATAATTTTATTTACTAATTTAAATAATAGGAAAACAGTAGCTAGTTAATTAATTAGGATTAACAAGATTCTGCTTAAAACTATTTTTTATTAATCCTAAAATGCCTAAATTAATTTCTATGGTTTGGCAATGTCAAAACAAAGTTAGGACAAAAGAATCATCTAAAAATAATTTTCCTAACTCATGTTATAACAGATTTACTATTCTGATTAAAACTAAATTAAAGCAATTTTAATTAATTTTAACATAGCTAATTATATTTTCTACATAAACTATAGAAAATTAGCAAACCAACAAAAAAGAATCACCTAAAAATATTAAACAGAATAAAAGATATCAATTTTTCAAATCAGGAACTATTACATTAAAACAGAAAAACGAAAATAAAGAAAAAATGGCCTAATGGGCTAACCAGCATACCTAGCGTAATATAACTAAAATGGGCCTAGGGTTAAGCGAATCGGGCGGGCTAAATAAAAAAACCTAACTAAAACTAAACGGAACTAAACCGGCGAACAGGTTTTATTAAAGAACTTACCCTTGAGGTGTTCTAATCTAACCGTCGAGAACGAATCGGACGGGAAGTGATCTCGGTGGCTTACCGGAGCTCGGCGGCGGCGGCGGCGGTGGCGAAAGTGCGTTAGCCTCTCCGGTCGTCGGGAGGTCGGTGGAGTGGTTCGGCGGGTCTTGGGGTGACGAGGAGGGTTACGGTGGAGTGGGTGGAGCTCGGGGAGGCTAGAGGCGGCGACGGGCGGCGCAAATGGCGGCGGCGGTAGGCTCGGCTCTGGCGGCGTGCAGGAGAGAGAGCAGAGGTTCGGCGAGGCGAGGGGAATGGGGTGCGGGGAGGGTATAAATAGGGGCGCCTCGGCTTGGCAAGGGGGCGATCGGGAGGATCGAATCCGGATCTGTCGGGATCCGGTGATCGGTGACTCTGTGGCGAGGTTGAAGACGGGTGGGGTCCTTTGTCGGTGAGAGGGAGGGGGTCTGCGGTGGCGTCGGCGAGCCGGCCAGCAGTTCGAGGGGGGGGTGGCTGGCCGGCTTGCTGGCTCATTGGGTGGCCCTCTGGGCGCTGGTGGGCAGTGCGGTGGGTGGCCTCGGGCTGGCTGGGCGATGCTTTGGTGGCGCTGAGGGGGTTTTTTTTTTAATTTATTTTTTAATAAAAACAAAAACAGAGATAATTATAAAATATAAATATTTTATATAGGACATATATATACCAAAATGATCGGGGAATATTCCTATCATTTGAACATTTTCAAAGGCAAAATCCAAACTTTATAAAAATTCATTTTTTCAAATTCAAATAAAACTCAAGTTTGAATTCAAAACTTTTGGCATTATTTCCTCTGATATTTTGGAGTGTCATGTTTGCTCCTCTCATACTTTTGCTCAAGTATTTATCGGGCATAGTTTTTGAAATGATTCCCACTTGCCATAGTTTGAATTCAAATATGAAAACTCAAAACTCTTCGAAACTTCAAATGGCATTCAAATTCAAGCAGGATGCATAGATGCTTAGCTATAATTGTAAAACATTCCAAATAGGAAATTTGGGATGTTACAAACCTACCACCTTAAGATGAATCTCGCCCTCGAGATTGGGTTAACTAACAAATAGGTGCGGGTGGTCTCGAAGAAGGTCTTCTTCGCGCTCCCAGGTGGCTTCTTCCTCGGAGTGGTGACTCCACAGCACCTTGCAAAACTTGATGACCTTGCTGCGGGTGACTCTGCTCGCAGTCTCGAGAATTCAGACGGGTTTCTCCTTATAAGTCAGATCACTGTCAAGCTGTATGGCCTCTAGAGCCTTGTGTCTCTCAACGGAATATCGGCCATGTCGGCATGACACTTCTTGGTGAGAAACATGGAAGACATCATGAACTCGGACAATCCTTCGCAATTCCAACTTGTAAGCAACTTCTCCACGATGTTCGAGGATTTTGTACGGGCCAATGAATCGGGGTGCTAACTTTCCCTTGACACCAAACCTCTTGATTCCACGAAGCGGTGACACACGAAGATATCCTCGGTCTCCCGCTTGAAAGTCACTTCCTTGCGCTTCATTGTCGGCATAACTCTTACGTCTCATTGTGCTATCTTGAGTCTGTCTCGAATCAGCTTGACTTTCTCTTCGAATCCTCGATAAGATCGGAACCGAAAAGTGATCGATCTCAACACCATCCACAAACAATGGTGTTCGCACCTCCTTCCGTATAGAGCTTGAAGGGGCCATCTTGATGGATGATAAGCTGTTGTTGTATGAAAACTCTGCGTATGGCAAATTATCATCCCAGCTAGACCCATAGTCTAGCACACAAGCTCTCAACATGTCCTCCGAATCTGGTTGACTCTCTCGGTCATCCATCTGCTCTGCGGATGAAAAGCTGTCTTGAACTCCAGCCTCGTACCCAAAGTTTCATGCAGCTGATTCCAAAACTTTGAGGTAAATTGTGTTCCTCTATCGACACGATTTACCTCGGAACTCCATGCGAACATACGATCCGGTCATGTATATCTTGGCCAACTTAGCACTGGTATAGGTAGTCTTTACGGGAATGAAGTGAGCTACCTTGGTCAAACGATCAACCACTACCGGATAGAATCATAACTGAGCGGGTCTGGGTAATCTGTGATGAAATCCATTCCAAGTTTTCCCATTTCCAATCGGGAATCGGCAAAGGTTGTAGTAACCCTGCTGGCTTCGATGTTCTGCCTTTACTCATTGACAAACATCGATCTTGCTATGTACTCGGCAATATCCTTCTTCATATACATCCACGAAACTTTCCTTCAAATCCGGTACATTTTGGTGTTACCGGGGTGAATCGATCACGGTGAATCATGAGCCTCTGAAGAATTAGCTTCGAGTTCGGGATCATTGGGAACATAAATCGATCCTCGAACCATATAGTTCCGTGTTCATCCTTACGAACCCTTTCGCTTTTCCTTCATTCATCTTACGCTTTATTTCATCAATTTCCTTGTCCGACTTACGGGCTTCACGAATCCTTTCGGCCAAAGTGGACTGAACTTCCAGAGTCGCAATATATCCTCTCGGAACTATCTCGATCGGAGATCTCTCGAGGTCATCGACTAACTCACAGGGTAATCCTCCTGCTGTCGAGTATTCACATAACTCTTACGGCTCAAAGCATCTGCTACAACATTAGCCTTACAGGTGGTAATGCAATCTCATGTCATAGTCCTTTATCAACTCTAGCCATCTCCTCTGCACGAGGTTCAACTCTTTCTGCGTGAAAATATATTTCAAACTCTTGTGATCTGTAAACATCACAGCGGTTTCCGATGAAATGTCTCCAGTCTTGAGTGCATGCACTACGGCTGCTAACTCCAAATCATGTGTGGCATAATTCATCTCGTGAGGTCGTAGCTATGCGGAGGCATAGGCTACAACTTTACCTTCCTGCATTAGTACTCCTCCGAGTCCTTGACGAGAAGCGTCTAATATACCTAGTATTCCTTGTGTATGTCCGCAAAATCAACCTTTGGGGCTGTGACCAAACTTTTCTTCAATTCTGAAAACTGGCTTCACATTCCTCGGTCCAAACATACTTGGCTTCCTTCTTCAATAGCTCAGTCATGGGTTTGGCAATCTTTGAGAAGTTCTCAATAAACCTCGATAATATCCTGCGAGTCCGAGAAAGCTGCGGATCTCCTTGGTGAGGTGGGCGGCGCCAATCGGTGGTGATTCAACCTTGGCGGGATCAACTGCTATTCCTTCTCCTGAAATAACATGTCCAGGAATCCGACTTCCTTCAGCCAAAATTCACATTTGCTGAACTTGGCATACTGGCGATGTTCTCGAAGTTTCTCGAACTAGACGCAAATGTTCCTTATGCTCTTCCTCGCTCTTGGAGAAAATCAGTATATCATCGATGAACACCACGACAAACTTGTCCAGATATTCCATAAATACCTTGTTCATCAAGTTCATGAAGTATCAGGAGCATTAGTCAATCAAATGACATGACGGTATACTCATATAAACCATACAGTAGTGAATGCTGTTTTGGGTATATCCTTTTCACGAATCTTCAAGCGATGATACCACGATCGAAGATCGATCTTGGAGAATACCTTGGCTCCAACTAGCTGATCAAACAAGTCATTAATCATCGGCAGAGGGTACTTGTTCTTGATGGTCACGCCGTTTAGCATACGATAATCCACAACCATCCTCAAGCTTCCATCCTTCTTCTCTACCAAGAGCTGGGGCTCCCCAAGGTGATGAGCTTGGCGAATATATCCTTTCTCCAATAACTCATTAATTTGATCCTTGATCTCTTTCAACTCATTCGGGGCATCCGATAGGGTCTCTTGGATATTGGGGCTGTGTCGGGCAATAACTCAATCAAAATTCAATGTCCCTGTCCGGTGGCATTCTGGTAATTCCTCCGGAAACACATCGGAAAGTCTTGCACCATGGCACTTCCTCTGAACAACTCCGTGAGGGAATTCACTGATTCTTCATCCGCTACGTGCGGATACATACTTGATCCTCTTACGCTCCGGGTGGTGAGCAGAATAGACTTCTTGGCGCGATCTATGTTCCTTCAAACTTCGCCAACCAATCCATGCCTAGGATTACATCCAAGGTCAGGGTTTCCAACACTATGAGGTCTGCGGAAATTTATGATTTCCGATGTTGAGGTTGCATGACAGCCTAAGCCTGCCATCATTTCTCCTCTGCTGGGCCGACGCGAAGGGGTTTCTAAGGGTTTTGTGGGCAACCCGTACTTTTCCACAACTACCCTTGATATGAATGAATGTGTTGCACCGAATCAAAGAGTACCAAAACTGAGCGTGAATTCAATAAAACTTACCAACCACGATTGTCCGGCTGATCATAGGCGTCCTCCACGTCAATGTGGTTCACACGAGCACGAGGGAACAGGTTGGGCTTCTTATTTGAGCTTCCATTGCCATTTCCATTCCTCTGCTTGGCCTCCGGGCAGTCGGTGGCATAGTGCCCTGTCTTCTGGCACTTGAAGCAGGTGATGTGACTCAGATCCTTCGGAGCCGGGGCAGAACGGTGCTGGTTTCCATTACCGTTTCCATTGCCATTTCCATTGCCCGACCTGTTGTCCTGGCTGCGGTTGTTCCCATTGCCTCCATGGTTATGTCCTCCATGGTTATGATGGGTGTGTCCTCCTAAGTATGGGGCATAACGGGGCTTCTGCTGAGCTCCTGAGTTGTGCTTCCCCTGGCTGTACTTCCGCTTGCGGCTTTCAATCTCTTGTTGCTTGCCTTCAAGCACGATGGCCTTGTCTACCAGCTTTGGTAGTTGGCTAAAGTAGCCACCATAAGCTGCATGCCCAGTTCATCATTGAGTCCCTCGAGAAACTTCTCCTGCTTTGCGGCATCTGTGGCCACATCATCCGGAGCATAACGGGCTAGCTTGCTGAACTCATCCACGTACTGTGCCACAGTACGGTTCCCCTGGCGTAAGTTGCGTAACTCACGCTTCTTCAGACTCATGGCTCCAGCTGAAACATGAGCGGTGCGGAAGGCCTGCTGGAACTGATCCCATGTGATGGTGCCGATGGGATAAGTGGCGGTGTAGTTCTCCCACCAAGAAGCTGCGGGTCCATCAAGTTGATGTGCGGCAAAGCGCACCTTCTCTGCATCAGTGCTCCCAACAGTGATTAACTCTCTTCCGATCTTGCGGAGCCAATCATCGGCCACAATCGGCTCAGTGCTGCTAGAGAACACCGGCGGATTCAGCCTCAGGAATCGAGTCAAGTTGTCAACAAGGGGTGGTAGTGGCGGCGGTGGATTGTTGTTGTTGTTCTGATTCTGGATGAGCATCTGCATAATGGCATTCTGCTGCTGGAGCAGCTGGGTGAGCTCCGGCGGGAAGTTGAGACCGGGGTCACGTCTCGGAGGCATCTGGTGTTTTTGGAGTGGATGAGACAATTAGAATAGAACAATGGTCTAATGAGAATTATCACTACCCATATGAATGCACAATCATAGACACACCAATCATTTATTCATTCCACTCAAACATGGTTCAATCTCGATTACAAAAGCTCATGACTAATCGAAGGAAAATATCGGCCTAACTGATCGACGAAAAGGTAAAAATAACATGGTGGTCGACTAAAAAGTCTTCATCAATAATCCTTGCGTCCTCTGGTGCGATGTCCTCCGGTGTGGTGTCCTCTGTTGTGGCGCCTCCTCTTGTGGCTTCCTCGGTGGAACTCCTTCATAATCTGATCATTGCTCACGAGGGTCCATTATCTCCACTCGGAAAAGGTCCTCTCCCAAGTCCATCTTTTCCTCTATCGCGGCAAGCTTCATCTTGGTCGTCATTTGTCTCCATGAAGTCCACGACTTCTTCCTCATAGTTAAGGAAGTCTGCGTGTGCCTTCTCCTCGAGTTCAGTTCACGGAACAATAGCCTCTGTGTGCCTTGAGTTACGGTGAGTCCGGATCTCCCGTTTCTGAGGAGACACTCCAAGTCCTGGATAAGAGAGAGTGGAGTCGTCCTCTATAGTACGGATGATATCTCCATTCCTTGCCTGCGAGAAACCATGGCGAGTCTCGAGGATCGAGCTCGGCCCTGTACTCCTCTCGGAGTTGTCCAAGTGCACAATAGATCGCCATGTCCCTTCCGATGATCCAGTTGAAATCGGTGAACTCAAAGTCAATAGGCTCCGTATGTCCTCCTAAGGTTCTCCCTGGAATGTGCACTTCAATCCGGTAGCGGGTGTCCGTCGGAAGTGCATTGGTTGGCTTCCCGGTGATCGAGGGCCGAGCAATCTTCAGCTTCTTCACCATCTGGACCAGCTTCCTTCGAAGGGCATCGTCTCGTCGGGTGGCAAAACTCCGTAGCAAAGCGGGGTGAACTCGACGGCCATCTAGAATGTTGAAAATCGGAGAAGAGTCGAGAATTGAGCAGGGAGAATTATGGAATGACAAAGATACAAAGTAAATGGTCTCTTCCTATGGCTTTCCGATCCTAGGGGTTACGATCCTACGGTCAGCGTGTGCTCGATACCATCTCAGAGCGACGACCCAAAATCGGTCAAATCTACGTATGCATACCATCCCAAGATCATCTTTGGTACTCACGATACATCGATGAAATAATCAAAGTTCAATCACACCTGAATTCATTACGATTCTCATATAGAGTCTTTATTACAAGAGAATAAATTCGCTCAAGGCCAACTCATGAGAAATAAACTACTAATGCTTGAGCGTAGAAGTATAGCGAGTCCATCCGACTCAAAGGGCAATTGCCAAGCGCGAGCGTAGCCTCACTCTGATCGGAATAAATCTACGCAACATAAGGCGTTGCAGCCGTGTAGGTCAGCTTTTGAATAAGTGGCAAGTCATGAAGAGAATAACAATAATAAAGTTACTAACACTATATGCATTTTTGGCTGTGGGGCTCTAAGTTTCATCATTTTGCGAAAAGCCAATTTTCTCCTACTACAGTGGACTTGCTTGCAAAATTACTACAAATTGTTGGTAGTTATTGAGATGGTTCCGCCAACCAATATCTCATTCCCAAATTATTAAGTCATAACCCTCAAATTAATTTATTAGTTTAGTGTTGAGATTTCGAATACTTCCAAGTTCGAGGCTCAAATTGTCCGTAACAGGGGACACGGCTAATCGATTAGATCTTTAACTCTGCAGAGGTTTGCGACTTTACCCGCAAGAATCATTCCCTCCTTTTAAGTCTTAGCACTTCATGGTGTTTGAAGGCGGACGAATGAAACAGGTCTTCCAAAGAGTTCTTCAGCTCTGCGGTACCCATCAATCCTACCGTTCTTCTACATCTCGTAGTACCGTCCAGCCAGCGTCACAACTAGGGTTGACCCAGCCAGAACCCATAATGGCTTGCGGCTGCTGAGGTAAGCTTCCGGTCAATGGGGCATCCATCCGTCTCTTCGTGGCTGGGTGAAGCTTTCCGCAAGATGTCATGGCACTTCTCCATGCATCCCGACCAACCTTTGGGTTCTCCAGGTGCCCGTGAACAAATCCTCCACCCAAGAGTGAATTCAAGTCCATCTTGATTCTTGTAGTTCATGGGGTTGTCATCATCATTGACTCTCACATCTTACTTATGAATTCACTCAACCAAAACTCGTCTCTGAGCATAGCAAAGTAAACTACTTAGTCCGGGGTCATGGTAACAAGGGATTGGTTCATCCTACCACATGATACTACTCAAGATTAATAACTTCAAAATTTCAACTCTGCATGCATGGTGGGGTGGTATAATTACTAATGCACAAAATCATAGGTATTGAAAATAACATGATCAAGACTTGCCTTGCTGATGATCCTCGTAAGCTAAAGACTCGTAGTAGCAAGCTTCGCACTCCGGAAACTCTACCGAGACAAACAATGACCACAATAAGCATATAGCATAGGATCACATAACAAAGCAACATAGTAACATAACACACCAAACAACAAATCAAAACCCAAAGGGAAAAACTCAAAGAAAAACCAACTCAAGTTTTTCCTACTTCAAGCAACAACTAAAAATAGTTTTATATAACAAAAATTTTCTTAACATAACCTAATCATGGATTTATGTTAACTTAACAGAAAAGAATGCATTAAGCAACTAGGAGCAAAAAGAATCAATTTAAAATCTATTATGAAAATCCTATTAGGCCTAATCCAATTTCTATTAAGAAAAATAAAATAAAAGTTTTATTTATTATAAATAAAAGTTCATCCTATAAAGTGACAGAAACTATCCTAGAATAATCAATCACATGTGAAAAATAATTTTATTTACTAATTTAAATAATAGGAAAACAGTAGCTAGTTAATTAATTAGGATTAACAAGATTCTGCTTAAAACTATTTTTTATTAATCCTAAAATGCCTAAATTAATTTCTGTGGTTTGGAAATGTCAAAACAAAGTTGGGACAAAAGAATCATCTAAAAATAATTTTCCTAACTCATGTTATAACAGATTTACTATTCTGACTAAAACTAAATTAAAGTAATTTTAATTAATTTTAACATAGCTAATTATATTTTCTACATAAACTATAGAAAATTAGCAAACCAACAAAAAAAGAATCACCTAAAAATATTAAACAGAATAAAAGATATCAATTTTTCAAATCAGGAACTATTCTGTTAAAACAGAAAAACGAAAAATAAAGAAAAAAATGGCCTAATGGGCCTAACCAACGCACTGCGCGTAATATAACTAAAATGGGCCTAGGGTTAAACGAATCGGGCCGGGCTAAATAAAAAAAAACCTAACTAAAACTAAACGGAACTAAACCGGCGAACTGGTTTTATTAAAGAACTTACCCCTTGGGTGTTCTAATCTAACCGTCGAGAACGAATCGGACGGGGAGGTGATCTCCGTCGCCATCGGAGCTCAGCGGCGGCGGCGGCGGCGGTGGCAAGTGCGTTAGCCTCTCCGATCGTCGGGAGGTCGGTGGAGTGGTCCGTGGTCTTGGGCTGACGAGGAGGGTTACAGTGGAGTGGGTGGAGCTCGGGAGGGCTAGGCGGCGGCGGCAGCGCAAATGGCGGCGGCGGTAGGCTCGGCGGCGGCGTGTGAGAGAGGAGAGGTTCGGCGAGGCGAGGGAATGGGGTGCGGGGAGGGGTATAAATAGGGCGCCTCGGCTTGGCAGGGGCGATCGGGAGGATCGAATCCGGATCCGTCGGGATCCGCGATCGATGTGGCGCTGGCAAGGGGTTGAAGGCAGGGGTGGGGTCCGCTTTGTCGGTGAGAGGAGGGGGGGCTGGCGGCGGCAGGCGAGCCAAAGCGGTTCAGGCGAGGGGGTGGCTGGCTGGCTGGCTCATTGGCTCATTGGCTGGCCCTCTGGGCGCTGGTGGGCAGTCTGGTGGGTGGCCTCGCATTTGGTGGGCGATGCTTTGGTGGCGCCTCGGGGGGTTTCTTTTTTAAAATTTATTTTTTAATAAAAACAAAAACAGAGATAACTTATAAAATATAAATATTTTATATAGGACATATATATACCAAAATGATCAGGAATATTCCTATCATTTGATCATTTTCAAAGGCAAAATCCAAACTTTATAAAAATTCATTTTTTTCAAATTCAAATAAAACTCAAGTTTGAATTCAAAAACTTTTGGCATTATTTCCTCTGATATTTTTGGAGTGTCATGTTTGCTCCTCTCATACTTTTGCTCAAGTATTTATCAGGCATAGTTTTTGAAATGATTCCCACTTGCCATAGTTTGAATTCAAATATGAAAACTCAAAACTCTTCTAAAACTTCAAATGGCATTCAAATTCAAACAGGATGCATAGATGCTTAGCTATAATTGTAAAACATTCCAAATAGGAAATTTGGGATGTTACACATATGTCTTCGTGAAGAGAGTGGGATCTAGAGAACCAGGTTTGAAGCCTTTGCTCCTCAGGAAGTCTTTGAGTGTGTCATACCAAGTGCGAGGAGCATGTTTGAGGCCATACAGTGCCTTGTTGAGCTTGTATACCATGTCAGGACGCTTTGGGTCTTCAAAGCCAGGTGGTTGTGCAACATACACTTCTTTTTCAATTTTGCCGTTGGGAAAGGCACTCTTTACATCCATTTGGTACAGAAGAATGTTGTTGTGGTTGGCATATGCTAGCAGTATGCGAATGGCTTCAAGCCTAGCCATAGGAGCAAAAGTTTCATCGAAGTCAATCCCTTCAACTTGTGTGTAACCTTGAGCAACGAGGCGAGCCTTGTTTCTGACAACTTGACCATGCTCATCTTGTTTGTTGCGATAGATCCATTTGGTGCCGATGATATTGTGCTTGCGAGGATCAAGATGCTTTACTACCTCCCATACATTGTTCAGCTCAAACTGTTGAAGCTCTTCTTGCATAGCTTGAATCCATTCAGGTTCCATGAAGGCTTCATCAACTTTCTTAGGTTCAGATATAGAGATAAATGCAAAGTGCCCACAGAAATTTGCTAGCCGTGTTGCTCTTGAACGAGTGAGTGGACCAGGTGCATTGATGCTATCCATTATCTTCTCAATCTGGACTTCATTTGCAATGCGAGGATGTACTAGACGAAGATTTTGCCCTTGCCGATCATTGTCTTCATCTTAAGCATTGGCTTTAGGCTGAGCAGTGTCTTCATGCTGATTAGGTGCCAAAATGATGATTTCCTCTTCAGCCTGTTCCTGTGAAGGTATGGTTTCTCCAGTACCCATAAGCTTGATAGACTCACTTGGTGTAGCTTCATCTAGCACATTTTGCAGGTGCTCTCTTTGCGAGATGTTAGTCTCATCGAACCGCACATCCATAATTTCAACCACTTTGTAGTGAAAGAGGCTGAAGATTCTGTAGGAGTGTGAATCATTTTCGCAGCCAAGCATAAAACCTTCATGTGCTTTTGGTGCAAATTTTGAAGTGTGATGTGGATCCTTGATCCAGCACCTAGCACCAAAGACTCTGAAATAGCTGACATTTGGCTTCTTACTAGTCAGGAGCTCATATGATGTCTTCTTCAGGAACTTGTGAAGATAAACACGGTTGATGATGTGGCAAGCAGTATCAATGGCTTCAGGCCAGAATTTCCTTGGAGTCTTGTACTCATCAAGCATCGTTCGTTCCATCTCAATGAGGATTCTGTTCTTGCGCTCCATGATGCCATTTTGCTGAGGTGTGTATGGAGCAGAGAACTCATGTGTGATGCCCAATGTATCAAGTTAAGTGTCGAGGATGGTGTTCTTGAATCCTATGCCGTTGTCACTTCTGATGTGCTTGATCTTGACGCCATAGTTGGTCATGGCACGATTGGCGAATCGTCTGAAGACATCCTGCACTTCAGTCTTGTAGAGAATTATGTGCACCCATGTATATCTTGAGTAATCATCAACAATGACGAAGCCATATAGGCATGCAGTGGTAGTAAGGGTAGAGTAGTGAGTAGGGCCAAATAAGTCCATGTGAAGCAGCTCGAAGGGACGCATTGTCGTCATGATTGTCTTCGAGGGATGCTTGGCCCTTGTCATCTTTCCGGCTTCACATGCACCACACAGATGATCCTTCTTGAACTTGACGCCCTCGATGCCAATGACATGATTCTTCTTCACGAGAGTGTGCAAGTTCCTCATGCCTGCATGCCCTAGCCTCCGATGGCAGAGCCAACACTCTGAAGCTTTTGCTAGAAGACATATGACCAGCTATGGTCCTGCGGAGAAATCTACCATATACAGATCGTCTTTTCGATACCCTTCGAACACTAGAGATTTGTCAGATTCCATAAGCACAAGGCAACGATATTTTCCAAATATCACAATCATGTTTAGATCACAAAGCATTGAGATAGGCATTAAGTTGAAACCAAGGGATTCAACAAGCATCACTTTATCCATGTGCCGATCCTTTGAGATTGCAACTCTACCTAGGCCCAATACCTTGCTTTTACCAAAGGTCAACCAAATGTGATGTGACTTACATCGGATGGACGTAGGGTTGAATCCATAAGAAGACTTCGATCACCAGTCATGTGGTTAGTGCATCCACTGTCCACAATCCACTCGGTAGCCTTCAGAGCCGTACCCTACAGTGCAGTTTGGGGGATAGGCTTCACAAAGAGAAGTGTGAAGCATAAACATTTGACGAACAAGCATACTATCAAAGTTCAGATCCTTGTTAGGGTAGATAGGATGATTGTCAAGAAATCCTGGGACGAAATACATAGTAAGACCATTTTGGCACTTTATCTTGCATCCCACAAGATGTTTTAGGTCCCCAACATTAGTGCCTGAAGCTTTTGATTTCCGGCTGGAGACCATTCCCTGCAAAATAGAGTTAATTCTTCTTAACCACCCACATCTTTAGGGGTGGCTTAGAAGCAATGAGTCTAAGTGCGGCATCTGATAACTTTGGCTTTGGAGCCCTAGCAAATAGCCATGCTAGAGGTGAATAATACTCATAAGATAAGCAGAAGAGTTCTTGGTTTTATGAACATAGCGCTTAATGAAACACACTCATATTCATAAGTCTGAGTATGGTTTCCCTGCAAAACATTGGCGTTAGGGTGACCATGGTGGGTCCCCTGTCTGTATGAAGCCGTTGGACCATATGAAGCCTTTGGTCTGGGGTTTGTCTTCTTCCCAGGTGGTGTCATGATGACATTCATAGGGAGCTTCTCAAGACAACTTTTGGGCATCCAGATCTTCTTCAAGGGTGGTCCATTCCTGCAGTTAGTACCAATATACCTGGCAAACACTTCAACATTCTGATTCTTAAACAGTTTATAATTTGCATCAAAGGATTCATCAATGATAATAGGGTTAGCACAAGTGAAGCCAGATAAGGTAGATGGATCCACTGAAGGGCCTTTTGCAGAAACCCATGTGGTTTTGGGGTACTACTTAGGCTTCCAGTAAGAACCATCAACATTAATTTTCCTCTCGAACCCGACACCCTCTTTCCTAGGTTTCGGTTCAGAATCTGTTTCTTGAGGACATCACATAGTGTCTGATGCCCTTTGAGTCTTTTGTACATGCCTGTTTCAAGCAAAGTCTTCAACCTAGCATTCTCATCAGCAATAGTAGTGGTATCCTCAGAAGAGGGATTAGAAACCACATCAGCAGTTGAAGATATTGCAACAGTAGCAGCAGTAGAACATTCAGCAACAGAGACAACATTATCACGCTCAAGGCATTTTAAACATGGTGGCTCAAAGTCTTCCTGAGCGAAACTGATCTGTTGAGCGCGAAGTGAATCGTTCTCTTTTTGAAGATCTTCATGAGATGCTCTGAGATTCCCAAGTTCTTGCTTCCTTTGAAGATAATCATAGGAAAGCTTCTCATGAGTACCTGAGAGAGTTTCATGACGACTTTCAAGTTCTTCGTACTTAACGTGAAGACTTTTGATGTCTTCAAAGGTCTGATTTTGATTCATTTCCGCATCCAACAGGTCATCGCTTTTGTCTAGCAACTTTTGAAAATGTTCCATAGCAGTTTGTTGTTCAGTTGCAATTTTAGCAAGTGTTTTGTAGCTAGGTTTGGATTCACATTCAGAGTCATCTTCACTGGATGTTTGAAAGTAAGCATCGCGTGAGTTTACCTTGGCACCTCGTGCCATGAAGCAGTAGGTTGGAGTAGAGTCATCCTCATCATCAGCTTCAGCATCGGTGATGTGGCCATTGTCTTCGGTGTTGAAGATTGACTTGGAGAAGTAAGCCGAAGCTAGAGCCAGGCTTGCCACGCCTGAATCAGACTCCCTCCTCAGAATCCACCTCTGCCTCCTCAGAAGCAGACTCCGCCTATGAATCCATCTCCTTGCCAACAGATGCATGAGTCTTGCTAGATGAGCTCTTCTTGTGAGACAAAGACTGTGATGATTTCTTCTTATTCTTGACGTCAGAATCATATTCCTTGCTCTTCTTCTTCTTCTTCTTAGATTGCTTGTCCCATTGAGGACACTCAGAGATGTAGTGATCAGGCTTCTTGCATTTGTGGCATGTTCTCTTCTTGTGGTAACGAGTGGAAGCCTCGTCATTTCTTGAGCTGCATCTTGAGGACTTTCCGAAGCGATTCGTTTTGGAGAACTTCTGGAACTTCTTCACAAGCATTGCTAGCTCCTTTCCAATGTCTTCAGGATACCCAGAACTGCAGTCAGATTCTTCTTCAGATGAGGAAACAGCCTTTGCCTTCAAAGCACGGGTTCGGCCATAGTTGGGGCCATAGATGTCTCTCTTCTCAGATATCTATAACTCATGTGTGTTGAGCCTCTCAAGTATGTCAGACGAATCAAGATCTTTGAAGTCAGGACGTTCTTGTATCATCAGGGCCATGGTGTCAAATGAGTTGTCAAGTGATCTCAGGAGCTTCTTGATGATTTCGTGCTTGGTGATCTCAGTGGCGCCAAGAGCGCGAAGCTCATTTGTGATATCAGTGAGGCGATCAAATGTGAGATGGACATTCTCATTGTCGTTTCTCTTGAAGCGGTTGAAGAGGTTGCGAAGAACATCAATCCTTGAATCTCTCTGAGTTCAGACGCCTTTGTTGATCTTGGAGAGCCAGTCCCAAACTAGCTTCGCAGTTTTCAGTGCACTCACACAGCCATATTGTCCTTTGGTCAGATGACCACAGATGATGTTCCTGGCAGTCGAATCCAATTGAATGAACCTCTTGACATCAGCAGTGGTGACACCTTCACCGACCTTGGGAACGCCATTCTTGATGACATACCAGACGTCGACGTTAATGGCTTCAAGATGCATGCGCATCTTATTCTTCCAGTAGGGGTAATCAGTGCCATCGAAGACTGGGCACGTAACGGAGACCTTGATTATCCCTGCAATCGACATAGCTAAAACTCCAGGTGGTTAAACCGAATCACACAGTACAAGGGAGAACCTTGCTCTGATACCAATTTAAAGTGCTAATTATCGACTAGAGGGGGTGAATAGGCGATTTTTATGAAAGTCTACAAAACACGAGGTCTTTGAAGACAAGCAAATGAAATGAACCTATTGATATGCAGCGGAAGATAGACTACACTAGACTAGCCATAGTCAAGTAAGCAATGTAGTGAAAGTACGAAGACTATCATCAGCTAGGTAGTATGGATCAGGATGGAAGATAGTATGAAGCCAAACAGTAAATAGTCTTCACACAGTGAAGTCAATCATATCAGACAAGCAAGCAATGACTTCACGAAGACAAACAGTTAAGTAAAGGGAAGTGTGGGATAGAACCAGTTGCTTAGTGAAGACAAGGATTTGGTAGACCAGTTCCAGTTGCTGTGACAACTGTACGTCTGATTAGGGAGGCTGAGATTGAATTCAGAAGACTATGTCTTCACCTTATTCCCCTTGAGCTAAGGACACCCAGTCCTCGCCCAATCACTCTGGTAAGTCTTCAAGGTAGACTTCCAAACATTCACAGTGCCTCTTGGATGCTCAGAACGCGACGCCTAACCGGCTGGAGGATTCATAGTCCTCAAGTGTAACAAGTCTTCAGGTCACGCAGACAGAAAGACTTCAGTGATGCCTAACACTCCTTGGCTCTGGCTGTTTTGGGCTTTGTCCTCGCAAGGATCTCTCTCTCAAAGGATACGAAGGTGGGTTGCTCTCAAACGACAAAAGCCATGCACTAACTTTGAGCAGCCACCAATTTATGGTGTAGGGGTGGTCTATTTATAGCCAGGAGGCAACCCAACCTGATATGTCTGAAATGACCCTGGGTCACTAAGGAACCAACACGTGTCCAACGGTCAGATTTCAAACACACACGACAGCTTTACTTGGGCTACAAGCAAAGCTGACTCATCCGGCTCTGGATAAGATTTGCTCTCATTGTCTTCGCTCGAAGACATAGGATTTTGGTTGAGCATCACATCATTCACTCTGACTTTGTTCACTTGACCCCACTTAACAGTACGGTGGCTCCTATGACTCAATAAAGAAGAAAAGGAAACTATGAAACAATTATGTCTTCGCACTCCATAGTCTTCAAGTGAATGTCTTCACATGTCATAATATTCATCGTGAATGTCTTCACGAACCACCATTGTCGTCAATGTCTTCACACATTTTTAGGGGTCATCTCTGGTAGGTAAACCGAATCAATAAGGGACTACTACCTGTGTTATCCTGCAATTCTCACAAACACATTAGTCCCTCAACCAAGTTTGTCGTCAATACTCCAAAACCAACTAGGGGTGGCACTAGATGCACTTACAGACACCAAGAAAATTTTGGGTGGAAGCGGTTGAGACAGCTTGTCATGCTATAAATCGGCTATATCTTCACAAGCTTCTTGGCAAAACGGCATACGAGCTACTCACCGGTAACAAACCCCAAGTTGGATGCTTTCGATTATTTGGCTCAAAGTGCTACATTCTTGATAAGCATCATCGTTCGAAATTTGCTCCTAAATCTCATGAAGGTTTTCTACTCGGTTATGGCTCAAACTCTCACACTTACCGTGTCGACAACAATTTCACCCAAAAGGTTGAATAGATGGTAGATGTGAAGTTTTATGAATCTAACGGCTCGCAAGTAGAGCAACTTCCAATTGATGCAGGAGACAAAGACCCCTCGGAAGCAATTCAGGATTTGTCTATTGGCAAGATCCGTCCAGTGGAGGTGAAGGAGAGTACTTCGTCCATTCAAGTGGAAGCCTCAACTTCACATCAAGGTGAACCACAAGTTGACATGAAGGCATCCACAAGTGGAACACGACAAGACGAGGAAGTACAACAAGATGACCCACCTCGACCTCCTTCTCCACCTCCACAAGCGAACAATGACGCCACCAATAATGAAGGAGAAGAAGATGATGATGAGGATGTTCCACCACAACCCAAGCAAAAGCTCTCACGAGTTAGAACAAGAGTCTCAAAGAATCACCCCGTTAAACAAATCCTCGACGACATCAACACTGGGAGAATCACTCGCTCTAAAACTCGTTTGGCTAACTTTTGTGAACATTATTCATTCATTTCTAGCATTGAACCTATGAAGGTAGAAGAAGCCCTTGAAGACCCGGATTGGATAAATGATATGCACGAAGAGCTACACAACTTTGAGCTAAACCAAGTGTGGACATTGGTTGAGAAGCCCAACGGTGATCAAAACATCATTGGAAGAAAATGGGTGTTCCGAAATAAGCAAGATGAGGATGGAAAAGTTGTACACAACAAGGCCCGTCTCTTTGCTCCAGGCTACACTCAATTCGAAGGTATGGACTATGGTTAGACATATGCCCCCGTTGCTAGACTTGAGTCCATTCGCATTTTACTTGCTTATGACAATCACCATGATATCACCTTATACAAAATGGATATTAAAAGTGCTTCTCTAAATGGTGAAATTGAGGAGGAAGTTTATGTTAAGCAACCTTCTGGCTTTGTTGATCCGAATAAATCTAATCATGTCTACAAACTTCATAAATCTCTTTATGGTCTTAAACAAGCCCCTAGAGCTTGGTATAAATGCTTGACTAAGTTTCTTATTGAAAAATGTTTTGAAATTGGGAAAATTGATTCTACTCTTTTTACTAAAAGGGTTAATGGAGAATTATTTGTGTGCCAAATCTATGTTGATGATACCATATTTAGTTCTACTAACCCTCATTTTAGTGAAAAGTTTGGAAGGTTAATGTCGAAAAAGTTCGAGATGTCTATGATGAGTGAACTTAAATTTTTCCTTGGTTTGCAAATCAAGCAAACAAAGGAAGGTACATTTGTTTCACAAACAAAGTATACTAAGGATCTTTTCAAGAAGTTCAACATGCAAGAAAGCACAGGTATGAAAGCTCCGATGCCTACTAGTGGACATCTTGACTTGACGAAGGATGGTAACCCGGTTTACCAAAAGGTTTACCGATCTATGATTGGTTCATTATTATATCTTTGTGCCTCCCGTCCCGATATTATGCTAAGTGTGTGCATGTGTGCACGATATCAAGATGCTCCTAAATAATGTCATCTTAAGGCCGTGAAAAGGATAGTGAGATATTTGATTCATACACCAAACTTTGGCATTTTGTACCCTAAGAGGTCATCTTCCGATCTTGTTGGCTATTCCTACTCGGACTATGCCGATGACAAGGTTGATAGAAAATCCAATTCGGGTACATGCAAATTTCTTGATATATCCCTTCTCTCTTGGTCTTCCAAGAAACAAAATTCGGTATCTCTATCCACCGCCAAAGCAGAATACATTGCCGCGGGATCATGTTGTGCTCAATTACTTTGGATGACCCAAACTCTTAAAGATTATGGGATACATGTGAGACATGTTCCATTGCTTTATGACAATGAGAGTGCTATTAATATTGCACAAAATCCCATGCAACATTCTCAAACTAAGCATATTGAAGTTTGTCACCATTTCATTCGTGGTCATGTTGCCAAAGGAGATAGCAATCTTAAGCATGTTTGTACCGACAAGCAATTGGCGGATATCTTCACTAAACCGCTTGATAAAAGATATTTTGTCGCTTGAGGAGTGAGTTGAACATCATTGATGCCTCAAATATGGAATAGATATTCCATTTGGATACATGCAAGGCAATATGACCAATCCTTTATTTTTTCTCTTATGATGATGATCATTTGTCTTGGATACATTTGCACCCTTGTATGTTTTCTAACCCTTGTAGGTACTCGGATGAGCCTCAATCCATGAGATTTCGAATCACTCACATCTTGAGCAATTTCTACATCATCAAGTATCTATGTTTTGGTTGTTGAGGTCAAGGAACAAGTCTACACTCAACATATCCTTTGACAATATCTATATGATGAATTTCACTATTGTCAATTTGGATACATAAGAGTTATTCCTTGCAAGACTAACCCATGTAGGAAGATGAGCTTCAAAATAAAAAAAGGATGCTCTCAACTCTTGATGGACCACATCAACATTGAGCATCCACCACAAGTTCAATCACATGATCAAGTTAAACAACAAACCTAAGGTATGTATTTTACATCTTAGAGAATCTTTGTCCAAGTCATGAGCTAAAGCAAATCAACAAGATGAGAATACATCAAGATGCTTAAATAAAAATGGCAACCCCATTTTGAGCTTAATGATGAGTATGACCTATGATCAAGTGATCTCACTTGACTCCTAAGTCAATATACTCTAACATAGGTGATTATATTGCTGACCATCTCTAGATGAAGTTCTCTAGTGTTCTTTTGTCATTTGTTGCATTTCCTCTGCATCTCTTCTTGCTATTGTGTTTCCTTTAAAAAAACTTCATCTAGAACATTTTTTTTGTATTGCATCTTCAAGCAAATTCATTGCAAACTCTATCAAATTCCTTGAAAATCTTTGTGAAATTTCTATTGCAAGTGAGCTGAGTTGACAAAATCTTTCCTCTGCATTGAACTTGGTTCCAACGATCCAAGCCTGTCGGCCAGACCTAAGCACAGGTGAAAGTGCGTTATATCGACTAGAGCGGGGGTGAATAGGCGATTTTTATGAATTCGCCACTGAGGAAATACTACATGAGGAATTTCCTAAGCAACAAACTACAAGCAGCGGAATAAGTACTCAAGTGCAACCATAACATAGCAGTAACACAATCATTATGATGATATGAAACAAGCACAGAGCACAGGTGGCATGTAAACAGGATAAGCAGGCTGAAGATAAGATGACTGAAGAATTATGATTGAGGAAATAGATAAAGTCTTCAGTCAAAGTCTTCAAACAGTAACGATCAAGTTCATCAACACATGAATTAGGAAATGAAAGGGTTGAGGAAATAGAACCAGTAGCTTGGTGAAGACGATGATTTGGTATACCAGTTCCAACTGTTGTGATAGTTGTATGTCTGGTTGGAGCGACTAGGTATTTAAACCCGAGGACACACAGTCCCGGACACACAGTCCTCATCGTGTTTTCCTTGAGCTAAGGTCACACAGACCTCGCCCAATCACTCGTGGTAAGTCTTCAGGTGACTTCCAAACCTTCACAGACTCGATCACTCGGCGATCCAAAATTCCTCTTGGATGCTCTAGACCATGATGCCTAACCGTCTGGAGGATGCACAGTCCTCAAAGGTAACAAGCGTCGATTCCACACAGGAACAATCTCTTCAGTGATGCTCAATCACTTTGGGTTGTAGGTGTTTGGGTTTGGGTTTTCCTTCACTGATGATTTTCTCTCAAAGTCCTCGGAGGATGGGATGCTCTCAATGACAAGTGTCAGTTTCTGTCGGAGTAGCCAACCAGTTAGTGGTTGTAGGGGGGCGGCTATTTATAGCCGGGAGCAGCCCGGCATGATAAGACATAAATGCCCTTCAATGATATGACCGTTAGGTGGGTAGGATATTTTGGGATAGCTGGCGCGTAGCACAACAACGGTCGGAAATTTGAGCTCTCAAATTCCTCAGTGCTATCATGTTCCTCACTTGTAGGCAATCGACACTGGCGAATTCCTAACTCCTCGGCCGAACAAATTCCTCGAGAATGAAGATCTTTGTCTCATCCATCAAGAAATTGACTGAACTGTATGAGATTTCCAATGGCTTCACTCGAAAGGATTGGGTATGTGTAGGCTTTGAGATGAGCATCACTTGGAAAGTGTTTCCTTAGTTTTACCTCGACCCCCTTTAACAGTACGGTGTTTCCTATGACTCAAGAAAGAGAAAAAGAGACTATGAAAACAAAAGTCTTCACGCTTCATAGCATCAATATCTAAGTCTTCAAGGTCACACCAATTTCCTCATTTTCAAAGTCTTCAAGAAAACCAAAGTCTTCAACTGAAGACATTCATTTTTAGGGGTCGACTTTCATCATAAATATCAAACTCCTCATAGACTTATAGTCCCTGTGTACACTCACAAACACATTAGTCCCTTAACCCATAAGTCTTCAATACACCAAAATCACTAAGGGGCACTAGATGCACTTACAACAGGTTCAACTTGTACACAGTTCATCGGTTCAACCGAAACGGACTAACTCGGTCTCTCTGATATGCTCTGTCTTTGACTGCCTCATCTCGGAGTCACCGACCGATATGAATCGGTGCCACCAATTTCACTACTAAGCAAACATTTCTGTCATCTTAAAGTGTTTATTCTTATCAGCTCCACTCAATTATTCTTTCCCTCTACCTGCATCTTAAGCTTCATTATGCTTATTTCTATCTCTCCAGGACCACACTCACTTGACTCATATCCATGAAAACTGCCCTTCTTGGAAATTGATGTCAAAGGGGGATAGAGAGCACATGAAAGCTTATCCTTACATAACTCTTCTAAGAAGGGAAGAGAGACGCACTTTCATAAGAGGAGAGAATTTTCATGTATTTAAGAGGGGAGAGACATGCGAGTTAGTATTCAGTTATTATTTTGCTCTGAGCCTACATTGCTATAATCTCATTTTGCTCTAGCTTAACTACAGCTTGCTTTGATTGTTTCTCACCCTACCTTCTCCCATTATCCAGTACTAGATTCAGGGGGAGAGGGAGTTCATGCTTAGGGGAGAACTATCCTTGGAATTTATTGCAAATCCTTAATTCTTTGGGGACATGTTTATATTCAAATGAAGTACTCACTTTGTGGTACTCACCTATTACATGTCATCCCAGTCTTGGTATTCTTGTGGGTCTTGAAATCTCTTTCTGGTCTGAAGTTCTCTTGTGTTATTTAACCTTGTTTTCCCAAGTTTGCTTCCTCAAGAGTCACTTCAAGAACCACAAGGTAAGTATATGCATCTCACTCATGTGCATGATGATCTTTTACTTTTGCACATATTGTTTGCCAGAGGGAATCATAAACATGAAGGTACATCTCACATCACTTCTTTTTGCTCTGATGCATATGGCCAAGATACATGTAACTCATTACTTACTATGTCATGTTGTGCATTCACATGTCTTTCAATTCTACCATTACTTGATTGCATACATGTAGGGGGGGCTCATGCAAGTTACATGTTCCTCTAAAGCTTTACTTACAAATCTTCTCATTATTTACTTGAAGCTTTGATGCATGTTGTCATCAATTACCAAAAATGGGGAGATTGAAAGCACAAGTGCTCCCTGGGTGATTTTGGTAATTAATGTCAACAAGGGATTGAAAGCACAAGTGCTCCCTGGGTGATTTTGGTAATTAATGTCAACATATCCCTTGTTGGACTAATAGTTTTATCTAGTATATTTCAGATAAGTCCAACAATGGAGTGGCAAGGAAAAGAGGATGTGAAACCCCCTCAAAATGCTAAGGACAAGGATTGGCAAAAGCTCAAGACTCTATATTTTTGTTTAAGTGATCCAAGATCACATTGAGTTCATAGGAAAGCCAATACTATTAGAAGGGGATGAGGTGTTGCTTAATGATGTATTTGCTCAAGTGCTCAGTGATATTGCTCCAAAACCCTCAACAAATTTCCCTACCCATATATGTCCAAACCCTAAATTCCCAACTCGGCCACACCAATATTTCCTACCCGGAGCCCTTCGTGGGTTGAAGTCTCCATCAACGTGGACGTACGATAGCACCACATATCGGAACCACGCAAAAAATTCTCCGCGCCTCCATTGCGTTTACACACTCCAATCCCATCTCTTTACATTCTTGCACTTGTATGCTTTACTATTTCCGTTGCTCATACTGTTGCTATGCTTGTGTTAAATGTATTGTGTGCACTTTAAGATGTGCTAAACTCAACCTTAACTTGAAGAAACTAAAAACTGCCACTTTTACTTGTTAAGGGTCTAATCACCCCCCCTCTAGACCCCTCTTCTCGATCCTTTCACAACTGCAGCCACGAAGTAAAGCAACGGTGGGGCCGAATCTGCTCAAACTACAGCTTCAGTCTATGGGGTGGTATGCCAAACGAATATTAGGCCATGGCGTACCATCAGAAGGTGTCTGGTTCCCTACATGACTATGAATAAGCAACAAAGAAGGAAAGTAAAATTTATGAAATAAATTCTAACGAAAGCAACTTAAAAATTTAAGCAAACCATTAGAAAGAAGATCTCAGTGAACCATGGAGCAGATCCATTTGAAAGCATGATGTTAACGTATGCGACAGTAGGCTGTTTTTTGTGTCGGGTAGAAAAGGACCGACTGACCACAAACCCCACCTAAGCACGAGCAGGGTAGGCAACAAGGAATCAAGCCAATTTCAGGGAAACATACCGTGAACCAGGTAGATCACTATTTGATCCATGGGTGGGATAGCCGGTCGCGGTCCCAACAGGACGATTGCGGTAGTGACATGTGGAGTAGCTAGTTGCGATAGGTGAAGCAAATAGACTTGTACATACAAATATCCTCAAGGGCAAGGTGACCTAGTGTAAACTCTAATTTTACATCATCTTACAACAAAAGTATAGCACCAGAAACAACATAACAAACAGAAATACAACATCACTTTTGACATATTATGTTACACTAAGAGTAAAGAGTGCATGATATACCCGGATGAAATACTCTTCCGATCAACCATATTATAAGAACTCCTCTAAATAAATTTCTCTTTGGATAGACGGCTTTGGGAGATTTCTTGCATTATTGACATTTGGTACACCTTGCCTACGTCTAATGGTTATCCTTAAAGTATCGTCATCATTATTTGGACCTGGCGATCAATTTCTCTTTTAGAAATATGGTCCCATATCTTAGATCAATCAAAGTAAGAGGATAATTAGTTAGAAAGTTAGGACTAAAAAGAACATGCACATGAGAGAGGGGACGTGAAGATGTGATTCAAACCACAAATTCAAATTGCGATTTTCTCTCAACAGTGAGTGTCTAACGACGCATCCTGGTTGAACGACGGACAGGGGAGAGATTGCGATCTTTCTAAAGCCGAATAAGAACGAAGAGAGGTTTGCCGCCGCCGTGTATATCATAGCGATCATACGAAATAACCGATGTCGAAGAGGCAATGTATAGGGGTGATTTACTGTGTGTGGGCTTTTTATTGCCTCCTCACTTTGGATTCTAGCTTAGTGGGTTCGGCCATGCTTTTTTATGAGTGGATTTTCTATTCTTGGGTGTACTACAACCGAGTTTGCAGAAAATATATGACAAAACATGATCAAACAAATTCCAAAAAATCTAAAAATTTAAAACATCAAACTTTATCAAATGTTCGAGCATCTTGAAAAATTTCAGCCCAAAAATAACATCCGAGCATCTCTCACTAAAAAACAAAATCAATGTTCAAAGTTTGTGCAGTGATTTCGTTTTTTTAGTGAGAGCTTGTTTAATGTTATTTTTGGCTAAAATTTTGCAAGAAGCTCGACCATTTGATAAGTTGATAAGGTTTGATGTCTCAAAATTTCAGGTTTTTTGGATTTTGTTTGATCATGTTTAATCTTTTTTTTGGCAAACTTGGATGTAGTACACGTGAGATAGCCACTACATTCCGCTTTTTTCATTGGGTACATACCAAAGAAAAATAGTACACAAGTACGTGACATCAAATTATCATGGGTTCAATTGAAGCTAAAGACTCTAGGCTGGTTTTGCCCCTGTGAGGCGGACATTGGAGCTCAAAGGTATTCGCAGGTAGGAGGACGACGAGGAGGCGTCGGCGCTTCGCCCGGCCGCCAATGATTACTTTTGCTAGGTTCGGTTGGGTTGTAGATGCTCTAATCAGCTAACTTGGCGCATGAGTAGGCAGTGTACAAATTTTGCCATTGTATGATCATTCAACGCAAAACAGCTGCCATGGCAGTGTACAAAGTTCTGCCAGGGCACCTAAAGTCCTAAACTAAGACAGCGCAAGTTTTATTCAACAGTTCCGTTGGTCACGTTGCCTTGAATTCGATGGACAGCCAGGTTCTCCATCTTTTCTTAGGCCTGCGGTAGGCGGCTCTGCGCCAAGGTCTACCGCAGTAGCTGTGTGGCTGGCTGCTCCTTTCATACTTGCACAGCTAACTCGTTCTTTTGTTTTGGGGGATAGATAGACTGGGCCCGATTGACTGGGCAGCAGCCTCTGATCTTCATCCAACGGCCCAACAGTTTTGCCCTCGGTCGCAGCCTTCTGATCGTAGGGTTTCTTCTATTTTCGAGGGAGATCGTTGGGAGGGTTTCTTGGTTCTCAAGTGGTCTTGTACACAAATTTCTTGGTTCTCAAGCTTACCTCCTCCTCCCGCCCTAACCCTCGCAGTTATTTCGCCGTTGTTTAATTGACGCAGCGAACGTAGCCGGTCTCTTCTGGCCCGAACTCAGATTCGTATTACCCAGCGAGCTCCCGGGTCACGGGGACGAGCCGCTCGGACGACCATGTCAAGCGAACCGGAGCAAGGCAATGGTGCTGGCGATGACGAAGATAGCGGCGGCCTGCCTGAGGACCAGATGTTCGAGATGCTCACCCGCGTCTCCCTCGACGACCTCTCCGCGTGCCGCCAGGTGTCTGCCCAGTGGCGCCGGCTCACGTACGAGCCGGCGTTCTCACCGCTGCACTGCCGCCGCCGCGCCGACGCCGTCGTCTCGGGATACTTCGTCCAGGGCATGGCGCGCAACCGCTCCTCCGCTACCTTCGTATCCATGCACCCCTCCCAGGCCGACGCTGATCCGTCCGTCTCCCTCGACTTCCTGCCCTCCGCGCACGTCCGCGTCGAGGCTGTCTCCGCGCACCGCGGCCTCGCGTGCTGCGTCGACGCCGACGCGGACGCCGCCGCGCGCATGGGCGGCAAGGCGTCGTCGGCACGGTGCTACTATGCGTGCAAGCCCGCCACGAGGCAGTGGCGTGCGCTGCCCAACCCAAGGCTGCGCTTCCCCACCGCGGTCACCGCGATGGTGGCGCGCCCGGCCGGCGCCGGCGCCGCGGCGGACTTCAAGATCCTCCGGCTCTCGGTCCCGACGCTGCGTGACCACCTGCGCTGCGAGATCTTCGACTCGCGGAGGCGCGCGTGGCGGCGCTCGGCAGACGTGATGGTGTGGCCGGAGTCGCTCGTGGCCGCTGGCCCGGCGGTGAGGGCCCATGGCGCCATGCATTGGCTCCGGTGGCCGGACAGGGTCAGCGCCGCCGAGGACATCTTCGCGTTCGACATGAAGAGCGAGGCGTGGAGGCTCATTGTTCTCCCGCCGGAGGTGGAGGACAGAACGGACAGGTGGGCGGGCAAGAAGAAGCTGGTGACGGTGGAGGGGAAGCTGTGCCTGGTAGTGATCGTGGATGAGGAGGCGGAGGTGTGGGTGATCGCTGACTACGGCAGGCAGCAGGAGAGATGGGAGAAGAAGATGGCGGTGAACTTGAAGAATCTCGGGATGCAGGAAGGGAGAGCCCTTATACTCAGGGATGTCTGCTCCTCCGAGGTCGCATTCTTCAACAGTGTATACAGAGTGATCTGGTGATGAAATCGCTCGCTTAATTCTCTTTCACATCTTCGTTACAATCTCCATTATTCGCAAGCGAAGTGGTACTAATTTTGCACTTGTTTTACAGGTACGATTTTTGGAGGGGCAAGATAGCAGAAGTCCCCGTGCATCACAAATGCATACAAGAAGTTTTCAAGTATGAGTCGGATTTGGTCCTTTGGGACATCGATGAAAACAAAATCTAGACTGATGACACTGCAAAGTTTGCGTTTCGGAAGACGCGATCTCTAGAATTGCCAATCTTGCAGTGGCATCTACTCTCCGTGTCCTGGTTGAGCCTCTCTCTTTTTCGTGAGAGAAGGAAACAACTAATCTTGATGATGTCGACAAATTCAATTACCTCTGTCTTTGATTATCACCAATTAGCTCCATCATTTATTAACACCACTTCAGGTCAATAAATTGTGTTAAATTTTGTTGGAATTCAGATGTAATCTAAGCTTAGAAATATGTACAATGCTTGAAGGGTATTAGTTTTTAAGAGAAATGGTCTGTTTGACAGGTATGAGATAAACGAGTTGCTCGGTTTGTTAAACTCGTGATCATTAAAGCTCAGTTCGATAAGCTTGTTAAAGCTAAGACCATCTCCAGCCGCGTCCGCAACAGGCCCCTCGGGCTACTTTTTCGGTGCCGACGCCGAAAAAACGCCCCAGCCGTCCCCCAGGACGCCGAAATCCGCCAGCTCAGCCCGTTTTTGGGCCCGGCGATCGCAGGCCGAACCCAGAGCACTGGGGGGCGCTCGGGGCTCCGGCGCAAGGGAAAAGCACGTATGGCCCACACCGTCAGGCGAAAAGTCAAGTCTTTCTTCCAGATTCGCCTCCCACCCCCCGCGCGCTCGGCCGTCAACCGATTGATCCCGGCGCCGCCCGCCGCCCGCCACCGCTAGATAGCCCATCCCCGCCGGAAAAAGAGCAGAGGTTTCGCCGAGGCAGCCTCTCCACCACCGGCTGGGCGATTTTTCCGGCGTTTCCAGCCACGGAGGGGCAGTGTAGCGGCGGGTACGCGCCCACCGCGCCCACAAGGTGTTTGGCGATTTGCCTGCCTTGGTAATGGACTCGGACGACGAGGAAGCGCTCGCCGCGCTGCTGGAGGAGGAAGCCGAGGCCGACGTCCAGGAAGAGGAACGTCTCATGGTCCTCGCCGCCCTCGCCGGCCTGCTGGCGAGCAATGAAAAGCCGCGGCGAGGTGGCTCGGCGCCGGGGCGGATGAAAGCAAAGAACCGGCATCGTCTCGAAGGCTACTGCATGCTCTACTCCGACTACTTCGCCGACGCTCCACTGCACGTCGACAAAACATTTCGGCGCCGTTATCAGATGAGCCGAAAGTTTTTCCTCAGGATTGTGAATTCCATCCGGGAGTTCGACAGCTACTTCAAGTGCAAGAAGGATTGCACCGGCAAACTTGGATTCACCTTAATCCAGAAGTGCACGGCAGCGATGAGGATGCTTGCATGCGGAGCTCCCGGTGATTCACTCGACGACTATGGGCGGGCCGAGTCCACCATCATTGAGTGTTTATACAAGTTCTGTCGGGCAGTGGTGGGAGTGTTTGACCGCAATACTTGCGAACACCCAATGCGGAAGACACTGCTCGAATCCTAGCACAGAATGCAGTAAGAGGATTTTCTGGGATGCTTGGAAGCATCGACTGCTTGCATTGGAAATGGAAGAACTGCCCATTTGCATGGGATGTACAAAGGCGCCAAAGGCAGTTGCAGTGTGGTACTTGAGGCGGTGGCCACACAGGACCTCTGGATTTGGCACTCATTCTTTGGCATGCCAGGAACTCACAATGACATCAACGTGCTGCAATGCTCCCCTGTCTTTGTCAAGCTTGTTGACGGTCATTCTCCTCCAGTGAACTTCGAGGTCAATGGGCGAGACTACAACAAGGGGTACTACCTAGCTGATGGCATCTATCCGAGATGGTCTACATTTATGAAGACTATCTCAAACGATGTGCCAGGAGGCAAGAAGTCCTACTTTGCCAAGGTGCAGGAGGCTTGCAGGAAGGATGTCGAGCGGGCATTTGGTGTGCTCCAATCTCAATTTGTTGTTGTCGGTACCCTGCTAAGACTTGGTCGAAAGATCAAATGTGGGAGATCATGACTTGCTGTGTCATATTGCACAACATGATCATCGAGAGCGAGCAGGAAGAGCCAGTGTTTGACACTGAACCATACTACAGACAGGGTCCTCTAGCCGAATTTGATCACCGGCTACAGGCAACCTGGACTGCCTACCTCAGTATGCGTCAGGAGATGTGAGACCCACAGGTGCATCATCAACTGCAGCAGGATCTGATGGAGCACCTATGGAGGATCAAGGGCGACGCCTAGCTCGACGTGTGATGAAATATGAGTTTTTATTTGTTGAACTATATAATTTGTATTGAACTATTTGTTGTTGCACTGTTTTGTTGACTTATTTGATTTTCTTTGGTGAACTATGTGATAAAAAATATGTTGAGAATTCAACGCCGAATCACGCCGAATATGGGCGGTTTCTCGCTGATATCGGGCCATTTTTCTATTTATCTGAGCCAAAAAGCGGCCGCGAATGGGCCGATATCGGCGCCTGGGGGCGACCTAGGGGCGACGGCTGGATGCCCAACCGCCCCCAGCGCCGACTCTACCGCCAGCTCGCCCCCAGGCGGCGATTTTTATGCCTCTTGAGGGGGCCAACGGCCAGAGATGCTCTAATACTCATTAAGTTGAGTGCTCACGTGTACCGGTAAAGTTGGAAACAACACAAAAGCATTGCATCACATATTCAAAATTTTAACATTTAGAGAATAGTTAAACATGTAGCTGAGCAGAACTGCAACAACCTTTCCCAAAATTGAAACTTTCAAAACAGTAGCACAATAAAAAAAGTTTGAACATGGATGATTTCATGGTTTGAACATCAATGATTAGTCAACCATCTACTCCCTCCGGTCCTTTTTAGTTCGCTTATAAGATATGTAAGAAGTCAAGCCACGTAAAGTTTGACAAACTTAATAGAAAAAAATACCAACATTCATAATGTGAAATCAATATCAGTAGATGCGTCATGACTTAAGTTTTTTTCTTCATATTGTATAACTTTAGCATGGTAGATGTTGATATTTTTTCATATAAATATGGTCAAACTTTATGAAGTTTGACTTCAGACAATTCTTATATACAAAGTAAAAAGGACCGAAGGGAGTATTTGAACATGGATGACCTCAAGTTAAGTATATAGAGAGCATTCTTTTTTTTCAGAAAGGCCTAAAATCATACTTCTCCAAATGTAGTGCATATAGGTTTTACCAAAAGTCACACTATGCAAACTTTGATCATATTCTATAAAGAAAAATAGGTACATCTAGAATACCAAATACATATCGTTGGATACATTATGAGTTATATTTTGACAATATACATGTGTATATTATGGATATAGATAGCTTTCTCTATAAACTTGGTCAAAGTTTGTTAAGCTTGAATTTCGAAAAAAAATTCTACATGCACTACATTGTGGAACGAAAGTAGTACATTAACTGTATCACAGTCTTTGCGAACACACTCTTACACAAAAAAAAACATCAAATTCCTTGTGTGCCAAAATCTTACTCCTCCTACATCCATTGGTTGTGCACCATGAGCAAAGTTCGATGTTGCCTCTTGGCCTCCACCTCGGCAGAGGAAACATATTTAAACTCAAAAGCTTGTAGAAACAGCGTCTGACAAGTCGTTGATGTAAACCAGAAGACGCCAAATGCCACAATCTTCATAGCAAACTAGATCATTAATGGCGCGCGTTGCTGCGCCCGTACATTTTTACAATAAAATGGTAATTATTTCTAAAAATACATGGCATACGACATAACACTAAGATTATATCTGTTATATTTCAGAATAATGAAACATCAAGGTGATATAAATAGCATGATGTTGGTACACCACGGGAGCAATGCAACAGGGTGATCGTTGGCCAGCACATCAAAGGCCTTCGTGGTCTCAGTTTTGATTTATTACATGAATTTATGCATAAATCGAGCAATTTTGACAGCAACAAAATTATTCTTTAAGAAAAACAATTCTGAATTTATTCATGAAGCTGAACAATGTTGAAAGCCTTCTGCCTTATAACAAATTATTCTTGAAGAAAAGCAAGCCTGCATTTACGCGTGAAACTGAACAATGTTGAAAGCTTGAGATCTAGCTTTTGCACACAAAAATAACTCAGTTAAAAAAAACCTTGAAAGCAGACGCATCCACAATATCACATCCGTCCGCAAAACCGAAAATATACTAACACTTGATGCTTTAATAGTCGTCCTTTTGCAATTTTCTATTCATGGACACATGCAGACCCTGTGCATCCCCAAAAAACGTTGAAACTTAGAGATCAAGTAAAGAAATGTATGGATGTATAATGGCTATCTATATATATAAAGAGGATAATATGATTTGTTGGCATCAGGGTGAGAGACTAATCTTTGATGTACAGATAGCTTGTAACAATAAAGTTACCCATATGGTAGGACATATGGGAATATCAAAAGCTGACATTCGAACTATCTGGAGGTATTTTTGGCCAAATGTAGAACTGGATGGTAGCTTCACAAGACTTTAGTAGACAATTCGAAGCTACAACAGCATTAATAAAATTCAGTCAAAAAAATAGCATTAATAAAATCCCCACGTGGATTGAAGTAACATATGGTCTGCTTTTTTCTATGATGAAGAAGCGATTACAATCAACTGAAACTTTTTTATCCCAACAATTAAACATGTTCACATATATTACCCATATAAATAGAGAGGAAGACGCTTAGAGTACAGAAGTGCAGTTTAATATTTTTTTTAAGCCGCCAAACCGCGGACATTAGTAGTATATGGAGAGTATACCAGTTGGCTGGAGATCTGATCACCTCAAACATGATGAAGAGGACAGTGCACGGTAGACGCAATGCCCTATTACAGTAGAACGGTAATAACAGTAAAAAGGGTTAAGGAATATGGCCTCTTAATAAGTTAGCAATATGCAAAAGTAAAAAATATACTGGAAGATAAATCAATAAATAATTTCGGACTATGCAGAATGACAAATTTGCCACTTAATACATATAAACATGTGAGAAATTTAATTAAAAACTAAAAAACATGTCTTAATAAACCATTATAAAAACTGAATTAATATGCAACATCAACTGTCATTTCAGACGACTGCAAATCAATCTTGCACTTTTGGGAGGATGTCATATGCATTGCAAATTCTAATGGTTGTTTGGTTTAATCGATTTCTCAACCTTGGCTGTAGAAAATAGTGGTTTACATTTTAATGCAAGAAGGGATGGTATAAGTATTCACCGGTTAACATGAATATGAGTAGAAGAACAACAGAGGACACAAATAAGGCAATTAAATTTATGAACATGGTATGACATCACAGACTCTTAATGCTGGTACTGTACATATAGTATTTGATCAATACATCGGTAGCCATGGAACAAATGAACGGGGATTATTAACAGTCAGAAACTAAGATATCTTTTGAAATAGAACACTAAAACTGTATATCAGTAGCTTATTTCCACCACATGGACACCCAAGATTATGTCATGTACAGTAACAACAAACTGACCATGATACCGAGAATCAGAACCAAGAAACCATAACCCTAAATCTCACAACCACACCAACATCACATGCATCATCGTCCCAGAATTTACATGAAACAATCTAAGCTAAACTTATATTTTCATAACCAATTCCGGTAGGATGGACCAAATTCAAGTTATACTGCTGTGTTTCAGCAACATAGATATGTTAATTATTGAAGTGACTTTCAATTACAGCTCTACGTTATTCCTACTGGCTTTATCCATGCAAGAACTTGTCTTGGTGTAAGGAAGATGAGGCACTGTAAGTCCTACAACATGTAATTAGTGTGCATCAGTAAATCGCATATGTTGTTTAGAGCTTATCCTCAACAACAATAGTCAATAGTAGCAGTGAACTGTATACACAGTCAGTAGCATCAAATTTTACAAATTGTAGGGACACATACATATATGGATGATAAGATATGTGAGTGAGACTCTGGAAGTGTATACACAATTAGACAGTCAGTAGCATCAAATTTTACAAATCGTGGGCTTACATACATATGTACAATAAGACATGTGAGTACATGTATACTAACCTGGGTGCCAACCATTGCAAATCGTGAGCTTTAGAAGTGCCCAAAATAACCACCAGAACCCGTCGGCAGTTCCAATACATCAACTGAGATGTGAGAGCACCTGCAGCAGAACAAGTGCCTGTCATGAATCAGAAGGGACTCGATATCAGTAGTAACTGGATGGAAGATGTGAGGAAGGAGGGGCGATAGGCCTGCTGTGGCAACCTGGCGAAGCATGGCCAAAAGATGTGACCCTGCCAAATAAAGTTGGGGAATGAGCAGTACCAGGGTGGGTGGAGATTATAAAGACGCGCAACGATTAAAGGAAGAAACTGAACCAGAATTGTGAGCGTCCTCGCGCATCTAATAAAGGAAGAAGATGAATCACATAAAGGAAGAAACTGAATAAGAATCATAAGTGATCTGCAATAATCGGACGCCGGAAAGAGTGGCGCACATCAATTGTGATTAATGCCCGACAAGCTGCGATTGGCTACGTGCTAAATCACCAGCAAGTGGATTCTAATTGCAGCCGACGCCGCCCCGCTTCCCTTGGCGCCGCCGACCATGGCGCGTCGTTGGAGGTGCGATCGCTTCGCATCGTATGGATCCGTCGTTCGCGAGACAAGTACTGGACGACGCACACCGGGAGCCTTTGCTCGCTCCGGAAAACTGTATTTTTTCACGGGCTTTGTTACTCGTGGGCGTCAAGCCCATATACCCAGACAATAGTAGAGCTGCAATTTTGTTGTGGGAGCAGCGGCCCAGCCCGTCTAGCTCTCTCTGTTCGCAACTGGAACCCATAGGGGATTGCACTCACATCCAACAGCCTGAAATGCTTAGAAGAGCATATTTGACGGTCGAAAACAATAATGGTCTAAGAGGGCTGGAAAAGTGCTCGGTTATAATGTTTCTAAATAAATAGTCGCCATGAAGAAGAAGACATCGTAAAGATCATGTAGATATTCCACACACCATGAACGCCGACCGAATCTGCCGACCGGATCCAGGCGGATCCACCGGAGACCAAAACCGATCGGATCCAGGAAGTTTCGTTGGAGACACACCTCCGCTTGCCATCCACCGGCGCTAACCACTTGAAAGAACGAGGATAGGACGAGGAGGGCATTATTCCTAAACTAGGGCAACACCGCCGTCCTGTAGCCCCGACCAAGACACAGAGACCCCTCGCCAAATCGATGCAACAAGACACCATCCACAAGTAGGACCTCTCTACCAAAGCGGCATGGTATTTGCCCAATAACACACTCTGGCGACGTCGAGAGGGGAAGGAAGTGGTTGTAGATGATCTAGGTTTTCTTGGCGGCAGTTCTTGTCCCGCACTTAATGATGGTTTTGATTTAACTAGCAATAATTATATTGGGTTGAGCATTCGAGCCTTGATAATTAGTAATGGGCCAGATGGCAGGACCCTAGGGATTAATAACGAGCCAAATGAGTTGCTCGTGAAACATGTGAGCTCGCTCGTCCAGAAAATTGATTGTCAACTTGGTTCATGAACTAACGAGTTGAACTTTTGAGTGCTTGTTAAGCTCGCGAGCAACAACCTTTTCGTCCTGCTCCATTGCATGTGAAAGGGCATTTATTCCCTTATTCTTTTTGGTATTTATGAAAACATAATTGATATTTCAACCACATGCTTGAGTTCTATAAACATTGCCGTCACATGGTGGAATGATGCATGCATGGTTAAACGCCCCTCAATTTGAAAAAGGAAAAAGAAGCGTTTGCCGGTAATTTTACTTTTATATTGAAGTCCGATGTCGATGTCTCGAAGATGGAGGCTACTGCCCGAAGGTGAGGAAGAAGAAGAGGAAGTTGGCGGTAGATTCATCCGTGGTGTCGCTGTCGTCTCTCCTCCCAAAGAGGAGCGACCTGAGGGCGGATGTGCCAGAAGAGACCAGGACCGCCATGGATAGGCTGGCGATGAGATGAAGCTCTTCTACTCCATCCGGAGGCATGGCCTATCGGTGGAGCCCGATATTTACATAAGTCCTTCATGTATTTGTCATGTGCTTTGTGCTTATGGTAGTTGTAGCCCTTGGGACTATGTGCGGATTCAACCTGGAATCGGGCCTAGTTCTTCTTTAATGGTGCCCTTCGCCTATTTAGCCACTGATGTAGTTAAATATGTTTTCATCTTATTTGCAGGGGTTGACATACCAAAACAACAAGCTGGCCTCTGAGAACTCAGAGTTGCGTGAACGACTTGAGGCCCCACGGCGGGCCAATGGGAATTTGGTGAAGGAAATATGCCCTAGAGGCAATAATAAAGTTACTATTTATTTCCTTATTTCGTGATAAATGTTTATTATTCATGCTAGAATTGTATTAACCGGAAACATGATACATGTGTGAATACATAGACAAACAGAGTGCCACTAGTATGCCTCTACTTGACTAGCTCGTTGATCAAAGATGGTTATGTTTCCTAGCCATAGACATGAGTTGTCATTTGATTAACGGGATCACATCATTAGGAGAATGATGTGATTGACTTGACCCATTCCGTTAGCTTAGCACTTGATCGTTTAGCATGTTGCAATTGCTTTCTTCATGACTTATACATGTTCCTATGACTATGAGATTATGCAACTCCCTTTTGCCGGAGGAACACGTTGTGTGCTACCAAACGTCACAACGTAACTGGGTGATTATAAAGGTGCTCTACAGGTGTCTCCAAAGGTACTTGTTGAGTTGGCGTATTTCGAGATTAGGATTTGTCACTCCGATTGTCGGAGAGGTATCTCTGGGCCCACTCAGTAATGCACATCACTATAAGCCTTGCAAGCATTGTAAATAATGAGTTAGTTGCGGGATGATGTATTACAGAACGAATAAAGAAACTTGCCGATAACGAGATTGAACTAGGTATCGAGATACCGACGATCGAATCTCAGGCAAGTAACATACCGATGACAAAGGGAACAACGTATGTTGTTATGCGGTTTGACCGATAAAGATCTTCGTAGAATATGTAGGAGCCAATATGAGCATCCAGGTTCCGCTATTTGTTATTGACCGGAGACGTGTCTTGGTCATGTCACATAGTTCTCAAACCCGTAGGGTCCGCACGCTTAAAGTTTGGTGACGATCGGTATTATGAGTTTTTGTGTTTTGATGTACCGAAGGTAGTTCGAAGTCCCGGATATGATCACGGACATGACAAGGAGTCTCGAAATGGTCGAGACATAAAGAGTGATATATTGGACGACTATATTCGGACACCGAAAGTGTTCCGAGTGGTTTCGAAGAAAACCGGAGTGCTGGGGGGTTACCGGAACCCCCGGGGGAGTTAATTGGGCCTCATGGGCCTTAGTGGGAGAAGAGGAGGGGCGGCCAGGGCAGCCGCGCGCCCCCTCCCCCTCTAGTCCGAATTGGACAAGGAGGGGGGGCGGCGCCCCCCTTTTTCCTTCTCCTCTTCTCTCCCTTCCTTCCCTCTCCTACTCTAACAAGGAAAAGGAGGAGTCCTATGGGAGTAGGACTCCCCCCCCCTTGGCGCGCCCTCCTCCTGGCCGGCCGCCTTCCCCCTTGATCCTTTATATATGGGGGCAGGGGGGCACCTCTATACACACAAGTTGATCTGTTGATCTATTCCAGCCGTGTGCGGTGCCCCCCTCCACCATATTCCACCTCGCTCATATCGTAGCGGTGCTTAGGCGAAACCCTGCGTCGGTAGCAACATCATCACCGTCATCACGCCGTCGTGCTGACGGAACTCTCCCGTGAAGCTCTGTTGGATCGGAGTTTGCAGGACGTCATCGAGCTGAACATGTGTTGAACTCGGAGGTGTCGTATGTTCTGTAATTGGATCAGTCGGATCGTGAAGACGTACGACTACATCAAGCGCGTTGTGCTAGCGCTTCCACTTTCGGTCTACGAGGGTACGTGGACAACACTCTCCCCTCTCGTTGATATGCATCACCATGATCCTGCGTGTGCGCAGGATTTTTTTGAAATTACTACGTGTAAGGGCATATTTATTCCCTAGTGGTTTTGGTGATTGATGACAATGCTTTTGCGGACTAATCGTGCGTTAAGTTCTTTCGAAGATCATCCATTGGCACGAGACGATTTCCTCCCTCGGTGTTTTTATTCAAGACGGTGTAGCTCCTGCGGTTCGTTGTTGGTGGACTAGTTTCAGAGGAGTCACCGTACTATTAAGAGGGATCCGCTTTGGTAAGGCTAGGTGGAATCAACACGCACACATCCTTATCACACCCGCCGCCTTCCCTTTGCATCTTTGGAGCTGCCCCTCTCTTCCGCTTCGGTTTCGCTTCCTGTGCGGTAGTACGCGACCTACAGTGAGTAGTACCGCGAAGCCCAAGCGGTAGTACCGCTCAGCAGAGCGGTAGTACCGCCCAGCGGTAGTACCGCTCCGATGAGCGGTAGTACGCTCATGGCTTCGACTACTACCTCAGTAGTACCGCGCCTACTACCGCCTCGATTCGAGACGGTGTTTTCTCGTGTCGGGTTTTGCGGCACTAGGTGCGGCAGTAGTAGCGGTAGTACCGCTCCAAGCGGTAGTACCGCTCTGCTCCCGCGGTAGTGCCGCTCTGTGGTAGAGCGGTAGTACCGCTAGGTATGGAGCGGTAGTACCGCCCTAAGCGGTAGTACCGCCCTTCCTTAGCGGTAGTACCGCTCTATGCGGGGCTGTTTAGTGGGGTAACGGTTGGATGTGTTTCCCTACTATATAAAGGGGTCATCTTCTTCCTTGTTGACCCACCTCTTTTCCCCCAAGCTCCATTGCTGCTCAAAGCTCCATTTTCGCCCGATCTCTCTCCCTAGCCAATCAAACTTGTTGATTTGCTCGGGATTGGTTGAGAAGGCCTAGATCTACACTTCCACCAAGAGATATTTGATTCCCCCCACCTATCCCTTGCGGATCTTGTTACTCTTGGGTGTTGAGCACCCTAGACGGTTGAGGTCACCTCGAAGCCATACTCCATTGTGGTGAAGCTTCGTGGGTTTGTTGTTGTTGTTGGGAGCCTCCGGTTGTTGTGGAGTTTGCCCCAACCTTGCTTGTAAAGGTTGGTCGCCGCCTTCAAGGGCACCAATAGTGGAATCACGGCATCTCGCATTGTGTGAGGCGTGAGGAGAATACGGTGGCCCTAGTGGCTTCTTGGGGAGCATTGTGCCTCCACACCGCTCTAACGGAGATGTACTTCCCTCAAAAGGAAGGAACTTCGGTAACACATCCTCGTCTCCACCGGCTCCACTCTTGGTTATCTCATCCCTTTACTTGTGCTAGCTTATTTGTGTTCTTATCCTTGCTTGCTCGTGTGCTAGTGTTGTTGCATCATATAGGTTGTTCACCTAGTTGCACATCTAGACAACCTTTATTATTGCAAAGTTTAATTTGGCTAAGAAAAGCTTAAAATTGTTAGTTGCCTATTCACCCCCCTCTAGTCAACCATATCGATCCTTTCAATTGGTATCGAGCCTCGTCTCTTTTAAGGACTTTACCATCCAAGAGTATGGTTGACGTCGAGATGATGTGGGGAGCACTCCGTGCGAATCCGACATCATCTACGGAGATGGAGTACTCGATCTCGTGAGGAATTCAATGTGGCGTTGGACACATTGAAAACCTCCATGACGAGCGAGGTCAAGGACATGTTTAAGGATTTCCTAGAAGGGCTTAAACTTTCCACCGCACCTGTGAAAGTGGGTGATCCCACCAACACGGGAGCGGATGCTAACTCCGATAAAGGGGAAGCTACGAATGAGAAAGCCCCCTCGTCTAGTGGTAAGAATGGCACCGGCATCTTTGCCCATGTGCAACCTCCCGTTTATGGTGGGCCGATTCCTTCCACTCATTTGAATCATGCCGGTCCACCACCTAAGGTTGATAAAAAGGAGGATTTTGATTCTTGGGTTTATCGTTTTAAGCGTCATTTAAATCATGTGAACACTAACCTTTGGAGAATCATTGAAGAAGGTTTCTATCCGCATGATCCGAGCAACTTTTCTCCAAGAGAGGTCGTGGACCATCAATTCAATGAGAACGCTCTCTTCATCATCCAAGAAGCAATCCTTCCCGAAGACCTCCCTCATCTTCGCCTTACATCCGTGCCAAAGATGCTTGGCTCAAGGTGGTGTCCATGTATCGAGGAAGCGCAAGCATTCAACGCTCCAATTATGAAGTGGTCCAAGACGAAGCCGATGAGTTTGCAATGAAGGAAGAAGAAGAACCTCGTGAGCTCTATCGAGAGTAACCAAGCTTGCCGTCTCCTCCGGGATCATGGAAGTAAGGACACTGATGACAACTGGATCAAGCGCAAATTTCTCAAGGCGATGATGCCATACCACAAAGCCATGTCCTCCATCATCCGTCAACGACCGGACTTCCACACCTTGGCCTCAAGTGATGTGTTGGACGAGTTTGTGGCTATGAGCATATTGGACAAGACCGCCGACAATGCGGTGCTTCGCTCTCAAAGAGCAAAGAAGCCCAACCTCGCCTTAAAGGCCAAGATTTGTGTTGAAGAAGATGGAGAGGAGGAAGAAGAAGAGAGCAACCTCAAGATACTAAGTATGATTATCATGAACACATGGCCCTTGCTTCAAGACAATTTTGGAGCAAGAAGAACTCAAGACCCAACTTCAACAAGAGCAATTCAAGTGGCTCTAAGGGCAAGCAACGTGTGAGGACGTGTTTCAATTGTGGCAATGTGAGTCACTTTGTTGCGGAATGCCCATATGAGAAGAGGGAAGACAATGGTGGCAAGCTCATCCGTAAGGACAAGGTCAAGTCTTTCCCCAACAAGAGCAACTTTCCAAAGAAGTCTCCTCACAAAGCCTTGGTGGTTCAAGAAGAGTACAATGAGGATGATGATGATGATGAGGATGGTGAACCGGTTGCCATGGCCTCCGTGGCCATTGCAATGACTCCTCGGGTGTCTCTTTTCGGTTCACCCAATGAAAACATCACCGCCAAGTGCCTCATGGCTAAAGCCACCAACAAGGTAACCCCCAACATCAAAACTACCATCATCCATCATTCCTCTTTAACGGATTGCATTGATGAACATGAGGGTACTAATGTAGAGGAAAATGAATTTGAGATCTTTATGAGTAAACTCAAGGGCAAATCCAAGATGCACGTTGCTCTCTTGGAACAACTTGGTGAAGCCAATGTCATGATCGAGACTCATGAAGAAACCATCTCTAAGATGGAAGGGCATAGTCGTGACTATGCCGATGAGATTTCGGATCTTTCCAATGCTCTTGAGGAAGAGCGTGGCCTTCGTTTGGCTCTTGAGGAGTCACACAACGATGATCACGCTAAATTAAAGAAAGACCTTGATCATACTCTTGTTGTGTCTCGTGTGCTTAGTTCCGAGAAGGCAAAGCTCGGAGTTTATCTTGCTAGACTCAATGAGGACTTTGACACTCTCGACAAGGCTCACAAAGTCTTGAAGGGTGCTCATGCTAGTCTCAAAGAGTCTCATGATCAACTTCAAGTAAAGCTAACCAAGGAGAAAGCCACCTTTCCTCATATGATATTGATTGATAATGCAAATGCTACTAACCCTTGTTGTGAGCATGTGCATCTTGTTGAGGAGAATGCTAAGTTGAAGGAGCAACTTGAAAAGGGCCTTGTCTCATGCATTCAAGGTGAGAAGAACCTTAACGACCTTTTGAGTAATCAAAAGGAAGTTGTGGCCAAGGAGGGGATTGGGTTCGCGCCCAAGCCCAAGAGCAAGAAGAAGAATGACAAGACCAAGCAACCTCCCCCTCTCAAGCAAACTTTTGTGAAGGAGGGAGAGGGTGCTTCAAGAAGAAGAAGAACCGTGCCAAGGGTGGCAATGTCAAGAAGGACAACATCATTCCCACGAACATAGCCGTGACTTTAACCCCTCTTATGTGTTGTGCCGTGCTAGTGATGGGCATGTTTATGCTAAATTTGTTGGTTCTTCTTATGAGTACATTGAATGGTCTATTTGGGTTCCTAAGACCCTTGTTACTAACATCAAAGGACCCATTACCAAATGGGTACCTAAAACCAAGCATTGATCTCTTGTAGGGTTTGCTTCGGTGGGGATCATGGTTGCTTGATAGTGGAGCAACAAATCATATGACCGGAAGCAAGGACATGGTGGTGGACGTGCAAGAGATTCCATCTATGCCCACCGATGTCGAGTGGGGTGATGCATCACATTCTAAGGTATTGGGTCTCGGCAAGGTTGTCATTTCTCATGATCTTACGATCGAGAAAGTCATGCTTGTTGAGTCCCTTGCATACAATTTGCTTTCCGTTCGTCAACTTGCAGTCATGGGTTTTGCTACTCTCTTTGACATTGATACTGTGGCCCTCTTGTGGAGCAAGACTCTTAAAGTAGCCTTTGTTGGGCATGTCGAAAACGGTCTCTATGTGATTAACTTTTTGAGCGACCCACTAAGACCGCGACATGCCTAATGGCTAAAGTTGACGTGGGATGGCTTTGGCATCGCCGTTTAGCCCATGTCAATATGAGATCTTTGCAAAGTCTTCTCAAGGGGACCATGTTCGTGGACTAACAAATGTTAGCTTTGCCAAAGACCGTGCTTGCAAGTGCTTGTATTGAAGGAAAGCTTCATGAGAAGGCTCACCTCCCACAACTATCATATACTCAAAGAGACCCTTGGAGCTCCTTCACATGGATCTCTTTGGGCCACCATCATTTGATAGTCTTGGAGGAAGAAAGTATTGCTTGGTGATCGTGGATGACTATTCAAGATACACTTGGGTATATTTCTTCAAGAGGAAGAGTGAGACCCAACAAACCGTCATCGACTTTGCAAATGAAGCTCAACGTCAACATAATGCAAAGATCTTGACTATAAGAAGTGACAACGGCACCGAGTTCAAGAACTACACCTTGGATGAGTTTCTTAGTGATGAGGGAATCAAGCATCAATATTCTGCACCATATACCCCTCAACAAAATGGTGTGGCGGAGAGAAAGAACCGGACGTTGATGGATGCGGCGAGGACCATGATGGCGGAGTTCAAGTCTCCATACAACTTTTGGGCCGAAGCCATCAACACCACTTGTCATGCATCCAATCGGCTTTATCTCCGCAAAGGCTTGAACAAGACTCCTTATGAGATACTCACCGGCAACAAGCCCAACCTTAAGTACTTCCGGGTGTTCGGGTGTAAGTGTTTCATTCTCAAGAAAGGTGTTCGTTTGTCTAAATTTGAAGCTAGAGCTCATGAGGGCATATTTGTTGGTTATGCTACAAACTCTCATGCTTATCGTGTCCTCAATAAATCCACGGGACTTATTGAGGAGACGTGTAACGTGGAGTTTGATGAGAATAACGGCTCCCAAGTGGAGCAAAGTGGCACTTGTGATGTAGGTGATGAAATTCCTCCTCAAGCCATAAGAAGAATGGGAGTTGGCTACATCCTACCCATTGAGGAACCCCTTGTGGCCGAAGGAGAAGGACAATGCTCCACTCAAGTGGAGCCATCACCAACCCAAGGCCCACACGCTCAAGAACAAAGTGAAGGCCCTCAACCTCTAGAACAAGACCAAGGGCAAGATCGTGCTCAAGACGATGATATCACCTCAAATGATGCCCAAGGTCAAGTTCTCTCCCCGAGCATGCTCAAGATGAAGTTCATGCTCAAGACGGCTCAAGATGATCAAGTGACCCTCCTCATCTCACCTCCGAGGAGGAATTAGGCGTCGTGCCGCCAAGATTGCTTCCAAACTCACAACCAAAGGCCATCTCATGGAGAATGTGGTTGGAAGCCTAAGAAAAGGGTAAGCACTCGAGACAATTGGCAAACTATTGTGAACATCACGCGTTTGTCTCTTGTGTTGAACCACAAAAGGTCTATGAGGCGCTTGAAGACTCGGATTGGCTCAATGCTATGCATGAAGAACTCAACAACTTTGAGTACAACAAGGTGTGGAGATTGGTGCCAAGGCCATCGGAGAACCACAACGTCATTGGGACCAAGTGGATTTTCAAGAACAAGCAAGATGCTCATGGAAACATCATTCGCAACAAGGCAAGATTGGCAGCACAAGGCTACTCCCAAGTCGAGGGTATCGACTACGGTGAAACCTTTGCTCCCGTTCAAATGATAGCTCATTTGGGTTAGTCCTAATGATGCAATATCTTATTCTGGTTAAACAGCATAGTTAACTTGCTTTAACATGCATGAAACCTTTACCAATGGATAGAATGGATTTTTCTGATAATTTTTCATATATAAATCTTTGCAATTGGAGTTATAGAATAAAAGTTATAAGCATTTGAAATTTGAATTATATTCTGGAATTTACTATATCAAAATAAATCCAGAATTTCATTTATTGCGTCAGCATGAGGTCAGCGTGACGTCAGGGGTCAACGGGGTCGTCCAGGTCAAACTGACAGTGGGACCCGCATGTCAGTAGTTAGTTTAAACTAATTAACTTTAATTAGAACTAACCTAATTAGTTAACCAGGGGTCCACCTGTCATTGACTCATAGCAGTCAACAGGGCCCACCAGTCAATGGTCAGCGGTCAACTCGCCGGCGTCTAGCCGCCGGCGGGGCCAGGCGCGGCGGAGCAAAGTGCTTTTGCACGTTCCGGCCACCAAATGGGGCGCGGAAGGCATCTACGTGGAGCTGGAGATGAACCGCAGCTCTTGGTGGAGTTAGCTGGGGTCGGGGTGGCCGGAGTTGGCGCCGGCGACGAGTTTGGCGGCGGCCGGGGCTCGGGTGATCTCGGACTCGTCGCTAGGGGGCAAGGTGAGGCGCGTGGAGTGCAGTGTTGGACTCAACGCAACGTGGTGAGTGCGATGGACACGGTGGCGTGGCCGTTGGGTGGCCGGAGCCTCGTCGGCGACGAGCTCCGCGGCGGTGCGTTCGGGTGATCGTGGTTGGGTCGTTGTGGTGCACGAGAAGGAGAGTGGAGAGGATGGGGAGGTAGCCAGGCTCACAGCGGTCTCGTGAGAGCCGAGACGAGGTGGTCGGGGACGATCGATGCGGCGGCGACGGCGAAGGGATCTCCGGCGGCTTCGAGCTTGGTCGAGGTCGGTGAGCTGGGTTCGGGTACTTAGAGCGGCGGGACTCAGCTAGCTAGGGGTAGTGGAGGCTGGCGGAGCTCTGGACATGGTGGGGAGGAGCATGGACGGCGGGAGCACGATTGGCGGTGGTGGTGCTGGCGATGGCGTCGGCCAGGTTGGGGAGAGCGAAAGAGATGAGGCGGGGCGAATGGCGTGTCAGGGGTCGGGCGACGACGTGGAGGCCGCCCAGAGCGGGCGAGGCGGCGAGGAGGTGAAGCAGGCGGCGGCCAGCTGCGTGGCGCGCCTCGAGCTCGCCGTCGGGCACTGGCTGCTGCTGGCGAAACCAAGCAGCTGGTTGGCTGCGGCTTGGGCTGGGCAGCGGAGTGGGCGGGCAAAGCGTCGTGTAAGGGTTTTGCCCTTTTTTATCTTTTTCTAATTTCTGCAACTTTGTGGGGTTTTTCTAAAATACCAAAATTGTTTTAAAAATCACCAAAATGCTCCTGGTCCCTTGTTGGAATATTCCCAACATGAAACATTTTGGTTTTGCAATTTTTGAACATTTAAAATATTTTATATAATTTAAAATGCTCAAGTTCAAAACTTGTGGATTAATCCTAGGAACTTTGGATGACCTAGAAAATGATACACCTCCTTTGACATGGGTTCTGAACCCAAACAAAGAGGATGAGCATTTTGAAGGGCATTTCAGATTCATTGAAATAATTTTTAGTAAACCCTAGTTGAATTAAAGGGGGGTGTTCGGGGTTTCTGCCTTCCCCATTTCAAATTCAAATGGAATTTAAACATGATGCACACCCTAATGCATGGTCTAAGCGGGATGTGACAACTCACCCCACTCAAAAGAATCTCGTCCCAAGATTTAGGATCATTGCGAAAAGGTGGGATACTCAAGTCGAAGACGATCCTCCCTTTCCCAAGTTGCTTCTTGCTCGGAATGGTTTGACCATTGAACCTTTAGAAACTTGATATTCCGGACGCCGAGTGGTACGCTCGGCTTGATCGAGGATCGAACGGGATATTCTCGATAGGTGAGGTTATCTTGGAGATCAAGCGTTTGTGGTCCACTCCACGGATAGGATCCGAGAAGCAACGCTGAGTTGAGAAACGTGGAAGACATCATGGACTCGAAAGATGCGGAGGTAGTTCAATTGGTAGGCAACTTCTCCTCGTTTAGCAAGAATGCGAAAGGGTCCAATGTAACGAGGAGCCAACTTGCCTTTGATATCGAACCGATGGGTTCCCTTTAGAGGGTAACCGAAGGTAAGCCTTCTCGCCAATTTCATAAGTCATTGGCTTATGCTTGCGGTCATATTGGCTCTTTTGACGAGATTGGGCTGTTTTCAATTTCTCACGAACAACGCGAACTTGCTCTTCTGCTTCCTGAATCATGTCCGGGCCAAAGAGTTGTCTCTCCCCGGTTTCTGACCAGTTAAGAGGCGTTCGACATTTCCGTCCGTAAAGAACTTCGAAAGGGGCTTTGCCCAGGCTGGCTTGATAACTATTGTTATAAGCGAACTCGGCGAATGGAAGGCATTTCTCCCAATTCAGGCCGAAAGAGATGACGGAAGCTCGAAGCATATCCTCTAGGATTTGATTGACTCGTTCTACTTGACCACTTGATTGGGGATGGAAAGCGGTGCTAAAGGAGAGACGAGTTCCCATAGCGTTTTGGAAACTTTCCCAAAATCGAGAGGTGAAGAGACTTCCACGGTCTGAGTTAATCTCTAATGGAACACCATGAAGAGACACTATTCGGGAGATGTACAAATCAGCTAGCTAGCTAGCGGTTATACTCTCACGAACGGGTAGGAAGTGGGCTACTTTGGAAAGACGATCGACGACAACGAAGATAGCATTATTCCCTCTCTTGGTCCTGGGAAACCCGGTAATGAAATCCATACCGATTTTATCCCATTTCCATTCAGGAATTTCCAAAGGTTGAAGGGTACCAGCAGGCCGTTGATGCTCTGCTTTAACTCGACGACAGACGTCGCAGTTAGCAATGGATTCAAGTCAAGTAATAGTGTGTCACCATCTCAGTCCGTGAGTCGATCATGTTTATTTGATCTTCGTGAAGATCGAATCATGTAGGGTTTCCCCCTTCTTCCTGTTGACGTGTCGAGTGAAGACCTCGAAAGCAAGGACGTCAAGACTAAGATGATGGAATGAATCAACATCTTCGAGAAAGGCAAATGGATCATGAAGAGTGTGATAGTTCGTGACTTCCCTTTTCCCTCTTACCTCACGTCTTGAATCTCGGGGCGAGATTCTTGTTTAGTGGGGGTGAGTTGTCACAGCCCTAGAGCTTGCTTGTAACCTAGTAGCATTGCATCCATGCATCATGTTTAATTTTCATGAAAATTTGAAATGGGGATGGCCAAGCCCTAGCACTAAAGCAATTCACATAGGTTCAAATTCAAAATATTTTCAAAAACCCAAATTGGTTTGCAAAAATATTCATGATTAATGGAAAAGGGTGAAAACCATATCCAGAGATGATGGATATTTTTCCAAGACATTTTTGGATTTTTGAGTAAACCATATTGTATTTGAATTGGGGCATTTAAATACTATTAATATTTTAAATGCTCCAACAATTTTGAAAATAGTTAAGGGCCTCCGTAATAATTCAGTTAAATGCCACAATTATTTTCAGGATTTATTTAAATGATTTGGTTTATAAACTAAATCAAAACAGAAAGCGAGAGAAAATTAGAAAACTAAAACAAATAAAAGCAGAGAGGAGGAGAATAACTTACAGCCAAACTTACCGCCCGGTGGCAGCCCACCAGGCGGCCCAGCCCACCAGCTCTCCCTCGTCGTCTTCCTCCGGCAGCCAGAGGACGAGCGTGGTGGCAGTGGCGCGCCGCACGCCCTGCCACCTCCACCCTGCTGCTGCGTCTCCGACGCCTAGACACCTCCAACGCCGCCACGCACTTCTGGACCGCCTCACTCTCCGTGCCTTCTTCTCTCTTCTGGGGCCTCTCCTCACGCGACCGGCGTCGCCGTCGCCGCCCCTCGCTGCCCTCGGCCACCGCCACCTCTCTCCTCCCCGACATGCCCACGAGCCCCGCCGCCACCTCGAATCTCCCCCGCCACACGCGACCGAGAAGCCCTACATCGCCGCCCGAGTCGTCTTCCCGAGCACGGCCGCGGACTCCATCGACAAATTCGACGCCATCCGGCCTCCCGAGAGCCGAGCTTGCCTTCGACCTCCCCGTGAGCTCGCCGTCGTTTCCCTCATCTCTCTCCTCGCGCGGCCAGCAGCCGCCGCCCATGAGCACCGAATTCGCCGCCCGCCATTGCCGACGAGCTCGACGCCCCGAGCCCCTCTGCTCGAACCCGTGGCACCGGCGTGAGCGGTGGCCGCGGATGCCACCTAGCCCATCGGTTTCCCCTCCGTGCACCACAGGCGCCAACCTCGACTCACCCGACCTCCGGCCACCGCCGTGAGCTCGATTCGCGAGCTTGGCTGACCTCAGCCCCTTGCTTGCGTAGATGGACGCGCCAAGCACCCATAACACGAGAACCTCTCCGCCGCTCGTTTGGCGCGGAGACGCAAACCCGAGCTGTTCGCCGTGCAGCAGCCTCGCCGGCGTCGAGTCGCCGGCGGGTTTGACTCGTTTGACCGTTTTGACCGGTGAGGTTGACCCCTCTCTTTCACTGACGTGTGGGCCCAAGCCCATAATTAGTTAACTCGAGATTAATTAGAACTAACTAATTTAGTTAACTAAACTAGACACTGACATGTGGGCCCATACCCGCTAATGACTGGTTAGAGTTAGTTTAGCACTAACTAACCCAGTTAGTCGACCGAGTCATCGACGATGGGTCCCTGTGTCAGGTTTGACCTGGACGGCGCTTTGACTTGCTGACGTCACCCTGACGTCAGGCTGACACAATAACTAGTTTTCTGGAATTATTTTAATTCAGGAAATTTCAGAAAATACCCCAAACTTCTAAAAATCATATAAATTCAACCGTAACTCGGATGGAAATAATTTATATATGAAAAGTGATCAGAAAAATATGAGGAATCTGTTTATGCCATGATCATGCATGTTTGAACAAGTTAACCTCACTGAATAGGATGAATCATGATTAGGGTAAATTATGAAATAGCATTTGGAGTTGCAGTTCAACCTTGTTTGAATTCCACTTCAACTAACTTGGATTATTATTGCATTAGGTGAATTCAGTACCTTAATATGACATGTCACTCATGTGAATGTGCATTGCATTGATTGTGTTCTCTCTTGGTTGCCGGTAATTGTCCCCTCCCGGTAGACGATGCACCAAGCGATGAGTTCGATGACACCGATGAAGAACTATATTATCTTGAAGTGCCGTGCAAGCAAAACCCCTTGTTCATTCCGATACAATCCCACTCTCTCGCTCCTGCTCTATTTTATTGCATTAGGACAACAACGATTCAATCTGTTACTTGCTGCATGTAGCTGAACCCTTGATCCTTTGCATGACTGTCATTCCACAAGAATTAGATGAAACCCACTAGCATGAGTAGGAATTGTTTGAGCCATGTTGTGCCTACTCATTTATGCTTGTTTGTCATGCCTGCTACTGCTTAGAGTTGAGTCGGGTCTGATTCATCGGGAATGAATTGGAATTGTTATGAACATGTCCTATTGTGTGTGAGCTAAGTGTGTGAACACGATTTGGTAAAGGTAGCGGTGAGAGGCCATGTAGGAGTACATGGTGGGTTGTCTCATTGCAGCCGTCCTCGTGAACTGAGTTCTGTGTTTGTGATCCATGATCTGATTACTACCACGCATTGGGCCCGAAACCAATGGACCCTCTCGGCTTCTTGACCACCCTTGTCCTCGGTCAGGGAGTTGCAAGTAGTTTACGGTGTTTGTAGCATCTTGGGGGCACGCATAGCGCTGACCTTAGGGGTGGGTTGTGTTGCGGTAGGCACCGTGTTGGTGTACCGAGTGCCCGTTTGGTATCTCGGGAACCCTGCACACATCGTTCGGGCTGTATGGGAAACCTCGGCGGACTCCTGCGGATGGAACCGAATAGGCGATAAACACGGACTAGGGACTTGAGTGTTTAGGTAGGCCGTGGCCGACACCCACGTTGGGCTTCCGCTTGAAAGTTGCCGAGTACATGTCGTGTAAACAACGATAAGTGGTGAGCGTGTGTGAAGAAGTACACCCTGCGGGGTTTAATATGATCTATTGAATAGCCGTGTCCACGGAGAAGGACTTCTGGGTTGCCTATATCGGTTCATAGACAAGTGAAAGTGGATACTCTAAAATCGCAAGATAAGCGTGAGTGCTATGGATGGCGTTCTCGTAGGGAGGCGGGAGCGGGTCCATAGTGGTGTATTGCCATGGTGAATATGTGGACTCGTGCGCCACCTCAAAAGAGTTACTTGCGATCGTAGTTCGGGATAGCCACCGAGTCAAAGCTGGCTGCTGCGGTCAAACTCCACCACCCCTTTTGATAATGATGCATATGTAGTTAGATCTGATGTAAGTCTTGCTGAGTACAATTGTACTCACGTTTGCTTATTTATGTTTTGCAGAGAGACGTCAGTCTCGCTAGTAGTTCCACGTGGACTTCGACGTTTAGCTTGTTACCTCAGCTACGATCTTGTGCCCTCGGCAGGATCTGGTAGATAGTCGGGCTTCTCAGCCTCTTTTCATTTATAGTTGTCTGTACTCAGACATGTGTAGCTTCCGCTTGTGCTTTGACTTGTATGCTCTGGGTGTTGGGTCATGAGACCCATGTTTGTAATATCTCGCTCCTCGGAGCCTAATGAATAATATCTGAGTCGTAGAGTTATGTTGTGATGCCACGTCGTATTTACACATATTGAGCATATTGTGTGTATGTTTGAAATGCTTGGTATGTGTGGGATCCGACAAACTAGTTGTTTATCCTTGGCAGCCTCTCATATGGGGAAATGTAGTCTCGTGCCTCCGGCGATAGTAGTCCGCTTCTGGCCGGTTCACGAAGTCACCGCTAGCCCAAGACTCTGCTTGGACACTTGACTGGCGGCATGTGTTTCACTTCGTCCCTATGTCCATCCTTCGGGAAATGTCACGCGGTGTTAGCCGAGTCCTGCCTAGCCTGCTACAGCCCGGATACCGAGTCTGTTAGCCCAGTGCTACAGCCCGAATATATCGTTGATGACCGACATGCTCGATGTGATTCATGTATGCTGTCCCCATGGGTTAGCGCCGCTTTGGGTTCACGACTAGCCATGTCGGCCCGGTTCTTTGTCATATGGATGCTAGCGACACTATCATATCGTGAGCCAAAAGGCAAAAGCGGTCCCGGGCCATGGTAAGGCGACACCCGCGGGAATACCGCGCGTGAGGCCGCGCTGTCAGACCCCGATTCCAAGTCACATCGACCTAGTGGTAACACCTCATATCACTTTGCGGCCTCACGCACGGTATTCCCACGGTGTCGCCTTACCATGGCCGGGACCGTTTGCGCCTCAACGCTGTCAGGACCCGATTCCAAGTCACATCGACCTAGGTGGTAACACCTCATATCACTTTGCGCCTCACGCACGGTATTCCCACGGGTGTCGCCTTACCATGGCCGGGACCGTTTGGCGCCTTTTGGCTCACGTATATGATAGTGTCGCTAGCATCCACATGACAAAGAACCGGGCCGACATGGCTAGTCGTGAACCCAAAGCGCACTAACCTATGGGGACAGGCATACATGAATCACTTGAGCATGTCGGTCATCAACGTATGAATTGGGCTGTAGCCTTTGGGCTAACAGGACTCCGTATCCCGGCTGTAGCAGGCTAGGCAGGACTCGAATATCACCGCGTGACATTTCCCGAAGGACGGACATAGGAACGAAATGAATCACATGCCGGCCAGTCAAGTGTCCAAGCAGTAGTCTTTGGGCTAGCAGGACTCCGTGAACCGGGCTGTAGCGGACTACTATAGCTCAGAAGCACGAGACTACATTTCCCCATATGAGAGGCTGCCAAGGATAAACAACTAGATTGTCGGATCCCACTCATACCAAGCATTTCAATCATACACGCACTATGCCCGATATGAGTAAATACAACAAGGCATCACAACAAAACTCTACAACTCAAGTACTTTATTTAAGAGGCTCGAGGAGCCATACATAACATAGTCATACAGGTAGGGGTCACATGACCCAACACACAAGTCATACAATCATACAAGCACATGCGGAAGCAAACTAGTCTGAGTACAGACTCTAGAAAGAAAGAAAGCTTGTTGGAGCCTTTCTATCTACAATGGCCCTTCACAAGTCTTAGATCGCCACCGGGTGGCTAGTTCACTGTCGAAGTCAATATCTACATAGAATCCGTCGGAGGGTAGTATAGTCCTCTGAAAACATTAATTAAGCAAACATGAGTACAAAGGTACTCGGCAAGTCTTACCACGAATCCTATCATACATGCACATTCTCAAGGAAGGAAGTGGAGTTATTTGCAGCAAGCCAGACTTTGACTCTTGGCTAAGCTATCCCACGTGACACACTTTGTAAAGCATTTGTCGCACACGAGTCCACTAATCACCATCACAATACTCCACCGTGGATCCTCTCTCGTCATCCCCGAGAGGGCCATCCACGATACTCACACTTATCTTGAGGCTTTTAGTAGTATCCATTTACTTGTCTATGAACTGATATAGGTAACCCGAAGTCCTTCTCCGTGGACACGGCTATTTGAATAGATCATATTTAACCTGCAGGGTGTACTTCTTCACACGCTCTCACCACTTATCTTCGTTTACACGACATGTACTCGGCAACCTTCAAGCGGAAGCCCAGCGTGGGTGTCGGCCACACCTACCTAAACACTCAAGTCCCTAGTCCAGTTTATCGCCTATTCGGGTTCCATCCGCAGGAGTCCGCCGAGGTTTCCCATACAGCCCGAACGATGTGTGCGGGGTTCCCGAGATACCAGCGGGCTTTCGGTACAGGCCACGTGCCTACCGCAACACAACCCACCCCTAAGGTCAGCGTTGCGTGCCCCAAAGATGCTACAAACACGAAACTACTTGCAACTCCTGGACTAAGAACAAGGGTGGTTAAGAAGCGAGAGGGTCCATTGGTTTGGGCCCAATGCGTGGTAGTAGCTAGTTCATGGATCACAAACACAGATCTCAGTTCTTAGGATCGGCTTCAATGAAACAACCCACCATGTACTCCTACATGGCCTCTCATCGATACCTTTACCAAATCGTGTTCAACACTTTCACTCTCGAACCAACACAACCTTTCACTCCGGTTCATCATCCCGATGAGCCGGACTGACACAACTCTAAGCATAGCAAGCATAGCATGGTAGGAATCACAAACATGGCTCAATCAACTCCTACACATACTAGTGGGTTTCATCTAGTTCTTGTGGCAATGACAGGTCATGCAAAGGAAGTGGGTTCAACTACCGCAGCACACAACAGTTTGAATCGCGTTGTCTTAATGCAATAAGCGAGAGCGAAGCGAGAACATGGGTTTGTATCGAAATGATCAACGGGTTGCTTGCCCGATGGAACTGGGGTAGGGAACGCCCTTCGATGGGTAGTCGAGGTTATCTTGAGGTAGAACCTATCATGAAAGCACACTAAAGTAAACACACATGACAATATGCAACAATATGATGCATGCTATGACATGGCAATATGGATGTGTGTTGGTCTAATGCAAGTTGAAAGAGCAGGGGATGAACTCATTTGAACCAAGGATTCAAATGATAGCTCATTTGGGTTAGTCCTAATGATGCAATATCTTATTCTGGTTAAACAGCATAGTTAACTTGCTTTAACATGCATGAAACCTGTACCAATGGATAGAATGGATTTTTCTGATAATTTTAATATATAAATCTTTGCAATTGGAGTTATAGAATAAAAGTTATAAGCATTTGAAATTTGAATTATATTCGAATTTACTATATCAAAATAAATCCAGAATTTCATTTATTTCGTCGGCATGAGGTCAGCGTGACGTCAAGGGTCAACGGGTCGTCCAGTCAAACCGGCGATGGGACCCGCATGTCGAGAGTTAGTTTAAACTAATTAACTTTAATTAGAACTAACCTAATTAGTTAACCGTGGGGGTCCACTGTCATTGACTCATAGCGATCAACAGGCCCACCATCAATGGTCGTGTCAACTCGCGGCGTCTAGCCCTTGGCGAGCCAGGCGTGGCGGAGCAAAGTGCTTTTGCACGTTCCGCCACCAAATGGGGCGCTGAAGGCATCTACGTGGAGCTGGAGATGAACCGCAGCTCTTGGTGGAGTTAGGTGGGGTCGGGTGGCGGAGTTGGCGCCGGCGACGAGTTTGGCGGCCGGGCTCGGGTGATCTCGGACTCGTCGCTAGGGGGCAAGGTGAGGCGCGTGGAGTGCAGTGTTGGACTCAGCGCAGCGTGGTGAGTGCGATGGACACGGTGGCGTGGCCGTTGGGTGGCCGAGCCTCGTCGGCGACGAGCTCCATGGCGATGCGTTCGGGTGATCGTGGTTGGGTCGTTGTGGTGCACGAGAAGGAGAGTGGAGAGGATGGGGAGGTAGCCAGGCTCACAGCGGTCTCGAGAGCCGACGAGGTGGTCGGGGACGATCGATCGCGGCGGCGACGGCGAAGGGGATCTCCGCGGCTTCGAGCTCGGTCGAGGTCGGTGAGCTGGGTTCGGGTACTTAGAGCGAGGGACTTAGCTGGCTAGGGGTAGTGGAGTGCGGCGGAGCTCCTGGACATGGTGGGGAGGAGCATGGACGGCGGGGAGCACGACTTCGGCGGTGGCGCGGCGGCGATGGCGTCGGCCAGGTTGGGGGAGAGCGAAAGAGATGAGGCGGGGCGAATGGCGTGTCGGGGTCGGGCGACGACGTGGAGGCCGTCAGAGGCGAGGCGGCGAGGAGGTGAAGCAGGCGGCGGCCAGCTGCGTGGCGCGCCCTGAGCTCGCCGTCGGGCACCTGGCTGCCTGCCTGGCCGAGCCAAGCAGCTCGCTTTGCTCGTCTTGAATCCATTCGTTTGTTGATTGCTTATGCTTCCCATCACAACTTTAAGTTGCAACAAATGGATGTGAAAAGTGCTTTTCTTAATGGTCCCATTAATGAGTTGGTCTATGTCAAGCAACCCCCCGGGTTCGAGGACCCCTACTTTCCGGATCATGTGTATCAACTCGATAAGGCACTCTATGGCCTTAAACAAGCCCCACGTGCGTGGTATGACCACATTACCGAGTTGCTACAAGATCGTGGCTTTGAAGTGGGGCAAATCGATCCCACTCTTTTTACTAAGAAGGTCAATGGGGAGTTGTTTGTATGCCAATTATATGTTGATGATATTATCTTTGGTTCTCCTAACAAAGCTTTCAATGAGGAATTTGCCGCTCTCATGACCTCCAAGTTCAAGATGTCTTCGATGGGAGAGTTGAAGTTCTTCCTTGGTTTCGACATCAAACAAAGAAGAGAAGGAACCTTCATCAACCAAGCCAAATACACTCAAGACATGCTTAAAAGATTCAAGCTAAGTGATGTCAAGCGGCTACTACACCAATGCCTACTAAGTGCCAACTTGACATTGATCCCAATGGTAAAGCGGTGGATCAAAAGGTATATCGCTCCATGATTGGATCTCTGCTTTACCTTTGTGCATCTAGACCGGATATCATGTTGAGTGTGGGTATGTGTGCACGGTTTCAAGCCGCACCGAAGGAAAGTCACTATGTGGCGATCAAGCGAATCTTCGATATTTGGCTCATACCCCAAACTTTGGCTTATGGTACCCAAGAGGAGCAAACTTCAAGCTTGAAGGATTTACGGATTCCGATTGGGCGGGAGACAAAGTGGATAGGAAGTCCACTTCAGGAGGGTGCCAATTTCTTGGTTGCTCTTTGGTAAGTTGGTCTTCCAAAAGCGAGTTGTGTGTCTCTCTCGTCCACCGAGGCGGAGTATGTGGCGGCGGGTAGTTGTTGTGCTCAACTCTTATGGATGAGGCAAACTTTAAAGGAGTACGGTGTCAATTGTGACAAAGTGCCTCTTTGGTGTGATAATGAAAGTGCCATCAAGATTTCTCTCAACCCGTGCAACACTTCAAGACGAAGCACATTGAGATTCGTATCACTTCATCCGGGATCACATTAGGCGAGGAGAGATCGAGCTCAAGTATGTCAACACTCACGATAACCTTGCAGATATCTTCACGAAGCCCTTGGATGAAGCAAGATTTCACGAGTTAAGGCATGAGCTAAATATCATTGATTTGAGCAATGTGGCTTGAACCCGTGCAACTCCCACCACACTTAATGTAATGTCTAGTTTAGGTGTAGGCATGGACATAGGGGGGGTGTTGTTCTAATTAATGAACTCTCCCTCCCCCCTTTATGCATAAAACGATCAACTCTTTCACTTTAGCCATTGTTGATGGCGCTTGTGCTTCAAAGAGGAGTTTTGGTCATGGACCCAAGGATAATTCTTCGCGGTGCCATACCAATTGACTCAAACATAGGTGGCTCCGCCACCGCCTCTCTCGAGAGGCCTGAGCTTGCTCCCTTTTGTGTTGTTTGCTTTGAAGGAGTGGGTTCGGTTCATGGTTCGTGTGTTTTGTTTTGATGGTCTCTATCTTGTCATCGACTTTCATTTCCTTGATTGTATTTTTCTTCATTTTATGCGCCTAGAAGTCATCTCTTTTGGTTGTTGGCGGTACTACCGCTGCGGTAAGCGGCAGTACTACCGCTCTGGCGGTACTATCGCTCTTTGGTAGCGGTACTACCGCTCAAGCGGTACTATCGCTCTCCAACGTGATACTACTACTGGGAGGCGTGGGCGGGGGTTATTTGAGGCGGGGAGTTACTTCTCCCCATACCCATTCGCCGCCCTCTCGCTTTGTCTCTCTCCAAAGAACCGGCGCCTGGAGGGCTCGTGGATCTCCCTCTCCGGCCGTCTTTCTCCATTCCTTTGGTGGAGTCGATCCCCACCCCGTCCTCTTGCCATGGATGCAGTATTGCCCCGTTCTCTTGTTCCTTTTATCTAGGTTTTCAATCTAGCTTCTTAGGGGCATTAGCGGTTGCATCCTTAGATTTTTGGCCAAATCTAGGCTTGAGTAGGATGGAGAAGGCTTCTAGGCTGTTTGGATTAGTGTTTGGTTGGAGTATTTTGAATTTGGTAGGCGGAAGTACCGGATCTGACCACGGTAGTAGGAAACGGCTGTTTCTCGCCCGAAGCGGTACTACCGCTCTCCGGAGCGGATCTTGCCGCTTGAGCGGTACTATCGCTCCCGAGCGGTACTATCGCTTGGAGCGGTACTACCGCTTCAGTGGTCACAGTACTACCGCCTCTACCAAAATCCATCTTACTCCTACCTCTTTGTGATCCTCTTTGTTCGTTCTTGTGGCTTATCCTCGTTTAAATGCAGGTTGTTTGCGTGTTTTGTGTGTGTGGTTCCGGTGATGAGGTTCCTGAGCCTCAAGCTCGTCGTGTCAACCCGGTCGTGCTACGTCCAAGCGCTACCGCACCATCGAGCCTGCCAAGGATCTTGAGTGCTCCACCTCCTCCCCAAATGCGTAAGAAGACTGCGGTCGAGGACAAAGCCGGGAAAACTCTGCCGTAAATGCCACCCAAGGAGTTCGGGCAAGGCGCCGTCAAGAATCCGTATGAGGTCGCCCAAGATCCCACTTTGGTCAACCGTCCGTTCTGGAACAAGTTTCAGTTTGCTATCTATTTTGATGTTCTCAAGGCCAAGAAGAATCTCTATGTCAAAGTGCACTCCATCGACATTGAGCATATGAAGAGTGATCCCGACTACTTTGGTGAAGCTCTTGAGATGTGCACTCACTGAACATTCTCCGGATCATGCAATTCAACAAGGACTTCAATCTCGATCTTGTGGGCCAGTTCTATGCCACGGTTCACCTTGGGACTGATGAGGACAGGACTCGACACGGATGACAAATGGCAAGTTGCTGTCAGTCAAGTGGAAAGCTTTCATGCAGTTGATTGGGGTGGAAGACCTTGGACTTGAGTCTGCTGTCGGCTTTCGCCCCCACCTTCGAGCCACTGCCACTCACAAGCAAGCTCTGTGGCCCCACCGCACTCAAAATCAACCCCGACACAAAGAAGGAGACCTATGAGCTACCCGCCTATCCGGATATACTTCACCGTATCTTCAGAGAGACTCTTTTCCCTCGTGATCGAATCTGGACCAGGTTCACTCTTATCTTGTGGACATGCTTATCTTCTGTCAGCGGGAGAAGGGGCAGAGCACCGGAGAGACCTTGGATATCTCTCATGTTATGTGGTCTGAGCTGGTTTCTGCCATCTCCGAGCGCAAATGCCCGATTTATGGTCCGTTCATTATGCTGCTCATTGAGAAGGCACAGGAGCATGTCTATCCCAAGGAGGCTTTGGAGCTTGGAGACTTGGTCTCTCACGATGTCAAGCGCCCGAGGAAGAAGGATAACCGGGGCACTCAAGCCCCTAAGACTGGTGTTCCGTCATCTGCTGCTGCTATGGAGATGAAGAGGAGACCGAGGCTGAGGATGAAGATGATGACTTCGTGCCCTCTCGGGACAGAGCCATCTTGGGCCCAAGCTCAAGGCCAAGGTCAAGAAGCTCTTCGCATGGAGTCTCACGGTCAATTACATGGTTCACGTGGCGAGAAGAAGGCCCGAGGTCGTCACAAGGAGCTCATCGTCAGTTGGGCGCTACCGTCGAGTGGATCGAGGACCAGCTTCGAGGAGGAGGAGTGGATTCAGAAGACCTTGCCCATGGACCGATTCTCGAGACCGAGCACTTCGGATCGACGACGGTGGTGCCGATGATTCTGCTGGGCTCGATCGTGTGTTCTCGCTTGCTCTCACCGGGTCAGAGTAGCGCTCCCTCTCCTTTTGGTGTCTCGATGCCAAAGGGGAGAGAGCTTAGGATTTATGAGTTGTGTCTCTTTCGTTCGTGTGTCTTGTCTTATTCATGTTTTAGTTGGCTTGCTTTGGTTGGTTTGTCCGTGAGACCTAAGTTCCGTAATTTGAGTCATATGGTGTGAGACATATGCTACCCTTCCCTTCAAATATCATTATCTATGTCTATCTAGCTCATGAGTTGCATGCCTGTCTTGTTATATCTTCTATCTTTGCTCTCATGCTTCATGCTTAGATTTTGGTCTCTAAAATGTAGGGGAGCTTTGATCCAGTATGTGTGCTGTGCAGTCCAAAGCACTTATTTAAATAGCACACATCGAGGGGAGCCCAACTACATGTTAGGACCGTCGGTTTGTAGCTTTCTATATATCATGTTTTTGCAAATCCGTATTGTCATCAATCCACCAAAAGGGGAGATTGTAAGGGCATATTTATTCCCTAGTGGTTTTGGTGATTGATGACAATGCTTTGCGGACTAATCGTAGCGTTAAGTTCCTTGAGAAGATCATCCATTGGCACGAGATGATTTCCTCCCTCGGTGTTTTTATTCAAGACGGTGTAGCTCCTGCGGTTCGTTGTTGGTGGACTAGTTTCAGAGGAGTCACCGTACTATTAAGAGGGGATCGCTTTGGTAAGGCTAGGTGGAATCAACACGTACACATCCTTATCACACCCGTCGCCTTCCCTTTGCATCTTTGGAGCTGCCCCCTCTCTTCCGCTTTGGTTTCGCTACATGCCGGTGGTAGTATCGCGACCTACAATGATAGTACCGCCGAAGCCCACAAGCGGTAGTACCGCCGCTCAGAGCGGTAGTACCGCCCCAGCCGGTAGTACCGCTCCTATGAGCGGTAGTACCGCTCATGAGCTTCGACTACTACCTCGATAGTACCGCGCCTACTACCGCCTCGATTCGAGACGGTGTTTTCTCGTGTCGGGTTTTGCGGCACTAGGTGCGGCGATAGTAGCGGTAGTACCGCCCAAGCGGTAGTACCGCTCTGCTCCCGAGTAGTGCCGCTCTGTGGTAGAGCGGTAGTACCGCTAGGTATGGAGCGGTAGTACCGCCCTAAGCGGTAGTACCGCCTTCCTTAGCGGTAGTACCGCTCTGTCTTGGGCTGTTTAGTGGGGTAACGGTTGGATGTGTTTCCTACTATATAAAGGGTCATCTTCTTCCTTGTTGACCCACCTCTTTTCCCCAAGCTCCATTGCTGCTCAAAGCTCCATTTTCGCCGATCTCTCCTAGCCAATCAAACTTGTTGATTTGCTCGGGATTGGTTGAGAAGGCCTAGATCTACACTTCCACCAAGAGATATTTGATTCCCCACCTATCCCTTATGGATCTTGTTACTCTTGGGTGTTGAGCACCCTAGGCGGTTGAGGTCACCTCGAAGCCATACTCCATTGTGGTGAAGCTTCGTGGGTTTGTTGTTGTTGTTGGGAGCCTCCGGTTGTTGTGGAGTTTGCCCCAACCTTGCTTGTAAAGGTTGATTCGCCGCCTTCAAGGGCACAAATAGTGGAATCACGGCATCTCGCATTGTGTGAGGGCGTGAGGAGAATCTGGTGGCCCTAGTGGCTTCTTGGGGAGCATTGTGCCTCCACACCGCCTAACGGAGACGCATTCCCCTCAAAAGGAAGGAACTTGTAACACATCCTCGTCTCCACGGCTCCACTCTTGGTTATCTCATCCCTTTACTTGTGCTAGCTTATTTGTGTTCTTATCCTTGCTTGCTCGTCTGCTAGTGTTGTTGCATCATATAGGTTGTTCACCTAGTTGCACATCTAGACAACCTTTATTATTGCAAAGTTTAATTTGGCTAAGAAAAGCTTAAAAATTGTTAGTTGCCTATTCACCCCCCCCCCCCTCTAGTCAACCATATCGATCCTTTCACTACGTTCCTCAACAGTGGCATCCGAGCCAGGTTTATGCGTAGATGTTATATGCACGAGTAGAACACAAGTGAGTTGTGGGCGATACAAGTCATCTTGCTTACCAAACATGTCATACTTTGGTCGGGCGGTATTGTTGGATGAAGCGGCCGGACCGACATTACGCAGATGCTTACGCGAGACTGGTTCTACCGATGTGCCTTGCACACAGGTGGCTGGCGGGTGTCAGTTTCTCCAACTTTAGTTGAACCGAGTGTGGCTACGCCCGGTCCTTGTGAAGGTTAAAACAACACTAACTTGACGAAATATCGTTGTGGTTTTGATGCGTAGGTAAGAACGATTCTTGCTCAGTCCATAGCAGCCACGTAAAACTTGCAACAACAAAGTAGAGGACGTCTAACTTGTTTTTGCAGGGCATGTTGTGATGTGATATGGTCAAGGCATGATGCTATATTTTATTGTATGAGATGATCGTGTTTTGTAACAGAGTTATCGGCAACTGGCAGGAGCCTTATGGTTGTCTCTTTATTACATAAGATGCAGGAGCCATGTAATTGCTTTACTTTATCGCTATGCGATAGCAATAGTTGCAAAAGCAATAGCTGGTGAGACGACCATGTGACGACAGGTTGATAAAAGATCAAGATGACGGAGATCATGGTGTCATGCCAGTAACAATGAAGATCATGACAGTACTTTCAAGATGGAGATCAAAAGCACAAGATGATGATGGCCATATCATGTCACATATTTTGATTGCATGTGATGTTTATCTTTTATACATCTAATTTTGCTTAGTTCGATGGTAGCTTTATAAGATGATCTCTCATTAAATTTCAAGGTAAAAGTGTTCTCCCTGAGTATGCATCGTTGCCAAAGTTCATCGTGCCGAGACACCACGTGATGATCGGGTGTGATAAGCTCAACGTTCACCTACAACGGGTGTAAGACAGTTTTGCACACGCAGAATACTCGGGTTAAACTTGACGAGCCTAGCATATGCAGATATGGCCTTGGAACACTGAGACCGAAAGGTCGAGCGTGAATCATATAGTAGATATGATCAACATAGTGATGTTCACCATTGAAAACTACTCCATCTCACGTGATGATAGGTTATGGTTTAGTTGATATGGATCACGTGATCACTTAGATGATTAGAGGGATGTCTATCTAAGTGGGAGTTCTTAAGTAATATGATTAATTGAACTTTAATTTATCATGAACTTAGTCCTGATAGTTTTTTGCAAATAATGTTGTAGATCAATAGCTCGCGTTGTTGCTTCCCTATGTTTTATATATGTTCCTAGAGAAAACTAAGTTGAAATATGATAGTAGCAATGATGCGGACTCGGTCCGTGATGCGAGGTTTATCCTCATTGCTGCACAGAAGAATTATGTCCTTGATGCACCGCTAGGTGACAGACCTATTGCAGGAGCAGATGCAGACATTATGAACATTTGGCTAGCTCAATATGATGACTACTTGATAGTTTAGTGCACCATGCTTAACAACTTAGAATCGGGACTTCAAAGACGTTTTGAACGTCATGGACCATATGAGATGTTCCAGGAGTTGAAGTTAATATTTCAAGCAAATACCCGAGTTGAGAGATATGAAGTCTCCAACAAGTTCTATAGCTAAAAGATGGAGGAGAATTGCTCAAGCGGTGAGCATGTGCTCGATTGTGCGGGTACTACAATCGCTTGAATCAAGTGGGAGTTAATCTTCCAGATAAAATAGTGATTGACAGAATTCTCTAGTCACCATCACTAAGTTAGTAGAACTTCATGATGAACTATAGTATGCAAGGGATGAAGAAAACAATTCCCGAGTTTTTCATGATGATGAAATCGATGAAGGTAGAAATCAAGAAAGAGCATCAAGTGTTGATGATTAACAAGACCACTAGTTTCAAGAAAAGGGCAAAGGGAAAGAAAGGGAACTTCATGTAGAATGGCAAGCAAGTTGTCACTTCCATGAAGAAGCCCAAAGCTAGACTAAAGCCTGGCGGAGTGCTTCTACTTGCAAAGGAAATGGTCCCGAAGCGGAAATGCCCTGAATATTTGGTGGATAAGAAGGATGGCAAAGTGAACAAGGGTATATTTGATATACAGGTTATTGATGTATACCTTATTAGTGTTTATAGTAGCCCCTGGGTATTTGATACTTGTTCGGTTGTTAAAAATTAGTAACTCGAAACAGGAGTTATAGAATAAACAGAGATTAGTTGAGGGTGAAGTGACGATGTGTGTTGGAAGTGGTTCCAAGATTGTTATGATCATCATCGCACACTCCCTATACTTTCGGGATTAGTGTTAAACCTAAATAAATGTTATTTGGCGTTTGCGTTGAGCATGAATATGATTTGATCATGTTTATTGCAATACAATTATTCATTTAAAGTCAGAGGATAATTGTTGTTCTGTTTACATGAATAAAACCTTCGATGGTCATATACCCAATGAAAATAGTTTGTTGGATCTCGATCGTAGTGATACACATATTCATAATATTGAAGCCAAAAGATGCAAAGTTAGTAATGATAGTGCAACTCATTTGTGGCACTGCCGTTTAGGTCATATTGGTGTAAAGCGCATGAAGAAAATCCATGCTGATGGGCTTTTGGAATCACTTGATTATGAATCAGTTGATGCTTGCGAACCATGCCTCATGGGCAACATGACTAAGACTCCGTTCTCCGGAACAATGGAGCGAGCAACAGATTTATTGGAAATCATACATACTGATGTATGTGGTCCGATGAATATTGAGGCTCGCGGCGGGTATCGTTATTTTCTCACCTTCACAGATGATTTGAGCAGATATGGGTATATCTACTTAATGAAACACAAGTCTAAAACATTTGAAAAGTTCAAAGAATTTCAAAGTGAAGTGGAAAATCATTGTAACAAGAAAATAAAGTTTCTACGATCTGATCGTGGAGGAAAATATTTGAGTTACGGGTTTGGCCTTCAACTAAAACAATGTGGAATAGTTTCACAAACTCATGCCACCTGGAACACCATAGTGTAATGGTGTGTCCTAACGTCATAACCGTACTTCATTAGATATGGTGCGATCTATGATGTCTCTTACCGATCTACCACTATCGTTTTGGGGTTATGCATTAGAGATAGCTACATTCACGTTAAATAGGGCACCATCTAAATCCATGGAGATGACACCGTATGAACTGTGGTTTGGCGAGAAACCTAAGCTCTCATTTCTTAAAGTTTGGGATTGCGATGCTTATGTGAAAAGGTTTCAACATGATAAGCTTGAACCCAAATTGGAGAAGTAAATCTTCATAGGATACCCAAAAGGAAACTATTTGGTACACCTTCTATCACAGATCCGAAGGCAAGATCTTTGTTGCTAAAGAATGGATCATTTCTAGAGAAGGAGTTTCTCTCGAAAGAAGTGAGTGAGAGGAAAGTAGAACTTGATGAGGTAACTGTACCTGCTCCCTTATTGGAAAGTAGTTCATCACAGAAACCGGTTCCTGTGACACCTACACCAATTAGTGAGGAAGCTAATGATATTGATCAGAAACTTCAGATCAAGTTACTACCGAAACTCGTAGGTCAACCTGAGTAAGATCCACACCAGAGTGGTACGGTAATCCTATTCTGGAAGTCATGTTACTTGACTATGACGAACCTACGAACTATGAAGAAGCGATGGTGAGCCCAGATTCCGTGAAATGGCTTGAGGCCATGAAATATAAGATGGGATCTATGTATGAGAACAAAGTGTAGGACTTTGGTTGACTTGCCCGATGATCGGCAAGCCATAGAAAATAAATGGATCTTCAAGAGTAAGACGTACGCTGACAGTAGTGTTACTATCTACAAAGTTAGACTTGTCGAAAATGGTTTTGACAAAGTTCAAGGTGTTGACTACGATGAAATTTTCTCACTCGTAGCGATGCTTAAGTCTGTCCGAATCATGTTAGCAAATTGCCACATTTTATGAAATCTGGCAAATGGATGTCAAAACTACATTCCTTAATGGATTTCTTAAAGTAGAGTTGTATATGATACAACTAGAAGGTTTTTTTGATCCTAAAGGTGCTAACGAAATGTGCAAGCTCCAGCGATCCATCTATGGACTGGTGCAAGCATCTCAGAGTTGGAATACACGCTTTGATGAGTTGATCAAAGCATATAGTTTTATACAGACTTGCGGTGAAGCCTGTATTTACAAGAAAGTGAGTGGGAGCACTACAACATTTCTGATAAGTATATGTGAATGACATATTGTTGATCGGAAATAATGTAGAATTTTCTGGAAAGCATAAAGGAGTAGGAGTATTTGAAAGGAGTTTTTTCAAAGAAAGACATCAGTGAAGCTGCTTACATATTGAGCATTAAGATCTATAGAGATAGATCAAAACGCTTGATAAGTTTTTTCAGTGAGTGCATACCTTGACAAGATTTTGAAATAGTTCAAAATGGAACAGTCAAAGAAAGAGTTCTTGCCTGTGTTACAAGGTGTGAAATTGAATAAGACTCAAAACCCGACCACGGCAGAAGATAGAAAGAGAATGAAAGTCATTCCCTATGCCTCAGCCATAGGTTCTATAAAGTATGCCATGCCGTGTACCAGATCTATTGTATACCCTACACTGAGTTTAGCAAGGAAGTACAGTAGTGATCTAGGAGTAGATCACTAGACAGCGGTCAAAATTATCCCTAGTGGAATAAGGATATGTTTCTCGATTATGGAGGTGACAAAAGGTTCGTCGTAAAGGGTTATGTCGATGCAAGTTTTGACACTGATCCAGATGACTCTAAGTATCAATCTAGATACATATTGAAAGTGGGAGCAATTATCTAGAGTAGCTCCGTGCAGAGCATTGTTGACATAGAAATTTGCAAAATACATACGGATCTGAATGTGCCAGACCCGTTGACTAAACTTCTCACACAAGCAAAACATGATCACACCTTAGTAATCTTTGGGTGTTAATCACATAGCGATGTGAAACTAGATTATTGACTCTAGTAAACCCTTTGGGTGTTGGTCACATGACGATGTGAACTATGGGTGTTAATCACATGGTGATGTAAAATATTGGTGTTAAATCACATGGCGATGTGAACTAGATTACTGACTCTAGTGCAAGTGGGAGACTGAAGGAAATATGCCCTAGAGGCAATAATAAAGTTATTATTTATTTCCTTATTTCATGATAATTGTTTATTATTCATGCTAGAATTGTATTAACCGGAAACATGATACATATGTGAATACATAGACAAATAGAGTGTCACTAGTATGCCTCTACTTGACTAGCTCGTTGATCAAAGATGATTATGTTTCCTAGCCATAGACATGAGTTGTCATTTGATTAATGGGATCACATCATTAGGAGAATGATGTGATTGACTTGACCCATTCCATTAGCTTAGCACTTGATCATTTAGTATGTTGCTATTGCTTTCTTCATGACTTATACATGTTCCTATGACTATGAGATTATGCAACTCCCGTTTACCGGAGGAACACGTTGTGTGCTACCAAACGTCACAACGAAACTGGGTGATTATAAAGGTGCTCTACAGGTGTCTCCAAAGGTACTTATTGAGTTGGCGTATTTCGAGATTAGGATTTGTCACTTCGATTGTCGGAGAGGTATCTCTGGGCCCACTCGGTAATACACATCACTATAAGCCTTGCAAGCATTGTAACTAATGAGTTAGTTGCGGGATTATGTATTACGGAACGAGTAAAGAGACTTGCCAGTAACGAGATTGAACTAGGTATTGAGATACCGACAATCGAATCTCGGGCAAGTAACATACCGATGACAAAGGGAACAACGTATGTTGTTATGCGGTTTGACAGATAAGGATCTTCGTAGAATATGTAGGAACCAATATGAGCATCCAGGTTCCGCTATTGGTTATTGATTGGTTATTGACCGGAGACGTGTCTCTGTCATGTCTACATAGTTCTCGAACCCGTAGGGTCCGCACGCTTAAGTTTGGTGACGATCGGTATTATGAGTTATTGTGTTTTGATGTACCGAAGGTAGTTTGGAGTCCCTGATATGATCACGGACATGATGAGGAGTCTCGAAATGGTCGAGACGTAAAGATCGATATATTGGACGACTATATTCGGACACCGGAAGTTTCCGAGTGGTTTCGGAGAAAACCGAAGTGCCGGGGGGTTACCGGAACCCCCCGAGGAGTTAATTGGGCCTCATGGGCCTTAGTGGGAGAAGAGGAGGGGCGGCCAGGGCAGCTGCGCGCCTCCTCCCCCTCTAGTCCAAATTGGACAAGGAGGGGGGGGGGGCTTTTTCCTTCTCCTCCTCTCTCCCTTCCTTCCCTCTCCTACTCCAACAAGGAAAAGGAGGAGTCCTACTCTCGATGGGAGTAGGACTCCCCCCTTGGAGCGCCCTCCTCCTGGCCGCCCGCCTCCTCCCTTGCTTCTTTATATACGGGGGCACCTCTATACACACAAGTTGATCTGTTGATCTATTCCAGCCGTGTGCGGTGCCCCCCTCCACCATATTCCACCTCGGTCATATCGTAGCGGTGCTTAGGCGAAACCCTGCGTCGGTAGCAACATCATCACCGTCATCACCCCGTCGTGCTGACGGAACTCTCCCGTGAAGCTCTGCTGGATCGGAGTTCGCGGGACGTCATCGAGCTGAACGTGTGCTGAACTCAAAGGTGACGTACGTTCGGTACTTGGATCGGTCGGATCGTGAAGACGTACGACTACATCAACCACGTTGTGCTAATGCTTCCGCTTTCAGTCTACGAGGGTACGTGGACAACACTCTCCCCTCTCGTTGCTATGCATTACCATGATCCTGCGTGTGCGTAGGAATTTTTTTGAAGTTACTACGTTCCCCAACATTTGGAGCATGCATGTGTTCATGATATGTCTTAGTGGCAATCATGCATGATGATATTTTCTAAATGTGTTTATGAATAATTATGGTCCTTGGACGTTATTAATGACATGTATCAACAAGTATGCGACTTGTTTATGAGACTATGCATTGTATAATCATTGTCATAAATGGTCCCTAGTCGCTTCGGTAATGAGGACGAGGCCCTTGAGATGGAGCTTCGGAATCGCAATGAGTTTTGCAAGAAGTCTGAGGAGGACGTTGTGTAGCATCAAAACTCGTTGTTCGACACGTCCGCTCAACTCAGAGGCGCAAGAGCATCTCGTGCATATGGAGGCTGTCGCGAGACGTATGCATATGCGGGCTTCATTCTTGTATAGCTTGTGGAGCTTGTGTGTCCTTATTTTTTTTATTTTTGTCGCATTCCTATGAGGAACCAACGCTTCTTTGGGACCTGGACGGAGTTCTCATGCGGCTCCAGGTTAACTTTAATTTGGGCCGGACTAGTAGTTTCAGGTGGGAAGTGCAGTCTCCATCCTCCGGGACTTCAAACTAAATTAGGGCCTGTTTGGTTTTAAATAAGTCATCAACTTATAAGTCGAAAAATAAAAAAAATGATTTATTTTGCCAAACAAATCTGACTTATAAGTCATCCCAACTTATAAGTCATAAGTTGCTCCACCCCAACTTAAAACTTATAAGTCATCCCCTTTTGCGTGGGTCCCACCATCTGCATGATGTTAATTGGTGTGGAAAGGTGTGTTAGGTGACTTATAAGTCAGTTGACAACCAAACAGACATGACTTATAAGTCATTAGTTTTAAGTTACCTAACTTATAAGTCGGGTAACTTATTAAAACCAAACAGGCCCTTAAAGTCAAGACCGGATCAAACAAGTTCACGTGCTCGAAATCCATATTGTATTCTTTTAGAGCCTCTTTGATTCACATGATTCTAAAAATACAACAAGAAACACACATATGATTGAAATGCCATTTTCATCTTAGTCCTGGATGATTTGGGATTGTTTGTGGAAAAATAAAAGAGTTTTTTCAAAGAGTTTTGAGTGGATGGTAGAAACTCAATAGGAAGTGGTTAAGGAAAATCTTAGGAAAAATTCCTATAAAATTTAATTCAATCATACTATGAATCAAACACAAACGTAGGATTTTTTAAAAGGATTCTAATCCTCTAAATTTCTAAGTAAATAATCAAAGGAGCCCTTGGAGGAATAAGTCTTGCCTATGTAGTTTACCTTCTTCTCTCGCAAGAAAGGACAGAACAGAGTCTCAGTGGCCGTGCTGGACTGCGAAAGTAAACAGCATACGCACCGGAACTCCCAAAGCGAAAGCCTCTCTCACCGGCGACGACGCGCACCAGCACCGATGGCCCGCTACGACCGAGCGATCACCGTCTTCTCCCCCGACGGCCACCTCTTCCAGGTTGAGTACGCCCTCGAGGCCGTCCGCAAGGGCAACGCCGCCGTCGGCGTCCGAGGCGTCGACACCGTCGTCCTCGGTGTCGAGAAGAAGTCCACCCCCAAGCTCCAGGACTCCAGGTAGGCGACCTAACCCGCCCGTTCCTCCCTCCCCGCGCGTGCGCCGCGGGATCGACCGGATCTCGTGGTTTTCTAACCGGAAATCCCCCCTCCCTCGAATTTCCCAGGTCCGTGCGCAAGATCGCGAGCCTGGACACCCACATCGCGCTGGCCTGCGCGGGTCTCAAGGCGGACGCGCGCGTGCTGATCAACCGGGCGCGCGTCGAGTGCCAGAGCCACCGCCTCACCGTCGAGGACCCCGTCACTGTCGAGTACATCACGCGCTACATCGCCGGCCTGCAGCAGAAGTACACGCAGAGCGGAGGGGTGCGCCCGTTCGGGCTCTCCACGCTTATAGTTGGCTTCGACCCCTATACTGAGAAGCCGGCGCTGTACCAGACCGACCCCTCCGGCACCTTCTCCGCCTGGAAGGCCAACGCCACCGGCCGCAACTCCAACTCCATGCGCGAGTTCCTTGAGAAGAATTACAAGGAGACGTCCGGCAAGGAGACCATCAAGCTTACCATCCGAGCCCTCCTTGAGGTATACTACGTAGCTCACAACAAATTATCATATCCGACCAGGAGCTAGAATCATACTGCCATTTTATTGTATTTTTGTTAAATGTGCGAGAAGCAGAATACCAATAATTGTGTCAATCCAAAAAATGGTAATGGCTCATCTGAGGACAGATGCTCTAAGAGATGCCAAATGGACTATGGAGAGTAATTAGCATAGGAGAAGGGCACACTGTCAAAAAAACTAACCATATGAGGATGACACATTTTCATTCTTTTGAATGACAATATCTCAATTGACTGATTAATTGCCGCACCATGCGGTGCTGACAATGGAACTTAGCTGCCCTTACTCAAGGTGTCAGTGGAATGCTCATGTCTAGAGTTTCTGTGTGTTCTTTTGTTTTATCAACAAGCGAAGTGCTTGGTGTTAGTCATGCTTTACTGGTTATAGAACTCACTTTTAATACAAACTTAGGTCAGTTTCCTGATGCTTGTTGCATTCAAAATATTATATCAGTAACTGCTCATGTGAAGATTTTTTTAAAATTATATCAGTAACTTAGGTCAGTTTCCTGATGCTTGTTCTAACATATGACAAATGGGGGAGGAATTTATTTTAATTCTTTCAAGTGATTATATGCCAATTGACTGATCTAATTGGAATGCTCATGTCTAGAGTTTATGTGCATTCTCTTTGCTCAGCCAGCAAAGTGCTTGTTGTTAGTCATGGTTTACTTGTTATAAAGCTCACTTTAGTACAAAGCTAGATCAAGTTCCTACATCTGTTTCTATCGACTGCATTCAAATCGCAATGAAACTAAAATTGAGTGAGATAGGAGTGACTCTCACGTGTGCTTGCCACTTTAGGGTGATACTTGTTCGTCTGTACTGTACTAACAAGAGTACATGCTCATAGGCGTCGTCTGTTGTTTTGCTCCTGCAGTCTCAGCAACTTGCAATGCCAATTTCATCTGCACTTGTATTGTATGTTATTGCAAGTACTCCCTCTGAGTGGCCTAAAACATCTTATAAAACTTTAAAGAGGGAGTATTTGAGTATAATTATCTTTCAAAAGTTGGTTCTGTCATGTCAATAGTCTAAGAACATTGACAACCGGACGCCCCATGTCCGCCCCAAACGCCCGGTCGGCCTGTCCGGTCACTGCCTGGACAGAAAGAAGCCACACCGGCCTCCTCAAACGCAGCCAAAACGTCAGAGTTGTCCGGCGACCCCCATACCCAGCCCATATGTGGGGCAGTTATGGGAAGGCCCAGATGTGTCTGGACACCGCCGCCATGTCAGACCGGCCCACTATGGCCCACACCGTCCCCACAAATACCTCAGCCGGACGATCGAACCCTAGTCAAACCTCACTCTCTTGACCTCTCCTCTCCACTGCCGTCTCCTCCCCTTCCTCTCTCCACCCTATCCCCTCCCCTCCGCCATGGCCGGGAACGGATCCGGCAGCGATTCCGACGAGATCGACTGGGCGACGCTCGCTGTGGACTCCTCGAGCTCGTCCGTGCCGGACGACGAGGAGCTAGCACTCCGCATTACCCTCCGCCACTCGCGGATGGACCGGAGCGGGAGCTCCTCCTCGCCGGTGTCGCCGGCGGCCCGGGTGGGTAGTTGCAGCTCCGCGCTCCGCCGCCGCACGACGCGGTCCGTGCCTTCCCCGGTTAGGCGGTAGGGCGATCAGTGGCGCCGGCACCGCCAGAAGCTGCTCCTCTTGGTCGGTGCTGGCTGCTCGTGCCTGCAAGGCAGTTGGAGTCTGAGGGCCACGCGTATCACTGCAGAGGGCCGCGTAGGCCACCTCCATCTGCTTTGTCTGTGGGTCTTGCAGATCTACGCCAGAGCCGCCAGCGACGACAACGAGGCCCTCTGTGATGCCATGCGCCGCTCGTACACCTCGGCAGAGACGGACGCCCGTCAACAGCGCCGCAAAATGCGGTGGTGTTCCGCATCGGGCTCAAGGAGTTCGAGAGGTTGGCGAGGCAGGGAGCAGCCCCGCGTCGCCTGTCGCATGACGTTGATCATCTCCTCCTCGTCCTCCTCGGACCGTGGCACGACCGACGACGACGCTCCATCCACCGCCAACGCCTATATGCCTATCTACGTCGGATTGCTATGTTCTATGATAATCTACGTAGCTTGCATGCTTTTGTATGGATTGGGGACGGACAAATATGGGGTGTGGTTGTGGACTGGGACAAATGTGGGCTGCTCGGTCACTGTCCGCGTACGTGCCCGGACACGTCCGCAGGCGTATAGGGCCCCAAATTAGGCAGCCACGGTTGTAGATGCTCTAATTACTTGTGTACGTCAAATCTTGAAAACTTGGCTGTGCTTTGCAAATTTCCTTGTTGCTTTTGTATAGCATACAGAGGATGTAACTGTGTTGACTCTGTATTGTTGCTTTTGTACTTGTGTATCATTGCATAGTATGTAATTGGCATGCTTTGTGACTCATTTAGTGAAACAAAGCTACTCCCTCTGTCCTATAATATAAGATGTTATTACAACTAATGTACTCATATATTGGTTGTCATAACATCTTATATTCTGGTACTGAGGGAGTATTGGCTGGCAGGGGTTACCCAGAAGTACTGTAGCGCATATAAGATGTATAACTGTGTAGTCTTTGTAGTATCTTTAGAGGCGAAAATTGCTTTTGGAGGCCGAGCTCCATGGAGGCCTCCTTTTGCAAAATTCAAAATTCATCAGAATTCAATTTTTTACATTTCAAAAAATTCTGAAAAAATACAGATATACATGAAGGCAGAATGTGCATGTGTGTAAATTTTCAGAACAAAATATGTTGAAATGAGGGCTGTGCAAAAGAAAAATCTGGGCCTTTTTAACACATGATACTCCCTCCGTAAAGAAATATAAGAGTGTTTAGATCACTAAAGCCCAGAAATTTGTCTTTTTTGTACAGGTTGCATTTCAAGATATTTCATCCTGAATTTTTACACACATATACATTTCATCCTTGTATACTAGCATTTAGATTTTTTTGAAGCCGGGAAGTTTGAATTTTGATTTTTTCAAAAATAAAGGGCTACATGGAGCTCGGTCACCAAAAGGCCCTACTCCTTTAGAGGCAAATGCATATCTGCCATCCCAAAAAATGTGTACCGGATAGGTGACATTTTCCATCTCTGATAGGGACAGAGATAATATGTCTGGGGCAGCCATGCCTGTTGCGGTGTTGCCCCAGAGAATCCATGTAAATCCTAATGGGAAGTGCAAACATTACATGAGAATGCAGTGTTTAACCTGGATTAGCTCTAGGCTTTCGCTGGCTCTGCCTAGCATATTCTTAAGTTAACATGACAATTGACACAATTAATCCCATGTTTAAATGCATATCCTCTTGTATCTTCAGAATAAATCTTTGGTTTGTCTTCTATTGATAATTGTCTCTATGACACTGATTTGATCTCCCCCTTCTCTGTAGATTGCCGAGAGTGGCATATCCTCTTGTATCTTCAGCTTAAATCTGTGTTGAATAATATCTCAAGTTTTTCCATCTAAGATAACATCTCAAATTAACATCATAATTTATCACAATTAATCATATGTTGAAATGCATATCCTCTTGTATCTTCAGCCTAGCCTGAATATTTGGTTTGTCTTCCATTTATATTGGCGCAATAACACTGAATTGATCTCCCCCCTTCTCTGTAGGTTGTCGAGAGTGGTGGCAAGAACATTGAGATTGCTGTGATGACGCACAAAGATGGTCTTCGCCAGCTTGAGGAAGAGGAGATCGATGAGTATGTTGCTGAGATTGAAGCAGAGAAGGTCGCTGCTGAGGCTGCGAAGAAGGGTGGCCCGAAAGACACATAATGTACTAATGATTTAGCACAGTCGCGGCACATGGCTCCTCTAGCTCTGTTTATGTTCACAGCTTGTCTGCTTGTTTTGACTGTTTCCGAAGAACTTGTTTGGCCGAGGGTGGTTTATTTGTTGCCGAGGGAGGTGCTTGGACTAATGGGCTTGATCCCGTCATGTTGCGGGAAGGCCGTAGAAGGCGTTGCACATTGGAGCCTTGGAGCTAGCTGAAGGATTGGAACCGCTCAAAAAAAGAAAAAAAAGCTGAGGGATTGGAGCAGCAAGGGCTGGTGTATACGGAACTTCTTTTTTCTTTCGGAAATGTTAACGCCCATACGTGTGGTCGTTTGCACATCGCCCACACGCCTCCACCACCACTCATTTTGCCACGTATGAATAGATGACATCAACAGATTTTTTTTTGGTTTTCGGCTTAAAATGTTGTATCTCCTAAATAAATAAACGAATTAAAAATCTGTTTTCACCATTAAATCCGTCTCGACGAGATCTTCAAAACTAGACCCCATGTTGATATGTTTCGATGAATTTTTTTTTGTCAGAAGTTGCCATGATATTTACACTGCAGTTGACATAGGGTTTAAACTAAAGTTGCCATGTGGCAATTTTAGTTTGTAGATCATGGCAATTTTAGTATTTTGATGATGGCAACTCCAGTACTTTGACCATGAAAATTATTTTTTGTATGGACCAGGGCAATTTTACGTGCATGTATCATGGCAATTTTAGTTTATGGTTCATGGCAAGTCTAGTTTCTTAATTCCCCGTTTTATAAATGTCAAAATTTACTTTTAAATGTAGAAGAAAATAGATGAAACATATCATGGCAACTTAGTGTAAACATCATGGCAATTCATATGACATGGTAACTTTTAATCCAAAAAAATTTCATCAAAACATATCAACATGGGATCTAGTTTCGAAGATCTCATCGCCAGGATAATTTAGTGGTGAAAACGGATTTTCAATCGGATTTTTCGTTTAAGAGATAAAACATTTTAAAAACTGAAAATCCAAAAAAATTCCTACATGCATGCATGCGATGACGTGGCAATCTGTTTACATTAAAGACGTGTGATGCGTCTTCCAACTGCTACACGTGTGGCAGTTAGTGCGACCCTTTTCTTTACTTTTCCTTAAAAATATACTAGTTTCATACCGACACTAGGTGTGAAGTATTTTTTTTTCTTAAAAAGATCCACGCTACAGGTTCAAGGGTAAAAAAGATTACTGCAACGGGCGTATGTACGAGGCAATGAGAACGCCACATAGCAACCACCTAGTTAGTTGCCGTTTGTTTAACAAACAGGAATTGTGTGTTCTTTCCAAAGAAGCAACACAGAAAACATGATCCCATCGGAAGCCTTTGCTATTGCTAGACCAAGAAACTCCAAAGATATGAGATGGATAAGAAGCAAGGCCACCGCCCCAACGTCAGCAGCTATAGGTGACCAACCAACCATCACCCACTCCCATGCATGTCATGTCACCCGGGCCCCGCGCCGCAAGGAGAACACGACAGGAAACGGAAAGGAAAACAAACACCAGCCACATGCAGCCTACCTAATTCAGCTCGGCCAGTTGCGCCTGTCGTTATTACTCCCACTGATTGAATACTACTCTCTCTGTTTTTAAATATTTGTCTTTTTAGAGATTTCAAATAAACTATCACATACGGATGTATATAAATATATTTCAGAGTATAGATTCATTCATTTTGCTCCATATGTAGTCACTTGTTAAAATCTCTAAAAAAATAAATATTTAGAAACGGAGGGAGTGCATGATAACCATTACCGTCGCCATCGCGGACGACATCAAGCACGAAATTGGCCGATCCCATCACAAACCGCCAAGAATCTACACCTGGTTTATTTTCATCCTCATACGGTATCGGATTATCAAACTAATTAAGCACGGAATATTCTCGCGCACGTAGCTGAGTAAGCGTGAGATCAACTGTCATTTTTGTATGCGGTTTGGTCGAGCAAGGAAGGAAGCAAGCGCCTTTACGGCGGTGACGGGGCAGGGATAAGCATTGCCGGTAGTAGCGCAGAGCCGGAGAAGATAAGGAGGTGATCCAGTGACTGGGTCGGATGAAAGGTATCCAGGTTGGTAGCTGGTGTGGTTGCCATCGTTGTAAAGCCGCTGTATGTATGCGTCGGCGTCGCCACTGGATTCGAATGGGATCAATGCACACACTCTGGTGGAGCCAGACATGTCCATTTCTGTGTTTACAGTAGACACATACATCAGTTGCCTATCAGTAGTGTTTGTTTCTTTTCTGAGAATACCCAAAGGATCTATCTATAACTCCACCGCAAAATGTAAAGATCTGTTTATAACTCCACCGCAAAAAAGTAAATTTATAAGGCATGCTAAGTTGCTATGTGGTTCTAAAAGCTTGGTATTATCCTGATGGGCGCCTTGAGGATACGTTTTTTCCCGGTAGTGCTTCGGCATCTTGGTAGGGCATCCAACACGGCCTCGGACTTCTGAAGAAAGGGCTGATTGGTGCGTTGCTAATGGCGAAAATACCCACATTTGGTGAGATAGGTGGCCACCGAGGGAGCATGGAGGGAATCTCATCACATCGTAGGGCACGTGCCGGCTGAGACGAGTGACAGATCTTCTTGATGAGCGCGGGGCATGGCGGCTGGACCTTCTTCGTCGACACATCCTCCCAGTCGCATTGGCGTCATCACATGCATCCGGGCTTGCCCCCGTGGCTTCAACGACACTCTCGCTTGGGCGCCAGAGAAGAATGACATCTTTACCGTTCGTTCGACATACTGCCTAGCCATGGACAAGCGCGAGCGCTCATCGGCTTGGGCCACGAGCAAGGCGTTGGATGGTCGTCGCACCATCTGGAAGATCATATGGGGGTGCCTTGCCCTCCTAAGGTACGCGTCTTTGCATGGCGGCTCGCGACTAACTCTCTGGCCACTTGGTCCAACAAATGTTCTCGTCACTTGGAACCATCTAACATATGTTGTGGAATGGAATGCGAGGATGGCTTCCATACTATGTGTAGGTGCCTTCGTGCGGTGGACCTATGGCGTGCCATGGCACAGGATTGGCCGCTGCCAGATATCAGCTCTGTTTGCAACACAGGCCCGGAGTGGCTGTTCGAGGTGTTGGAGCCGTTCACCGACACCTCACAATGGCTCTACTGATGACTATGTGGCGCTCATGGCATATGTCCGAAATGAGATCACACATGAGAAGGAGGTCCCACCAACCGAGGCATCATGAAGGGCCATATCGTTTTTTCATCTTGCCGCCACATGTTCACATGCAATAATGCACTAGCAGCTAAACTTGAAGCATGCAGAGAAGGGGTTGCCCTTGCTATGGAGTGGAGCTCAGCACCATTCATCCTCGAGACGGACTGCTCAGAGGCTGCTGCTATGCTCACGCACAAGTCTACAGAGCGGTCACCAAATGCAGGCCTTGTTCATGAGATTAAAGCGAGTATTTATGGTGGAAGAGAAGTAAAGGTTAGAGCCATTAGGAGGGAGAGTAATCAAGTTAGTAACGAGCTAGCTAGAATAGGATGTGCCTATGTTAAAACTGTCGTTTGGCTTCGATGTGCACATGAGAAGTGAAGGTTAGAGCCATTAGGAGGGAGAGTAATCAAGTTAGTAACAAACTAGCTAGAATGGGACGTGTCTGTGTTAAAACAGCCGTTTGGCTACGATCTGTGAAGGAAATATGCCCTAGAGGCAATAATAAAGTTGTTATTTATATTTCCTTATATTATGATAAATGTTTATTATTCATGCTAGAATTGTATTAACCGGAAACTTGATACATGTGTGGATACATAGACAAAACACCGTGTCCCCAGTAAGCCTCTACTAGACTAGCTCGTTAATCAAAGATGGTTAAGTTTTCTAACCATAGACATGTGTTGTCATTTGATAAACGGGATCACATCATTAGGAGAATGATGTAATGGACAAGACACATCCGTTAGCTTAGCATAATGATCGTTAAGTTTTATTGCTATTGTTTTCTTCATGTCATATACATATTCCTTTGACTATGAGATTATGCAACTCCCGGATACCGGAGGAATACCTTGTGTGCTATCAAACGTCACAACGTAACTGGGTGATTATAAAGATGCTCTACAGGTATCTCCGAAGGTGTTTGTTGGGTTGGCATAGATCAAGGTTAGGATTTGTCATTCCGAGTATCGGAGAGGTGTCTCTGGGCCCTCTCGGTAATGCACATCATAATAAGCCTTGCAAGCAATGTGACTAATGAGTTAGTTCCGGGATGATGCATTACAGAACGAGTAAAGAGACTCGCCAGTAATGAGATTGAACTAGGTATGAAGATACCGACGATCGAATCTCGGGCAAGTAACATACCGATGACAAAGGGAATAACGTATGTTGTCATTACGGTACGACCGATAAAGATCTTCGTAGAATATGTGGGAACCAATATGAGCATCCAGGTTCCGCTATTGGGTATTGAATGGAGAGGTGTCTCGGTCATGTCTACATAGTTCTCTAACCCGTAGGGTCCGCATGCTTAACGTTCGATGATGATTTTGTATTATACGAGTTATGTGATTTGGTGACGGATTGTTGTTCGGAGTCCGGATTAGATCACAGACATGGCGAGGAGTCTCGAAATGGTCAAGAGGTAAAGATTCATATATAGGACGATGATATTCGGACACCGGAAGTGTTCTGGGGGTACCGGGTACATATCGGGTCACCGGAAGGGGTTCCGGGCATCCCCCTGCAATTACATGGGCCTAATGGGCCAAGAAGGGGACAGACCAGCCCCTAGGGGGCTGGTGCGCCCCATTAGGCCAAAAAAGGGGGGAAGGAAAGAGGGGAAGAGAGAAAGGAAGGGGAGCAATTCGGCCTCCCCCTTCCTTCTCTCCTCCCTCCTCCTTCCTTCCCCCTCCGGATGAATATGGAAGGGGGAGGCCAAATTGGGAGGCGCCCAAGTAGGATTCCTCCTACTTGGGGCGCCCCCTTGGCTGCCTCTCCTCCCCTCTAACCTATATATATGAGGGGGGCACCGCTAGAACACACAACATTGATTCCTAGCCGTGTGCGGCGCCCCTCTCCACAGTTTACGCCTCCGGTCATATTCACGTAATGCTTAGGCGAAGCCCTGTGCGGATTACTTCACCATCACCGTCACCATGCCGTCATGCTGATGGAACTCTCCCTCGACACTTTGTTGGATCAAGAGTTTGAGGGACGTCATCGAGCTGAACGTGTGCAGAACTCGGAGGTGCGTACGTTCGGTGCTAGATCGGTCGGAACGAGAAGAAGTTCGACTACATCAACAGTGTTGTCAAACGCTTCCGCTTTAGGTCTACGAGGGTACGTGGACACACTCTCCACTTCTTGTTGCTATGCATCTCCTAGATAGATCTCGCGTGAGCGTAGTAAATGTTTCGGAATTGCATGCTACGTTTCCCAACAGTGGTATCAGAGCCAGGTCTATGCTTAGATGATATGCACGAGCAAAACACAAAGAGCTGTGGGCGGTGATAATCATACTGCTTAGCACCAATGTCTTATTTTGATTCGGCGGTATTGTTGGATGAAGCGGCCCGGACCAACCTTACATGACCACGTTCATGAGACCGGTTCCACCGACAGACATGCAACTAGTTTTGCATAAAGGTGGCTGGCGGGTGTCTGTTTCTCCAACTTTAGTTGAATCGAATTTGGCTGCGGCCGGTCCTCGTTGAAGGTTAAAATAGCAAACTTGATAAATCACCGTTGTGGTTTTGATGCGTAGGTAAGAACGGTTCTTACTGGAAGTCCGTAGCAGCCACGTAAAACTTGCAACAACAAAGTAGAGGGCGTCTAACTTTTTTTTGCAGGGCATGTTGTGGTGTGATATGTTCAAGACATGATGTGATATACGTCATTATATGATATGATCATTTTTTGTAGAAGTTATCGGCAACTGGCAGGAGCCTTATGGTTGTCGCTTTATTGTCTGAAATGCAAACGCCATGTAATTGCTTTACTTTATCACTATGCGTTAGTGATAGTTGTAGAAGCAATAGTTGGCGAGACGACCGCGACGTTACGATGGAGATCAAGATGTCAAGCCGGTGATGATGGAAATCATGACGGTGCTTTGGAGATGGAGATCAAAGGCACAAAATGATGATGGCCATACCATGTCACATATTTTGATTGCATGTGATGTTTATCTTTTATCCATCTTATTTTGCTTAGTACGATAGTAGCATTATAAGATGGTCCCTTACAAAAATTTCAAGGTATAGTGTTCTCGCTAACTATGCACCGTTAAGACAGTTCGTCGTGCTGAGACACCACGTGATGATCAGGTGTGATAAGCTCTACGTTCACACACAATGGGTGCAAGACAGTTTTGCACATGCGGAATACTTGGGTTAAACTTGACGAGCCTAGCATGTACAGAAATGGCCTCGGAACACTGGAGACCGAAAGGTCGAACGTGAATCATATAGTAGATATGATCAACATAGAGATGTTCACCATTGAAGACTACTCCATCTCACGTGATGATCGGACATGGTTTAGTTAATATGGATCATGTGATCATTTAGATGACTCGAGGGATGTCTTTCTAAGTAGGAGTTCTTAAGTAATATGATTAATTGAACTTAATTTATAATGAACTTAGTCCTGATAGTTTTTGCATATCTATGTTGTAGATCAATGGCCCATGCTACCGTTCCCTTTAATTTTAATGCGTTCCTAGAGAAAACTAAGTTTAAAGATAATGGTAGCAACTACACAGACTGGTCTGTAACTTGAGAATTATCCTCATTGCTGCACAGAAGAATTATGCTCTGATGCACCGCTAGGTGTGCCACCCCCATTAACTACAGACGTTGTGAATGCCTGGCAGTCGCGTGTTGATGACTACTCAATAGTTTAGTCTGCCATGCTTTACGGCTTAGAATCGGGACTTCAAAGGCGTTTTGAACGTCATGGACCATATGAGATGTTCCAGGAGTTGAAGTTAATATTTCAAGCAAATACCCGAGTTGAGAGATATGAAGTCTCCAACAAGTTCTATAGCTGCAAGATGGAGGAGAACCATTCTGTCAGTGAACACATACTCAGAATGTCTGGGTATCATAACCACCTGGCTCAGTTGGGAGTTAATCTTCCAGATGATAGTGTTATGGACAGAGTTCTTCAATCACTGTCACCAAGCTACAAAGGCTTCGTGATGAACTATAATATGCAAGGGATGGATAAGACAATTCCCGACCTCTTCGTTATGCTCAAAACTGTGGAGGTAGAAATCAAGAATGAGCATCAAGTGTTGATGGTTAACAAGACCACTAGTTTCAAGAAAAAGGGCAAAGGAAAGAAGGGGAGCTTCAAGAAGAATGGCAAGCAAGTTGCCACTCCCGGGAAGAAGCCCAAGTATGGACCTAAGCCTGAAACTGAGTGCTTCTACTGCAAAGGGATTGGTCACTGGAAGCGGAACTGCCCCAAGTATTTAGTGGATAAGAAGGATGGCAAAGTGAAGAAAGGTATATTTGATATACATGTTATTGATGTGTACCTTACTAATGCTCGTAGTAGTACCTGGGTATTTGATACCGGTTCAGTTGCTCATATTTGTAACTTGAAACAAGGGTTACGGATTAAACGAAGATTGGCTAAGGACGAGGTGACGATGCACGTCGGGAATGGTTCCAAGGTCGATGTGATCGCCGTCGGCACGCTACCTCTACATCTACCGCCGAGAGTAGTTTTAGACCTGAATAATTGTTATTTGGTGCCAGCGTTGAGCATGAACATTATATTTGGATCTTGTTTGATGCGAGACGGTTATTCATTTAAATCGGAGAATAATGGCCATTCTATTTATATGAGTAATATATTTTATGGTCATGAACCCTTGAAGAGTGGTCTATTTTTGTTGAATCTCGATCATGGTGATACACATATTCATAATATTGATTCCAAAAGATGCAAAGTTGATAATGGTAGTGCAACATATTTGTGGCACTACCGTTTAGGTCATATTGGTATAAAGCGCATGAAGATACCCCATGTGGATGGACTTCCGGAATCAGTTGATTATGAATCACTTGATGGTTGCGAACCATGCCTCATGGGCAAGATGACTAAGACTCTGTTCTTTGGAACAATGGAGCGAGCCACTGACTTATTCGAAATAATACATACCGATGTATGCGGTCCGATGAGTGTCGAGGCTCGCGGCGGGTATCGTTTTTTCTAACCTTCACAGATGATTTGAGAAGATATGGGTATATCTACTTAATGAAACACAAGTCTGAAACATTTGAAAAGTTCAAAGAATTTAAGAATGAAGTGGAGAATCATCGTAATAAGAAAATAAAGTTTCTACGATCTGATCGTGGAGGCGAATATTTGAGTTACGAGTTTGGTCTTCATTTCAAACAATGTGGAATAGTTTCACAACTCACGCCTCCTGGAACACCACAGCGTAATGGTGTGTCCGGACGTCGTAACCGTACTTTATTATATATGGTGCAATCTATGATGTCTCTTACCGATTTACCACTATCTTTTCGGGGTTATGCATTAGAGACAGCTGCATTCACGTTAAATAGGGCACCGTCTAAATCCGTTGAGACAACACCGTATGAACTGTGGTTTGGCAAGAAACCTAAGCTGTCGTTTCTTAAAGTTTAGGGTTGCGATGTTTATGTGAAAAAAGCTTCAGCCTGATAAGCTCGAACCCAAATTGGAGAAGTGCATCTTCATAGGATACCCAAAAGAAACTATTGGGTACACCTTCTATCACAAATCCGAAGGCAAGATCTTTGTTACTAAGAATAAATCCTTTCTAGAGAAGGAGTTTCTCTCGAAAGAAGTGAGTGGGAGGAAAGTAGAACTTGATGAGGTAATTGTACCTTTTCTCAAATTGGAAAGTAGCTCATCACAGAAAACCGTTCCCGTGATGCCTACACCAACTAGAGAGGAAGCTAATGATAATGATCATGAAACTTCGGATCAAGTTACTACCGAACCTCATAGTTCAACCAGAGCATGTTCCGCACCAGGGTGGTACAGTAACCCTGTTCTGGAAGTCATGTTACTAGACCATGATGAACCTACGAACTATGAGGAAGAGATGATGAGCCCAGATTCCGCAAAATGGCTTGAGGCCACGAAATTTGAGATAGGATCCATGTATGATAACAAAGTATGTACTTTGGTTGACTTGCCCGATGATCGGCGAGCCATAGATAATAAATGGATCTTCAAGAAGAAGACTGACGTCGATGGTAATGTTACTGTCTACAAAGCTCAACTTGTCGCGAAAGGTTTTCGACAAGTTCAAGGAGTTGACTATGATGAGACTTTCTCACCCGTAGCGATGCTTAAGTCCGTCCGAATCATGTTAGCAATTGCCGCATTTTATGATTATTAAATCTGGCAAATGGATGTCAAAACTGCATTCCTTAATGGATTTCTCAAAGAAGAGCTGTATATGATGTAACCAGAAGGTTTGGCGATCCTAAAGGTGCTAACAAAGTGTGCAAGCTCTAGCGATCCATTTATGGACTGGTGTAAGCATCTCGGAGTTGGAATATACGCTTTGATGAGGTGATCAAAGCATATGGTTTTATACAGACTTTTGGAGAAGCCTGTATTTACAAGAAAGTGAGTGGGAGCTCTGTAGCATTTCTAGTGTGATATGTGGATTACATATTGTTGATTGGAAATGATATAGAATTTTTGGAAAGCATAAAAGGATACTTGAATAAGAGTTTTTCGATGAAAGACCTCAGTGAAGCTGCTTATATATTGGGCATCAAGATCCATAGAGATAGATCAAGACGCTTAATTGGACTTTCACAAAGCACATACCTTGATAAAGTTTTGAAGAAGTTCAAAATGGATCAGTCAAAGAAAGGGTTCTTGCCTGTGTTACAAGGTGTGAAGTTGAGTCACACTCAATGCCCGACTACTCTAGAAGATAGAGAGAAAATGAAAGTCATTCCCTATTGTAACATCCCAAATTTTCAATTTGGAATGTTATACTTAGGTTATTCATGCATATCATATTTTATTGCATTTTCATTTTGCGATCCTCGAAATTCTAAGCAACTCAAGGAACCTTGGAGAGAGTTGGGGATTTCACGATTTTCATATTTGAATTCAATCAAATATTGAAACAAGGATCATTTTGGTTTTAATTAATTTTTCTCTCCGAAAATATTTCATATTAAAATATATGAGAGGGGATAATATGACTTCTCAAAAATAAATGAAATATTGGAGGAAAAATACTAAAATCAAATAAATGATTTTATTTGGTTTTTATTGCAAGTTTATTTGAATTAGGAAAAATACGCGTTTTCCCAAATTGCATTATAGGCCCAAATAAATGTTCACTTTGTCCGGCATATTTTTAGAGGACGGGGAAAATTTATTTCGAGATTTTTGGAGTTTGTTTAGTATTCCTTTTCTTTCTTTTTCTGCACGTCAGAAATTATTTTAAAAAAAGTAACCGACCTACGGGCGTCAGAATCGCCCGGACTCCCTGAGATGGCCCCTCTTATAACCCACCCGCCGCCTCGGCCGCGCCTTGCCGCCTCCGAACCCTAGCCGCCATTGCCCTTTGCTTGCCGCCTCTCCCATGGGGTGCTCGCCGCGCCACCTCCTGCCTTCTTTGTCACGCCATTGCCGCCATTACCATCGTCGCCGGAGCCGCCGCCGCCGCGTCGGATCTCGCCGTTGACCGGTCGGTTTTCCACGGTTAGCCCGGTTTTTTAGATTCGGTTTAATTTATTAGACCGGTCGGTTTACTTATTTTGCGGACGTTCACCCGTACGTTCGTTTTAACGAACACCGTTCACCCATTAGCCACAGACAGCGAACGTTCGTTCGTTAGCCTGTTCGTCAGTTTTTCTTTTTCCAGGGTTTTTCCGCAATTATTTTCAATCGCGATTTCTGCCCTAATCTTTGATCTAGTATATCTTCTCGCTCGTTTATCGGAATCAGGCGATTCAAGCGCCTAGATCTTCGTCTCGAAGCCCTCTTTATGTTTAACCAACTTGAACAAGATTTTCGTACTGTAAAAATTGACTTTAGTCCAGATTAGTAATCGGACTTGTTTCTTTCGCAGTTTGTGTTTCGTTGCTCCGTTTGATTTCATTCTTTTTGCAAACCAGAGTTCTTAAGTTGAACTTTCTGGTTGTTCCTATTTGAGTTTTACCCATGCATCTTTGCTTGACTTCTTATGTATGCTATTGTTTGTTTGCGATAGAATTCCCGGAGTGCGAAGGGTGCTACTACGAGTCACTAGGTTTTGCAGATCGTCAGCAACGCAAGTAACACTTTGATCATACCCCTTTCATACCCAGTTTTTATTCATTAGCTACAATCCTCAAACACTGCATGATTAGGATGTGTTTAAGTTGTGGGTATTTGGGAAGTAGATGATGAGGTAGAACCTATTACCTGTTTTATTATCAAACCCTTGGGAGTTACTTCTACGTTATGCTTATTTTTTCCATGCTATGCTAGTAGACGTGAATTGGGTGAGTGTATCCATGACAGATGTGAGTTTATTAATTAATGGTTCAACTTAAGGTGGCAACTTTAACACACATCTGGGTGGATTGCTTGTGGGCACCTGGAGAATCCAGTGTTGTCCTAGGATATCCCGGAGTACCACTACTAGGAAAAAGCTTATAGACAACTGATTACCAGTAGCGCGCTATATTGACCCACGCTACTGCTATTTACTAGTAGCGCGTGGCTAAAAATAACACGCTATTAGTAAATATTTTCGACCGTGTGACTATAGTAATAGCGTGGATTTTAGACCCACGCTACTAATAAATGGATAGTTATAGCGCCTGTCATATACCCTGCGCTACCGCTACCCCAATCCCACGCTGGACCACACCCCCGATCCATTCCCACAGCCCACCAACCGTCCCAGTCCACTCCCACGCCCACCCACCCCCGCGATCCAGATTCCCTTCGATCCACCTCGTCTCCTCTCCTCCGTCGGCCTCCCTTCCACCTCCTCTCCTCTACCGTCAGGATTCCCTCCCCATTATTCTTCGATTGCTGTCATCCCTGTCTCTCCCTCTCTCCGATCCATGGCGGGATCCTACAGGCCGCACGGGCGCGCAACCTTCCTCCACCACCCGGCCGACCAGGCCCATCGCGGCGGCCAGCCCGGGCTGCTCCCCGCCACGGCGTGGAGGTGGGGCGGTGCGGCGACCCTGAGGGCGAGCCTAGTGGCGGCCCGGACGGAGACGGAGGAGGCGGTGTACGAGGCGGTGATGCTGCAGGCCGCGCTGGTGGAGGATCTGCAGGGGCGCGGGCGGCACGGGAGGCTGAGGCGGGCAGGCGCCGGTGGCGGGACGAGCAGCTGGAGCAGGAGGGCAACGCCGAGCTTGGCATCTGTCCGAGACAACAGGACCAAGAGAGGTAATTGACAAAAATTTCTCAATCTGATGAAGGTGTTCTATTTTGTGTAATTTAGCTGTGTGGTTTTCCTGCATGATTGTCTTGAGCTCTAGACAAAAGTTGGTTGGAGCAGAGAAGATATGTTTGTTCTTAGAAATTTTATTTCAGTTGTTTGTGCAGCATAGTCATGGTCATGCACATGTCAGTTTTCAGTCAGAGCTAGCACCATATATTTTCCCAGCTGTAGGAGAGACCATAGTTGAGTTAAGTTTCAGATTAATGCCCTTGGTGTTTCAGGAAAGTGCCAGGAATTTATCATGATTAGTTGAAAACTTGAAATCTCACAACAGGAAGATGCCATCCCGGGCGCGCACAGGCAAATTCACTTGCACTGGAGCACAACATTGGCGGTTGATTTGGTGTGCTTTTCTGCAGTTCGGTTGTGCTTTTCTGTAGTTTGGCTGTTCACACGAGATATTTAGATCAAGCAAATATTGTTAATTGCTTCTTACTTATTCAGATCTGCAACTATATGATTTTATTTTTGCCCAGTTGAGCCTACATGTCAATCATAGGAGTTACATGCTAGCATCATAACTTTGAGTCGTTTGATGTTTATCCAACTAGAATTGGACTGTTAGGTTGTTGTGACTGGATTAATTATTCCATGGCGCGTGCCACTACATCCATCGCCTGCCATCCCTACTTCTAATGTGTCCTTCCTCCTCTCCCCCCTGCATATGTATATGTACGCCCCTCTCCTTGGAACATCTCATGCTTCCATATCAAGCTTCTCAATTCTCACTTGCCATCCACAAGTTCAAATATGATTTTTTTTGTTGGGTGCTTACTAAGTACGAATGAACAATTTTGCTCTTTCATGCGCCATAGATGTACAGAGAGGTGATGGGAAAATTTGTAGCAGCTAAATAATATTTAATAAGGTAAAAAAGTCTGAGAGGTGGCAATAGCATGTGGTTGTATGTATATTTCTCTGCATGAATGACTATTTTTTTTGTTTGCTGCTATTGTTCCCACTTATTAATGAGTTGTTCTGGAATGAAGAGGACAATGGGGAAGGAGTAATTTGCATCTTGGGGTTTCAGAGTGTATTGCTCAAGCTATTCTGGTGGGGGAACTGACGGGAATTAATGAAAAGTTATGTCAGGTAATATTCCTTTTTCTACTTTCTCGATTATATTTCACATGTTCCCCTGCTTTATTATGACATCAAAGTATTCTGCAAATTCTTTTGTAATTCAATGCACCATTCCCAAACTCCAAGCTAGCCTTATTATTTGCATCTATGTAATGAATAAGTCGCAGCATTTACTTATCTCAATGGTAAATTGCATTTCAATGATTTTTGCTACCGTCTCTTGATCTCAAAAGTACCATGTATTATTGGACAGCTTGAAAGCTACAAAGTTGTAGTTTATTTGTGCTACAGAATATTAAAAGCCATACAATTTGGTCTGGGTAGTCTCATACAAAAATCCATTCACGTGTTCAATACCTAACACATTCCGTCCTATTTGTAGTGTTCCTATAGCCCAATGGAAGTTGCATTTTTTCCATCATGTGAGTCTGAAGGATTGTTCATCATAGAAATGTCCAGTTGACAGATTTCTGAGTTGTCCTGATTTTGCGTCCATGGCCAAACCCAGGTACCTACAAACTCCCCTATGTTCTGTTTTAGAACAACTCTGTTTTTCTGCTAGTCAAATAGACCGTAATACTAGTACAATTGTGTAGCTAGATAGATCATTGTTGGTTCTGATGCTTATTAATTGACACACCAAGTGTTTGTTACTGCTGATGATTACTATTACTACAACAATAATACATCTGCAACCAAGAGTTAAATGGAAATGACCTGACAATAAAGGGTACAATGTTGGTAATACGTCTCCTGTTGCCGATGCCTTCTTGATTGCAGTGGCAACGATGACGACGACATTGACATTGACACGGGGCTGCGGCAGCTCCGACAACGACGACATCATCACGGTGCTGCTGCATCGGAGACGACGAGATCGTCACGGTGTTGCGGCGGCGACGACGACATCAACACCACCAACACCGGCTTGCGGAGGCGACGACGCCGACAACCTATATGGGTGGCGTATATTGTATATATACATTAATTATCTATGTCAGATATGTAAGATTGACTGTACGCATAACATATATGTATTATGAAATGCACGAATGTGAGTACTATGAAATGTATGTCTAAACTGGAATAGATACATTTTTATTTTTTTTGAATCCTAACTAGTTACTAGTAGCGTGAGTGTATCATATATGCGCTACTACTATTCCATTAGTAGTAGCATGGGCTTGGGATAGTAGTAGCGTGGGGCACCAACGCTACTGCTATGTCTGTTTAACAGTAGCGTGGGGTTAAAAACGCGCTACTGTTAAAATTTAGCTGTAGCGCCGTAGCAGTAGCGCGGGTATCTACGCTACTGCTATGCAGAAAACCTACGCTACTGGTAGTGTTTTTCCTAGTAGTGTACCCGTGTGATCATCCTACGGTCCGCCACCCAGGCCCAAAGGGATCATTAGATTATTCATGCTAGAAACTTCCGTGTGCAGCCACAAGCCATTATGGGCTCTGGCATAGTTGAGTATGTTGTGTGACCTCTTTCAGTGGTGGGCTAGCAGATGTAGAGGGAAAGTAGGTGTAACTGTCCACCCAGAGTAAAGAGTTAATGCTTCTGAAAGACTGTGTCTCGGTCATCCGTTTCTCAAACACTATGTAGTGCGAGAAATCCAACGGAGGAGATAGAGTCTTGTGGGGAAAAGTGCGCAAACCTCTGCAGAGTGTATAAACTAATCATGGTTAGCCGTGTCCCCGGTTATGGACATCTTGAGTATCTGGTACTTGAATTATTGATTTGATATCATCACTCAAAAATTAATTTGTTGGGTTGTAAATGATTGTCTTAATTGGGATTGAGTTGGAGGAACCTTCTCAATGATGTTTCAACCACCATGATAGTTAAATAAATTTATTCCTTTGTTGTAGGAAAAAATTGGCTTTCCGCAAAACAATATAACCATAGAGCCTCCACCAGCCATATATGCATGTAGTGATAGCATTTATCATTCATTGCTCATCAGTGTTACATTGCAAAGATATTCCATGTCTTGACCCATTTTGATGCGCAACGTATTATGTTGCAGACTTTTCAGACGAGGAGTAATGTTCGCTAGGCCTTTGTCTTGCACTCAGCTATGCCGTTGGAGTTGATGGACTCACTTTATCTTCCAAGCCTTCCGCTGTTATCGTGTTAGATGGCCTTAAGCCATATTTATTGTAATAAGTTCTCTTTTGAGACATTCGATGTAATAAGTGTGTGATTGCTACTCTGTTATAAAATCCATTCGAGTACTGTGTGTGTCAGCATTACCAATCCAGGGATGACACTGAAGCACAGAGACTTGACCATCTGAGGTCGGGTCGCTACAAGATGGTATCAGAGCACACGCTGAATGTAGGACACGACTACTAAGAAAAGCCATAGGTCACCCTTCTCTACCCATTTCTGACTCCTCTCCATTTCTTTACTCCTTAGGATGGCGGACACAAGGAACAAGTTTGCACCTGATCGAGCGATTCCTTCACTACTGCTGCTAACCGAAGCCGATCGATTGGATGAGCAGTGAGCATTTGGGGGGGGGGGGGGTTGGATGAATAGTGGCGGTGGCGTTGCCTCTGGATGAACAGGACCCGTGGTGTGGAGGGCTGGATGAGCAGTGAGCGGTGGAGGGTGGTTGAACAGGACCCGTGGTGTGGAGGCTGGATGAGCAGATGAGCGGTGGAGGGTGCCCGTGGAGGGTGGTTGAACAAGACCCGTGGTGTGGAGGGCTGGATGAGCAGTGAGCGGTGGAGGGGTCCCGTGGGGCGTGGTTGAACAGGACCCGTGGTGTGGAGGGCTGGATGAGCAGTGAGCGGTGGAGGGTGCCCGTGGAGGGTGGTTGAACAATAGCCGGTGGAGTAGCGCGAGGTGGATCTTTGGATGAACAGGAGCCCGTGGAGGCTGGAGGAGGTCGACGGTAGCCCATGGAGGCTGGAGGAGGTCGACGGTGGAGATGAACAGTATCCATGGAGTCCCATTTTGCGGTACGCCACACCCCTCCCGATGAACAGGAACCCCGTTTGACCGTAGGAGGTCCGTTTAAATCCGTTTTGCGATGACGCCACACCCTCCCGATCAACGGGACCCCGTTTGATCGTAGGAGGTCCGTTTCATCCGTTTTGCGACGCCCACACCTCCCGATCAACAGGACCCCTGTTTCGACCGTAGGAGGTCCGTTTCCTCCGTTTTGCGGACGCCAGACCCCGATCAACGGGACCCGTTCCGAACATAGGAGGTCCGTTTCCTCCGTTGTCAGCGGTACACCAGGCCTCGTTTCCATCGCCTGTTCCGTCTAAGCCCTCCCGATGAACACGACCACGCATTCCGTTTCGACCCAGCCGGTTGGCTCCCACGCGTTCCGTTGCCTCCCGATGAACACGCTGCATTCTGTTGCCTCCCCATGAACACGACGCATTCCGTTGCCTTCCCATGAAAACGACGACGACAACGCTGTTTCTCCGTTCCGACCCAGCCATGTACACGAGCCATGGCAGTACGTATGCGCGAGTAGGCGTTCGAGACCGCGCAGTATGTACACATACGTGGCGTATTTTCTTTCTTGCACCTCGCCGCTATACATACGTGTACATGCTACGTGCGCGCCTCTACTACGACGCGTCTGGCGCCTCTACTACGACGCGCGCGCGCCTCTACATCGACCAAGTATGTATGTACGTTCGCGACCAACATGACAACGCTTACGTGCGCTTCGACCCGGTGGGTCCCGACCGAGCACTTCCTTGCTGCGAAGATGTAGCTGGTGGGTCCCAGCGGTCGGGGCAAATCGTTTTTGCCCGGATGCACTTCCTTGCGTGCGAAGATGTAGCCGGTGGGTCCCAGCGATGGGGCGAATCTTTTTTGCCGGACGCACTTCCTTGCATGCGAAGGTGTAGCTGGTGGGTCCCAGCAATGAGGGCGAATCATTTTTTTTGCCCGGACGCACTTCATTGCGTGCGAAGATGAAGCTATTGGGTCCCAGCAATGTGGGGAAACGTTCATTAAATCTGATGGCCCATCCGGTGGGTCCCGGTGTCAGTGGAGGAATCATTATTTTCCGTGTAATAAGGAGGCACTTCCTTGCTGCGGCCGTGGACCCAGCTGTCAGCCTCTCCACGTACATTCCACGTCCGATGGAAGTCGTTCCTTGACCACGTTGACCAGGCCGCGCCGAGAGCACCACGGCGGTGGACGACGGTGAGGCCTAGGAAGGGGACGACGCAGAGCCGGGGAAGACGCGGCAGTGGAAGCCCGCGCGGAGAGGAGTATGAGGGTTCACTGGTTCGGCTGCGGTGTGAGGCTGCCGTCGCCGCAGGGCCTGGCCAGCGGTGGGAATAGTAGGGGGCGGTGAGGCCTCCATGGCAGCACAGCCGGCACGACCGGCGCTGCTTTGGGCGGCTGGAGCAAGAAGACCAGAGGTTGAAGAAGCACTACGGCCGTTGGATGGACATCGTACGGTCACTGGAGCTAGAATCGTTCATATTGACTAAGTTGACAAAGCCCTCCGTCCTCGTCAACTTAGTTGGCCCTAAGTCATCCTCCCACTATGGTGGGTCCCAGCTAACAAGGGGGTATTCATTTTTTGTGCGTAATAAGGAGGCACTTCCTTGCGTGCAAAGATATAGCTAGTGGGTCCGACATGTCGGTGGGGAACGTTTTTTCACGAAATCTGAGGCCCTTCCGATGGGTCCCGGTTGTCGGTGGAGGAATCATTATTTCAAGCGTCTGATCCACGACCGATGGATGTCGATTCGTTGACCACGTTGACCAGGCAGCCGAGAGCACCATGGCGGTGGACGACTGAAAGTGCAACTATCCCTAGGTGGTTTTGGTAATTCAAAACAACATATAGCTCATTGAGCTAATGCTATTCCAAGATGAACATTTCAGGAAAGCTCAATGAATGGCATGGCATGGATGATGAAAGTGGATCCCTCAAAATGCTAATGACAAAGGATTGGCTCAAGCTCAAAAGCTCAAGACTCTTAATTTTATATTTTAGTGATTCAAGATCACATTGAGTCTATAGGAAAAGCCAATACTATCAAGGAGGGATGAGGTGTTGCTTAATGAGCCTCTTTCTTCATGTGCTTAGTGATATGCTCCAAAACCCTCAACTACTTTCTCACATCCACATATGACCTAAACCTAAAGCCAAAATCGGTCTCACCGATTCTTCCTATCCGGCGCCACCGATTCCATATGTCATAGCCACTGCCACAAACCCTAGGCAAATCGGTTCTACCGATAGGGATCTCGGTCTCACCGAGATGGGATTGTAATATCTCTGTTTCCTTTTCGTAGCTTTTCGGTCTCACCAAAAGAGCGGATCGGTCCCACCGAGATTGCAATGTAAACTTTCTGTTTCCCTTTCGTAACGTTTCGGTCTCACCGAAAGAGCGAATCGGTCCCACCGAGTTTACCTGACCAACTCTCTGGTTAGCTAATTACCAAAATCGGTCTCACCGAGTTTGTGTAATCGGTCTCACCGAGATTACGTTATGCCCTAACCCTAACCATATCGGTCCTACCGAGATGCAAGTCAGTCCCACCGAAAACCCTAACGGTCACTAGGTTTACTAAAATCGGTCTGACCGAGTTTGTTGATTCGGTCCCACCGAGATTGGTAAATTATGTGTAATGGTTAGATTTTGTGTGGAGGCTATATATACCCCTCCACCTCCTCTTCATTCGTGGAGAGAGCCATCAGACTAAACTAAACCTACACTTCCAACTTACCATTTCTGAGAGAGAACCACCTACTCATGTGTTGAGGCCAAAATATTCCATTCCTACCATATGAATCTTGATCTCTAGCCTTCCCCAAGTTGCTTTCCACTCAAATCTTCTTTCCACCAGATCCAAATCCTATGAGAGAGAGTTGAGTGTTGGGGAGACTATCATTTGAAGCACAAGAGCAAGGAGTTCATCATCAACGCACCATTTTTTACTTCTTGGAGAGTGGTGTCTCCTAGATTGGCTAGGTGTCACTTGGGAGCCTCCGACGAGATTGTGGAGTTGAACCAAGGAGTTTGTAAGGGCAAGGAGATCGCCTACTTCGTGAAGATCTACCGCTAGTGAGGCAAGTCCTTCGTGGGCGACGGCCATGGTGGGATAGACAAGGTTGCTACTTCGTGGACCCTTCGTGGACTCGCGCAACCGTTACCCTTCGTGGGTTGAAGTCTCCATCAACGTGGAGGTACGATAGCACCACCTATCGGAACCACGCCAAAAACATCCGTGTCTCCAATTGCGTTTGAATCCTCCAAACCCTTCCCTTTACTTTCTTGCAAGTTGCATGCTTTAATTTCCGCTGCTCATACACTCTTTGCATGCTGGCTTGAATTGTGTGATGATTGCTTGACTTGTCCTAAGATAGCTAAAATCTGCCAAACTCTAAAACTGGGAAAAGGCTAAGTTTTTAATTGGTCAAGTAGTCTAATCACCCCCCCTCTAGACATACTTCAAGGTCCTACAAGTGGTATCAGAGCCTTGGTATCCATTTGCTTTGATTTCCATAGCTTTTGGTGGTCATAGCCTTGGTTTCACAACCCTGGAGAGTATGGCGTCTAGCGAGGGAAATTATCACCGTAGAGGTCCTTACTTTGATGGTACTAATTTTGCTAGTTGGAAGCATAAGATGAAAATGCATATTCTCGGACATAACCCCGCCGTTTGGGCAATTATTTGTATTTTGCTTGCAAGGTGAATTCTTTGATGGGAGAGAGCCGAACCGTGAAGCTAATGCAGAAGAATTGAAGATGTTGCAATACAATGCTCAAGCTTGTGATATCATCTTCAACGGATTGTGCCCTGAAGAATTCAACAAAATCAGCCGTCTTGAGAATGCAAAGGAAATTTGGGATACTTTGATTGATATGCATGAAGGTACCGAATCCGTCAAGGAATCCAAGTTGGATGTGCTCCAAAGTCAGCTTGACAAGTTCAAAATGAAGGATGGTGAAGGTGTCGCTGAAATGTACTCTAGGCTTGCACTTATCACAAATGAGATTGCCGGCTTAGGGAGTGAAGAGATGGTATGATTCATCATCAAGAAGATCCTAAGAGTATTGGATGGAAAGTATGATGCCGTGTGCACATTGATTCAAATGATGCCAAACTACAAAGATCTCAAGCCAACGGAAGTCATTGGAAGAATTGTTGCTCATGAGATGTCACTTAAGGATAAGGAGGAACTTCACAACAAGTCAAGTGGTGCTTACAAAGCCTCAAGTGAAGCCCCCACATCATCAAGTGAGAAACACACCTTCAATGAAGAATTGAGCTTAATGGTGAAGAACTTCAACAAATTCTACAAGAGTAGAAGCAAAGAAAGAAGCTCTAAGTCAAGGTCTTACAATGACAAAAGATCTTCTAGTCGAGAGCGAAATTGCTACAATTGTGGGAGACCCGGACACTATTCCAATGAGTGTACGGCACCCTACAAAAGAAGAGAAGACTCTCCAAAAAGAAGAAGTAGAAGAGAAGAATCACCACCAAGAGAGAGACGGAGTAGAGATGATCGTTATGAACGAAGACCCTCACGGAGAAGTAAGGATTCAGAAAAGAAGGACAAGTCATCAAAGAGCTACACAAAACGAAGACATCAAGCTCATGTTGGTGAATGGGTATCCGGCTCCGACTCCGACCATCACTCCGAGAGAAGCTATCACTCCGACTCCGAATATACTCAAGATGAAGGTGTTGCCGGTCTAGCACTTGTGTCAACCAACTCCTACGACATATTTGAATCACCAAATGAAGGAATTGGTAGATGCTTCATGGCCAAAGGTCCTAAGGTAACACACCCCGAGTATGTTGATTTTGATGTTGATGAAGATGACTTGCTAGGTGATGATGATTTACTTGTTGACAACTCTAGTGATGAATACTATGATGAAACGTCAATTAATCATGCTAATCAAGGTGAAACTAATGACAATGATAAGGAGAAAATTGAGCGTCTAACTAAAGAACTAAACACCCTTAAGTTAGCTCATGAAACTATCTTTGAAGATCATCGAGAACTTTTAAGGGCTCATGAGAAGTTACGCTTTGAAAAGCTTAATCTTGAGCAAGAGCATGAGTTCTTAAAAGCAATCAATGATGATATCCGTAAGAAAAGTTCTTCTTACATTGCCAAGCGTTTACTCTTATCTACTTACATGCCTCAAGTCAAGTCTAGTAACAAGATCAAGAAAGATTCTTCTTCTAGTAGTAACAATAACAATGCTAAATCCAATATTGTTGCTTCTAGTAGTTCTCTTGATTCCACTAATGATTCTCTTAGTCAAGTTACACTTGAGAAAGAAAATAGCTTATTGAACGGAATTATAGAGAAAGGTGTATACAAGAGCCCTGCCGGGAGTAAGCAATTCGAGGAAATTGTATGCAAGCAAGGAAGGCACCGGAAGAATCAAGGTGTTGGTTTTGAACGAAAGTTCAATACCAATGGAGTTGAGTGGGAAGAAGATCAATACCCCAAGACGAAGTTTGTTCCTCAACAAGAGAAGTATGATCCTACTTCCTTCAAGGGAACACAAGCACAAGATGATCTTCCACCACAAGACCACAAGAACAAGGGCAAGGACAAGCTTCAAGAAGAGATTGATGCATTTGAAGAGGCACCTAAGGTCTCGGTCAAGTGGATTCCCAAGACTACATAAAGTTCTACCTCATCAAGTACAACTACAACTCCAAGGATTCCCATCAAGATGATGTGGATCCCGAAGAAGAAGAACTAGAGAGTTCTTGAGGGTGACTCCGCCAACATATTTCACTCATATCATTATGGCAAGGACAAGTGCAATCAACTTCCATATCTTGCACTAGTTCAAGGAGTCACAAACCCTCATGTTGGTAAGGCAAGGGACAAGGTAACCTAATGATTTCATGGACATCATTTTGTGTGTGCATCACTCTATGTCTATGGATATACTTGTTTGTTCCTTGTGGGACTAACCCATGTAGGTATTGAAAGTGGAACCCACTCCAAAGGATTGCTCAAAAAAGATCTACATCAACATTGAGCATCCACATCTTCAACACCTACATGAAGTCATCATCGACAAAACCCAAGGTTAGTTCATCCCTCTTAGGGGGGATCTCACATCTAGGGGGAGCTTAACTCTAAGAATTGAGTCAAAGCAACTCTAATGATGTGAACACATAAATGCTTTATGTAAAAGTGGTAACCCCACTTGAGCTTAAACGATGAGTATGACCTATGATCAAATGTCTATCATTTGACTCCTGAGTCAATATACTCATATATAGATGACCTAGTCATCGCCAATTGTTTGATAGATGCTAGAATTGGTTGTGCATGCTTTGCCACATATTTCATTTGCCATCTTATTGTGTGAGCATGTTGGTTGCATACTTTACTCATTCGAGGACATCCACTTGTTGTTTTGATTGATTGGCTTCTTTTTCTTTGGTCAAGTGGATGGACAAGAATGCCTAAGAACATTCTCTAGCTATCTATTCTTTTCTCGTCTCAAACTCTATTCATGCTACATCACAAAATTTGATCAAGTCAGATTCGAACCACTCTGTGTGAGGAGCACTCGGAGTCCCCGATTCGTCATAGAATTAAACTTCCAAAACTTCTTTGTGATTCTCGGTCTGCTCGATTCCTCCATTTCGGTCTTACCGAGATCACTAAGTCGATCTAGGTTTTCAATCTCGGTGCAACCGATTTGAACTCTTCGGTCACACCGAGTTGCAATAATCAGACACGGTTTTGCATCTCGGTGCCACCGAGTTGTTCCACTCGGTCACACCGACAGGGTCGGGCTATATATAGTCACGGGCAAAAATTTGGAAATTTCTCCGAACCTCTTCGGCGCGCAATAGCTCGCTCTGCCTCCATGGTCTCCGCATCGTCTCCTCGTCGCCAGCCGCCTCCTGTCGCTGGTTTCCGCCGCCATCAACGGAATTCAACCCCGCCGTTGCCGCCGTAGCGAGTCTCTGCCAAACTAGGGTATGGACTCGATCATAGTGCTTTCCTTGTCCGATTCTCGGCACATTGTGTTCTTATTGATTCTTGCCACGATTGAAACACTCCTATCCAGTCAATGCAATCCTTAGAATAGTTTTGATTCGAAAATTTAGGGTTAGGTTTCTGCCGAAACCATCTCGGACCCACCGAGTTGAAAAACTCGGTCCCACCAATTTGGCTTATGCCATTGCACTAGTGAGACTCGGTCTGACCGAGAATTGCTAATCGGTGAGACCAATTTTAGGACTTTGTGAAACCCTAGCAGTCTCGGTGCCACCAAAGTGTGACTCGGTCTGACCGAGTTCATCAGTTTAGGTTCCAAAACTGCTTCGGTATCACTGAGTTTGAAAATCGGTTGATCCGAAATGCTTTCTATGGAAAACTAAAACTAAATTTTTGAGTCATTCTTTTGCAAAAATCTCTGCATTTTGTGATGCTCATCCACTCTACCTCATCTATAACTCTTCACGTGGTCAGCGATCGGTGTTTGCAAGCATGTCGCACTGAGTGACAGTGGCAGTCGAGCAGTCGAGGAGCGGTGAACATGAGTGAGGGCACTAGTCCCTCCAGCTGTTTAGATGAAGGCAGCAGGAGCACCCAAGCAATTTGCCTAAAGCTGCCACTAGGCAAAGGAAGAAGAAAACCTCAGATTCTGAAGATGAGGATTATAGGGCAGAAGAGGATGAGGCAACCTCCAAGAAGGTAGTGCTCAAAAAGGAGTATGGCTCAGCACATAGCACACAACCTGGACTAAATAGGAAGGTTCTGCCAAGAGGACACCTATGCCAAAGGTCGAGCATCAACTCAAATTCTGAAAAGCCTGATCCCAAAGAGCCATTTCTTCTTTGAAGGAAGAAAAGGAAAGAAAGGGTCAAGAAGACCACAATCGAGAGTTATTGGGAAGCCTTCCATGATGGAAGAGGAAGAAAAGATTGCTGCACCAGCACCCAAGGCACCAAAGCTTATGGGTGATGCTATAAGATCGAGGGCTGCCACATCTAAGCCCAAGGAAGCACCCAAAGCTGCCCCCAAGGCAAAGTCTGCACCAAAGAGGAATACCGGGAGTATTCCACATCGAGAAGAACAAGGCCCTAGTGCCCGAGGTTCTTGATGAAGAAGATGAAGAAGGACAAGTTCGAGGAAGCTCAAGCCCAAGATACTGAGACCACAATGATGCCCATCCTGTGGTGAGGATATGAAGATCGAAGAGACAATGGGTTGAGGCTATGGAGGATGACAGATCCATATGCCACAAGAAGAAGAACTGCTGTGGACTACAGGTTCCACACCAAGGAACAACATGATTTTTATGAGACTATTCTGCTGGATAAGAAGCCCATAGTGTGTGATATGAGGTGGGTCGACTGGACCTACATGAAAGAAAATTTAGAGCACTATCCTGGAGTGCAAGACAGTTTTGTTGCTGTTGGAGTTGCAGACTTCGTTGGGCAAAAGCTCACCAACTGGAACGGTGAACTTATCATGCAGTTCTACTCCACAACACACTTTTATCCAGATGGCAGGATAGTGTGGATGTCTGAAGGTACAAGGTACCAGTCAACTGTTGAGGAGTGGGCAAAGCTGATAAATGCCCCAAAGGAGAATGAAGATGACCTTGATGTATATGCCAAGAAGAAAATGGACCACAATTCCATGGCACACATGTACAAGGAGATCCCAGACACAACCATTGAGACACATAAGTTTGGATCAGTCCACTTCCTTCTGTCAGGGCTGCCAACTATCAACTGCATCTTAAGGCATACTCTACTGCCTAAGTCTGGTGACCACAACATGATTAGAGGGCATGCAATCAGCATGTTGCATTTTTTTGATGTGCCACAGAAATTCAAAGTCACGAGCCTTATGGTCGAAACCATTACGAGGACTGCAGCAGACCAAAAGAGAAGTTGTGGATATGCCCCTCAGATCCAGGAGTTGATTAACTCAAAGATGGGCACAGGAAAATATCTATTGGATAAAGAACATTTTCCAATATATCCAGACTTTGAGGACAATGAGGTTGTCATGAATGAGAATGATCCATCGTCAGTTCAAGCACAAGAGAAGAAGGAGAAGGCAAGGAAGGAGAAGGCTGCCAGGATGCCAACTTAAGAGGAGGCATCTGAGTATTTCTTGAAGAAAAAGCAGGAGCAGCTCGGATACTTAATAGCATCAACACTGAGGATTGAGAAGGGATTGGCCACCCTCACTCAAAATCAGGAGAGTTTGGAAAGAATCATGGAACAAAAGTTCTGTGACTTAGATGTGAAAGTAACTGAGATTCAGTCTGCTGTGGAGCAACTACAGGATGACATGCAGGAGAGGAAGGGCAAAACAACAACTGATGCATTTGCAGAGTGCCTAGAGCCCAGAGGTCATCTGCTGTGCGATTCGACACGAGCCACTTCATCTGCACCAGCTACAACCTCGGTGCCACCAGCTCCAAAGACCTACATCAGCTCCAGCTCCATCTACTTCAATCAAGCCTTCGTCCTCGGCGCTATCCGGATTCCACCACCAAGATCAAGCACGAGAGTCGATCTAGCACTATGCATTTTCTATGAACTTTTGTTAACTTGTTGCCAAAGGGGAGAAAATGTATAGATCATAGGCTTCGAGAGAGAGAGTGTTGCTTTTGTTCTCTCTTGATTTGGTGGTTTTAAACTTGTTTGCTTTTGTTTGCTTGATATACTATGTTTGTGAGACATTGATGATCATGTGTTTGATCATAAGCTACACTTATGCATGTTTGATGATATTATCTTATCTATCCTATGTGATCATTCACTGTGCTTGCTGATGAGTGCATGTATTCATTCTGTATCATTTTGAGCGCTCCACCAAGATGTATGTGACATGGAAGAGTAACCCATGAGCCTAATTCCTTGTGCATTTGCACTCCAAAGCAAATCATAAACTATGCACAAATTTAGGGGGAGCTCTTGCTTATCACATACTTCTCAAAGCGACGACGTTTTTCAATCTTATTATCATTTGTCGAAGCTTTGATCTATATGTTGTCATCAATTACCAAAAAGGGGGAGATTGAAAGTGCAACTATCCCTAGGTGGTTTTGGTAATTCATAACAACATATAGCTCATTGAGCTAATGCTAATCCAAGATGAACATTTCAGGAAAGCTCAATGAATGGCATGGCATGGATGATGAAAGTGGATCCCTCAAAATGCTAATGACAAAGGATTGGATCAAGCTCAAAAGCTCAAGACTCTTCATTTTATATTTTAGTGATTCAAGATCACATTGAGTCTATAGGAAAAGCCAATACTATCAAGGAGGGATGAGGTGTTGCTTAATGAGCCTCTTGCTTCATGTGCTTAGTGATATGCTCCAAAACCCTCAGCTACTTTCTCACATCCACATATGACCTAAACCTAAAGCCAAAATCGGTCTCACCGATTCTTCCTATCCGGAGCCACGATTCCATATGTCATAGCCACTGCCACAAACCGTAGGCAAATCGGTTCTACCGATAGGGATCTCGGTCTCACTGAGATGGGATTGTAATCTCTCTGTTTCCTTTTCGTAACTTTTTGGTCTCACCGAAAGAGCGGATCGGTCCCACCGAGATTGCAATGTAAACTTTCTGTTTCCCTTTCGTAAAGTTTCGGTCTCACCGAAAGAGCGAATCGGTCCCACCGAGTTTACCTGACCAACTCTCTGGTTAGCTAATTACCAAAATCGGTCTCACCGAGTTTGTGTAATCGGTCTCACCGAGATTACGTTATGCCCTAACCCTAACCATATCGGTCCTACTGAGATGCAAGTCAGTCCCACCGAAAACCCTAACGGTCACTAGGTTTACTAAAATCGGTCTGACCGAGTTTGTTGATTCGGTCCCACCGAGATTGGTAAATTGTGTGTAACGGTTAGATTTTGTGTGGAGGCTATATATACCCTTCCACCTCCTCTTCATTCATGGAGAGAGCCATCAGACTAAAGCTACACTTCCAACTTACCATTTCTGAGAGAGAACCACCTACTCATGTGTTGAGGCCAAGATATTCCATTCCTACCATATGAATCTTGATCTCTAGCCTTCCCCAAGTTGCTTTCCACTCAAATCTTCTTTCCACCAGATCCAAATCCTATGAGAGAGAGTTGAGTGTTGGGGAGACTATCATTTGAAGCACAAGAGCAAGGAGTTCATCATCAACGCACCATTTGTTACTTCTTGGAGAGTGGTGTCTCCTAGATTGGCTAGGTGTCACTTGGGAGCCTCCGACGAGATTGTGGAGTTGAACCAAGGAGTTTGTAAGGGCAAGGAGATCGCCTACTTCGTGAAGATCTACCGCTAGTGAGGCAAGTCCTTTGTGGGCGACGGCCATGGTGGGATAGACAAGGTTGCTACTTCGTGGACCCTTCGTGGACTCGCCCAACCGTTACCCTTCGTGGGTTGAAGTCTCCATCAACGTGGAGGTACGATAGCACCACCTATCGGAACCACGCCAAAAACATCTGTGTCTCCAATTGCGTTTGAATCCTCCAAACCCTTCCCTTTACTTTCTTGCAAGTTGCATGCTTTAATTTCCGTTGCTCATACACTCTTTGCATGCTTGCTTGAATTGTGTGATGATTGCTTGACTTGTCCTAAGATAGCTAAAATCTGCCAAACTCTAAAACTGGGAAAAGGCTAAGTTTTTAATTGGTCAAGTAGTCTAATCACCCCCCCTCTAGACATACTTCAAGGTCCTACAACGACGGTAAGGCCTAGGAAGGGAACGGCACGGAGCCGGGGAAGACTCGGCAATGGTTGCCCACACGGTGGGGAGTACGAGGGTTTACTAGTCCGGCTGCCGTCGCCGGAAAATAACAGGAGGTGTGGGTGAGTAGAGGAATGGCATGGCCAGCAATGAAGTAGGGTGGGGCGGTGCGGCCTGTGCGGTAGCACAGCCGACCACGGAGGCGGAGCAGCAGTCCCACCGAGCTGGTTTGGGTAATTTGGAGCAAGAAGATCGAGATATTGAAGAAGAAGACGGCCGTTGGATTAACATCCAACATCCATCGCTGCTAGAATCGTTGTGGACTAAGTTGACAACGCCAAAGTACACGCCAACCTAGTAGACCCACAAGTCAGCCTCCAAATATGTCCCAAACAAAGATACAACCCGAAATTTCTAGCCGATTCAAATTAATTTTAAATCTAAATATACCTTAATTGAAATTCAATGAAATTTTACCCGCACAAAAACAATGAAATTTAAAATGTTAAAATCCGAAAGAAAACAATATTTTTGAACTAATTGCCTGTTTGCTGTATTTTTTCGTTTTACAGCCCATTTATTATTACTTATAGCCCATTTCTTATTACTTATAGCCCATTTTCTGGGCAAAATGCATCCCTCCTCGTCTTGAAAGATTTCCGGCCCAGCAGGGCGTAGAAAAAGCAAGTAGGCCTACGTTGGTTATTCTGCAAAAAATGAAATAGCTGGCTAGCCATTTTCAGAAAGGAAAAAACAAACTGGGCTGGTCATGTGCTAAACATATGAAATAAAAGCCTGGGCTAGATGGGCCACGGGTCCCGCACAACCCAGTTGATACCCTTCTCCGTCCCGAAAAAACAAAATTACTGCGCGCGCTGTTGGGTCCCTACTGTCATCCTCACCATGTACAGTCATCTCCTTATTCGTCTCGGTTGTTGACCATGTTGACAAAACCGGAGGGCGGCGCCGCGGCGAGCGAACCAAGGCGGAGGACGATGGTGAGGCCTCGGATGGGAAAGAACAGGAGCCGGGGAAGATCACAACCAGCCGTGGGAGGCGGGAGCAGGCGGTCCCACTGGAGCTCGTTTGGCTTTGGCGACTCGAGGAAGAAGAGACTGAAGAAATGTGACAGACGTTGAATGTCAATCCAACGATCAAGGTTGGCACAATCGTTTGTTGACTAAGCGGACACCAAGTAGCATACTTTTCTATATATAGGAAGAAAACCGCGAGGAAAATGCGTTCGTCTGCCGTCCTCCTCACAGGGAACGTTCGCCACATAAGTGACTAGCACCCTTGGTTTTCAACCGAGAGGTCTTGGGTTCGAGTCCGAGGAACTCTCAATTTTGTCCTCCTTCCTTCCTCGCAAAAAAAGGGAAAGAAAATCAAAGACTTGGGAAGGCGTACAGAACAAGCTAGTGTACCAGTAAAGAGACGTTGCCGAGTTTTAGAAAAAAGAAAGACGTGCTCTCGTAGCTAGTTGAATCCAAACCTAGACTATGACTATATATGGTGCTATGTTACTCGCAAGTAATGAAACCGACATATCCAACGCTCGCTTCTCCTCTTGTCTACTTACTCGCTTAGCATCGGAAGCTCGCCACAAGCAACCATGTCCGCTGGCTGCTCGTCCACCTGCTCTTCAGTAGGCAACAACCAGATATGCGCCAAGTCGCCACCCGTACCATCGCCTATGGGTCATCACACCCCCGCAGGCACGCGCACCGCAGCCGATTGCTCATCGCAACCCGCTGCCGTTGGTGTGGTGCCACTGCTGCAAATCACGCAGAGTCATCCGTCGCGTCTCAACCACAATCTGCAACCCTGGCCGAGTCTTCTACAAATGCCCGAATCATGGGGTAATAATATGTTTAAGTGTTGTTCTACTACTTTCAGTTGCTGATTTTTTTAATAGTTTGGTTGATGACCTTCCAATTTGATTCGTGCAGAAAAGGGAAGATTCGTGTGATTTGTATTTTTGGGAAGTTGCTGATGTGGGGGAATGCAACTACGCTGATTATTTGGTTAGCCGAGGAATCCCATGTAACGCCCCCGATGCGGCTATATCTCCCACGTGTCGAGGCACGACTTAGAGGCATAACCGCATTGAAAGCAATGTCGCAAGTGAGGTAATCTTCACACAACCCATGTAATAAATTAAGGGAGAAAGGTACATAGTTGGCTTACAGTCGCCACTTCACACAGTACATAATTTAACATACATCATTCAAAGTACACTCAAGGTCCGACTACGGAACCAAAATAAGAAGCTACCCCAAATGCTAACACAGATCCCGAATCGTCCCAACTGGGCACCACTCTCGATCATCCGAAACGACACATAGTAACGACCACGTTCCTCGTCGAACTCCCACTTGAGCTCGGTTGAATCGCCTGCTTTGGCCTCATCGGAACCTGCAACTGTGTTTGAAGTATCGTGAGTCACGGGACTCAGCAATCTCACACCGCGAGATCAAGACTATTTAAGCTAATAGGAAGGACAAGGTATTAAATTGGAGCTGCAGCAAGCGGCTAGCATTTATGGTGGCTACTTCGCAAAAGAGAGCGAGGAGAGAAGCAAAGCGCGGTCGTGAAACTAATAGCGATCAAGAAGTGATCCTGAACTACTTACGCCGACATAACTCCAACATCGTGTTCACTTCCGGACTCCGCCGAGAAGAGACCATCACAGTTACACGCGGTTGATGTGTATTTTAATTGAGGTCATCTTTAGGTTTTCTACAACCGACATTAACAAATTCCCATCTGCCTCATAACCATGGGCACGGCTTTGAAAGATATTACCTGCAGGGTGTCCCAACTTAGCCCATTATAAGCTCTCACGGTCAACGAAGGATTATTCCTTCTACCGGAAGACCCGATCCATCTCGAATCCCGGACTACAAGACATTTCGACAGCAATAAAACAAGACCAGCAAAGCCGCCCGATTGTGCCGACAAATCCCGATAGGAGCTGCACATATCTCGTTCTCGTGGCACATCCGGATGAGCAGTCCATACAACTAAAACCAAACCTCAAGTTGCCTTGAGGGGCGCTGCACAACACTCTAGTTCGGGCCAGCACTCGAAGGAGCACCGTCCGGGGTTAAAATAACGATGACCCTCGGGCTCGCGAAACCCGGGGAAAAGGCTTAGGTGGCAAATGGTAAAACCAAAGTTGGGCCTTTTTGGACGAGTCTTATTCAAAGCGAACTGTCAAGGGGTCCCATAAATCACCCAACCGTAAGGAACGCAAAATCAAGGAACATAACACCGGTATGACGGAAACTAGGGTGGCAAGAGTGGAACAAAACACTGCATAAGGCCGAGCCTTCCACCCTTTACCAAGTATATAGATGTATTAATTATAGCAGATATATATTGTGATATCCCCAACAAGTAAACATGTTCCAACAAGGAACAACATCTCCATGTTCCAACAAGGAACAACCTTCACTTCACCGCAACTAGCAACGCTATAAGAGGGCTGAGCAAAGCGGTAACATAGCCAATCAACGGTTTGCTAGGAAAAGGATGGTTAGGGCTGACATGGCAATATGGGTGGCATGATATAGCAAGTGGTAGGCATCGCAGCATAGGCATAGCAAAAGAGCGAGCAACTAGCATAGCAAAGATAGAAGTGATTTCGAGGGTATGGTCATCTTGCTCGCAATGTTCTCGAGTTGTCGAAAGCTTGATCCTCAAAACGTTCTCAACAGGCTCCTCGTTCACGTACTCGCCTCCCGACTCTACCCAAAGCAACAATACAAACAAAGGAACCACAATAAATCACGGTGCAATGCACAATCCACATGATGCAAAACATGACATGATATGCATGATGGGATATGCAATGCTTATGTGCGCCCGAAGGTAATGATGAACCAGGCATCAACTTGGCAAACCAAGCATGCCACTGAAAGATGAGATGATTTCGTTGAAATCGATATAAGGATCACCGAATCGGATGCACGGTTTGAAATGGCAAGCAAAACAAGATTGGCGCAAATCTGCCATTAACAGCATGATGCCACTTAGCAAGCAACAAATAATTAAGCTACTGCACCCAAACGTAACAACAAAGCACATGGCAGTGATCTACACATGATGCTCGACAAAAGATGAGCACTGAGCTACGGCTAGTTCACATCATAACAGGTTCAAACAAGCATGGCAAAAGTGCTCAAAGTAACAGGCTGGACATGGCAAAACAGTAACAGGTTGCAATGTTCAGAGCATCAAAACTACATGATACAGGAACTTAAAATAGCAAAACATGGCATGGCATGAATCTACTCAAAGCCTATTTCAAAAGTCCCTTACTGACCATAAGCCAAAAGGACTAGAAAATATAGTAACACCCATGTCAATATTGAAAGTCTTGTTAACAGATTCAGCAACTTGACATGTCAAAACTGATAACGAGATGGCATGTTAACAAGCTCAATGCACTCACTACAGGGCCTCAAATGATAAACTAAGCATACATACATCAAGAAGACATGACATAGAAGACAACCATGGCAAGAACACTAACATAGCCTATACGGGTCAACCACAACATCCTAGGCAAAATTGAATAACACGATACAATCTGCCAGGAATCATTTGGTAGCAAAAGTAGAGCTCGATTGACTCAAGCTATGGCATCCCATAATTGCAAACAAAGGCATGGATGGATAGAGCAAGTCATGCTTTACAAAACACCCTTACTGAAGTATCTCAAAATATGCATAGATCTCTTGGTATCATCAAGCAAACATGGCATCAAAATCAGCTAAAACAGGGCTGAAATCAGCAACATTGGGACACCTACTTTGCATGCTTGTGCTAGTCACCACATAGATCACAAAAATACATGGCATATACCACTGGAAAGATGACATGGCATTTTACAAAACTCATGTAGGACTCTAATTCATAGGGTGCACATATTAATCATAGCAAAATAACAAAAGTGCAACTCCTGATAAAAATCAGAAACTATCAGCACCTTGCACTCTTCCAACAGCATTTCGGGCATCAAGATGAGCTCAAATGAAAATGATGCAATGGAATGAAATGATCTACTCTTCGAGACGAACATTTTGACATATTATACGCGAAAAATGGATCTACGGATGCGGAGATATAACATGATGAAAAATGCACGAAATTAAAAGAAGATGCAACACTTAGTGGAAAAAAAAGGGGAGACGAGGGTCAACGGTGGCGCGGCTCCCGAGGCGGATCGGGCCTCGACCGAGCGGATCGGCGGGCGGGCGGCCGAGGCTCGCCGGGGAGGAGGAGGCGGCGGCGGCGGACCGGCCGGGCGGCGACGGCCGGGCGGGCGGGCGAGGGCGGGGGCTGGCGGGGAGATGAGGCGGCGGGCACGGCCGGGCGGCGGGGCGCGGTGGCGCTGGGATCCGGCGGGCGGCGGGCGGGCGCCTCGGCGGGGCGGCGAGGGCGGCCGAGCGGGCATGCGCGATGAGGAGGCGCGGCGGGAGAGCTCACGAGGGAGCTGGGCGATGGGGAGGGCGCGGGCGGGGCGGCTGGCGGCCACTGCCCTGGCTGGGCCCATGCGGCTGGCCAAGGGGCTGGAGCGACGGCGGCGGCGGGTGGCTGGGCCACGTGGCGGCGCGTGATTCGGATGGGCGGGCGGGCGACGACGTGTGGAAGCGGGCGGACACGTCCGGGAAGGAGGACTAATTAGGGTTTTGGGGGAATTGATCCCGAATTTGGACGGAGGGGTTTGCTTAAATAGGCATAGAGGGAGCTAGGAGAGTCCAAATGAGGTGTAGTTTTCCACACGATCGTGATCGAACGACGGAGAGCATGGAGGTGACTTAGATGGGTTATTGGGCTGTTTTGGAGGGTGTTGGGCTGCAACTTAAAAGAGGCCTCTGAAGGTGCGGTTAACCGCTGAGTACCAAACGAGCTCCAAATGACCAAACTTGACCGGTGGTCTCCGGTGTTATACCAAGGCCACTAGACAAACCTCGTCCATTTCGAGACGGTTTAATACCCGCATACGAAAAACGCAAAAGGGACCGCCGGGGAGATAGGAGTGTCGGATTGCAAAACGGACAACGGAAAAATGCTCGAATAAAGAGACGAACACGTATGCAAATGCGATGCACATGATGACATAATATAAAATGCATGACACGGACAAAAAGCAAAAGGAGAAAACCCAACCACGGAGGGAATATCATATATCAATGCCGAAAATGGCAAGAGTCGGAGTTACAAATATGGAAAGTTACTTCGGGTGTTACAACACTCCACCACTACAAGAGGATCTCGCCCCGAGATCTAGGACTGAAAGAACTCCGGATACTCGAACGGAGGTGATCCTCGCGCCCCGTGTAGCTTCTCGGCCGGAATGGTGTGACCACTTCACTTTCGGAATTTGATTGACTTGTTGCGAGTCTTGCGCTCGGTTTCTTCAAGAATAGCAACGGGTGCTCATGATAAGAGAGATCTTCTTGAAGGTCAATCTCTTGAAGTTGATAGTGCGTTCAGAGTCTTGAAGCACTTGCGAAGCTGTGACACGTGAAACACATCGCACGTTTGCAAAGTTGGATGGAAGCTCGTTGATAGGCTAGATCGCCTCTTTTCCCAATGATCTTGAAAGGACCCACGATCTAGGGGCAAGCTTCCTTTGATACCGGGCGACGAGTACCTTTCATTGAGAGACGCGGAGGTAGACATGGTCTCCGATTTCAAAAGTCACATCACGGTGCTTATCATCATAATAGCTCTTTCCGCGCGATTATGCGGCTTTGAGATTCTCACGAATGACCTTGCACATTTCTTCCGCTTCGTGATCAAGTCATTGCCAAGAAGTTGGCGCTCACTGTCTCTGCACCAATTGAGAGGAGTACGACACTTCTCGCCATAGAGAATTTCAAATGGGGCCTTGCTCAACTCGCTTGGAAGCTGTTGTTGTAAGAGAACTCGGCATAAGGGAGACAATCTTCCCACTTCATACCGAAGGAAATGACACAAGCCCCGAGCATATCTTCAAGAATTTGATTTACTCGCTCAACTTGGCCACTTGTTTGAGGATGGAAAGCTGTTTGAAACGAATGTTGGTGCCCATGGCCTTCAAAAGAATCCCAAAACTTGGAGGTAAAGATGCTGCCACGGTCCAAGAGATCACTTGTGGAATGCCGCAAGGAGACAATCTCGAGGTGTATAGCTCGCCAACCGAGCTGCAGTGATGGATTCTTTGATAGGAAGAAAATGAGCCACTTTAGTAAGCTTGTCAATGACAACGAAGATAGCATCATTTCCACGCTTGGACTTTGGAAAGCCCACCACGAAGTCCATTTCAATATGATCAAACTTCCATTCAGGAATAGCAAGAGGTTGAAGGAGACCAGCTGGTCTTTGGTGTTACGCTTTCACTCTTCTCGCAGACATCACATTCATTCACGAATTGAGCAATTTCTCGCTTCATTCGAGTCCACCAATATGACTGCTTGAGATCATGGTACATCTTCGCATTTCCGGGATGAATGGATAGAAGCGAATTGTGAGCCTCGCTCATAATGACTTTTCTCAGATCACCCTTAGGAACCACAATCCGTCCTCAAAGAACAGAGTGTCTTTGTCATCAACGGAAGCACTTGTACTTGGAAATGCCCTTGTCAATACCACGCTTCACTTTCTTCACCATGGCATCCAAGTTGAGCCTCACGAATCTGATCTTCCAAAGTAGGAGAGACTATGAGGTTGGCAAGAAAGCCTTGAGGAACAACTTGAAGATTCAGCTTATGGAACGATTCACGAGATCCGGTGAAAGGGCTTGAGGATTAGGCATTGCGATAAGCTTTCCTGCTCAAAGCGTCAGAATGACATTGGCTTTGCCCGAGTATACTCAATACTTGGGTTGTACTCTTGAATCATTTCACCCATCGAGTCCGCCTCGAGGTTGAGGTTAGGCTGGGTGAAGATGTACTTGAGACTCTTGTGATCGGTGAAAATGTCCACTTTCCTTCCCAACAAGAGATGTCTCCACGTAATCAAAGCATGGACAATCGCCGCCAACTCAAGATCGTGAGTGGGGTAGTTCTTCTCGTTGGGCTTCAATGGCGAGAGGTATAAGCCACAACTCTCTTCTCTTGCATTAACACAGCACCGAGACCTTGAAGAGAAGCATCACGTAACACTTCATAAGGCTTGGATTCATCAGAGGAGTCGAACAGAGCTGTGACGAGTTTCTCTTTGAGGGTTTTGAAAGCAACGCCACACTCGGGAGACCGGACATACTTCACCCGCTTCGGAGAAGGTTGGAAAGAGGCTTTGCAATCTTGGAGAAGTTCTCAACGAACCTTCGCAATAGCTTGCAAGACCAAGAAAGCTGCGGAGCTGCTTGACATTCGAGGAGGTTCCCAATTCACAATTGCGGACACCTTCTGGATCAACAGCGATGCCCTTGGCAGAGATGATATGACCAAGATAAAGCACTTCATCAAGCCGAATTCACATTTGGAGAACTTAGCATAGAATTGGTACTCTCGAGCTTGTCTAGCACCAATCGCAAATGTATGGCATGATCCTTCTTATTCTTGGAGAAGACCAAAATATCATCAAGATAGACCAAGACGAATTCATTGGTGTAGGGATTGAATATGAAGTTCATCATCCGAGAGAAAGTTGGAGGAGCATTGACGAGGCCGAAAGACATGACAAGATATTCATAAGAACCAAAGCTTGTTCGAATGCTGTCTTGGGAATATCTTGTTCACGAATGCGAATCTGATGATACCCCATACGAAGGTCAAGCTTGAGAACATCAGAGCACCTTTGAGTTGCTCGAAAAGCTCATTGATGTTGGGAAGTGGATACTTGTTCTTGATTGTCTTCTTATTCAATGGACGGTAATCGACACAAAGTCGGTCGGAGCCATCCTTCTTCCGGACAAAAGAACACCACAACCCCAAGGAGAAGAACTCGGTCCGATCAAACCCAGACGCTCTTGTTCATCGAGCTGCTTCTTCAATTCCTCAGCTCATCAGGTCCAAGCTTGTATGGACGCTTGCAAACGGGTTCAATGTTCGGCTCAAGATCGATAATGAACTCGACCGGCCGATGAGGTGGCATACCCGAAGCTCTTCCGAAAGACATCTTGGTACTCACAAACGATCGAATCGAGAGATGGCATTCAATTCGCCCTTCTCATTGAGAGAAAACAACCGAATAGTTTCATCACGAGAGGCATAGATGATCACATCATTAGAAGAATGAGTCAATTGAATTTCCCGGCAGCACAATCAATTTGAGCTTTGTGCCGATAAAGCCATCCATTCCGAGAATAAGATCAATATCCGAGTCACCAAGGACAATTGGTTTAGCCAAAACCTATAATCGCCCATCTTGATAGAAACATCGGGACATAATTATTAGCTGTCATATGCTTACCCGGGACACAATTGATAAGGAACTAGGCAACTCTTGATAACCAATTCATGCTTAGATGCAAATGGTCTTGAGATGAAACAATGCGATGCACCAAGATCAAATAAGACTTTTGCAGAATATCATTAATCGAGAGATTACCCAATATCACATCGAAGATTCCTCCGCTTGAGCTGCATTCATCATATTGACCTTGGCATGATTTGGATTATGCTTGACCACCGCATTGCCTGGAAGATTTCACAGAGGAGGAGGCGGAAGGCGCCTTTGGTTGAAGCACTTGTTAGATAGTGACCCTTCTCACGACACTTGTTGCAAGTGACCTCGTAAAGCGGACGGTGGTAAGGAGCACTTGACCTTGGAGCTTGAGAATTAGACTTGTTCGATAGCTTGGGTTGGGTGGGTGGGAAGATCCACGGCCACCGAGTTCTTCTGCTGGTAAGGCCGACGGAACGGAGGAGGGGCAGTAAAACTTCGCTGCTTGGCTGCCACTTGAGAGGACGAGGAGGACTGAACTGCATCCCCGATTCTCTTCTTAGAAGCCTCGCATTTGAGTTGTGCCGCTTCTTGCTTGAGTGCCATGTTGTAGAAATCATCATACTTATCCGCTCAAACAGACAAGAGGTAATTGCAGATCTCTCTCGCACCACCTCCGGCGATAGATCATACTCCTTTCATCAGAACGCCTTGCTTAGCAAAACGAGCGAGCTCGAACTGGATATTGTATTGATAGACGACATGTTGCCCTGCTTGAGATTGCGGAACTCCTCACGCTTGCTCTCAACAACACTCTTCGAATGTGATGAGCTCGGAAAACACGGCGGAACTCATCCTGTAATGACACGACCTCCTCTCGAATCTTTGTATTGTGGAACCACTCAAAGCAGCTTGATCCTTGAGTTGAAACGATGCAAACTTGACAAAGTCCTCGTGTCCGACATTGCTACAGTTAAAGTGCTTGCAGATGTCCACTAACCAATCATCAGCGTCTGTGGCCTCGACACAGAAACTGAAAGACTTCGGCTGATTAGCGAGAAACTGACTGAGAGTAGCAAAGTGTGGCTGATTGTTGCCTTGACCTTGATTGCCTTGATTGCCTTGCCCCTGAGTACGTTCTTGCAAGAGCTGCAAAATCATCTGAGCATTGGCATTGGTGGCTGCCATGATAGCTTGCCAGGCCTCTGGAGGCGGAGGTGGTGGTGGAGGTGGAGGATTCGACTGATCCCCATCATTGCGATCCGGATTCAGACGCGTTGGCGGAGCCATCCTGAAGAGGGTGACATCCGTTAGTCCTTTGATAGACAAATTGATAAGTAGAATCAACGGATAGAAATTGCAACATATAGTCTTCACAATAAACATTCGAACAAGAATGAACGAATGAATTCCAAAGTTAATCATCACACGTCCATTAAGGTGAGAAGCCACTTAGATAAAGATATGGAAAACAACATCTGCCTTAGAAACAATTCGAATATCACAACTAAAAACAAAAGGTTGGCTGCTAGAATGAGTCGGAACAAACACATGATAGAGATTTCGCCCAAAGTGTTCGTGGTGGGGCCCACACGGACACGACGTATAGCGGACGTCACGAATGACTAACAAGACGTCCCCGAATCAGCATAGCCAAGGATTCTTTAAGACGCCTCGCGACCATCAGAATCGACCGTGAATGGGCGGACCACTAGACGTTGAACCCCAATCTCAAATCATACATCCGTCGGAAAGAATATCCCGTAAGCTACTAGAATTCCCACCTATAAACTCCCGAAACTTTCTCGGTTATGCAATCTGGTGTTGGGGATACAGGGACACAAAATATATCACCCAAACTAACAATACCTAGATCCAATTGTATCCATCCGTCAACACATAACCAAGAAATCCTCGAAATCGTGTACCTCGACCTTGAAAAACATCCGTTATACAAGTCATGGCAATACTCAAGACTCGCCACAAGATCGGGCTATCAGGTTATCTCACCAACAACTGCACAAAAGAGATTTCGATGTCGGTAAAACTCAGGTATTCCAGAATCTGCAACGATAAAATTGTGACGACAACACCTCGGAGCTCAACTCCCGGACACCGCCACAACCCCTAAATGTCGAGGCACCAAGAACAATGTTCTCGTCACAAAACCATCGAACGATTCCAAGATACCCACGTGATCCTAAAAAAATTTTAGTGAAATTTGAGGAGAGAAGAGTCAAAACTCTACGCCGAATAATACCTCACCGTAAGGTCGAAGGACTGGGAAGCAAAAGAATCCTACTCTCCGATATATATAATCCTAAGACTCAAAACATTTTCCATTCTAGACTCAACAACGCCAACAAACAATCTAGTAGGGGCTCTAAGTCGGGAAGGCTCGATTACCAACTTGTAGCGCCCCGATGCGGCTATATCTCCCACGTGTCGAGGCACGACTTAGAGGCATAACCGCATTGAAAGCAATGTCGCAAGTGAGGTAATCTTCACACAACCCATGTAATAAATTAAGGGAGAAAGGTACATAGTTGGCTTACAGTCGCCACTTCACACAGTACATAATTTAACATACATCATTCAAAGTACACTCAAGGTCCGACCACGGAACCAAAATAAGAAGCTACCCCAAATGCTAACACAGATCCCGAATCGTCCCAACTGGGCACCACTCACGATCATCCGAAACGACACATAGTAACGACCACGCCTCGTCGAACTCCCACTTGAGCTCGGTTGAATCGCCCGCTTGGCCTCATCGGAACCTGCAACTGTGTTTGAAGTATCGTGAGTCACGGGACTCAGCAATCTCACACCCGCGAGATCAAGACTATTTAAGCTAATAGGAAGGACAAGGTATTAAATTGGAGCTGCAGCAAGCGGCTAGCATTTATGGTGGCTACTTCGCAAAAGAGAGCGAGGAGAGAAGCAAAGCGGTCGTGAAACTAATAGCGATCAAGAAGTGATCCTGAACTACTTACGCCGACATAACTCCAACACCGTGTTCACTTCCGGACTCCGAGAAGAGACCATCACGATTACACACGCGGTTGATGTGTATTTTAATTGAGGTCATCTTTAGGTTTTCTACAACCGACATTAACAAATTCCCATCTGCCTCATAACCATGGGCACGGCTTTGAAAGATATTACCTGCAGGGTGTCCCAACTTAGCCCATTATAAGCTCTCACGGTCAACGAAGGATTATTCCTTCTACCGGAAGACCCGATCCATCTCGAATCCCGGACTACAAGACATTTCGACAGCAATAAAACAAGACCAGCAAAGCCGCCCGATTGTGCCGACAAATCCCGATAGGAGCTGCACATATCTCGTTCTCGTGGCACATCCGGATGAGCAGTCCATACAACTAAAACCAAACCTCAAGTTGCCTTGAGGGGCGCTGCACAAGACTCTAGTTCGGGCCAGCACTCAAGGAGCACTGGTCCGGGGGTTAAAATAACGATGACCCTCGGGCTCGCGAAAACCCGGGAAAAGGCTTAGGTGGCAAATGGTAAAACCAAAGTTGGGCCTTGCTGGACGAGTCTTATTCAAAGCGAACTGTCAAGGGGTCCCATAAATCACCCAACCGTAAGGAACGCAAAATCAAGGAACATAACACCGGTATGACGGAAACTAGGGTGGCAAGAGTGGAACAAAACACTGCATAAGGCCGAGCCTTCCACCCTTTACCAAGTATATAGATGTATTAATTATAGCAGATATATATTGTGATATCCCCAACAAGTAAACATGTTCCAACAAGGAACAACATCTCCATGTTCCAACAAGGAACAACCTTCACTTCACTCGCAACTAGCAACGCTATAAGAGGGCTGAGCAAAGCGGTAACATAGCCAATCAACGGTTTGCTAGGAAAAGGATGGTTAGGGGCTGACATGGCAATATGGGTGGCATGATATAGCAAGTGGTAGGCATCGCAGCATAGGCATAGCAAAAGAGCGAGCAACTAGCATAGCAAAGATAGAAGTGATTTCGAGGGTATGGTCATCTTGCCTGCAATGTTCTCAGAGTTGTCGAAAGCTTGATCCTCGAAAACGTTCTCAACAGGCTCCTCGTTCACGTACTCGTCTCCCGACTCTATCCAAAGCAACAATACAAACAAAGGAACCACAATAAATCACGGTGCAATGCACAATCCACATGATGCAAAACATGACATGATATGCATGATGGGATATGCAATGCTTATGTGCGCTCGAAGGTAAATGATGAACCAGGCATCAACTTGGCAAACCAAGCATGCCACTGAAAGATGAGATGATTTCGTTGAAATCGATATAAAGATCACCGAATCGGATGCACGGTTTGGAAATGGCAAGCAAAACAAGATTGGCGCAAATCTGCCATTAACAGCATGATGCCACTTAGCAAGCAACAAATAATTAAGCTACTGCACCCAAACGTAACAACAAAGCACATGGCAGTGATCTACACATGATGCTCGACAAAAGATGAGCACTGAGCTACGGCTAGTTCACATCATAACAGGTTCAAACAAGCATGGCAAAAGTGCTCAAAGTAACAGGCTGGACATGGCAAAAACAGTAACAGGTTGCAATGTTCAGAGCATCAAAACTACATGATACAGGAACTTAAAATAGCAAAACATGGCATGGCATGAATCTACTCAAAGCCTATTTCAAAAGTCCCTTACTGACCATAAGCCAAAAGGACTAGAAAATATAGTAACACCCATGTCAATATTGAAAGTCTTGTTAACAGATTCAGCAACTTGACATGTCAAAAACTGATAACGAGATGGCATGTTAACAAGCTCAATGCACTCACTACAGGGCCTCAAATGATAAACTAAGCATACATACATCAAGAAGACATGACATAGAAGACAACCATGGCAAGAACACTAACATAGCCTATACGGGTCAACCACAACATCCTAGGCAAAATTGAATAACACGTATACAATCTGCCAGGAATCATTTGGTAGCAAAAGTAGAGCTCGATTGACTCAAGCTATGGCATCCCATAATTGCAAACAAAGGCATGGATGGATAGAGCAAGTCATGCTTTACAAAACACCCTTACTGAAGTATCTCAAAATATGCATAGATCTCTTGGTATCATCAAGCAAACATGGCATCAAAATCAGCTAAAACAGGGCTGAAATCAGCAACATTGGGACACCTACTTTGCATGCTTGTGCTAGTCACCACATAGATCACAAAAATACATGGCATATACCACTGGAAAGATGACATGGCATTTTACAAAACTCATGTAGGACTCTAATTCATAGGGTGCACATATTAATCATAGCAAAAATAACAAAAGTGCAACTCCTGATAAAAATCAGAAACTATCAGCACCTTGCACTCTTCCAACAGCATTTCGGGCATCAAGATGAGCTCAAATGAAAATGATGCAATGGAATGAAATGATCTACTCTTCGAGACGAACATTTTGACATATTATACGCGAAAAATGGATCTACGGATGCGGAGATATAACATGATGAAAATGCACGAAATTAAAAGAAGATGCAACACTTAGTGGAAAAAAAGGGGAGACGAGGGTCAACGGGTGGCGCGGCCCCGAGGCGGATCGGCCTCGACCGGAGCGGATCGAGAGCGGGCGGCGGCCGAGGCTCGCTGGAGGAGGAGGCGGCGGCCGGGGACGGGCTGGGCGGCGACGGCGGGCGGGCGGGCGAGGCGATGGGGGCCGAGGCGGCGAGGGCGGGCCGGCGGCCGGCGGCGGCGGCGGGGCGATGGCCTTGGATCCGGGCGGGCGGGGGCGCGGCGTTTCCGGCGGGCGGGCGAGGGCGGCCGAGCGGGCAGGCATGAGGAGGCGCTGGCGGGAGCTCTCGCCGGAGGGGCGGCGATGGGGGGAGGGCGCGGCCGGGCGGGCGGCGGGCGGCGACGCCCTGCTGGCTCGGGCGCTGGCTCGCTGGGCCGGGCGGGAGCGGACGGCGGCGGCGGGTGGCTGGGCCACGTGGCGGCGCGTGATTCGTGGCGGCGGCGTGACGGACGTCCGTGTGGCGGACACGTCCGGTGGGGCGGAGGACGAATTAGGTTTCGGGGGGAATTGATCCGAATTTGGACGGGAGGTTTGCTTAAATAGGCATAGAGGAGCTAGGAGAGTCCAAATGAGGTGTAGAAGCTACCACACGATCGTGATCGAACGACGGAGAGCATGGAGGTGACTTAGATGGGTTATTGGGCTGTTTTGGAGGGTGTTGGGCTGCAACTTAAAAGAGGCCTCTGCGAAGGTGCGGTTAACCGTTGAGTACCAAACGAGCTCCAAATGACCGAAACTTGACGGTGGTCTCCGGTGTTATACCAAGGCCACTAGACAAACCTCGGTCCATTTCGAGACGGTTTAATACCCGCACACGGAAAAACGCAAAAGGACCGCCGGGGAGATAGGAGTGTCGGATTGCAAAACGGACAACGGGAAAAATGCTCGGAATAAAGAGACGAACACGTATGCAAATGCGATGCACATGATGACATAATATAAAATGCATGACACGGACAAAAAGCAAAAAGGAGAAAACCCAACCAGGAGGGAATATCATATATCAATGCCGAAAATGGCAAGAGTCGGAGTTACAAATATGGAAAGTTACTTCCGGGGTGTTACATCCCAATACCAGCAGGTTGGGGTGTTGGACAAGTAACTGAAGGAACGACAAAAGAGGAAGATGCAGAGCAGAAGGTTAAAAATGCAGTTCCTCTGATCATGGCCAAGCAACAGTTGCTGAACGACCTTGACAGGAATGAGGAGATGAAAGAGCTTGTGAAGATAATGGGCAAAATCGATGTGCTATGTAGGATGATTGTCTCTTTATTTGCAGTGTATGTAGCACTCGTGATGTATTCAGTGGCTACAACATGAGCACTTTGCTGAAACTAGTAATGAATGAAACCTGTGTAGCAGGCTAGGCGTAGTGTTGTGAACATCTAATGATTTCTATTAACGGAAATCAGGGGGTATCCCCTTTTTCTCATATAAATAAATAGCAGAGGCCCTGTCGGGTCAGCTTTGTTCTCATTCGAAGACGTCGAGCAAATTGCAGTCCAACAACAAACTATGTCATCAAATTCAAGTTTCACAGCCAAATATGAGTACAACTAAACAACAATGTCATCATGTTTTAGTTGTCATACAATCACCAAACACAAATCAGCATACATAACAAGTGATGTTCTCACAGCAAAATACTAAACAACATGTTCATCAGGTTTCAGTTGTCATAGCAAACACAATTTCACATAGTAGATAAAAGAACGTCTTCTGACAGGCAAATACGAGAAAAGCAATGTAATCATCATCTGTAGCAGCAACGTCAATATCTTCGCCATGTGTATCAGTCTTAATCGTAATTCCCCACGGTGTCATCTTCTTCTTCGTCCTCAACGTCCTCGAACGTTGGCTTCTTCTTGATCAACTCTTGTATGTCCACAGCACGACAGGCAATCTTTTCGCCGGTGTCATTGACGTGATGGTTCTCAAAGATATTTGGAACATCTGTGTTATCTTGTACATCAGAGCGAAGTAAGCATCATCTTGTTGTGCAACTTCATTAAACGAATTCCTCTGCTCAAACCTTTGCAATACTCTCCATCATCGCTACGTGCAAATGTGTCTTCCAAGAAAAATATCTGTTTTGCTTGATTTGCCAAAATAAAAGGCTCGTTGGTGCGGTACGCCGCCTTGACATTGATGGATTTGAAATAATCATCAGCTCTGGGTTTTGCGATCTCGAAAACAGGTTATACCAACGACAAAGACAATGTAACCACACACCGATGATCCTCGAAACTAGAGATATCGCAATCGAACAATGTACATTATGTTAGCATACATTTCAGTTGTCTCTTTGTCATACGATCCGTGCTCATGATGGCACTGTTTTGTGTCTTCCGCCTTCGTCTCGTGCAAAGGGTGTTGTAGCGCACATCTCCAACAACACAAGATTCATAATGTCTTACCCGAGTATCGGGACCCATTGCTAGTGAGTAAAGGGCATCATCAACTCGCCCGCCAATCTTCCGCATCTTCTTAACCTATGGTTAGAAAATAGACAACTGATCATCTTATGTACTCAATATATTAAAAAAGCGATAATTGCACTTCAAAAGCTTACATGGTTCTTGAACCATTTCACAAATCCTGCCATAACCAGTTTGTCAATGTTTCTTGGATTTTGCGGCAGTAACTCCTCTTTGTAGATGCTGCACAACATAGTGATCGCGTCAAACATCTAAATATATAAGAATGTGCTGCAAGTTTATTAGATTACGATGTATAAGCTGCAGTACTGACTTACTTGATATAAGGTAGTATCTCAGGACAGTTATTCAACACATACCAAACCATTTTGTCCAAATATTTAGGTTTGTCCTCTTGTCGACTCTTCCCTGTAACTCGAACAGAATAATCGAAAACATTGAGCCCGGGATTGTCTTCACCCACCTCTTTGCTAAGCCGATCAGCTGTTTCAATGTATTTTGAGCAGAATATCAACGCTTCTGTAGCAATGTAGGCCTCTGCAATGGAACCCTCGGGTCTAGCTCTATTCCTAACATAGCCCTTGAAAGTGCCTAGCCGCCTTTCAATAGGGTACATCCAGCCATACTGTACTGGACCTCTAAGTAGTGCCTCATCAGGTAGATGAACAACAAAATGCACCATCACATCAAATAAGGCTGGAGGATATATCTTCTCAAGGTCGCATAGGATAGTTGGTATCTTGTCTCTAAGACGCTCCAAAGCATCTATCCTGATATTCCTCTGCAGAGTTCCTCAAGAATTGTCCCAACTCGCAATCGCTGTATAAGTCGGCGGTCCAATCCTCTAAGGATAACAGGTAAAACCCTTTGAAGTAGGACGTGGCAGTCATGAGTTTTCAACCCTTGTACCTTGTTTCCATCTGACCGACTCTCCTTTCGGGGTTGGAAGCAAATCCATGTGGGAATCTCACACGTGATGGGACCTCGCAGAATTCTTTTCTTTTACCTTGTCCAAGACGTATACACTGGTGACATATCCCGTGGTTTACCTTCATCTTGCACCTGCAAATCCTTTCTCGATACCTGTGTGTCAAATCAATCCTAGATTTTAAGGTATCTTTCGTCTTGCCTTCAATATTAAGAAGTGTGCCGATAATGCTGTCACAATATTTTTCTCGATGTGCATCACATCAAGATTATGCCGCAGATCCAAATCTTTCCAATACTCCAAGCCCCACAAAGTGGACCTGCGGGTAAACAATAATCTCTCTTCTACCCTGCCACGCTTCCTTTTCCCGCTACCATTACCAGGATGGTTTCGTGGTGTAATATGTCTGACCTTCTCTAATTCCACTTGCAACTCATCGGCGGTGAGCCTCTTTGGCGCATCACGGTTATCATGCTTTGCATTGAACACATGTCTTCAATATTTTCTAGGATGCGGCTTGTCCTTGGGAAGGAAACGGCGGTGTCCAATGTAACAGATCTTGCTAAGTATTGCGTATGACAGCAGATTCTTGTCACAGCGAACACATGCATTGTAACCATGTGTCGTTCGCCCTGACATAGTGCCCAAAGCCGGATAATCATGGATGCACCAAATTATAACAAAGACGCAGAAAGAAATCAGCTGGTGGGCTGCTATATAGGTCTCGAGTGAGAACACCCTTCCATAGCTGTTGAAGTTCCTCCACAAGAGGCTCCATGAACAAATCAAAATCCTTTCCAGGACTTTTTGGACTGGGATGAGCAAAGCCATCATGTAGTTTGATTCTTTGGTGCAGACATTTGGAGGCATGTTGTAAGGATAACAAGCACTGGCCACATGCTATATGTGGCGCCTGGTGGCCAAATGGGTTAAATCCATCGAAGCTAAGCCAAGTCTAATGTTTCTCGGTCAGCAGACAAACTCTTTGTGTTTATCATTGAAGCTTTTCCACTCACTACCATGAGATGGATGGCTCATTACATTCGATCTCTGTACTCTGGTTCCTAGAATGCCACAGTACATCCTCTCTTGTTTCAAACATCATGAAACAACCTCTGCAATCTTGGTGTAATTGGAAAATGTCTCGAACATTGTGAGGAATCCTCACAAAGATCGCCATCTTTCCATCTTGATGATTTGCATTTGGGCATTCACTTAAGTTGGCATAATCCTTCCGAACATAACACAATTATTCTTAGAAACATGGATCATATCATATCCAATTCCAACTGCACGAAGGAAATTCTTCATTTTAATGTAGGTGTGTGGCAGCTCGGACGATCTGGGAAAGATTTGCGGAAAGCAGCCAACATCGCATCGAATGATTTGTTGGTCATCCGCTCAGATGTCTTCACGAAGAAAGGTGACCATAGCTGAGAATCTTGACAGCTTATTTCCGGGTGACACAATGTTGTATTGTTCCAACATGCGGGCCCACCATTTTCTTCTGCGGTGAAAGTTCACGGAATGCACGAGCATTTAGTAGCATTGTTTCAATGTTGGTCAAACTCATGGCTCCGCCACCACCACCTCCTCCTCCTCTTCCACCGAGCATCGAGGCAGATCAAGATGTTGATATGCTGCTTCCACGTAGTCAATAACATTGACGTTCACAGCTTCACCATGATGAACCCACCTAGTATATGTGACCGACATCCCATACAAGTGTAGATGATTTTGCACAGTTGACTGGGGTCTTGTAACTGAATTCATACAACTGCTACACGGGCAGAGCACAAATGATTTCGGACCACCGCACTCAGCTCTGATAAAGTTCATGAAGTTTTCAACCCCCTCGACATATGCAGCGGAGAATCTTTGAGCAGAAGTTATCCAAGTCCTGTCCATCTGTTAGACATACAAATTAGTTCTTCTACTAGATATTACAGGAGAAACATATATGCTTTTTTATGAAGTCCGGAAAAAATACCTAGGTCGATGTCTAAAGCTATGGCAAGATATTTGGACGAGAATATCTAAGTAACGAAATATATGTAAAGCTAATTCAGCAAACAGATTTGAGTGCCAAATTATGGCAGGCTGTTTCAGCAGTCAATGGGGCCGAGCACACAGCCATCAAACTATCGAAGGCCATCGCAACAACAAAGATCGAGTATAAAGCGGTGTAGAGCTATTTCACCTAACAGATTGGCTACTAGACCATGGCAATCACGTCACAATAAATATATGGCAGAATATTTTAGCAACTAATCGGCCTTGGCATGCCATCTCAGCTAAGAAGATTGAGTGCGAACAGGCAAGGAAGCTTCTTAAGCGAGCATATTGACGATAAACTACTTGACAAACAAAGTGAGATTAACGGCGTCTATCGGCTAACATTCAGCGCTACACCGACATGAACGGGGCCTCAGTCTAGAATGCGCGTACCGTGGAGAAGCTGACCGTCGTGCGTCTCCACGCGAACGTCTCCAGCGGTGGCGGCGCTGACCGCCGTGCGCCTCCACAAGAACGTAGCCAGAGGTGGCGGCGCGGCTAGAGGACGGCATTCTACGAGAGCGTACTGTGGGAGCGAGAGGATCGCCGAACCGCGGCGCCGACATATCGGCGCAGCGGGAGGGCGACTTTGGCGGAGCGAATGGAGTGGAGGGGACGGGGGAGGGTTTGGGGAATATTATTGGCTAGTTGGCGAAGGGCGGTTGAATCGGATTTGGGGGAATTTTGGGGTGGGAGGGGGAGGAGGATTTTACGGTGGGCGGGGAGTTTGGCGATGGTCGGTTTCTCCAAGTGCAGTCCCACGTGTCGGTGAAGAGCAAGCAAGCGCTGCCCGCTTATGCGTGAGCGTGTGCAGGACCAAACATGTGTGGGGTGCAATGCGACCGCAACAGGAGTGCTGTGAGTGTACCGCCTTTTTTCCTTTTAAACTAGGTGCTTCGCCCCCTCAAAAAAAATTTGTTGCTTCGCCCGATCCATTGATACTACTACTAGTAATCCGGTAATCCCGACTAAAACGGCGCGGCCGGGTCTTTTCCCGCGCAATATGCTGGGAGGTTGGCTTAGTTGGGTTTTTTAGGATGAGTAATGCTACACCTACGTAATCCCAGTTACATAATTAACGTAATGTGAAACGTGTGAGCTGTTGATTGTAGATTGGGGGGAGGGAGGGGCCCACCGCCATGGAAATCAGGGGAGGAGAGAGAGAGGCAATTTACATTAACCCTTTCGTAGGTTCCCGTAGATGTAGAAAGATGTGAAATGCGTGAATGTGTAGTGGACGTACTATTGGAGTGCCTAAGATATTTTGTGCATGTATATACCCTATGTGTTTATTTTACTTCACATGTTAGATTTGTCTCGGTTCAATAAAAAGCAGAGTTGGTGATGATGGTGTGCCTGTCATCCTGCAATTTAGGCCGTCCGATCTATATCTAACGGATAGGAAGGAAATTATGACAATTTACCCGCACTCCTCTCCACATTTGCAGATAAGGCTTTCCCTCGTTCATCCTTTTCTCCCACAAGATCTTGATCTTCCGTGCAACGCACGGGCATCTTGCTAGTACTCCTACAATATGTATATTATTGTGAAAGTTCATATACACCGGCCGAGATTAATGCAAACACGGCAGATTTTCATTACATTTCGAACTTTTATAGGACAGAAAAATAAAAAAAACCTGACCCTAAACCTATTCTACGGCAGCGACCGACGTCCTCCATTTGCGATCTCTATGTACGGGGGCGGGGTTCAAGACCCGTGAAGTGAAGGTGCGGTCTCCGGCGAGGAAGAGTAGAGCACGGGATACAGACCAGCCAGTTGGCACACCATGCCCTGCCGCCTCCCATGCCCTACTCATCCTCGGAGGAGTCCCCGACCTCGGCGGTGCCGGACGTTGGACGGCGGCAAGTAGGACGCGTGGCTGACGGTGCTCCCGCCGTCAACCACCAGCGTGGCCACCGCTTGTGCGGTCGCGTCCGCGTCCGACTACGCCGCTATTGCGTCGCGAGACGCGACTTGAGCGAGGGCGGCGACCTCGAGCTTCATCCCCGAAGACAAGCTCTCCAGCAGAGCGTTCGCACTTGCGGTCATGGCGGATGTGGTGCCAGGTAGGAGGACGATGCGCTATGGTGTGGAGGTTAGCTGGGCGTTGCCGCTTTAAGTAGCACATTCCGGTGAGGCCAAGCGTCCGGGTGCGTCATTAAGTCACCGGAGTTGGTTCCTCGGGCACCGAGCCTCTTAACGACGACATACGAACGGAGAACGGACGACATGAATGCGGGCAGCTGGCGCCGGCTGGGAACGCACCGCGCGACGGCGTGAGGGACGAGGGTTTTGGTGTGCCAGGGTAGTCAGTTGCGGTCGTGGCAACGTTGGAGATGCCCTTTGCTCACATGCGATCCCCGCATGTCATTGAAAAAGCAAGATGACCCGACATGGTCTCAGGTCCAGAGTTTGCAGTTGGCCGCGCTACACCACCCCGCGGACGCGTCGCGGCGCCCCGTGCATCCTCGACGAGCCAGGTGTTGGGGTGTGTTTGGATTGTGGCCAAAGTGCACCTTACCAAAATTTTGGTCATGACCCAAAGATTGGTCTTTGTTTGGATGGTTGCCATTTTTTTGGCATGCCAATGAACTCTAGCCAACTCTAGTTCATTTTTCTTGCCAATGTCGGCCAAATCATGGGCAACCAATACCTCAACCAAAATTTTGGTCATGACCCAAAGATTGGTCTTTGTTTGGATGGTTGCCATTTCTTTGGCATGCCAATGAACTCTAGCTAACTCTAGTTCATTTTTCTTGCCAATGTGGGCCAAATCATGGGCAACCAATACCTCAACCAAAATTTTGGCTACCCAATGCTTTGATGGGGCAACCTTGGGCACAAACCAAACATACCGTTGGTCGTGCCATAGCACTAACGCCACCCTCGGCACAATGAAACCGACCATGTCTAGCGACGATATGAGCGTGTCGCTCACCGCGGTCGCCGTGTCCAGAGGCGGTGCTGGATCTGCGCTCCGTTGTTGGCCCCAACGACCCACATGAACGGTTGTCGGTGGCGAGGAGGTCATGGGCCAGCTCCTCCATTGGACTAGTCTGCGCTACGTCGTCCTGACGGGTGTGCCCCACATGTCGGTTTGCCTGTTTCCCCGGCCATATTCGAGCGTCAGTGCTCCGCGTTGCGCATTAGGCCTTTCACTATGTAGGCCAAGCGAGACAACTTATTGTTTATTTGAGCCGTTCAAGTATAATCATGTGGCGTTTGCTTCACCAGCCCTCTTCTCCATCGATCATGTCGCCCTCCGGTCGAGTCCATCCTCCCGCATGCCTCATTTGAACATTGAGCCGAGTATCATTTGCATGTACCCACCCTAGTCCTTTTTCAATAGATCTCCGGACCCCGAGATGGAATCGAGAGGGGACGAGTGGGGGAACGTGATACCTAAGGAGGATTCAAAATTTTGAACCGGTGATCATAGCATCCGCAAATCATATATAAAGGGTATTCAATGTTTGTTTCATTTTTGAACATAAAATATACTCCCTCCTATCCTTTCTAGTTTACATATAAGTTTTATGTGTAGTCAAAGTATCTCTACTTTGATAAAAAAAGGTATCAACATTCAACAACGCCAATCAATATTGTTAGATTCGTACATACTCCTAGATTTGTACTCGAGATGGTTTCCAATTTGACTATTGACAAGATTAATAGTACATGAGATGTATAATGTGAAGATTATATCATTGGAAACTCCTTTCACATATGAATTTGACCGTATGCTTTGTGTAAGTTGCATGTCATATATTATTACTCTAACATTTGGTCAAAGTTAGCCTCGAAAAATGCATTAGACCCTGTATGCTTTGTGTAAGTTGCATGTCATATATTATTACTCTAACATTTGTGTAAGTTGCATGTCATATATTATTACTCTAACATTTGGTCAAAGTAGTATAGTGGAAGTGGATCCTCTGACGTAGGTATCCCTGCGTTACCCTTCCTTTCGGTCACTTACTGGCGGACCCCATGCTTGCTAGGCCCCGCATGTCAGTTACTCAATGGGTTCGACCACGTCAGGGGATCCTCATCCATAGTATACTCCCTCTGTTTTTATTTACTCCGCATAAAACGGAGGGAGTGGTGATATAATAAATGACGCGGGCGGGGGAGGGGGAGGGACGTCGGTTTGCTCTCAACTGTGGTCCCACAAGCGAGCGAAAACGCAAGATGAAGGGCGTTCCATTCGGTGAGCGACGTGGAGGGTCCAGCGTGCCGGGCTGCAATGCGAACGCGACAAGAGCGATGTATAGTCAAAACCGATTGACCGGTCGTCACCGGAACCACTATTCACACCAGAACCTTCGCTGCTCGGCCTACGCCAGCCACTGCCCTAAAACCACACCAAATCTCCAGCCCATTCCCCCACCTTTCGATCCCCTAGCCCGCATCAAGCGTCCCCTAGTTTGCCGGAAAGCCATGGTGCGCGCAAGATCACTTACTACAAGATGTCGACGCCGGCGCGCCGCAGAAATCGCGGCGGCGGTCGGCGCCTGCACCTCCATTCCCAAGCTCGCTGCGGCGGGCCAATCCTCGAAGTTCTCTGGAGCCAAGCTACGAGGAGGAGGAAGCCGATCCAATTTCATGGCTGAGGTCGCGCGCGAAGGCCCCGATGGGTATGAGGCGATGGACGCCGACTTCGTGCGGCGTCCGAGTCCCCCATGGTGCAAAGCGGACCAGCGGTTCAACATGGCGATACTAATGGAGGATCGGGAGGCGAGGCTCAACTCGGCGCAGAAGCGCGCATGCCGCTGCCATCGAGGCTCTCTGCAGGCGAAACTGGATGTCGTGGATGTGAACCGGGCGGCGGAGGCTCAACTTGAGGCGGAGCGCGCGAATGCCGCTGCCATCGAGGCCACCCTGCAGGCGGAACCGGACATCCTGGACTTGAACCGGGCGGCAGGGGCTCGACTCGACGCAGAGCGCGCGGATGCCGCTCTCATCGATGCCCTCCTGCAGGCTGAACCGGACGTCCTGGACTTGAACCGGGCGGCGGAGGCTCGACTCGACGTGGAGCGCGCGGATGCCGCTGCCATCGAGGCCCTCCTGCGGGCGGAACCGGACGTCCTCGACTTGAACCGGGCCGTGCTCTCGTCCGTGCAGAGCGCCCACACGCTCCGCTTGAACGAGTAGCTAGAGACCGAGGACAACCACGGTGTGGAGACACACGTCGGCAGCGACGACTGGTTCGCACCGGTAGCCAAAGACGACGAGGCTGTCTCTTTCCGCGAGCAGTGATAGTTTTTCTTTATGTTGTTGTTTTTATGGATCTTTTGCTGTGTAAAAACATGTATTTGTTATGAAAGTCGCCTGACTTGGGTCAGTCTATCATTTCAGGCGGTTGGATGAATATCCTACGTCTCCTAACCCTTCTTTCCTTCTTCCTCACCTCTTCTTCTTCCCCAATAGACCATCGCACGGGCCGTACGGATACTCCCCAACATGCGGTTGGATAAACATACTCTATGAACGGAAATTATGTGTCAGCGATAGGATGACTGAGTTTGGTTTGTTCACATGCGACAACACGTGTCAGTGAGGGTACGTTCCCTTGGTTGGGTTTGCGGCGTGCAGGAGCGATCATGTGAGGTGCGGTGCGACCGCATGGCGCAGGAGCGACTGTGTGAGGGTGCGGTGCGACCGCGACAGCCGTGCGCAAGTGTACCTCCTTCTCATTTTGAAAACTTTAGGCAAGCTTGGCAAAAATGTGTGGCGAAGTTTGGCAATGCAAGGCCTATTCCCAAACAGGATAAGTACGTACGTACTAGGAGTACTAGTGTTAAAAAAGAAAGGCGGGGTTTTCCTTGTGGGATTTAATCGATACAAATCCTCGTTTCACGTGTCAATTAATGCGTATTTTTTTCTCCAAAGACCAAATAGCTAACCATCTCACTCCTCATCGCTTGATTAATGCAGCGCCATGCAAACCAACCTTCTCACTTCCGCATGCATGCAGGGGATATTGATGTCCTTGGTTGCTAACCCCATCAATTTTGCCTCGATTAGTGTTAGTTGGCCTTTGCAAATTGTAATTTTGATATACTGGCCTTGTGTACAAAAAAATGGAGGTAGTAACTATATTTGACTTCCTTCCCCATTGCGGTGACGTCGACGATATCTTTTTTTGGTGGTTTGGCGAAGTGCGTTCGACGGAGAACACCATTGAGGGAGACCACGGTAAGTCGTTCGCAAGTGCCGCCTGCAAGCCGAGACAACCGCCTTATTTGCATCCAGGAAGTCCTTTCTAGTACTACTAGGAGTACTAGTGCGATGAGATGGTTTCTTGAAGAAGATGATGGAGAAGTGGAGTTAGCGAAGAGTGAAATGATGGTTGCTTCGTCCGTGCTTTTGTGATTTGACGCCTCACTGCTTTGTGATTTGTGATAGAAGGGACAGGGGAGTAGACTCTGTGCTCTATACTGTACTACATGCGTCCAAGCATGGGAGAAAGAGGAGAGACGTTGCATTTTCTATTCCTTCAATCAATCAATCAGGAGCTTGGTTCCATCTTTTGGTTTTGGCAACACCGTCCACAATGGTTCCCACGATGCCAAAAGCTATTTTCACATTTGGGTACACATTGTGGATGCCCTTAACCGTACCACTTGGTTTTGCTCCTGTGTGCTATCTATACAAATCTAAATTATATTGATCTAAAAAATTATAGAATCAAGATTAGTAAAAAGGAGGTGATTTTGCCGCGCGGATGGCGGGGGAGGTTTCTTATTTGAGCAATGCTACATCCACGTAATGGTTTACGTAAAGTTACAAACTGATGTGATGTGGGACTATTTGATTGGATTAAAGGAGAGGATTAGGCCCACCCCACCTGAAAATCAGGGGGGCATATATAGATTAGATGGAAAGTATACGTAGCAGCTACGTAGCCCTTTGTAAGTCTAGGATTAGGCTTCTTATTTTCGGAGGACGTTGTCCTGGCGGTTTGCTAACATGCGGTCCCATGTGTCAGTGCTTTACCAAGCCGATCCGCGTCCCACATGAGGCAGAACAACGGCAGAAGCAACACGTGGTTAAGTTGAAGAAGATGAGGGAGAAGAGGATTCATCACCGAGTGAAATGATGGTTGCTTCGTCCCTCCAACTTAACTGTGGGAAAGGTGCAGCTTTGTGATTTGATGCCTCATTGCTCATTACTACGCCGACGCCATGGTGGGTGCTTCACCCGGCTGCTCGCATCAGTATTCGGTATGGCACGTGGACCCGGTAGCTTGATGTCCCACATGTCGGCGAAAGGGACTAGAAGATTTATGAAAGCGAGCGCTCCACTCTTACGACGGAGGAGTAGACGACACGACGACCCAGTGAACTGTCACTTGTACTGTATAGTACTATAGTTTTGCTGTTTCGCACGATCCATCGATACAAACCCGATTAAACAGGAAAGGGTGGGATTTTTCCCGCGCGGTAGATGATACTGGCCATACATTTCAAAGGCAATTTTAATGTATGCAAACTGAATAATTATAAGTAACAATATGATATCTAGTAAAACTAAAAACACATATGATTTATTGTGTTAGAGTGTAGTAGTAGTGCTGTATTGCATAGTTGTTAGATGTAACATGCGAGAACGTGTAGAGATGTAGTTTTGGAGGGCCTACAGAGAGAAAAGCGTAATACGGTCACCGAACTTTAGAATAAGCTGATTACGGTCACTATATACGTTTTGCGGTGATTGTACGGTCACTTGCTCACTGTTCAGCATCGGATTGCACTCTGTTGACCGGCCAAATAGTCTGCGTGGCGCCATGTTGACTAGTTAAATTGACCACGTTCCTTGTGGGTCCCACCTGTCGATTCGCATATGCAAAAGGTCGATAAACACAAATTTACGCAGCGCGACAAGGCTCCAACCCCGCGCTGGAATCACCTGGTTGTGTATGTATGCATCGGGCTGATGTGTGCGCATGCACGTGTAGGTTGAGCACTTGGCGTGAGAGTGTGTGTTGGTCGTGTGGTGTCTTGGTGTGTGCATGCATGCGTGCGTGTGTGCATGTGAGTGTTGCGTGCGTGCATGTGAGTGTTGCGTGCGTGCGTGGCTGCGTGTATGCGTGTGAGTGTTGCGTGCGTGCGTGTGTGCATGTGTTTGTGTGAGTGTTGCATGGATGCAGTTCGTGTGCATGCGTGCGTGTGTATAATCACCACACCAGCTCCGTGTGTTAAAACAGACGGCTCAAACATACCAATACAAGGCCACCTTGTCCGCTGTGCCCATGGTCATGACTTGAACCACCGCCCAAATATTTTTTGTCGTTTGTTTTCATTCTTACTAGCAAGATGCCCGTGCGTTGCACGTAACATCAAGATGCATTTGTATGACTTGTTTATCTTGTGAGAGAAAAGGATGAACAAGGGAAGGCCTTATTTGCAAATGTGGAGAGGTGTGTGGGTACCTTTTTGCAAAATTGCCATAGTTTCTTTCCTATCCATCAGATATAAATCGGACGACCTATATTGCAGGATGGCAGGCACACCATCATCACCAACTCTGTTTTTTATAAGAGTGTATTTTATGTATTTTATAAGAGTGTAGATGTAGAGTAGATACAAGTCGATAGGTGGGCACGATGGTAGTGAGATAATGTGATGCAACACTAGAGGTGCCACGTGGAGCGTTTAACTGGTCAACTAGTCATGTCATGAGCAAATACAGAGTTGTACGGTGAGCCTGTGACTGTATAATAACCACTAAACATAAATGGTGACTGTAATGAGTGGATTCTAAAGTCCAATGTACGTATCGTGCTTTCGCTTCAAATACAATGATCGTCATTGCATATATCGCGAGAGAAAGATGAAACATGCGTGAATTTTCTGGGGCTTACTTTTAGAGGACCTGGAGATAGTTTTGTGTGCATACGTGAAAGGGGCGTAATGGGGGGTATGCGATGGAGAGAGAGATGCTCTTCGTTTCTCTTTATTATGACTAACTTTGTATATAGTATAAAATATACAAATTCACAAAGTCTTGGAATAAATATCATTGTGGGCACCATGCAATGCAAATTAGCGTTCGTACTCCTCCATATAACTTTGTAATGTTGTATATATGTAGAAACTCTAAAATAATTTTTTGGCCACACTTTATTCAAAAGGAATGTTGTATGCGAAATAAACGTGAAGAGAGGGCTTTTTAGATCAATGGGGTACGTGATGTAACATGTGTGAATGTGTAGTTGATGCATTTGGCGGGGCCTAGAGAGGTATGTGTGTGTATTACGTATTCGAGAGAGGCATGGATAGAGGGGCCGACGGGGGGGCGTGGGAGAGATAGCACGAGAAATGAGAGTGGTCTAGAGAGAGAGACGAATATGACGTCACGACAAGAGATTCCATTCCCTTGAGTGTGTATATGCAAGGGGGGGAATAGAGGCACCATGAGAAATTTTACGTGTGTGTGGTGTTTGTGTTGGTATGTGTGGGTGTGAGAAGATAATGAGGCGTGGGGCAGAGGGTGTGTCACCGCGTGAGGTCCGATGGGTCGAGGTGAGGCCCTTCGTTCGGTTCCGTCCTGCGCCACATTGGTCGGCCCGTGACGCATTTAGGAAGACCCATGGATGACTAGTCGTACAAGACAAAGATAGCAGAATTGTGAAGGACTCTGTGTCCACTGACAAAGCCGGCTAGGATTTGTAACCCTAGGTTCTCGGACTAAGGTAACCCTTTATCTTTGATATTACTATTCATCCAACCTAACTTTAAGGGGCATCCTACAGAATGCTCGCTAGAATCATACTAAATCGATTAGGAAGAGGTGTGAGACAATGCGTGAGAGACAAGCGTAAAGATAATGTGCGTACATGAGACACGTAGGCAGGTCCAAGTATATAGAAAGGGTCGATGAGGATTGTGCGTGTGTATGTTTGCGAGAGGAAGAGTGCTTGTGATAAAGGTTAGTGAAAACAATTGTAAATGGTTACGAGAGGGAGGGAGGGTTATATTTAGAGCATGTGTGCGAGAAAGACACCTTGGGAGAGAGTGTGTGAGCATGTGTGAGAGACCACCGATGGAGAGTGAAACTACACATAAAAGAATGCTCTACACATTGATTAAAGATATAAATTGTATCCAAATATTAGGATGGGATCATCATATTTGCCATTCGCGTAAGGAGCGGCCATTGATCCATCAGACATCTAGATTCTATTGAATTTGAGCATGTCTATGTTATTATTCGACACAATTGATCCACATAGTTAGTATTTTGAACTCCAGACAATGCATCGCTTTAGCAATCGAATATAAACGCGAGTATAGTTCATGTTGTGTGTGTAAAGCACATTATACATACGGAAGTTACACAATGGACATTATAAATAGCTACCTATGAACTAGCATACATTTGAATTCAACTTAAGGTGGTTTAAAAAATCGAATTCAACATGAAGTCCATTCAATTATTTGAATTTGATATCATGGCATTTGTAAACCATACCTAAATTATGGGGCACCAATCTTTGCTCTGATTTTGTACATAATAGCATATGTAGTCGTGTACAAAATAGATTCAAATTTAGCTCCTCCATTCCAAAATAATTGTAGTTATAGGATTTTCAAGTGTCAAAATTTCAAAAGAAGCGGATAATTTAATGAGGTTTTCAAACATACAAGGTCAAATATAAAGTTGTCTATTTAGGTCAATCCTCATAGTTCAAGAGTACTCTAAGCGTGAATGCTTGTGTTTCAAAATTTGAGCGTTAGCGCTAAAAGAGCCTCTACTACTTGAAACCGCGTGAGACCAATGTTTGGTAGTACAAGGAAATTACTTTTCTAATAACTCCGACCCGTGAAACCTACCGGCCCGACGTCCAAAGGTCTAAACCAGGGTAGGTTTGTAGCTTCATCTAGACGGCACGCAACCGCATCCGAAAAACATTCATACACAATGGCCGCCTAAGCACACATGCGCGCGGCCGAAATCGCTCCCGCCCACTATTTGGGACACCTGGGATTACCATCCTACCCCCGACCCGCAGTAGGTCCGAAATTTAAGAGGGGGGCAAAGTTTGTACTTTCCCCAAATTTCAAACAAGCGTGTCCCATCTTACATTCAAAAAGCCAAAACAAGCGCGTCCCAGCATCAAACATGGTTCTCCCCCCCCCGCCCACCCGATTCCCCATTCATACTCCGTGGGTGCAAAAACTACCTCTCCACCAGCCGCGAAACCCCGGCGTCCTCCGTCCGCCACCCCATTCCACCCATCAACCACCGCCCTCCTCCATCATGCCGGAGCCGATATCCCAACGTTGTCGTCCACCGCAACCTCAACCGCAACGCCCTCCACAGCTAGTAGTTGAAGCCGAGGCCGAGCCATCCGTACCCGAGCCAGTTCAACCACGCCGTCCCGCGCCTCTCCGCTGCCGCACCAACTTCGCCACCCTCCACCACACTAGAGCTGTTCCTGCTACACCGTCCTTCGCCGCCTCGGATCTAATTCCCCTCCGCCGACATACGGCCACGGCAACACAGTCAACAATTTGGCCATGGGTTCGTCCAAGAATCCATGGTTCTCCAAAACATCGGTTCCCCCGGGAGAAAAAAGAAGATCGCCGCAACATATGGAGGAGACCACACTGGCAACTGATAAGGGTACTCCTCTTCCCTTATTCGTGCAAATCTTACGTGTCTCCTTGCACGGTATTCATCCCATAGAAGACACTAGTTGACCGCTTCTTCTTGATACTAGATGTTCCTAGAAACTCGCGATGCACAAGGTTTCTCCTCATATACTATTTCACCTTAGCTAGAGGTCCGTCGGCCCCCCTGAATTTCAATTCCTGGTCAGTTGATTCCCAATTAACGGAAGCATTCCCCGGCGTAACAGGCGCTAGTCCCCCTATTACGCCGGGGAAGCAGCGCCTCGGTGATTATCTTAGGGGCGTGTGGGGCCTCGAGCTACTGGCGCCCGATCTGGAGGTCGGTCGGGATTAAAGGGATGGCCTGGGGACGCTGCCAAGCATGGCGGTGGTGTGAGGTCGATGGGAGGGCGAGGCGGCGGAGGAAGGGGTCTGGGCCGATGGTCGCTGGCGGTTCGAGAAAGATCATCAAGGATGGTGGCGGGAGGTAGAGCGAAGGCCATCTGCCCGTTCCTTATAGATCGGACAATTCATTAAAAAAAATCGACTGACCTATTTATTTTCAATCGACTGTTATCTTAGATATGACCACATGTGGTGGTGTGCTGGAGGAGTACCTGCATTTCCTATGCTCATATATTACAAAATCATACGGAGTAGAATCAAATTTTGTTTGCCATGCAATGTTGTAGAGCTATCATATGTCTCTGTCATTTATTTTTAGCCACCGCTATCTCGCTACTTTTACAAAAGCACTAGTTCTGCACACACTTCACCCTTACTCTCACTATTGTGTTTTTACGCAAGGGTATTTCAGACTCTGCTGCCATGAGAGAAGCCAAAAAGAAAAGAGAGAAGTCGCTCCATCTTCGTGTGCGGGTAGGCAAGACACGTTACAGCGCTATAAAGGGTGCAGTGTCAGCATATGGAGATGGTAAACGTAGCTCTGGAGTTGATGACCTTGCTCGCAATGAACCACCATCCCAGGTGCTTGCTTTAACTTCGCCGTGTCATATGTGGTTGCATGTTCCATATGGTGTCTAGCTTGTATTCGAAAGGCCGAAGTCGGTAAGATAAGGAAAGATATTTTTTTACATGAACCACCATCCCGTGAGCACCGAAGACAAATAGCTAGTCGGGGCATTGGCCGAGCCAAAGTGACAAGCCCAAGAAAGATAGGCATCACCGAAGCCAACTAAAAGCTACGACCGTGGTGAAGCAGCCCGCCTCTCACCAGGCTCTCAGGTCCTAGATGATCATGCTCACCACTCCAGCCGGATGTCTAGCTTGTATTGCTTCCAATTTGGTTAAATTGCATCTGCTTAGCTTACACATTATACCTTTGAATATGACATGCCTTTCTATTTTTGGTACATACTAGTACATCTGTGTATTAACCATGTTCTTACATCAAACTAATGTTCTTGTGTATCCCTCATCAATCACTTATGACGAGGCAGGCAGGCAAGGGACTACTCCTCATTTAAAGAATGCAACGTCGGCCTCCGACATGATTCTCAAGAAATGAAATGCTAGATGAAGATAGTGAGCGTAGCTCAGTAGTTGATTACAGCATTTCCCTACACTAGCATCGCAGTGCTTGCTCTAACTTGGCAGCGTGATATGTGGTTGCATGTTGCATATGGTGTCTAGATTGTAATTCTTCCAATCTGGTTAAACTACATGTGCTAGTCTGCTTAGCTTATAAATTATACTTGTTAATGTGACATGCCTTCCTGTATTTAGTACATAGTACATCTGTCTATTAAGCATGTCCTTGCATAAAACTATTATTTTTTTGTATCCCACATCAATCAACATGACGAGACACCTTTAGTATATGCAGTGCGATATTAGTTGCATCTTTCATATGATTTATAGCATGCGCTGCTTCTAATTTGTTGAAATTCCATTTATGATGGGACGCTTTTAACTTGGCAGAGTCATATTCGTTGCAGCTTTCATGTGGTGTCTAGCTTGCATTGCTTCTTATTTGCTGGAATGGTTTCTGCATAGTTTACACAAACAGTTGTGAACATGCCATGCCGTCCTATTTTTCGTACATATTCCATCCTGGTATCATGTGTTTGCCTTACATCAAAGTAGTGATTGTCAGTATCATGCATGAATGAGTTCTTAAGAGAGAATTTTATTGCTTTTTCTTGTCGGTTTTACTTGACAATTCAAAATCAATAAAGCGGAAGGAAGTCAGCAAGGCAACGATAAAGGTGCTCCTTCGAGCGGAGGGCCTCTCAGATTTCTACTCCTCCACACCCCAAGATGATTTCCAAGACAACACATGCATAGACACTCAACAAAGCTGTGTTTATGATGAGCACGTCTCCCCTAGTGCAGCATCACCGGTTCTCCCTCTAACTTGGCTTTATTATATGTGGTTGCATGTTATGTGTGATGTCTAGCTTGTATTGCTTCTAATTTTGTTGAATTCCATCTGCTTATTTTACACATTATACTTGAATAAGACACGTGTTCTTGTTTCTAGAATATACAATATCTGTCTATCACACCATGTTCTTACATCAAATTACTACTGTTGTGTAACCTACAACAATCACTTATCATAAGACACGTTTGACTTCGGAGTGTGATATAGGTTACATCTCACATTCTTTTTCTAGCTTGTACTACTAATTTGTTGAAATGGCACTTATGACGAGACAGTTTTAACTTGGTAGAGTGATATTCATTGCATCTTTCATATGGTGTCTAGCTTTCATTGCTTCTAATTTGTTGAAATGTCTTCTCCTTAGTTTACACATCATAAGCTGTGAATATGCAATGCTGTGAATATGCAATGGCACTAATGACGAGAGACCTCTAACATGGTATTGTGATGTTGTTTGCATCTTGCATATGATTTATTTATTGTACTGCTTCACATTTGTTTAAACGCCATTTATGATGAGACACTGTTAACTTGGTAGAGCGATATTTGTAGCATCTTTCATATGGTGTCTACCTTCCATTGCATTGCTTCTAATTTGGTGAAATGTCTTCTTCTTAGTTTACACATCATAGTTCTGGCTATCTCTTCCGTCCTGTTTTTCATACATATTACATCCTCCTATCATGTGGTTGTCTAACATCAAAGTTCAGTTAAATGCGCATCACGCATCAATTTGTTACGAAGAACTAAATTGTTATTCGTTTTCTTGTAAACTTGACTTAACATGGCACGAGAGAAAGAGGAAGAAACACAGAATGGCAGGGAATGAGAAGCGGATGAATCCTGTAGATTCTGCTGGTACTGATGGTGCAATAGAAGGTCAAAGTCCAGCAGAAAATTCTACAAACATGGCATCCCATGCTACACGAGTTGCAAAAAAAGCCAAACAGAAAAAATAGCTGCCACCAAACAAGTAGAGACAGCCCTAGTTCTTGCAACACCTACCACAATACTACCAGCTGCACGACTTACTCGTAAGGCGTCAACTGAAGCTAGCAAGACGTTCCCAAGCTCCCTTGCCACGACACTACTTCCCAAGCACTCTTGACACAAGGCGAGTTGGCAATATCAGATGAACCTTGTGAGCTTCAACAGCAAGAAGGTAGTTCTTTGGAGTCAAATTCTGATTGCATGCTTCTTTTATGTAGTCTCACAGTTTGATGTACACTACCACTTCCTATGTTTGTTGTTGGACTAGCACCTAGGCGCAAGAGGAAACAAACATCGAGGATAATGCTCGATAGGTTAACTAAATCTAGAGGAGGAAGAATGGAGATCCGTTTTGAGGCAGGTTTCAAAAGGCCACGTGATGCTCTGAGTCACCAAGTTAGTATCGAGGCAGCGGTTCTTTGTTAGGTGTCATGTCGTATCCTCCCAACATGGATTCAATACAGGAATGACAAAGATGAAACCCGGTCCAACACCTTCCTCGACCATTTATACGTAAGTATGGTTATGTATGGAAACTAGTAATATCGTCTTGCTTTGTCCAATACTTTCTAGGTTCTTGATAATGAGACTCCCATAATTTTCAGCAGATGAGGTTCAAGTTGGATAGCCAAGATGATGCAACGAGACAAGCTTGCACCCATGTTTTCAAGTCTTTCTGCATGACGAGATCGGTATAACTTGAGGAAAACTCACTTTGAAGGCAAGGCTAAAGTGAACTTGCCCAAACATCTCCGATGGAAAATATATCGATGAAGACTGGAGAGGCCTCGTTAAACACTGATCCGATCCAAAGTATCAGGTACATTATATATATGTCATCGATCACATGTTGAAGTCCTATTTACGCATGTGCCACACAAATCTATCTTCTTGTAGGTGAACTGTTCAAAGAACAAGGCCAACCGTATGAAAGTGAAATCCAACACATTTACAGGATCTCGTAGCTATATTGCACACTCGAGGCTCTTGTAATTAGTCTTGTTTCACTCTTTTCACTGTACCATATTATCGATTTATATTGACTTGTTCCAAATGCGGAGGAAAGCCCATAAGGACCAAAAATTACCTGAACCAAATCTTGTGGAAATCTTCAAGGACCTGTCACACCAGCAAGAAGAAGGGCATGACTACACCATCAAAGCCGCATTGTTGTAAGTCCTTAATCCTCATGCCTTTTAACTACTACTTACTCGACTTGTGCCTTGAAGCGCATGGTTTGCAGCCAATGTCTATTACTCTTTTCAATTTTATACACAATTGTCTTAGCGTATCATTGCACCTTACAAGGTTTAAAAGAGAGGAGTGATGTTCCTTTGATCTTGACCTGTAATCTAGTTCCGTCTTGGACTTGCCCACACAACGTTACAATTGCTGTTTATGCATTCTCAGTTGTTTTGTGATATGAATGATGTCATACTATGCTTACCGTATTATAAACTTCATCTCTTTATCCTTAGCCCCCAATACAATGTGAAGAAATAGACAATACATTAGCGATGGTACATGGTCATATGTTTGGAACCTGGTTTTATTATGTACTTTGCAATAAAATACAACTATTATTTTACATGGGTTCACTAGAATAAGTTCTGTATATAGAACAAAGGTATTTTGTTTGGTTTTGCTCTCTCCTTAATATCTTCTATTCTGGTACTACTAATGTAAAACCTCAACTTTTCAGCGAGCTATGGAAAAATGGTGGAACCGCCACCTTCTGAAGGTGTCGAGGCAACTATAACCGCAATGTCGGCTCTTCTTGCGATGGGTCGAGACTTGTCCACTAACGGTGCCAAAAGCACGTTCTGCGTATCTTGGGTTGGTTGTTAAGGCAATATCGTCCAAACTGCCTCATGATCAAGATATGCAAGCTCAAAGCAATGTTGTATCTGCGCCCGGACACAAGTCCATTCCCTAACAGAGACCCTTTGTGAAACAAGGAGAAACATTGCTCAATGTCGTCAAGATATGCATGGTTTTGAAACCGGACATCGGACATTTGCTATGTTGTTCAGAGCCTAGGGAAATGAAGGCGATGGTTATGGTGCTCCATCGGACAATACAACATGAAAAGCGTGTGATCGGTCAAATGGTGAGCTTGAACTTACGGTGGTGCATTTATCTCGCTAGATGTTAATTTTATGCCAACCTTCCTTTTGTTATATAGTTGTAATTTGTTTTGGTGCGATACAAAATTTATTCTTAACATGCAGCCACCAGCTGAAGAAAACAGCAAGCCATTTTTGTATAGTGTAGGGTGTTCCCTATATTTGCACTGGTGGCGATCTTTGATGCCGAGTGGATGTAATCTGTGCAATCGCCTTAATAGCCTAGCGTTAGTTTCGGCCTTATTTATTTCCTAGTCTTCTTTTTCCCTGGTTTGCTAGTGGCCGCAACTACCATGGGCCATATACGGGCCGTAGGATCCATAGGTCTCCTACGGGCCATTGATAAATGGGCCTATAATCGGTGGGCCTCGGGCCGTCGAATAAATGGGTCTACATGGGCCGTAATCGGGCGTAATTGGTATCGGCCCAACACGGTAACAGGCCGTTAACAGGCCGTAGGACAGCAAAGGCTTAATTTTGTCACAGGCATAACGGGTCGTTAATGGGCCATAATATAGGACGGGCTGGAAACGGCGCAATGGGTTAACAGGCTAGAAACGGGCCGACTCTTGCCATGGGCGAATTTGGCCCATTAGGTAATGAGCCAAGAACGGGTCGACTCTTGCCATGGGCGAATTTGGCCCATTAGGGAACATGTCGATGTGGTCGGAAGTAATCGAGGGCGAAAAGGAGCCCAAGAACGTATGGGCGTCAATAGGCCGAAAGCTAACACGGTGAAGCGGCCCATGTAAATCACGGGCTGTTAACGGGTATAAAGAAAATTATTGTTCATTATGGGCTAGAGTCACCGTGGGCCTGTAAAGGGCTGAAAGATACGAAGGTCTCATATGGGCCGAAAGACGTCGTGGGCCATACATGGGCCAAAAGTGAAATGGGCTGGTGTTATATTCGACGGCCCACATGACGTTGTTGGGCCGATTTCCTTTAGGGCCTAACAGGCCGTAAAATGGGCTATTTGCGAAGAGATCGTTTTCATGGGCCATCCCGTTAACTTTTGACCAAGTCAAACGGGCCGGCTTTGTAAGCTAAATGGGCCAGTGGTGGGCCGTGGCATGTGTCGACATATCATAGGCGCCTATCTGACCCACTGACGAGCTGACACGTGTTTCATCCGGCCAATAAGAATTTTACACGTGGAAATTTCCCATTGGTCGGGGCTGTTAACGGGTTATCGGATCCAAAACCCGACCCGATAGCTTAACGCCGTTCTGTTATGGTGGATGCCACGTGTCGGTCACCCTTGACGAAAGCACTTCTGTGACGCGCGATTTATCGTCATGGAAGTGGACACTTCCGTGATGATAATTTTGGCAATGTCATGGAACACTTCTACGACAGCACAGGTATGACTATCTTGATTCTGTCATAAATTTGTCATGGATGTACATGCATGACAGAAAACGCGACCTACTGTGACAAACACGTAACAACACGTAAGTGTATTTTTTTGTAGTGGTGTTAGAATCATTACAATGTAATCTAGATTATTGACTCGAGTGCAAGTGGGAGACTGGAGGAAATATGCCTTAGAGGCAATAATAAAGTTGTTATTTTATATTTGCTTATATCATGATAAATTTTTATTATTCAGGCTAGAATTGTATTAACCAGAAACTTGATACATGTGTGGATACATAGACAAAACACCGTGTCCCTAGTAAGCCTCTACTAGACTAGCTCGTTAATCAAAGATGGTTAAGTTTCCTAACCATAGACATGTGTTGTCATTTGATGAATGGGATCACATCATTAGGAGAATGATGTGATGGACAAGACCCATCCGTTAGCTTAGCATATTGATCGTTCAGTTTTATTACTATTGCTTTCTTCATGTCATATACATATTCCTCTGACTATGAGATTATGAAACTCTCGAATACTGGCGGAATACCTTGTGTGCTATCAAACGTCACAACGTAACTGGGTGATTATAAAGATGCTCTACAGATATCTTCGAAGGTGTTTGTTGTGTTGGCATAGATCGAGATTAGTATTTGTCACTCAGAGTATCGGAGAGGTATCTCTGGGCCCTCTCGGTAATACACATCATAAGAAGCCTTGCAAGCAAAGTGACTAATGATTTAGTTGCGGGATGATGTATGACAGAACAAGTAAAGAGACTTGCTGATAACGAGATTGAACTAGGTATGAAGATACCGATGATCGAATCTCGGGCAAGTAACATACCGATGACAAAGGGAACAACGTATGTTGTCATTACCGGGTGATTTGGTGACCAAATGTTGTTCGGAGTCCTAGATGAGATCACGAACATGACGAGGAGTCTCGAAATGGTCGAGAGGTAAAGATTCATATATAGGATGATAGTGGTCGGACACTGGATGTGATCCGGATAGTATCGGGTATTTATCGAATACTGGAGTTCTTGGGACCCCAGGGAAAGATTTGGGCCACATGGGCCACAGGAGGGGAGCACACCCGCCCACAAGGGTGGCGCACCCCAAGGAAGGAGACCGAGTGGGGAAAGGAAAAAGAGGGGGTTCTGCCCCCCTTTCCTTCTCCCCTTCCTCTTCCCTTTTCCCTCTCCGGAAATATGGAAAAGGTGTGTGTGTGTGGGGGGGGGGCAAATTGGGATAGGACCCCAAGTAGGATTCCTCCTACTTGGGATGCCCCATAGCTGCTCCCCTTCCCCTCCCACCTGTATATACGTGGGGAGGGGCCGCCTAGAACACACACCAACAATCGTTAGCCATGTGCGGCGTCCCCCTCCACAGTTTACGCCTCCGGTCATATCTTCGTAGTGCTTAGGCGAAGCCCTGCGCAGATCACTTCACCATCACCGTCACCACGCCGTCGTGCTGACGGAACTCATCTTATTCCTTGATACCTTTGCTGGATCAAGAGGACGAGGGACGCCATCGAGTTGAACGTGTGCAGAAGTCGTAGGTGCTGTACGTTCGGTGCTTGATCGGTCAAATCTAGAAGAAGTTCGGCTACATCAACCGCGTTGTGAAATGCTTCCTCTTTCGGTCTATAAGGGTACGTAGACACACTCTCCCCCTCCCGTTGCTATACATCTCCTAGATAGATCTTGCGTGAGCATAGGAATTTTTTTGAAATTGCTTTCTACGTTCCCCAACACCTGGCCCACCCAAAACACTCCTCCCTTGCTCGCGCGCGTTCCTGCCTGGAGCCAACAGCAACTATAGAGTGGCCGCTCCACATTGAAGCCGACCCAGAGCGGACACGACATCTCACTGGCTCCGCCGTTGAAGCGGCATGCCGGCCGAGGGCGCCGCCCGCTGCACGCCTAGTTGAACACACGTCCTGACATCATTCAAATGTTCCATTAAACCCGCACGTGTACCGAGAAATCAACTCCAGCCACATGTCTGTTCACGAGCGGGTCGATATTAACCACAACGTCGGGGAAGCTCCTCCTGTCGGGCAGCTATTTAAAGGAGACCAGACGCCGGGCAAGAATCGCACCACTCCCCATCTCCTCCTTTCACCATTTTCTCCACCCTTTGGATGGCATCCGACGAGCAAGAAGAGCAGTTATCCGGCATAAAAGTCGGCTGGGTGCCTATGACGCCCCCGATTCAATCGTGCACTAATCATACATGCAAATGTGCATGATCAAGATCAGAGACTCATGGGAAGATATCACAACACAACTCTAGACACAAATTAAAGTCATACAAGCTTCATATTACAAGCCAGGTGTCTCGAGGGCTCGAATACATAAGCTCGAATACAAACAAGTCAGCGGAAGCAACAATATCTGAGTACAAACATAAGGTGAACAAGTCTACCTTAAGAAGGCAAGCACAAACAACAACATGGAAGGAAAAAGGCAAGGCCTCCTGCCCGGGAGCCTCCTAACTACTCCTGGTCGTGGGCGGTCTCCACGTAGTAGTAGGCACCGTCAGGGTAGTAGTAGGTGTCGGGGGTGGCATCAGGCTCCTGGGATCCGTCATCTGATCACATCAATCGGGTATAGGGGAAAAGAAGTAGCAAAGCAACCACGAGTACTCATCCAAAGTACCCGCAAGACTTACATTAGAACTATGCTAAGTATGCATTAGTATCAAAGGAATGGGGCTATATCTTTGCCTTGAACTGTAGCAATGCCAGAAGAGAAGGGAAAGCCTAGCCTATCAAAGACTAGCATCTTGCAGCGTTAGAAGAGTGCAAATTAGCATAATATAAAGTATTAGTAAGTTGTAACAACACCCAGAAATCCTTCCTCAACTCCCTGCGAGAAAGAACTCCCGAAGCCATCATATCCGTTTCACATCTCCAATATCCAGTTCTAGTTGTATCGATCGGGATACAACTCCGAGCGTCCGTTACCATGGACATGGCTATTCGAATAGATTAACTTCCCCACAGGGGTGCACAAACTTACCCAAAACTCTTGATTAACTCTGGCCGAACACACTTTCCTGGGTCATGCATGCCCGCCCTTGGCTGATCGACACGCCGTAGTCCTACCTAGGTTCAACAGAGGGGCCAGCATGCCGGTCTACATCCTAAGCCCTTTGCACTCCTGCATGTTGCGTACGCGACCAGGAGCAGAACTGCCCCCTTAATAAAAGCGCAGCTGGTTCCCGTCCAACCGGGCGTGCGTCGCTCAATCGCTGACGTCCTAAGAGCTTTCGGAGAACCGTACGATGGAGAGTGCCCATACTTATTCCCGCGTGGTGGTCAGTGCGAAAAGGCCAGGGGCCTACTCGGATCACATATCCAAATCGTTAGTGTCTTGGGAGCGCGCAGAGACTGATACGTCTCCAATGTATCTATAATTTTTATTGTTCCATGCTATTATATTATCCATCTTGGATGTTTTATATGCATTAATATGTCATTTTATATCATTTTTGGGGACTAACCTATTAACCTAGTGCCCAATGCCAGTTGTCATTTTTTTCCTTGTTTTTGTCTTCTACAGAAAATCAATACCAAATGGAGTCCAAACGGAACAAAACTTTTTGAGGATTTTTCTTGGACCAAAAGACAACCATGAAGCTTCGTGAGGAGGCCAGAGGGGCCATGAGAGAGCCACAAGCTCACAGGGCGTGCCCTAGGGGGGCGCCCCCAGGCTTTTGGGACCCTCGGGACCCCTAACCCTAATTCCAGCTCCATAAATACCCAAATATTCCCCGTATACTAGAGGGCACACAAAAAATACTTTTTCACCGCCACAAGCTTCTGTTCTCGTGAGATCCCATCTTGGGCCTTTTCTGGCACTCTGCTGGAGGGGGGTTCGATCACGGAGGGCCTCTACACCAACCTTGCTGCCCTTCCTATGATGTGTGAGTAGTTTAACACAGACCTACGGGTCCATAGCTATTAGCTAGATGGCTTCTTCTCTCTCTTTGATCTTCAATACAATGTTCTCCTCGTGTTCTTGGAGATCTATTTGATGTAATCTTCTTTTGCGCTGTGTTTGTTGAGATCCGATGAATTGTGTGTTTATGATCAGATTATCCATGAATATTATTTGAGTCTTATCTGAACTCTTTTATGCATGATTAAGATAAATTTGTATTTCTCTATGATCTTTTGATTTGGTTTGGCCAACTAGATTGATCTTTCTTGCAATGGGAGAGGTTCTTTGTGATGGTTCAATCTTGCGGTGTCCTCACCCAGTGACAGTAGGGTAGCGAGGCACGTATTTGTATTGTTGCCATACGGATAAAAAGATGGGTTTTTCCCATATTGATTGGATCTATCCCTCTACATCATTTCATATTGCTTAAGGCGTTACTCCATTCTTTTTAACTTAATACACTAGATGAATGCTCGACAACGGTTGATGTGTGGAGTAATAGTAGTAGATGCAGGCAGGAGTCGATCTACTTGTCACGGACATGATGCCTATATTCATGATCTTTGCCTTGGATATCATCATAACTATGTGCTTTTCTATCAATTGCTCAACAGTAATTTGTTTACCCATCGTATCTTTCTTTCAAGACAGAAGCCTCTAGTGAAACATATGGCTCCGGGTCTATTTTTATCATATTATTTTTAGATCTATAAAACCAAAAACCCAAAAATACCTTGCTACAATTTATTTATATTTAGTTTAATTTACCTTTTCACTTATATTTTATATCAATCTCTATCAGATCTCACCCTTGCTAGTGACCGTGAAGGGATTGACAACCCCTTTTTCGCGTTGTGTGCAAGTGTTTGTTTGTTTGTGTAGGTGCATCTATTGGAGACTTGTGTGTTCCTCCTACTGGATTGATACCTTGGTTCTTAACTAAGGGAAATACTTAATTTTACTTTGCCACAAGCTCAAGAAGTAGCAGGAAGAATTTCTGGCGCCATTGCCGGGAGGATCTACATCAAGCCTACCAAGTACCTATCATAAACTCTCATCTCTTGCACTTACATTATTTTCCATTTGCCTCTCGTTTTACTCTCCCCCACTTCTAAAACGTCTTCAGAAAAACACAAAAACATTTGCCCTTTTATTCGCCTTCTTTCCGTCCGTCTCTTCGTTTTCTTTTTGTTTGATTGTGTGCTAGATTGCTTGCTTTGCCATCATGTTTGAATATGAGAATCTTGTTATCGAAAATAGTAGTGAAATCTTGAACAAAAATTTGAATCTTGTATTCTTAATCATGATCCTCTTGATAATGAAACCCCTACTCATCTTAAAACGAAGATCTATCATGTAGGTGATGGGAATATTATTGGGAAGAATATTATTCAAGAATTCTTTGATTGCACGGGAGTTATGCCTTTAGATAAGGGATCTATTCTTCAGTTATACAAATTGCTATGCGGATGCTATTGCCATGCTTGCGGTTAAATTAGGAAGAGAATGTTTACATATGCATCCAGCCTTACAAAAGATGTTTTACGAACTTCCCAACATACATGATCCTAAGGCTAAGAAAATAGCTACTATTACCCTTATGCGTGAGTTTGACTATGTAACTAGGGAAGCTAGAGAAATGTTTTCCTATTATAAAAAAAAATTGAGAACCCTCCCGTGGAAGAAATTCTCCATGGTAAAGAAACTATACGTGGTTTGGAGTCTAGGGATTACCTTGCTTTTAGTGTGAATCTAAGGAGAAGAGTCTTCTATCCGGAAGTTATACAAGCTTTATACCTTGGTGCATATGATAAATTTGATTGATTACTAAGGGAATTGACTAGGGATTTGATAAGGAGTGGCTTGAAGAGATGTCTAGGGAACCTATTAAAGATGAGTTGCATGTTTCATATGATGATATTTTTGGTGAAGATCCTGAGTATGAAATTATGAATGTCAAAATTACTAATCGAAGTCCTTTCCATGCTTTAAGATCTCCCACTATAAGGGAAGAACATGAAAAGAGGGATTTCCTAAGAAAGGTTTTTGAAGATTTGATTAGGAAAGAATTAAATACCAAAGATGACAATAGCTAGATCTGTGCAATATGCCTAGCTAGGGGCGTTAAACAATAACGCTTGTTGGGAGGCAACCCAATTTTATTTTATGTTTTATGTTTTTGCTCCTGTTCTTGAATAATTATGCAATATCTATAATAATTGTGTTTTAGTGTTTTAATTAGTGTTTGTGCCAAGTAAGGCATTTGGAATGATTTGGGTGATAGTTGATTTGATTTTGCTGAAAAACAGAAACTTTTGTGCCCAGTAACAGAATTGATATGACCAGCTGGAAGGTGATAAATTATTGAATTATTTTACACAATATTTATATACAAATTGCCTAAATTTTCCTATTTTTCCAGAATTTTTGGAGTTACATAAGTTTGGCTAAAGTCCACACTACTACAGACTGTTCTGTTTTTGACAGATTCTGTTTTCATTGTGTTGTTTGCTTATTTTGATGAATCTATGCGTAGTATCGGGGGGATATGAACCATGGAGAAGTTAGAATACAGTAAATATAACAAAAATATAAAATTGGAATGAGTTTAGAACAGTACCTAAAAGTGGTTATTTGCTTTGTTTCACTAACGGATCTCACAAGTTTTCTGTTGAGTTTTGTGTTGTGAAATTTTCAAGTTTTGAGTAAAATTTTGATGGATTACAGAATAAGGAGTGGCAAGATGCTAAGCTTGGGGATTCCCAAGGAACCCCAAGGAAATATTCAAGGACAACCAAGCATCTAAGCTTAGGTATGCCCCAGATGGCATCCCCTCTTTTGTCTTCAATCCATCGGTAAAATTACTTGAGGCTATATTTTTATTCACCACATAATATGTGTTTTACTTGGAGCGTCTTGTATTATATGAGTCTTTGATTTTTCGTTAACCACAATCATCCTTGTTGTACACACCTTTTGAGAGGGACACACATTAATCATGAATTTATTAGAATACTCTATGTGCTTCACTTATATCTTTTGAGCTAGGTAGTTGCTCTAGTGCTTCACTTACATCCTTTTAGAGCACGGCGGTGATTTTATTTTGAAGAAATTGATGAACTCTCATGCTTCACTTATATTATTCTGAGAGTCTTAAAATAGTATGGCAATTTGCTTAGGTTATGAATTTGGTCCTAATATGATGGCTATTCAAGAGGGATATAATAAAAACTTTCATGTAGATCATTGAATATATGGTAACTTTGATTCCTTGCAATAGTTGAAATATAAAGATGGTGATATTAGAGTGATGCTAGTTGGTAATTTTGGGTTAAAACAAATTCTTGTGTTAAGGTTTGTGATTCCTGAAGCATGCACGTTTGGTTTTTCATTATGCGATGAAATTAGAGCTTGATTTATTATTGATTGTCTTCCTTATGAGTGGCGTTCGGGAATGAGCGATGGTCTTTTCCTACCAATCTATGCCCCAAGGAGCATGCGTATTAGTACTTGTTTCGAGGGCTAGTAAATTTTTGCAATAATTATGTGAGTTCTTTATGACTAATGCTAAGTCCATGGATTATACGCACTCTCACCCTTCCACCTTTGCTAGCCACTATAGTACCGCGCAACTTCCGCCGGTGCAATTAACCATCTTATACCTTTCCTAAAAACAGCCACCATACCAACCTATTATGGCATTTCCATTGCCATTCCGAGATATATTGCCATACAACTTCCACCATTCCATTTATTATGACACATACCATCATTGTCATATTGCTTTGCATGATCATATAGTTGACATAGTATTTGTGGCTTCGCCACCGTTCATATTTTTCATACATGTCACACTAGATCTTTGCAAATCCCGATACACCGCCGGAGGCATTCATATATAGTCATATCCTTGTTCTAGTATCGAGTTGTAATTCTTGAGTTGTAAGTAAAGAAAAGTGTGATGATCATCATTATTAGAGCATTGTCCCAAGTGAGGAAAGGATGATGGAGACTATGATTCCCTCACAAGTCGGGATGAGACTCCGGACTGCTAATAAAAAGAGGCCAAAGAGCCCAAAATAAAAAAAGACCCCAAAGAGCCCAAAAGAAAAAAAATGAGAGAAGAAGAGAGAAGGGACAATGTTACTATCCTTTTTCCACACTTGTGCTTAAAAATAGCACCATGTTCTTCATGATAGAGAGTCTCCTATGTTGTCACTTTAATATATTACTAGTGGGAATTCTTCATGATGGGCTTCCTCAAAATTGCCCTAGGTCTTCGTGAGCAAGCGAGTTGGATGCACACCCACTTAGTTTTCTTTTGAGCTTTCATACACTTATAGCTCTAGTGCATCTGTTGCATGGCAATCCCTACTCACTTGCACTGATATCAATTGATGGGCATCTCCATAGCCTATTAATTTGTCTAGTTGGTGTGATAATTTCTTTCTCCTTTTTGTCCACCACCACCTTCTGTTCCACCCATAGTGCTATATCCATGACTCACTCATGTATTTCGTGAAATTTGAAAAAGCTTTGGAACGTCAAAAGTATGAAACAATTGCTTGGCTTGTCATCGGGGTTGTGCATGATAAATGCTTTGTGTGATGAAGATAGAGCATGACAAGACCATATGATTTTGTAGGGATAACTTTCTTTAGCAATGATATTTCGAAACGCCATGGTTGTTTTATTAGTATGGTTGAAGTATTATTATTTCTTTGTCAATATTAAACTTTTTTTTGAATCTTATGGATCTAAATATTCATACCACAATAAGAAATATTACTTGATAAACATGTTAGGTAGCATTCCATATCAAAAATTCTGTTTTTATCATTTACCTACTCGAGGACGAGCAAGAATTAAGCTTGGGGATGCTTGATACGTCTCCAACTTATCTATAATTTTTGTTTGTTCCATGCTATCATATAATCCATCTTGGATGTTTTTTATGTATTAATATACTATTTTATATCATTTTTTGGGACTAACCTATTAACCTAGTGCCCACTGCCAGTTGCTGTTTTTTCCCTTGTTTTTGTCTTCTACAGAAAATCAATACCAAACGGAGTCCAAACGGAACGAAACTTTTTGAGGATTTTTCTTGGACAAGAATACAACCACGAAGCTCCAGGAGGAGGCCATGAGAGAGCCACAAGCTCAGAGGGCATGCCCCAGGTGGGCGCGCCACCCAGGCTTGTGGGCCCCATGGGACCCCCTAACTCTAATTCCAGCTCCATAAATACCCAAATATTCCCCGTATACCAGAGGTCACACCAAAATTACTTTTCCGCCACCACAAGATTCTATTATCGTGAGATCCGATCTTAGGGACTTTTCTGATACTCTACCTGAGGGGGATTCAATCATGGAGGGCCTTTACACCAACCTTGCTGCCCTTCCGATGATGTGTGAGTAGTTTATGAAAGACCTACGGGTCCATAGCTAGTAGATAGATGGGTTCTTCTCTCTCTTTGATCTTCAATACAATGTTCTCCTTGATGTTCTTGGAGATCTATTCGATGTAATCTCTTTTGCGGTGCATTTGTTGAGATCCGACGAATTGTGGGTTTATGATCAGATTATCTATGAATATTATTTGAGTCTTCTCTGAACTCTTATGAATGATTAAGATAGCTTTGTATTTCTCTCCGATCTATTGATTTGGTTCGGCTAACTATACTGATCTTTCTTGCAATGGGAGAGGTGCTTCATGATGGGTTCAATCTTGCGATGTTCTCACCCAGTGACAGTAGGGGTAGCGAGGCACATATTTGTATTGTTGCCATTAAGGATAAAAACATGGGTTTTTACCATATTGATTGGATCTATCCCTCTACTTCATGTCATCTTGCTTAAGGCGTTACTCCATTCTTGTTAACTTAATACATTAGATGCATGCTAGATAACAGTCGATGTGTGGAGTAATAGTACTAGATGCAAGTAGTAGTCGGTCTACTTGTCACAGACATGATGCCTATATTCATGATTATTGCCTTGGATCTCGTCATAACTATGCACTTTTCTATTAGTTGCTCGACAGTAATTTACCCATCGTATGTTTCTTTCAAGAGAGAAGCCTCTAGTGAAACCTATGGCCCCGGTGTCTATTTTTATCATATTATTTTCAGATCTATAAAACCAAAAAACCATAAATACCTTGCTGTAATTTATTTATATTTACTTTATTTTAGCCTTTCACTTATCTTTTATATCAATCTCTATCAGATCTCACCCTTGCTAGTGACCATGAAGGGATTGACAACCCCTTTTTCGCGTTGTGTCCAAGTGTTTGTTAGTTTGTGCAGTTGCATCTATTGGAGACTTGTGTGTTCCTCCTACTGGATTGATACCTTGGTTCTTAACTTAGGTAAATACTTATCTCTAATTTGCTGCATCACCCTTTCCTCTTCAAGGGGAAAATCAGAGACGACCAATGATCCATGATATGTGGTCTCGTCGCCCCGTCTCACGGACTCATGACAAGGGCTAAGAATGCCTCCCATGCCGCGTAGTTCTCTCGTGGGTACCCTCCATGTCAACCCGACTCCACATCACTTGCGGGTACCCTCACGGTCAAGCCAAATCACAAGATACTGTCGGGAACTCAGGTCCACCTCTACTGGGGTGGTACCGCCTATCCCTCCAGTCCCGCAGAAACAGTAACTCTCGCGGGTACCCATCGGGGCCGACTCTTCTTTAACATGGTTCTGGGGTAAAGTCAAAGTAGCCGCGTGTATATAACATCAAGGGAGAAAACCCTAGGAATCACCCTTGATGAATTCCACGGGATATAACTGTTAAGGCGAACTTGGAGGAATCACCCTCGAGGGTTCACACTTGAGGTGTTGCACGACAGAGTCGTTATCAGGAGTGGTGAAGGAGGAATCACCCTGCGTAGACCACGCCCGATGACCCACACTACAGAGATATCATCAGAAGTGCTATACGAGGTATCACCCTCGTCACTCATAGTAGCTCTACAGAGTCGTACAACTAAGGGGGTGTGCGGTGATGTATCGGGCTTAGTACATCGATCACGTTGATCAGGTCATCTATGATAAAGCGGGGGCAACATGGACAAGGTGAGGGGTCTCTGGTGGATCACTAAAAAACCTATCTAAGCATTTAGGATAACAGGTAAGGTAACAATAGTAGGTTACAAAAGTAGGCTATGCACCAGATTAGGAGTTATCGAACAATAGTAGAAAAATCTAATGCAAGCATGAGAGAGAAAGATATGGGCAATATAGAAATGATCTAGGGGGTTTTGCTTGCCTAGAAGCTCTGCAGACAGACTTGGACCCTCGACGATGAAGTGGTCGATCACCAGATCAACATCGATCTCGGGGTCTACCAGAGCAGAAGGAGGGGAAGAAAAAAATAACAGGCATACAAATACAACAAAAAGCATGACATGATCGTAATCTATGCTAGGTTGACCTATCGCATTGCTAAGTGTTATAGACAGAGAGAGAGAAAATATCCGGGGATATTTTCCCGACTTTCGGCGGTTTTCGGACAAATGAACTGGAGGGGAAGGTTCCATGTTCATCATGTTAGAGGCAGGTGACAAATGAGTGGATAGCATATTCGGATTCGTCATATTTTTTGAGCAATTTCCATATATAAATTAATTTCAACCGATTTACGGTTTATTTTATATGATTTTTCAAAGTTTTAAACATTTCCTGAAATTTACTAGATTTAAATTAATTCGAAAAATAAAAAGAATAATTGCTATGTGCGCACGGTAGTGCACACTGTGGCTGACAGTGGGCCCTATTGACTGGGTCAACAGGCCAGTCAGCAGAGGCTGACTCATGGGGCCCCTGCCGACTCAGCAGGTCCAGTCAATAGTCAACAGGACCATTGACTGGTCAAAACTGACCAGTGGGACCCCATTGTTAGGGATAGTGCCCATTTAACATGGTTTTATTTATTTTAACTAATCTAGTTTAGCTAGTGGGCCCCATAGTGAGTGTCACTAATTGAACGAATCGTTATCTAGGGTGGGACTTGGTAGTCATTGGCTGTTAAGTTAACTAAAAAGGTTTTGAGGCAAGATAATTTCATCTAAATTTTTTAAAATGAAATTTGATTAAATAGGGTTGTTTAGGTACTATTTTCATGATGAAAGATTCCTCAAAGGATTTTTAGTGACATTGTTTTCCCCAATATAATTACTTAGGAAAAAATTGTAAAATTATGAACTATTGTGTTTCCGTTTTTGAAGATGTAGATTTTTGACTTGAAATTTTAAATTAAAAAATGGCCTTGATTTTTCTTAATTGGTAATTTGACTTAGTCAAACCTGATGACATGGCACCATTAGTGGGAGATTACTATAGCATGACACTGGGGGTGTTAAAGTGCGTGCCGAGCCCGCCGGATACAAGCCAGGCAACTCTCTGCGTGGCGGATCAAGGATTCAGACTTTATCAGTTGATTACAATGTTGGGGATATCGCTTATCGGGAACTTATCGGTCGACCCAAGATATGGGGTAAATCAGCCAGTTTATTGGCATATCGGCCGGTTTATCACCATATCGGCTGATTTATCAGCCGATTTATCTTATCGGTCAGACACCGGTAAGCGATAAATCGGCCGATTTATCGGAATATCGGAAGATATCTTGAACAGTGGCTGATTACGCGAAGTTGTCCAATGATTTCTTGAAAAGGTATCATGAGCTCAAACCACTGAAGGTATCCTATGATGATCTTAAGAAATAAAATGATTCTCTCTTCGACGAACAAACTAAAATGTTTCCTAATGGATTTGTATCACCTTGCCTAAAATGTTTAGAGCATAGCAATGCCGATTCCACTGCTGATACATCTGCAACTGTTGAAAGAAATGCAACTAATGTTATTGTTGAAACTAACACCTCCTCCAAGGAATATGTTACAATTTCTGATGAGAGTGCTAGGTTGAATAACTTGTTTGAGACTGGACTGCTCAAAAGTCTCAAAGGGCACCAGACTCTTTGTGATGTGCTCAAGAAGTCGATTCTTCACAAAAATCCTAGAAAGGAAGGTTTGGGCTTTGAGAGAAAACTAAGAGCTGATGGTACTTACTAGACCCCCGTACGATATCCTAGGACAAGTTGGCTCCTTGCCAAGAGAAACAAACTCTCAAACCTGCATTACTATCTGGATTTAACTATCCCATTCTTGTTGATGATGATGAGTTGCTCAACTCTAACTACAAATTGTTAAAGCAAGAGAATGGCAGTGTTTTTGCTCGGTATTTTGGCACTAATTGCAGGATAGGTTCACCCAAGAAGCAAATATGGGTTGAGAAATTCATCATTTGAAAAGCTTAATGTTACTACCAATCTAACCTTGTAGGGAAATTATCTTTGAGGAAATGAAAATTCTTTGCAGTATGGCGCTGCTTACTCCTTGAAGAGAAATAGATTGAATAATCTATAGAAGGACTGCATGTGTACTTCTTCAAAACATGATATGCATGTCTCCGGAAATGGAATCAATGCCTATTCCTATGATTATGGTAAGTTGCTAACACTTCACACATGAAAAATTCTAGAGCTTCTCGAAAGAGAACGATTCCCGCTCGACCAAAAAATGTGTTTGAACCTATGGGTGGTGAATACTTACTAATATTTCTTGCAGGAAAAATGTCCCAAGGCATCACAATTTGTATCTTATGCCACGAGATATAATTTTTGGTAGCGGGGAATTACTCTCTTTTCTGAAAGGAATTCATTCCTACCCCTATCTACCTTCTACTCATCTTCTGTTATTTGTTTGAGTCATTAGGTTTCCTTTTTTATCTTCGTGTTTCCCCTCTTTTCTTTGTTTCTTAGGATGCTCTTCTATTCTAGATTTGGTGTTTCATCCGATGAACTTATCACTCATAGCTATCTACTTTATTTTTATTCTTTATCTGGCCGAGTGATTTTGTTTCGTACCCTTCCCTGATGTCTACTACGCAACCTTCTTCTTGTAGACGTTGTTGGGCCTGCAAGTGCACAGGTTTGTAGGACAGTAGCAAATTTCCCTCAAGTGGATGACCTAAGGTTTATCAATCCGTGGGAGGCATAGGATGAAGATGGTCTGTCTCAAGCAACCCTGCAACCAAATAACAAAGAGTCTCTTGTGTCCCCAACACACCCAATACAATGATAAATTGTATAGGTGCACTAGTTCGGCGAAGAGATGGTGATACAAGTGCAATATGGATGGTAGATATAGGTATTTGTAATCTGAAAATATAAAAACAGCAAGGTAGCAAGTGGTAAAAGTGAGCGTAAACGGTATTGCAATGAGTTGAAACAAGGCCAAGGGTTCATACTTTCACTAGTGCAAGTCCTCTCAACAATAATAACATAATTGGATCATATAACTATCCCTCAACATGAGTCACTCCAAAGTCACTAATAGTGGAGAACGAACGAAGAGATTATGGTAGGGTACGAAACCACCTCAAAATTATTCTTTCCAATCAATCCGTTGGGCTATTCCTATAAGTGTCACAAACAGCCCTAGAGTTCGAACTAGAATAACACCTTAAGACACAAATCAACCAAAACCCTAATGTCACCTAGATACTCCATTGTCACCTCAAGTATCCGTGGGCATGATTATACGATATGCATCACACAATCTCTGATTCATCCAACCAACACAAAGTACTTTCAAAGAGTGCCCCAAAGTTTCTACCGGAGAGTCAAGAACGTGTGCAAACCCCTATGCATAGGTTCATGGGCGGAACCCGCAAGTTGGTCACCAAAACATACATCAAGAGGCACGTGAAATCCCATTGTCACCACAGATAAGCACGGCAAGACATACATCAAGTGTTCTCACAAAAGACTCAATCCGATAAGATAACTTCAAAAGGGGAAACTCAATTCTTCACAAGAGAGTAGAGGGGAGAAACATCATAAGATCCAACTACAATAGCAAAGCTCGGGATACATCAAGATCGTGCCATAGAGGGAACACGAGAGAGAACACGAGAGAGAGAGAGATCAAACACATAGCTCTGGTACATACCCTCAGCCCGAGGGTGAACTACTCCCTCCTCGTCATGGATAGCGCCGGGATGATGAAGATGGCCACCGGTGATGGATTCCCCCCTCTGGAAGGGTGCCGGAAAAGGGTCCCGATTTGTTTTTGGTGGTTCTGGAGGTTTTTGGTGGCGGAACTCCGATCTAATCTCTGTTCTGGATGTTTTACGATACGTAGGTATATATGGGTGCAGAAGTGCGTCGGTGGACGAAGGGGAGCCACGAGGCGGGGCGCCTGGGGGTGGGCGCCCCCACCCTCGTGAGCACCTCCTTCTTTCTAACGTGCACTCCAAGTCCATCGGGTGGCTTTCCTTCCAAAAATAACTTCTCCAGTTGATTTCGTTCCGTTTGACTCCGTCGATATTCCTTTTCCTCGAAATCTGAAATAGGCATAAAACAACAAATCTGGCTGGGCCTCCGGTTAATAGGTTAGTCCCAAAAATAATATAAAATTGGATAATAAAGCCCAATATTGCCTAAAACAGTAGATAATATAGCATGGAGCAATCAAAAATTATAGATACGTTGGAGACGTATCATTCCCCCTCTAGTCATTCTCGCCCCAATCTATGCTTCTAGTTATGGGTACGTAATTTGTCAGAAATGCATTTCTCACTTAAGTCATTTTTCACGAGGAATATGCCTAAAAAATTAATCTGTTTTGGTGAAAGCCCTCGAAAGGCTGGGCCTCTAAAAGCGCAGGTTATCTCCCAGAGGGGGGTGAATGGGAGATTTTTAGAAATTCGTCAAACTCTAAAGAATTTGACAAGGATCAGAGTGAAGAAATAGAAACACAAGGGAAACTAAGTCATCACAAAATCAGAATACTTGCAATCAGGATATGTTGTAGTGAAGAACATGCCATCATACACGCATGAAAAATATGAACAGAGGAAATGAAAGATAGCATGATAAAATTCTTCAGGTCAAATTCATCAAACGATAGATCACAAATTCTTTAGCTATGGAATAATGTAAGGGGGGGGGGGTTTGAGGAATTTGAAACTAGGTTGGCTTGGTGAAGACAATGCAATTTGTTAGACTAGTTCTAGTTGCTGTATCAACTATACGTCTAGTTGAGGCGGCTGAGTCACAACTCAGAGGACACACAGTCCTCACTGTATTTGTCTTGAGCTAAGATCACTTAGTCCTCGCCCAACCACTTGTGGTAAGTCTTCAAGGTAGACTTCCAAAACCTTCACAGACTTGTTCACTCACACACCACAATGACTCTTGGTGTACTCAGAACTTGACGCCTAACCGTATGGAAGAATGACAATCTTCAAAGGTAGACGAAAAAAAAGACACATCCGTGACATTTTGGGCCGAACGAAAATATTTTCTGTCATACTTATGGCACTTCTATGACGATAATCGTAACAAAACCTGGTATCATCATGGTGTGGTGGGGTCCTACTTCTATGACAAAAAATCATGACAGAGAATGGGTTTTCGTCCTGGGCGGGCCGGAGACGCGGCTGCATGACATTCTTTGGGCCGTCCATGACGGAAAAAACCATGGTAGAAGCGAGGGCGAGGAAAATATCGGGGTGTTCCCGGTTACGGTGGGTGGTCGGGGCCAAGCGATGCGTGTTTCTCTCGTACACGCATGCGCGTGGGTGCAAGGCGTTTGGCTCTAACTGAACCCGAGCAAGGCGTTCGGCTCTAACTGAATCCGAGTGATTGCACTGCAGGCTACGCGTTACTGAACCCGAGCGATCAATCGATGGCTGCTAACTGAACCCGATCGAGCGATTCCTTCGCTACTGCTGCTAAATGAAGCCGATCGATGCTGCCTCTGGATGAACAGTTCCCGGTGGGGGTGGATGAACAGGACCCCGTGGCGTTGCCTCTGGATGAACAGTGAGCGTTGCTGGGGGGTTTGGATGAACAATTCCCGGTGGGGGTGGATGAACAGGACCCCGATCGTTCGAGCCGGTTGGGGCTGGATGAACAGGACCCCGTGGAGGGCAGGATGAACAGGACCACCCCGTGGAGGGCAAGATGAATAGTAAACGGTGGAGGGCAGGATGAACAGTAGCCCGTGGAGGGGTGGTTGAACAGGAGCCCATGGAGAGGGCTGGTTGAACAGTAGCCGGTGGAGTAGCACGCGATGGAGGCTGGATGAACAGGAGCCCGTGGATGAACAGTCGCAGGTGGAGGCTGGAGGAAGTCGGCGGTGGATGAACAGTAGCCCGTGGAGGCTGGAGGGGGTTGACGGTGGAGATGAACAGTATCCCGTGAAGTCCCGTTGTGCGGTACGCCACACCCCTCCCGATGAACAGGACTCCCGTTTCGACCGTAGTGCTCCAACACAAGTCCGTTTACTTCGTTTTGCGGTACGCCACACCCCTCCCGATCAACAGGACCCCCGTTTCGACCGTAGGAGGTCCGTTTCCTCCGTTTTGCGGTATGCCAGACCCCTCCCGATGAACAGGGTCCCATTTCAAACGTGGTCGGTCGAACACAAGGCCGTTTCCTCCGTTCAGCGGTACGCCAGGCCTCGTTTCCATCGGCTGTTCCGTCCAAGCCCTCCCGATAAACACGACGACGCATTCCATTCCGACCCAGCCGGTTGGCTCCCCATGAACACGACGATGACGCTGTTTCTCTGTTCTGACCCAGCCATGTACACGAGCCCTGACCGTACGTATGCGCGAGTAGGCGTTCGAGACCCTGCCCGTATGTACGTACGTGGTCGTATTTTCTTTCTTGCACACTGCCCGCTATACGTACGTGTACATGCTACGTGCATGCCTCTACTACGACATGTGTGCGTCTCTACATCGACCAGTATGTACGTATACATTCGCGACCAGAATGACAACGCTACGTACGCTTCGACCAGGTGGGTCCCGACTGTCAGGCACTTCCTTGCCTATGAATATGTAGCTGGCGGGTCCTAGCAGTCAGGGGGCGAATCGTTTTTTTTTGCCCGAACGCCCTTTCTTGCGTGCGAAGATGTAGCTGGTGGGTCCCTGCAGTCAGGGGGAAATGTTTTTTTCATGAAATACAGTGGCCCGTCCGGTGGGTCCCCACTGTCAGATGGAGGAATAATTATTTTGTGTGTAATAAGGAGGCACTTCCTTGCTGCGGCCATGGACCCAGCTGTCAGCCTCTCCACGAACAGTCCACGTCAGATGGAAGCCGTTCCTTGACCATGTTGACCACGCCGCGTCGAGAGCACCAGGGCGGTGGACGACGGCGAGGCCTAGGAAGGGGACGACGTGGAGCCGGGGAAGACGCGGCAGTGGAAGCCCGCGCGGAGAGGAGTACGAGGGTTCACTGGTTCAGCTGCGGTGTGAGGCTGCCGTCGCCGCAGGGCCTGGCCAGCGGTGGGAAAAGTAGGGGGCGGTGAGGCCTCTGCGGCAGCACAGTCGACCATGGGAGGCAGGAGCTGCGGCACGACCGGCGCCGCTTTGTGGGGCTGGAGCAATAAGACCAGAGGTTGAAGAAGCACTACGGCCGTTGGATGGACATCGTGCGGTCACTAGAGCTAGAATCGTTCATATTGACTAAGTTGACAAAGCACTCCGTCACCGTCAACTTAGTAGGCCCACAAGTCAGCCTCCCACCAAGGTGGGTCCCAACCAGCAGGGGGAGTATTCATTTCTTTGTGCATAATAAGGAGGCACTTCCGGTGGGTCCGAGCTGACAGCGGGGGGAACGTTTTTTTTCACACAATACGGTGGCCCGTCCGGTGTGTCCCAGCAGTCAGGGGGAAAGGTTTTTGCGAAATACGGTGGCCCGTCCGATGGGTCCCTGCTGTCAGGTGGAGGAATCATTATTTTTTGCATAATAAGGAGGCACTTCCTTGCTGCCGTCGTGGACCCAGCTGTCAGCCTCTCCACGTACAGTCCATGTCCGATGGAAGTCGTTCCTTGACCACGCCGCGCCGAGAGCACCAGGGCGGTGGACGATGGCGAGGCCTTGGAAGGGGACGATGCGGAGCCGGGGAAGACGCGGTAGTGGAAGCCCATGCAGAGAGGAGTATGAGGGTTCACTGGTTCGGCTGTGGTGTGAGGCTGTCGTCGCCGCATGGCCTGGCCATCGGTGGGAATTGTAAGGGGCAGTGAAGCCTCCGCGGCAGCACAGCCGGCCATGGGAGGCAGGAGCATGCGGCACGACCGGCGCGACTTTGGGCGGCTTGAGCAACAAGGCCAGAGGTTGAAGAAGCACTACGACCGTTGGATGGATATCATACGGTCAGTGGAGCTAGAATCGTTCATATTGACTAAGTTGACAAAGCACTCCCCGGTGGGGTAGCGCCTTGCAGCGATGCGTGCTAAGCAGAGCCGCTAGCCGCCGGAGGCCAGACCAGGCGGTCCCGGCGACGCTGGAGGAAGAAGACGAGAGATAGAAGGTGCATGCCGACCAAGTTGACAACGCCCTGCGTAGGCTTCGACCTATTGTCCCACATGTCAGCCTGCAAAAATGTGGCATATATTTAACCCATGTTTTCTAGAATGTACAGTCCATTTGCTGGGCTGTGTGAACAAATAATTTTGCGTCAATGCGGCCCATTTATATTATCTAACAATTCCCAGCCCATTTGCACTTCCTTCAAATACACGAACTAGCTGGGCTCGTTATATATATAATGTTATGTTAGAAGGAGCAATTAATATCAAAAATAAACCGGAGAGGCACATTTTTACATACATAATTAACAAATTAGGGAGTTATTGCTCAAAATAAAAATGAGCGCGTTATTATTACATTGGTCCTTAAAATCTTCGCAAGCTTTTATGCATAATCACAAGGATTTTCCTTGCTGTGAGTCAAAAACAACCAGGATTTTCCTTGCCAACTTCTGTTAAACATTTACTTTTATAAGTTAATAACACGTGGGATGTTTTCATAATGTATATATAAGTCTCTATAAAATATACGATAATAGTAAAAATATAAATATATATAATGTGGTTAAAAAAATACATTGGGCTGCCGATCTTTAAGAAAAAGCCCATAGGACGGTATGGACCTCAAAAAATAAGTTGAAACCACTGTCACCCGTATGTCGTGGGCTACACATGTTAAAATACAAAACCTAGGCCTAGCTGATACTTGTTCTCCCTCTGAAAAAAAATGATACCAGATCCCCGAGCGAACTGGATTATAGAGGGGGCCGGCGGCATGACTGAAGAAGCACATCAGGAGATTTTTTTTCTTCAGTGGATGGCTCTCGATGGCGTTTTTTACTTGCCTCTGCACCACACAACTTGTATTTTTAGCCTCCCAGTCCGTGGTGGACCAACAACCCATTTGCTGGGCGGGCCAACCTACAGAAACCAACACTTGAATTTTCATCAAGCCCCCAAAACAACGCAGTACTATGTTTGTTTTGAGGCCGAAAACATTACGGCAGGGGTTGAGCGGGGGAGGGGGCAAGACAGAGCAAAAAGATTAAAAAGAGCTGATGCGCCGTTGCTACCCTAACAAAGCAGGTGCAATTCTTCTCGGGAAGGTGTTCCATTGACACCCACACGTCACATACCCCACAATAGGCATACTAACAAGTTCACACACAAGCACAATAGAAAAGGTAAACATTCGTATCAAACTCAGGTTCACAGGACACGTTCATATTCATAGCCAACATTCACTATCAATAACTCAAAAGATTCATATATACACAAATTCAGCATGTCTATGGATCCAAATGATTGATAGATCACACAACAATATTCATAGATAATTCACAAAAAGATTCAGATATACACATGTTCAGTATGTTTATGCATCCAAATGATTGAGATCACAGCCAATATGATCCATGGACGAACTATAATTACCTAGGGTATAGAATGGTAAATGGTGTTCAGTCGGAGGTACTTCTTGCTAAAATTAATGCTTGTATGAGTAAACTTTCGAGTACATAAGAGGCAGCACAAGCAATCTGAACTTTGGTTGTAGGTTTATCCTTAAATAGTGGCCTCGTGCCGAGGGAGGTTTGAGCAACTTGGCCACTACTTTCATGCAACTAGTTTACTGGCTCATCTTGGTCCTGTAGCTCGCAAAAATTCTACATTGCAGATCGGTAAATGGTGTTGATCGGAGGTACTTCTTGCTAAAATTAATGCTTCTCTGAGTAAACTTTCGAGTACATAAGAGGCAACATGAGACAATCTGAACTTTGCTTTGTAGGTTTATCCTCAAATAGTGGCCTCGTGCGAGGAGGTTTGAGAAACTTGGCCACTACTTTCATCCAACTAGTTCTTGGCTCATCTTGGTCTGTATCTCGCCAAAATTCTACATTCAGACGAGAAAGGAGGCAGTTGAGAAAATGAACCACCCAAATTTTTGTGCAGTTCAACTGAAATGGAGCATCCCAGGCGTCTAGACTGATTAAGTGCAGATGAATATCGTGTCAACCAACATGCGGAATCTTTAGACTCCATGCCATACGATTCGCTACCATATGTGCGAGATAACCAAAAGGCACAAGTTGGGACCAAAGACTGGACTGCGTTTTTCTGGGCTATGCGCCAAGCAATATTTGTGGCGTTCACTCTCCTAATACTTGGAGTTTCACAATTGGTTGACGCCGGTTGATACTCAAATGAATATTGGCACTTCTTCTTGTCAACATCGATGCTTGTCTGAGTGAACTTTGGAGTACATAGCAGCAGCATAAGTACATGTCCATCTGATCTTTGTGCAGTTCTACTGAAATCATCCGATGTAATGATTTGCCTACGAGTTCAGGCTCCAAGTTACTCCTTTATGAAATCGGCAAACGGTAGCACAATACCAAATTACCAATACATATGACAAGCACAATAATCAGGATAAAGACCAGTACCAACCTGTGTGAGGTAGCATGTCAATTACTATTTCCTTTGACTGGAAGCCGAGATAAGCCAAGCAACTGACAGCAAAGGAAGAATGCAAGCTGAGATTAGCGACTAACATGAAAGGAAGGAAGCTGTCGAGGCAATGAAGCACCCAAAGTTTTTGTGCAGTTCCACCAAAATCGAGCATCCTTGTTGGCACATATATTGAGAGAGTGAGATTACTGTAATAGTGGGACTAGTTGATGAAACATACACTAACAAATAGAAGAACCCTCATTATCTTAATGGGTAAAGTTAGAATTCCCTCCCTGCTCCACCACATGATTCACCTCATAGACAAACATACACACGTACATGATTCAACATAGGGTGCTACTAAAGATTTGTTTAACTCCGAAAGGAAAATTAGGCAACAATAAATAAGTGGTACGTAAGTACTCCTAATTAATTAAGTAAGACAGCAGAAGTGGAAGGGCTCCCTGGAGGATCATCTCACATGTAAGGTAGTCGTTGCCGAAGCCCTTGAATGGCCTCGACTGAGGCCTCTGGCTTCAGCAAGATCACCTTGGCACTGTTTACTCTTCTTCTTCTTCCTCTTCATGCTCTGTTTCTCAGTCTCCTCACCAGTTGGTGAAACCAAGTACATGATTGGCCTTCTATTTCAGAATTGGTTTTGTCAGTGAGGAAGTACAAGTGTACTAGTAAAAAATAGCATTATTTTCTCATGGCAGTCGCAAAATAGAGATGAACACATGCATTAAATATCTTTCTTACCTAAAGGAAGGTTATGGTGCCAATATGGATGATGAGGATTGGAACACAGATCTCCCTTTGTGTAGTTCCACCGAAATGAATCAACTTTTCCATTCTGACATTCCAGTTAAACAGCACAAAAGTCACTTCTTTTAAGAAGAGTTTTGTGCAGTGCACCAAAAGGTCACAACAACAACCAGGTGAAATGGATATCCCTGTTTCCACAAAAAGCTACAGAGAAAACAGTCAGAGTCTCAAACAATTACAGGTAAAAACACTTGGCTAAACTTGTCATGGCTTATAACAGTGGCATGGCTTCATTTTTACCAGGGGCATTAGATTAAGAACAGCTAAATATTTGGTATAAGGGCATGGGATAGTGGGTGCACCAGCAGTCCAGCACTATGTACCTAAACAGGGGCATAAAGTGGTGATTCATAATTTGTTGCCCTGAGAAACAAACATCCAAGAAACATATCTGGGTTGGTCCCATTTTTGTTCACTCTAGACACCTACTCCTATGTGTGGATAGCAAATCTAGTCCTGGTCATACCACTTTGTACAACGTTACCCCTATATTTCCCTTTTCGATCAAGAGACCGGTTGGATGACCAGTCTGTACTACTTTCACCCCTTTCCTTCCTGTTTGTACCAAGTCCAATGTACTACATACTAAATTCCCCCAACCCACTTTATTTCTTGTTTGAACCAAGTACAAGATTCGACTCCATGAAGTAGCTTTACCTCTAACAATAGAAAAAAGGTGATGTTGGACCATCCGATCGAGAGGGGCTAAGAGGTAGAAAATGATGCACATGCAGCGACATAGCGAGCTGGGGAAGTAGTGCTAAGGCGGTTTCGAAGGAAGATATACCTGAAGGTCGTCGGGATGTGGATAGGTGGGCGGCAGGAGGCCGGATCCGCCCACACTAGGGCAACGACGAAGGGATCGGAGGACCTCTCATGCCGGCGCTCGACCAGAGATAGCGGTGCAGCCGGCAGTGGGTCTCCTCCCTCGCTGTCGACGACGGCCTAAACGCTGCCCCTCCTCCCCTTCACCGGCGGAGGGGGATACGTCCGGATATGTAACCAGCGGCGAGGATAGAAAGATAGTGTTTTTTGAAGGGAGAAAGAAAGTGTTACCACCCCTATCTTGTTTAGATCTGGAGAGGATGAGAGTGTGTGTCTAGGGCAACCCTAGCAAGCAAGCGCGGAGGCTCCGGCCTATATATACATAGTGGGGTAGTTTTCCTTTTTCACTCCATCAAAAAATCGTTTAAAATTGTGTACTACGTGCCAGGTCGCTGTGTTTTTTAGTTGTTGATAGTTTTTTGAGATAGCTACCCACTTGTTCCAAGTGGTGTTACGGTGTGCTAGATCGCACTTTATTTTTTGAGGGTGCCAGGTCGCACTTTGTATCGTTCAAGTCTGGTACAAGTCCCTCCATTAAATGAACAACCACCCCCTCATAAAAATTGTGAACAAGCCCATGGCTAAAATTATCGGAAACGTGGGTTGCCCCAACATGCATTATTATTTATATTTTCTACTCCCTCCGTTCCTAAATGTAAGTCTTTTCTATTAGCCACACCTAAGACAATAATTTTTTTTATTAGCAGTGAACCCCACATGTCATAGACACAAAAAGTGTGGCAAGATTCCCTTAGGCAAGGCAAAGTGTGTCTAACAATTTGAGCAACTCAAGTTAGGCAAGTGTGGCAAGTGTAGGAAAAATAATGTGGCAACATAAGACAAACATAGTCACAATCCAAATAGCCCCGTAATTTTTTGTGACATGCATGAAAATTTGGTTAGTTAAATTTATAGTCAAAATTTGGCAAGGTGCATCAAATCAACACATGCAAGTATCAAAAGGGAGGTCACGGCATGCATGCATGCGTTGCACTCCCTCTGTTTCCAAATATAAGTCTTTTTAGAGATTGCAACAAGTGACTACATACGAAGTAAAATATGTCTACATACATCCGTATGTAGTAGTCCATTTGAAATGTGTAAAAGACTTATATCGAATCTGCAGTCTTTGATGTGTCGCGTCAACTCGTACAAGACCGAGAAGTTTGATTACTACAACCCCTCCCTCGCGCATGGCGTGGTGGCTGGCAGGACTAGAGGAGCTTTCGCTACACGTTTCTTGACGGCGGCGAACTTGCGGATGGAGTTGACCATCATGTCGTCCATGCGAGAGGCGAAGCCGGCGTTGGCGAGGGCTACGACACCGGCGGTCGCCAGCAAGGTTTGGAAACGCTGCGCGATGCGGGGCCGCAGGCCGGCGCCTTGGATGATGTGGCACAGCCGACTGCCGCTCGCGACCATCGCTTCCATAGGTGCTTCTGGCTTCTGGTCACTTGGTCTTGGTGGGGTGGGGATTTGCCGATGGTCGGTTTTCTCAACTGCGGCCCCACCTCATAGTGAAAACGTTACTACTGGAATAAAAATGCCATATACTCCTATACTAATAAAACATTAAGTCCACGAGGCGATGCAGTGCTGGTTACAGGAGGCAAGAAGAAGAGATGCATCCATCGACGACGTCCACCTCCTCGACTCATAGCGCTGGCCCACCGAACGGCGGCTAAGTAGCAGCGGCTTTCGTGGCCAGGTCGACGTGCTTCTGAACAATGGCGTCCATAGATTCTAGCCGCTGGTAGAAGGCCAACGTCTTTCTGTCCTCGCTGGCCTTGTAGTGGCCTATGTAGACGATTTCCTCATAGACGTGGATGTGCAGGTCGACGGTTTCTTGCATGGCGAGGCGCTGCGCGATGAGCGCGACCTCGAGGTGCACATTCTTCATCGCGACCTCAGGCAACTGCAGGGCCACCAGGGCTTGAAAGAGTTCGTCACCATGGAGGCCGATGAGGGTGGCAGGCAATGAGGAGCATGGGCGCGCGAGCTGGGGCGGTACCGCAAGGTCGTCCGTGCGCTTCTTGACGGCGGCGAACTTGTGGATGGAGTTTACCATCATGTCATCCATGCGAGATGCGAAGCCGGCACCGGCGAGGGCTACGACGCTGGCGGTCGCCAGCATCGTCTGAAATGCTTTCTTGTGAAAGGCGGGGCATGAGCGCGCCTTGGATGATTTGGCACAGCCGACTGCCGCTCGCGTCCATCGCCTCCATAGGTGCTCGGGCTTCTAGTCACTTGGTCTTGGATTGGAGTGAGCAGTGTTGCGCAGAGACTAAGGAGTAGATGGATTGGAGTGTTGGGGCGCCTTTATATGAGAAACCAAACTCGGTTGCATTCACATCGTGCTGGCTCTATTCTGCTTCTCCAATTAATTCCCTCTGCTCCTTCAAAAAAATAATTCCCTCTGCATGTAGAGTAATTTGAGGATGCATCATTGACCGTTCAATGTCTCAGGAACTGCTACCCTCTCCCTCCTGGGCATTCAAGCACCTATGGAGGCGACTGCCGCTCGGGTCTTTCGCGTGTCAGGAGACGTTCCCGTCGATGACGAGGTGCCTATGGTGACTTCGTAAATTTCAAGATGATAGTACTAGTATACTCAATATTGTGCACCGCGACCAAGGCCGAGAGGAAAACAAGAGAACTACGTGTTTATTTACGGTGTAAATTCATTCATTTTGCTCCATATGTACTCCGTCTCGGTGTAGTCTAGTCACTTGTTGAAATCTCAAGAAAGGCAAATACTCCTTTCTGGTTTACAGGGCTATACTAGCAAGTACTTACTACAATAGTGGGCTCACATAGCAATTTTGTCTCATGCAAGAGCCTGGCTATATGCGTGCTCCAAGGTTCGCAACTGCCATGTTCGTGTTGCACTTGGCTCTTCGCCTCTTCGAGAAGACGAACAATGATGTTACTACTACTGCTTCTATAGTATTGAATCCACTGCTGCATGTCCGTCCACCGCGAGCACGAGGGATAGCTTGTTGTAGTACTATATAAGCAAAAGCCTGTCCTCTTCTGCGAGCCACCGCGCGCATGGGCGAGGGAAAAGGCGTGTAGTAGTAAAATCAAGCTTCTCCTCATTGTATGAGTTGATGCGACACATCATAACACTGGCCCCACATGGTTGCCTCTAAACTTGGCTGAAAGACCATGATGCACAATACTCCATTTGCTGCAACCTCTAACATTTACCCCACCACAGTTAAAATATATATTCCTGTCTTGACCAGATGGCGTGCCAACTAGAATCACCGGGATGGCGGTAGGGCGAAGATAATTTTAATCAAAAATATTGCATGGAGCCAACTAGCGATTTTAAGCTTACAGGCACGGTACCGCTATCCTAGACTACTCTACACATGAAGCTGCCACAAGAGCGTCCAGGCTGCGCTTGGCTCTTCGCCTCTTCGGGAAGTCAAACAAAATGATGGAGTACTACTGCAGTGGAGGAGTACACAGTATGCTTCTGGCCATCTGACACCGATTGAACTGCTGCATGTCCACCGCGTACGGGAGGGAGGCGTGTAGCGAACAAAAGCTTCTCCTAGTCTGTCGGTCCTGCGCTCATGGGCGAGGAGGGCGCAGCTTCATTGACTTCTGCTCCTGCCTTTGCATCCTTGAGGTGGGCCCGGAGGTCGGTGGCCCACTGTCATGCAGCCAAAAGCGAGTGCGGTTAAGCGAGAGGCGTTGTAGTAATCAAACTTCTTGGTCTTATGCGAGTTGTGCGACACATCAAAGCACTGCACTCGATATATTTCAATAATTTGCATTTACCGATGCATTAACTACAACGCATGCATGCATGCCGTGACTCTCCTTTTGATACTTGCATGTGTTGATTTAATGCACCTTGAAGTAGTATGAATATGTGACGTAAAGCTTTGTAATGCCCCGGCCCTAACAAAGCGAGAGATGGTTGTGCACGAGGAGGGTGAGATCATGCAGACGGAACAGGACCCGATGATGGAGCTCTCTATGGTCTCGATGGACCTCACCTTGCTCCACTGCCCCTTGTGCCTCCGCCCCTTGAAGCCTCCAGTGTCTGAGGTTCAAATACACCTCGTCCGTTCGGCTGATCGAGCAAGGTGCAGGTTTCTTGATTGATGTGTTGTTCGATTGATTTGTGCAATGCAAGGGAGGGCACCTGGCTTGCGCAGACTGCCGCATCGAGCACCCCGGGAACCAGCGGCAGTGCTAGAAGTGCGAACGCGGCGGTGGCTTCAACGTGCGGAACACGGCGGTGGACGCCGTCCTCTCCTCGGTGAGGGTGGAGTGCCCGAACGAAGGCTGTGGGCTCTACGTCACTTACCACAAGCTCGCCGACCACCAGAGCGTGTGTCCGCTCGCGCCTTGCAAATGCCCCGTGCCCGTCTGCGGCTACAAAGGCCCACCGCCGTGGCTCTCCCACCACATCAGCACCGTGCATCCCATGCCAGTGCACAGGATCCAGTACGGCAAGGCGCTCCAGCTGCAAGTGCCACTGTCGGAGCCACGACTCTCTCTGTTCGTGGAGGAGGATGGCCGCGTGTTTTTCTTGGTCGGCGGCGTGCTCGACATCGGCGCGCCTATCGCCGTGTCGGTCGTCTGCATCAGAGCGGGGGTGCCCCCACTGCCACACTACGTGGCCAAGCTGTGGGCGAACGGCCCGTTGGGGGAGCCCAAAGGCAGGACCAACGTATTCAAGGTGGAAATGGAGGTGACAAGCAGCAGGGATCCCAGTGACGTCGCCGTGCAGGAGCTAACCTTCTTCACAGTTCCGCCCAAGTTGCTGGCCGTGGCTAAGCTGGTATCCCACCACATTCAGATTGACAAGCTCACGTCCTAAATGATTCTACGGTGCCTTCTGTTTATCTTAGTAATATGCTAATATAGGGGTTAGCTCGGTCTACTTTAGCTTAAGAGATGGTGGGTTTTGGTGGTGATGCAACAATTACCTCGACATCAGATCAACAGTGAAAGTAATTTTGAACAGTCGAATGGATATTTTGTGTCTGTTGGATATAAAGATCCTTTGGGTAAGAAGAAACAGCTTATATGCTTTTTTTCGAAACGGAACAGCGATACTAGTATAACTTTTGTTGACATGCACTAATATTTTCGAAACGGACGTCGGGCTGTAGCTAGAAGGGCGGTTGGGACGCGGCATCGGCCCATACCGCGGTAACTGATAACCCACAAGTATAGGGGATCAATTGTAGCCTCTTTCGATAAGTAAGAGTGTCGAACCCAACGAGGAGCTAAAGGTACAACAAATATTCCCTCAAGTTCTATCGACCACCGATAAAACTCTACGCACGCTTGACGTTCGCTTTACCTAGAACAAGTATGAAACTAGAAGTACTTTGTAGGTGTTTTTGGATAGGTTTGCAAGAATATAAAGAGCGCGTAAATAAAAGCTAGGGGCTATTTAGATAAAGACACAACTAAACTAGTAAAGAGCTTTTTGTTACGAGAAATTTATTTGTCCCTAGGCAATCGGTAACTAGACCGGTAATCATTATTGCAATTTTATTTGAGGGAGAGGCATAAGCTAACATACTTTCTCTACTTGGATCATATGCACTTATGATTGGAACTCTAGCAAGCATCCGCAACTACTAAAGATCATTAAGGTAAAACCCAACCATAGCATTAAAGTATCAAGTCCTCTTTATCCCATACGCAAACAACCTACTTACTCAGGTCTGTGCTTCTGTCACTCACGCCACCCACCATAAGCAAATCATGATTATATTGCAAACCCTACAGCAGGAATCCCTCACGCTTGCGCGACACGGAGAGCACCATAGGACAACACCAATAATAAAACATGCAACTCAAAACAATCATGATCATCAATTAACCCATAGGACAAAACGGATCTACTCAAACATCATAGGATAACCATACATCATTGGGAAATAATATATAGCGTTGAGCACCATGTTTAAGTAGAGATTACAGGGGTACGAGAGAGGTTAACTGCTTCATAGAGGGGGGAAGAGTTGGTGATGATGGTGGTGAAGTTGTTGGTGAAGATTGCGGTGATGATGATGGCCACGGCGGTGTTCCGGCGCCGCCGGAAGAGAAGGGGAGAGGGGGGCCCTTCGTCTTCTTCTTCCTTGACCTCCTCCCTAGAGGGAGAAGGGTTTCCCCTCTGGTCCTTGGCCTCTATGGCGTGGGAGGGGCGAGAGCCCCTCCGATATTGGATCTGTCTCTTTGTCTCTCTCTGTTTCTGCGTTCTCCTCTGCTGCCCTTTCACCATTTCGGGTATATATGGAGATCCGTAACTCCGATTGGACTGAAACCTTCGCCGTGATTTTTTACCCAAAATTAGCTTTCTTGCGGCCGAAGAAGGGCATCAACCGCCTTACTGGTGGCCCACGAGGGTCGGGCGCATACAGAGGGGGGGCGCCCACCTCGTGGCCACCCCGGGCACTGTCTCGTGTGGATTTTTCTTCTGGAACTTTCCAAATATTCCAAAAATAACCTCCGTCTGTTTTTATCCCGTTTGGATTCCGTTTGATATGGGTATTCTGAAACATAAAACATGCAACAAACATGAAGCCCGACCTTTGAGCCTTTGGATCAATATGTTAGTCCCAAAATAATATGAAAAGTTGCCAAAAGTATATGAAAGTTGAATAATATTGGCATGGAACAATAAAAATTATAGATCTGACGGAGATGTATCAGCATCCCCAAGCTTAATTCCTGCTCGTCCTCGAGTAGGTAAATGATAAAAAAGATAATTTTTAATGTGGAATGCTACCTAGCATAATCTTGATCATATGTCTAATCATGGCATGAATATTAAGACACGAGTGATTCAAAGCAATAGTCTATCCTTTGACATAAAAACAATAATACTTCAGGCCTACTGATAAAGAAATCATGTCTTTTCAGAATAACATGGCCAAAGAAAGTCATCCCTACAAAATCATATAGTCTGGCTATGCTCCATCTTCACCACACAAAATATTCACATCATGCACAACCCCGATGACAAGCCAAGCAATTGTTTCATACTTTTGACGTTCTCAAACCTTTTCAACTTTCACGCAATACATGAGTGTGAGCCATGGACATAGCACTATAGGTGGAATAGAATGGTGGTTGTGGAGAAGACAAAAAAAAGAAGAAGATAGTCTCACATCAACTAGGCGTATCAACCGGCTATGGAGATGCCCATCAATAGATATCAACGTGAGTGAGTAGGGATTGCCATGCAACAGATGCACTAAGAGCTATAAGTGTATGAAAGCTCAGACTGAAAACTAAGTGGGTGTGCATCCAACTTGCTTGCTCATGAAGACCTCGGGTGTTTGAGGAAGCCCATCATCGGAATATACAAGCCAAGTTCTATAATGAAAATTCCCACTAGTATATGAAAGTGATAACTCAAGAGACTCTCTATATGGAGGATCATGGTGCTACTCTAAAGCACAATCATGGTAAAAGAATAGTAATATTGCCCCTTCTCTCTTTTTCTCTCATTTTTTTATTTTCTTTTTTTATATATTTTTTGGGTGGGCTTCTTTGGCCTCTTTTATTATTATTATTTGGGCTTCTTTGGCCTCTTTTATTTTTCATAAAGTCCGGAGTCTCATCCCGACTTGTGGGGGAATCATAGTGTCATGGAATTGTCACGGCAGATGTCCTCGTGAAAGGACTTAGTCGCAGGGCCATCGTACGGGTTAACTTAGAGGGGTTAAAGCGGACACAAAGACACGGGAGTTATACTAGTTCGGCCCCTTCGATGAAGGTAAAGCCTACGTCTAGTTGTGATGGGATTGATGTGATTTTGGCGACTAGGGAGCAATAGCTTCGCCTAAGCCTCGAATTGTCTCGTCCCTAAACCGCGCCGGTCGTCCCCTTATATACGGGTTGGCCTTGGCGGTCTCTGAGTCGATCCGGCTTATACAAGTGTCGGCTCGGTCTCTTCTCTCTTATCTTACCGCACAAGTTACATGACTAAGGCGGTTTACATTTATGGATCCTAATCCGCCTCTCGGGCTCTGGGCCTCGTACCTTCATGGGCTGGATTGTAGGCGAGGTAAACCGGCCCCTTGAGGCGGTTTATATTCGATAGTTATATCCCCAACATTAGGCCCAGTTGACTTGAACGGTTCATGTTAATCTTCAACACCTTGAAACTCTGAATCTCCTTCGTATTTCGTAAACCGCCATCTGCTTGAACCGCCATGGCGTCATCTTCCAACCACAGCAACAGAGCGCTTGGCGTCATCTTTAATAAAGAAATCCAAACAGTAAGATTCCCTTCATTTAATACTATCCGAAATCGGCGACGCTGCGCCGTCCGCCGCTTTGACTCCTCGATTCTCGCTCGTTAATTGCCTGTTTCCTTATAAATAGACCGGCCGACCCTTTTCTCTTCTTCTTCGCGCTTCTTCTTCCTCGCGGCGTTCGGCTCTGAAGCTCCGCCGCCGCCGCCGACCTTCCGACCGCCAGCGTCGGCCAGGCGCTTGCATCAACCTGGCTGGACGAAGCTCTTTAGCGCTCCTCCGCCGCTTCGGCGCATCGAGTAAGAGCTCCTCTTGAGCCCTAGATCCGCATCTGAAGGTCCCTGTTCATCTTGTAGTTCATAGGTGTTCATCGTAGTGTCCTCATACCTGCCCTGCCATGGCCGCATGATTCAACCGTAGCATACATCCTGTGCAGCGACTGCTCCGCCGTCAGTTTAACTCTTTGTGCATCTTTCCTTTTGTTCAGATCCTCTTGTTTAGAACGCACGAACCTTCCTGCCCTCTATGAGGCTTGCATAGGTCGCAGAAATTTTTCTCACTGAACCTTCGGTAGATCTAAATCACCTCCATTCGCATGTGAAATCTGTTTCTGTCCATACTTAGTAGATTTTCCAGTTCTGTCTCTCTCGGCGGTTTGACTTTTGATAGCTAATCCGTCACTCCATTAGTCCTCAGTTAAACCGGAATTGGAAACTGGCTGCCGAATCGCCGGTTTAACATTTTATAATGTGTCTAAGCCGTTTAACGGTGAATTGTTTTTCCTCTTTTCGCAGTTTTAGTCTTCCGGAATGGCCAAGCAATTCTCAGCTTGCAATTGGGTCCGGTCCAAGATCACTGAAACGCAACTCAACGGATACGTCACTACTGGCGCTTTGGCTTCAAAAAATGTCCTCCACTGGCGTGTTCCGGATGCCGAATTCCCTCCCGATCCGCAAGAAGGAGAAGTAATTGTGTTTATGCAGCACTTAGACCGGGGATTCTGCCCGCCCGGATCAAAATTCTTCCGGGATGTCCTTGCAAGTTTTCAACTCCATCCGCAGGATATTGGCCCGAACTCTGTGTCAAACATATGCAATTTTCAAGTTTTCTGTGAAGTCTATCTTCAAGAAGAACCATCTGTGGAGCTTTTCCGGGATTTCTTTCACTTGAACCGCCGTACAGAATTTTCTGATGGTCCGAACACAGAGCTGGGCGGCGTTTCAATCCAGAAAAGGAAGGAAGTGGACTTTCCTCACGCCAAACACCATAGCCATCAAAAGATTGGAACCAAACCTGGTTCTCTTGCGGAACACTGCTCCTGACAACGAGAATCCTTTGCCGGGTTACCGTCCTCACCGGCTTAGCAACCATCATCCGTTGCCTTTACGCTTGACCACCGCGGAACGGAAGAACTTTGCGCCTCAAATTATCAAGCTCCGGGCTCTAATTGCCAATGGCTTAACTGGTGTGGACCTTGTGCGGTGTTGGGTTTCTTGGGGCGTCTTGACACTAAGCCGCCCGGCCCGGATTGATGCTGCGAATACTTTGGCAGCCTCCAAGACCCTCAAAGGCGTCACGAGCTACCAATAACGAGCTTGAAGTCACGCGAGCGATGAAGCGAATGCTTGATGAACCGATCTCATGCGCAGCCAAACCGGGTTGGCTCCATACGTGTTGCCAACAAACCGCTGCGGTAGGCTCTACTCACCGCTTTTTCGACATTAATGCCTTGTTGATATATATTAATCCTTGTTACTTCTCGGGCTAACAGCTCATACGAAGCGTACCAAACCGGCTGGGCTCGGCGTGTAAAGTCAAGGCCACCAAGAAGGCTGGCAAGAGGAAAACCGCCGAGTCTTCTGATCCGCCGGAAGACGAAGATTCAGAAGCTGAGGTAAAGCTTGATATCCTCGAGGGAGTCGCCGTAAACCGGCTCTCCTCTTTGTGTTTCTTCTTGCTTGTAGCTTGTTCCTTCTTATTCCTCCTTTTACTGACAATTTTAACTCCCAGGATGACGCTGAGGCCAGTCATGCCGACCATGTTGAGGTAATCTTTCTTTCTTCCGAATCCGACCTCGTACCGGTTAAAAGAATTCGCCGCGCAGTCCGGAAAGTGAAAAAATCTCATTCCTATGCTCATCTGAATCCAAACCTTTCCTTGAAGACACAGCAGGCTGAAGAGCGCCGTACAACCCGGCACGATGTGTGATTACCTCATCCGGTTTACCGGACACACCAACCGGAAGCGTCGCCCGGTGATTTGTTCTCTGGCGTTACCCTTTAAAGGTTTCTTCCGATGTCCTCTCAATCATCGACCGAATTATTAGGCCTCTTCCAACTCCTCTGGCGATTCATCAACCACGCAAGCGCCTCCGCTTAAAGTTGCTGCGGGTAAGCACCATACTTACTGTCCCGCCAATTCGGTTTATATTTGCTTTGGTCGGTTTATCTTATTCTAATTCGAACACTGCAGCACCAAGGCTCGCTTGAGTAAAAAAGCGAAAACCCTTGACCCTCTGCGGATGTTGATCGGAGAAAACCCGAGCAGCATGGCGAAAATCACGAGGTCGCTAAAAATAGCTCTGGCGAGTTGTACCAAAACGACACTGCTGATCCGCCCGAAACTGAACCGGAGGCCCAAGTGGAAACCTGCATCCTGCTCCACCAAGTCCGGCCCGAGGCGGGTCGTGATTGTTGAACCGCCGAGCCAAAGTCTGAAGCCACCAAGCCCAAAGAAGATCGCGGTCAGCTAGCCCAGCCAAAAATGATGATGTTATTGTGACGGGCTTGGCTACACCACTCCCGACCAACCGGTCGCTTTAGCAAAACACAGCGCCAAGGAAGATTCTACTACTATGAGCAAAGATAAGGGAAAACTGATCATCGACATGGCGACCTCTCTGCCAAGAACTTCCTCCGGCTTTGAACCGGCTCTACACAAGCCGTGACTTTGAAGCCGGTCAGTGCATCGCATGAAGGACCGCTATGAGGTGAGAGTCATGCCCTTCTTGTACTTTTGCTGTATAGTAGCCCCCAAGGGTCGGTTCAACTTAGCATAGTTAAACCGGCACTTAACTGCATATAAAACATCGCCTTAAACTGCGATCTGTAGCCCCCAAGGGTCGGTTCAACTTAGCATAGTTAAACCGGCACTTAACTTCTATATCCCATAGCAAACTGAGATCAACTAGCTATTAGCCCCCAAGTGCCAAGTTGAATACTTGTATTGAGCTTGGGACTTTATAATGAAACAACTAACGTGCTCCCTTTGTTATCAGAATGAGATATACCAGCAAACCGTGCAACTCAAGGACCTTCGTGCCAACGGAAACTCAACAAGCAGAAACCACCAAGGCCAAGGATGAATTGAAAACTGCCTTGGCCACTATGGAACGGCTGAAGGAGTGGTATAAATCCGGCGGCCAAGCTGGGACACGAAAAGGCGGTTTGAAAAAGCAGGCGGAAGATGCGAATCGGCTCTTAAACCGGTGTTGAAGAGCTTACGGACTAAAGCGCCAAGTTCATGCCATGACCTCGCCATCTTGGTGAAAATTTGCTGATTACCCTTGCTTTGATATTTTCGCGGTTTAACCTGAGCTATCTCGAAACCGGTGCGAACAAGCGTATTGCTCATCCGGGCTCGATGTGCGGAAGAAGCTCAAGGCCGCTTACGCTGATTGAGCAGCTGTATACGGCGCCCAGCGAGTCATATCGCCACATCGTGCGACAACACCGCTCCGTCCTTGATCAAAGATACCTTTGGACCGGCTGTCCATGGTTCGGGGCAGCGAAGAGTTAAACGATCCGCGGCCGGCTGGCACTCTCTGGCTCTAACTCGCGCCAAAGGCGTGGATAGCGGATCTTGATCCGGTGACATAACCAAGGGTTTCCCAGCGCTCAAGAGAGCGGTGAAGCCTTTGATAATGACACCACAAGCGAATAACAAAGGAGATCGTCATTGGCGAGTCAGCTGGCGGAGAAGCCAACTGGCGGTTCACCGCTCTTTTATGATGCAAACAACAAGCGGGTGGAGTTTGTCATTCCGAAGTGCGAGCCTTGTTCCTCAATCCGTAAGCACACTTATGCCCTCGACATTGATCCGGCTGAGCTTATAAGTGAAGAGGCTGTCTTCGGGCCTTAACCGGATTGGTGGTCTACCAATGACTTCGGGCTTTGGGTGATGAAGAGGAAGAAGTTGAACCGGCGCCAGCGCCCCTCTTCCTCCGTCAACCCGGCGAAGAAGCTTAATCCGTCAAGCGGGTGATGCATCGAAACTGCTAGTCATAACGCCATGCGAAACACCGGGCCTTGGAAGGCTTTGTAATAGAATAGCCAGCACTTTGTTTTTGAACATGCTTTTATGCTCTCAGTCTGTAACCTTCGCGCAGAGGTGCTGATACTTTGGTTTGAAACCTTCAATGCATTTTGCCTGCAATCACAAATTCTTAAACCGCCACGGCGGCTTGTGTCGCCAGCCGGCTTGTGATGCCGATATATTTATATAAGAAAATATTGATGTATATGCTCAAATCTTTGTGATACAAAAAATACCTGCCAGCGTCGGGCATGCAATTGGCTTAGCGTCAAAGGAGAAAACAACTCCTGTGTTTATAATGCCGGTTTACCATGTAAACCGTGTTGGGTCATGACAAGCCCCCTGTTACTCCATAATGGGATGTTAACAGAAAAAATCAAACCGAAACAAATATCTCCGGAAAAAATAGACCGAATTCCATTAATTGACAGATTGAACCAGTTTAAAGAGGTCATCGGTTTAAAAAAGGCCAATAAATATCAAATAACAGTTATGAAATCAATACGGAAGCAAAGGCAATTATAAAACCGTTTGCAAGAAGAGGCTTTACTGAGCCTGATCAGATGGTGTTACCATGGTCGGACAGGACCAAGCTCCCCATAAGGTGTAGCGATGGTTCAAGTCAGCCAGGCCCCCAACTAAAACCGTGGCATTATGCCGATCAAGTGGCATGGCGATGGTTCGGGTTCGACCAAGCCCCCAAGTGATTCTATGGCCTTAGGCTGACCAAGAAGCGTGACTGGTTCAGATGTGACCATGTCCCCAAGTGATCTGGTGGCTTTCGCCCATCAAAAAGTGTTGCATTGGTTCGGACACGACCAAGCCCCCAAGTGACATAAAAACTTCTGAAAACCAAGATCAAGGGCTAAACCGGAGGCTGCGTTGCGACAACAACTCCATGTACCCAAACCGGACTTTTTACAGAACGGATACCCCGCTTTAGCCGAGGCTCCGGTTTATTGCTTTTATTCGTAATATATACATTGTCTTAATATGTACATAAGTGGAGCCAATGGCTCAGGTATAATAAGGCCGAAGATGAGCTATGTTCCACGGCCTGTTGGTCTCCTCTTCTGACGTGCGTGAGTCTTTTCGCTCTCGAACATCAATCAGATAGTATGACCCGTTGTGCAGATTCTTGCTGACCACAAAGGGCCCTTCCCAAGGTGGGGATAGCTTGTGCATATCTGTGCGGTCTTGAATGAGCGAAGCACCAAGTCTCCTTCTGAAAGGTTCTTGTTCTAACCGGCCGATGTGATACCGATGAAGATCCTGCTGGTAAATCGCCGAACGAGCAGCCGCCATATCTCGCTCTTCATCCAGTCGATCCAAAGCGTCCTGCCGTGCTGCCTCGCTATCGGCCTCAACATAGGCTGCCACGCGAGGCGAGTCATGACGGATATCGCAGGGAAGGACCGCCTCCGCTCCATAGACCATAAAGAACGGTGTCTATCCAGTGGATCTGTTAGGGGTAGTATTGATACTCCATATCACAGATGGTAGCTCTTCTACCCAACAACCCGGCGTCCTCTGTAAAGGGACCATAAGCCGGGGTTTGATACCTCTCAAGATCTCCTGATTAGCTCGTTCTGCTTGACCATTGGACTGCGGGTGGGCCACTGAAGAAACGTCAAGCCGGATGTGCTCTCGTTCACAAAATTCCTTCATGGCTCCCTTGGACAAATTGGTGCCATTGTCCGTGATGATACTGTGTGGAAACCCAAACCGGAAGATCACCCTTTTTATGAACTGAACCGCCGTGGCCGCATCACACTTGCTAACGAGCTCGCCTCGACCCACTTTGTAAACTTGTCAAGCTGCGACCAGCAAGTGTGTTTTCTTGTCCTTGGACCTTTAAAAGGCCCCACCATGTCCAGCCCCCAAGTTGCAAGCGGCCAAGTAATTGGAATCATCCTCAATTCTGAGCGGTATGTGAGCACGTCTAGAAAACTTCGGCAACCATCACATCGCTGACCGGTTCCTCCGCATCGGCATGGGCGATCAACCAATAAAACCATGGCGGAACGCTTTGGCCAAGGATTTTGAACCGGCGTGGTGACCGCAGTCCCCTTCATGGATCTCACGCAATATCTCACGGCCTTCCTCGGGGACACACAACGCTGAAACGCATACGACACGCTGCAATGATGCAACTTCGCCATTATATATGGTCATAGACTTAGACCGCCGAATTATCTGCCAGCCAGCGTCTCATCTTCCGCAACTTCGCCCGGTTCATATATGCCAAATAAGGAGCGTCAATCCGAATGACATGCAAGGCTGCCACCAAGCGAGCCTCCGGATCAGGAATAGCCAAATCTACTTCATCGGGAAGCTTAAGCGGCGGATTGTGCGAGACGTCAAGGAAGACATTAGGCGGGACGGTTTACGTTGAGAGCCCAGCCGGCTTAGAGCATCCGCCGCCGTTCTTCCGACGATCCACATGGTCCACCTGATATCCTTTAAAGTGTCTGCAACAACATCCACCTCCCGTGATGCGCAGCCATGAGTGGATATTTGGAATCCCAAGTACACGATACTTCTTTGGGCCACCAAGTCCGAGTCACCAAAGCATTTAACCCGGTGAGATTCATCTCCTTAGCCATCCGGAGATCATGGAGCAAAGCTTCATACTCAGCTGCATTGTTAGTACAAGGGAACATTAAGCGGAGAACTTGTCACCTCGCGGGGAAGTTAATCGACTCCAGCCCCGAGCCCTCAATTGCTGGACCCGTCAAAGTGGATGGTCCAATAGGTATGATCCGGCTTTTCTTGAGCGCTTGCAACTCCGTCCAATCATTAATGAAATCCACAAGTGCCTGAGATTTTACCTGCCGTCCGAGGCACATACCTTAAATCGTGCGGCCCAAGTTCTATAGCCCACTTAGCAATCCGCCGATCGCTTCCGGTTCGTATGATATCGCCCAAAGGAGCTGGGCGACCACCGTGATGGGGTGCCCCGAAAATATTGCTTCACTTTACGCGCCATAAAAACTCCATATACCAGCTTACGCCAATGCGGATATCTTTGCTTAGACTCAATAAGGACCTCGCTGATGTAATAAACCGGCCGTTGAACGGATACTCCTTCCTGCCTCCTTCCGTTCCACCACAATGGCTACGCTGACTGCCTTACGGCATTAGCGACAACATATATGACGGCTCCTTGTCAATGGGAGCGGCGAAACAGCGGGTTGGCCAACCGCGCTTTAAGTCCTCAATGCTTCATCGGTGGCTGAACTCGGACAAACTGATCCGTCTTCTTGACATCTGGTACAAAGGAATGGCCTTTTCTCCTAGGCGGTGATAAACCGGCTTAGCGGCAATCCGACCCGCCAATCGCTGGACATCATTGATGCACTTTGGCTTAGCCAAGGAGGTGATAGCTGTAATTTTATCCGGATTAGCTTCAATCCTCTCATTGGACACAAGAAAACCCAATAACTTGCTGCGGAACACCGAATACACACTTAGCGGGTTGAGCATCATCTTGTACACCCGCAAGTTGTCAAAGTTTCCTTTAGATCCTCAATCAACGTTTCCTTCCTCCTTGACTTAACCACAATATCATCCACATAAGCATGCACATTACGGCCGATCTGTTCATGCAAGCAATTCTGACATAGCGTTGATAAGTTGCTTGGGCGCTCTTGAGCCCAAAGGCATAGATACATAGCGAAGGCTCCAAAGGGGTGATAAGCGCCGTCTTCTCCTGGTCCTTAACTGCCATCTTAATCGATGATATCCGAATATGCATCTAAAAAGCTCAAGCGCTCACAACCCGCCGTAGCGTCAATAATCTGATCAATGCGGGGGGGCGAAAGGATCTGCAGGACAAGCCTTGTTAAGATCTGTAATCCCACACATGCGCCAAGTGCCATTCTTCTTAAGGACCAACACGGATTAGCAAGCCACTCGGATGGAAAACTTCAGCGATAAACCCTGCCGCTAAGAGCCAGCAACCTCCTCTCCAATGGCCTTGCGCCTTTCCTCGTTAAACCGGCGAAGAAATTGCTCTACCGGTCTGTATTTGGGATCAACATTAAGAGTGTGCTCAGCGAGTTCCCTCGGTACACATGGCATGTCAGAAGGCTTCCATGCGAAGATGTCCCGATTCTCACGGATGAACTCGATGAGCGCGCTTTCCTATTTAGGATCCAAGTTAGCACTGATGGTGAACTGCTTGGACGAATCGCCGGGCACAAAATCAACAAGTTTAGTCTCAGCCGCCGATTTAAACTTCAAATCCGGATCGTGTTCTGTAGTTGGCTTCTTCAATGGGGTCATATCCGCTGGATCAACATTGTATTTATAATACTTTAGCTCTTCAGTGGCACAAACCGACTCTGCGTAAGCCGCATCACCTTCCTCGCACTCCAAAGCGATCCGGCGGCTCCCATGAACCGTTATCGTCCCTTTGTGACCCGGCATCTTCAGCTGCAAATAGACATAACAGGGCCGTGCCATAAACTTAGCATAAGCGGCCGCCCAAGCAGGCGTGGTAAGGGCTTTGGATTTTACCACCTCAAGCGTCAATGTTTCCGATCCGAGTCATGTTCATATCCAAAGGCTACCTCGAGCTATCTTACCGACTGATGCGCTGACTTGCGGGCACCACACCGTGAAACACTTTGTCTGGGCGGCTGAGATGCTTATCCGTCAACCCCATACGTCGGAAGGTCTCGTAGTCTGAGGATGTTGATGCTGCTCCCTCCATCCATAAGTACCTTGGTAAACTTGTATCCTCCAACCTGAGGTGCCACCACTAGGGCTAGCTGACCCGGATTGTAAACCCGGGCGGATGATCCTCTGCTCCATACAATAGGCTGCTCGACCAGCGCAGGTAATGCGGTGCGGCGGTTCAACAACACCGACCGCCCGCTTCGAAGTTTTTGGTCTCGTCTGTCCAAGCTGGTGGTAAAGACATGGTATGCATCCACCGTTCAACTGCTTTGGATTACTCTCGGTAACCCGCTGCTGCTGTTGTTGATTGTAACCCCTTAGTTCGATTGCTCGATTGCTCGATTGCCTTGCCCGCCCGGATTACCACGAACCCCTGGGCGAATTTCCTCCACCGTAACCGGGCGGACCACGAACGCCGCGGGCCCTTGATCATACCGAAAGCATTAGAGTTTTAAACTCCTGCATAATATAACAATCCTTCCGAGGTGGTTCGCTGGTGCCTCCTTCGTCCCATGCTTCGGACAAGGTTGATTCAATAGGTAATTCAAGCGATCCGGATTGTGACCTTGCGCACCGCCCGGTTTGATTGCTTACCCTTGCGCCGCTGACCCTTGTCCTGCTGGCTGGTGTTAACTCTGGCCCATGTTCTGTTTGCCTTACGCTTGTTTCCTCCATTACCCGCTTGTTGATCTCGCTGGCCTCGGAGTTGCTGTTCGTTTTCCCTTCCCTACTTCGTCATCCTCCTCGGACTCGGGATCCTTGGTACTATCATAATCAGCATACTTTACCAAAACGCCCATGAGAGTGCCCATGTCATTGCAAAAACGCTTCATGCGACCCAGCTTCAACTTCAACGGTTTGAACCGGCAGTTGGCTTCTAGGGTTAAGATCGCGGAATCAGGGTTGATCCGTTCTGAAGAATGTAAAACTTCCGAAACGCGGCGCACCCAATGGGTTGTGGACTCTCCCTCTGCCTGGACACAAGCCGCCAAATCCACCACAGACATGGGCTGTTTACAGGTGTCTTTGAAATTTTGAATGAACCGGGTCCATAGCGGGTCCATGAACCGATTGAGTTAGGCGGCAAGTTCTTCAACCAAGCACGGGCCGTACCTTCCAACATCATGGTGAAATACGCGCTGCGCAGCTTCATCCACATCCAGCATCTCCATGGCCATCTCATAGCTTTCTATCCACGCTCGAGCCAAATCGGCGGTATAATTAGGCACCTTGCGTGGCCCTTTGAAATCCTTGGGCAAACGCACATTGCGTAAAGCGGGGGCGAGGCAAGGCACCCCAAAGAGCGAGCGTGACCCCGGTTCGAAGATGGTCAGACGAACCGGCGGGCTGATGATCCTCATGTTGTCTGCTAACTCGGCCTCTATCGTGCCTGGCCGGTCCACCACCACTTGGCGTCTTGAAGCCACCGCCGGGTTGTTGCCTTGGCGGACGCGCTGCGCATTGCTTGATACGGCGGTTCTGTCGGCGCGCCGCTATAACTCCGGCTTAGGCGGGGTGGAGTGGATCCGATCCCGGCCGTATGAATCGCTTCTGTTGAGCCACGGCCGTCTGAGGCTCCTTTACCCGGCGTGTCTCTATCGCTGTGGTGAATCACCTTCAATTGGAATCGCCCAACCGTGCCGCAGCCGCAACAAGATTGTCCATCGGGTTGGAGTAGTGACCGGAGGTGTTCGCACAACTGGCGCGCGCGGTATGATGGCGAGGCAGATCTATCACACGGGCTGAACCGGTAGCGTCCGTCCCAGTGCATCCGGCGGTTCACCACCGCGGCGGATTCTGGTCCCTGCCCGGGGTATTAAAGAGCTCTCTTCCTCGAAAACTGAAGGCAAAGCGGGATCTGTACTTCCTTTTCATGACTTCATGTGGCGCGCTCGATCCAAAGATGAGCCTATAAGCTCTGTGCATCCAGCGGCCCGTTCGCCGCTATCCTCACGTCGCGGCTGCCGATCCGCTTTAGCTTTAGTGATCTGCTCCTTCACCTTTGCAATCTCTGCGTTGTGCAGGTCTTGATCCACGGATTAGCCTCGCCATGAGCGCAGCCAATCGTCGAACAGCTCGATAAAACTTGAGCGGTGGGCGCCGACAGGCCTCCTTCCCGGCTGCCGTCACGGCTGATGAACCGGCGACGATGGGCGCCCATGTCGAGGAGTGAAGCGTCGCTTGTGTACCGCCATGAAAATTCCAACCCGGTTGGGTAGATCAAAGGGTCCGAATACTCTCCCGTCGGAACCGCCCGATCGGCCATCTTGCGGTGATACAGAGACTCGGTTTCTCCGGTGACGACTTCGTCGCCCAGAGTAGACAACGGTTTCGCCGCGGATGCTGATCCTCCCTCATAGTCTCCGTGGGCGACTCCCACGGCGGCGCTTGACAGCCGGTTTAGCAGGGTAGGACTCTTCTTCGCCCGCTGAGCCGTCTCGACGAGGTCGGTGCAGATGTCCGGCCCAGGCCCTGGCTCGCCGATCTTGCCGATGAACACGTGTATGCCACCAAAGGGGACCCGGTACCCGTACTCGATCGAGCGGCCTCGGGGCCCCGATCGCATCGTCGATGTAGAGCTTGCGCATGACGACTCTTAGTCATCCGCCCACAGCATAGCCTTCGAGTCCTTCGAACTTGCCCCTAAGATCATCAAACCATCGTGCGATAGCCCACGGTGGCGCCAACTGTCGTGGAATCGCCACGGCAGATGTCCTCGTGAAAGGACTTAGTCGCGGGGCCATCGTGCGGGTTAACTTAGAGGGGATAAAGAGGACACAAAGACACGGGAGTTATACTAGTTCGGCCCCTTCGATGAAGGTAAAGCCTACGTCTAGTTGTGATGGGATTGATGTGATTTGGCGACTAGGAGCAATAGCTTCCCTAAGCCTCGAATTGTTCGTCCCTAAACCGCCGCCGGGTCGTCCCCTTATATACGGGTTGGCCTTCGGCGGTCTCAGAGAGTCCCGATCCGGCTTATACAAGTGTCCGGCTCGGTCTCTTCTCTCTTATCTTACCGCACAAGTTACATGACTAAGGCGGTTTACATTTATGGATCCTAATCCGCCTCTGGGCTCTGGGCCTCGTACCTTCATGGGCCTGGATTGTAGACGAGGGTAAACCGGCCCCTTCAGGGCGGTTTATATTCAGTAGTTATATCCCCAACACATAGTCTCCATCATCCTTTCCTCACTGGGGCAATGCTCTAATAATGATGATCATCACACTTTTATGTACTTACAACTCAATATTACAACTCGATATCTAGAACAAATATACGACTCTATATAAATGCCTTCGGCGGTGTACCGGGATGTGCAATGATCTAGCGTAGCAATGACATCAAAAAACGGACAAGCCATGAAAACATCATGCTAGCTATCTTACGATCATGCAAAGTAATATGACAATAAATGCTCAAGTCATGTATATGATGATGATGGAAGTTGCATGGCAATATATCTCGGAATGGCTATGGAAATGCCATAATAGGTAGGTATGGTGGCTGTTTTGAGGAAGATATAAGGAGGTTTATGTGTGATAGAGTGTATCGTATCACGGGGTTTGGATGCACCGGCGAAGTTTGCACCAATTCTCGAGGTGAGAAAGGGCAATGCATGGTACCAAAGAGGCTAGCAATGATGGAAGGGTGAGAGTGCGTATAATCCATGGACTCAACATTAGTCATAAAGAACTCACATACTTATTGAAAAAATCTATTAGTCATCGAAAGAAAGTACTACGCGCATGCTCCTGGGGGGATAGATTGGTAGGAAAAGATCATCGCTCGTCCCTGATCGCCACTCATAAGGAAGACAATCAATAAATAAATCATCCTCCGACTTCATCACATAACGGTTCACCATACGTGCATGCTACGGGAATCACAAGTATTTCTACAATCCACAAATACCCACTAGCATGACTCTAATATCACCATCTTTATATCGCAAAACTATTGCAAGGAATCAAACATATCATATTCAGTGATTTACAAGTTTTATGTAGGATTTTATGACTAACCATGTGAATGACCAGTTCCTGTCATCTCTCTAAATAGATATAAGTGAAGCATGAGAGTTTAATTCTTTCTAAAAAAGATATGCCCAAGCTCTAACAAATATAAGTGAAGCAAAAGAGCATTCTACAAATAGCGGTTGTCTATGTAAAGAGAAACAGGCAATCCAAGCTTCAAATGATATAAGTGAAGCACATGAAGCATTCTATAAAGCCATACTCAAAAGATATAAGTGAAGTGCAATGATCATTCTATAAATCAACCAAGGACTATCTTATACCAGCATGGTGCATAAAATAAAAGTGAAAACTAAATGGAAAAGACGCTCCAAGATTTGCACATATCACATGAATGAAACGAATCCGAAAACATACCGATACTTTTTGAAGAAAGAGGGGATGCCTTCGGGGCATCCCCAAGCTTAGACGCTTAAGTCTCCTTGAATATTTACTTGGGGTTCCTTGGGCATCCCCAAGATTGAGCTCTTGCCTCTCCTCCTTTTCCTCATATCGAGACCTTCTCGATCATCGAACACTTCATCCACACAAAACTTCAACAGAAAACTCGGTAAGATCCGTTAGTATAATAAAGTAAATCACTACTCTAAGTACTGTTGCAAACCAATTCATATTTTGTTTTGCATTGTGTCTACTGTAATATAACTTTTTCATTGCTTAATCCACTGATATAAATTGATAGTTTCATCAAAACAAGCAAACTATGCATCAAAAACAGAATCTGTCTAAAACAGAACAGTCTGTAATAATCTGAACATTAACCATACTTATGATACTTTAAAAATTCTTCCAAAATTAGGAAACATAAAAAATTTGTATATAAAGACAGTGCAAAAAGAATCAGAACTATTTAACGTTCCAGTAAAAAATTAAAAATCGCGCACTACAGCCAAAGTTTCTGTCCTGCACCGCACAAACCAACAAGCATTGTAAACATCCTAAAGGCAAACCTTGGCACATTATTTTTATAATACAATGGAATTGTACAAGGGGATAATTATTTTTGTTGAAAAGTTTCTGTAATCAAGATTCACAAAGTTGCCGTGAGCATGAACAAAGTTCAAGGAGCTCTCCCACTTCAACAATGCTTGTCTTTCTCACTTTCACATTCCTTTTTGAAAAAAGTTTTGGGTTCCCCTCTTTATTTTTTTTGTTTTTAAACTATATGAAAGAACTCAACAGAAATAAATGACTCTCTAAACTTCCTGGTTGTCTCCCTGGCAGCGCTTTCTTTAAAGCCATTAAGCTAGGCATATAGTGCTCAAGTAGTGAATCCACCCGGATCCCAAGGTATATCAAAGCCAATTTTAATTAGCAATGATTTGTAATTTAGTAGTGAGCACAAAGTAACATATATCATGTAATGACGAAGTCTAAGTCTCTTCCTATGCATCGGCATGTCATAAAAGAACAATTGATGCACACATAGTAAAGGCCAATGCATAGTATAAACAGTTTCTTGCAATTTTGTCATGTGGGAAACATAGAGAGGTGGAGATATAGTTCCTCTCTCATAATAATTGCAAGTAGGAGCAACAAGCACATGCATATTATATTCATCAAAATCATCATGTGCAACGGTAAAAGGCAACCCATCAATATAATCCTTAATAACAGCAAACTTCTCTGATATAGTATATTCGGGAGAATTCAAAAAGATAATAGGACTATCATGCGTGGGTGCAATAGCAACAATTTCATGTTTAACATAAGGAACTATAGCAAGTTCATCTTCATAAGCACAATTCATATTGGCATCTTGGCAACAAGCATAGCAAGCATCATCAGAAAGGGATATTTTAAGAGAATCAACGGGATCATAATAGTCATCATAGCAATCATCCTTCGGTTAGAACGAAGGGAAATTAAACAATGTATGAGTTGAAGAGTTACTCTCATTAGAAGGTGGGCACGGGTGATCAATCCGCTCTTCCTCCTTTTGTTCTTCGCTCTCCTCTTCATCTTTTTCATCCAATGAGCTCACAGTTTCAGTAATTTCTTCTTCCATAGACTCCTGCAAAATATTAGTCTCTTCTTGGACAGCGGAGTAATCCTCAAGATACGGTTCAACATAGGCATTAGAAGCATAATTATCATAGCAATACTTAAGTATGGCAAAATTTTCAGATTTGTGAAAAGTAGCATCATACGTTTCAATCAAAGAAGCAATTTCGTAAGCACCCTTAAAAGCAACCAATTCTTCAATTTGTTGAATATCATAGTAGTTATAAACACCCTTAGCATACGAATATAGGATTACATTATCAATAAACTCACATTGGGAGGGAAGGTGTTTCTTAGGGTTTTCTGAACAACAAGTAACATCATATATTTCATATAAATTCCAAGCATAGCATTGCAAACGATGAATTTGACCCAATAGAATTTTCCCTTTTTCAGATATTAGGTGTCGCGCATAACAAGCATGCTCATCTAAAGATTTGCCCTCAACTAAGCTAGTTGGGGTTTCAACACAAGCACAACGGGATCGAAGATGATCCAAGTAAAAAGCTTCAGGAGTGTGATAGATTTTGAGTGGTTCTTCAACCATTGATTCAGTAGGTACAACTAATTTTTTTGGTCTTTTGTGTTTCCTACCCAAAACTAAAGATAGAAAACAACTAATAAAAGCAAATAAAAATTACTTAGTGATAAAGAAAACAAGCACACACGAGAATATTCACCCCACACTACGACTCCCCGACAACGGCGCCAGAAAAAGGTCTTGATAACCCACAAGTATAGGGGATCAATTGTAGCCTCTTTCGATAAGTAAGAGTGTCGAACCCAACGAGGAGCTAATGGTGGAACAAATATTCCCTCAAGTTCTATCGACCACCGATACAACTCTACGCACGCTTGACGTTCGCTTTACCTAGAACAAGTATGAAACTAGAAGTACTTTGTAGGTGTTTTTGGATAGGTTTGCAAGAATATAAAGAGCACGTAAATAAAAGCTAGGGGCTGTTTAGATAAAGAGACAACTAAATTAGTAAAGACCTTTTTGTTACGAGAAAGTTATTTGTCCCTAGGCAATCGATAACTAGACCGGTAATCATTATTGTAATTTTATGTGAGGGAGAGGCATAAGCTAACATACTTTCTCTACTTGGATCATATGCACTTATGATTGGAACTTTAGCAAGCATCCACAACTACTAAAGATCATTAAGGTAAAACCCAACCATAGCATTAAAGTATCAAGTCCTCTTTATCCCATACGCAAACAACCTACTTACTCGGTCTGCGGCTTACATCACTCACGCCACCCACCATAAGCAAATCATGAACATATTGCAAACCCTACACCGGGAATCCCTCACGCATGCGCGACACGGAGAGCACCATAGGACACCACCAATAATAAAACATACAACTCAAAACAATCATCATCATCAATTAACCCATAGGACAAAACGGATCTACTCAAACATCATAGGATAGCCATACATCATTGGGAAATAATATATAGCGTTGAGCACCATGTTTAAGTAGAGATTACAACGGGTAATAGAGAGGTTACACCGCTGCATAGAGGGGGGAAGAGTTGGTGATGATGGCGGTGAAGTTGTTGGTGAAGATTGCGGTGATGATGATGGCCACGGCGGCGTTCAGCGCCACCAAGAAGAAGGGAGAGGGGGCCCTTCGTCTTCTTCTTCCTTGACCTCCTCCCTAGATGGGAGAAGGGTTTCCCCTCTGGTACTTGGCCTCCATGGCTTGGGAGGGGCGAGAGCGCCTCCGAGATTGGATCTGTCTCTCTGTCTCTCTCTGTTTCTGCGTTCTCCTCTGCTGCCCTTTCACCGTTTCGGGTATATATGGAGATCCTTGAGTCCGATTGGACTGAAACCTTTGCCATGATTTTTTAACAAAAAATAGCTTTCTTGCGTCCGAAGAAGGGCACTGTCTGCATGGATTTTTCTTCTGAATTTTCCAAATATTCCAAAAATAACCTCCGTCCGTTTTTATCCCGTTTGGATTCCGTTTGATATGGTTATTCTGCGAAACATAAAACATGCAACAAACAAGAACTGGCACTGGGCACTGGATCAATATGTTAGTCCCAATAATAATATAAAAAGTTGCCAAAAGTATATGAAAGTTGAATAATATTGACATAGAATGATAAAAAATTATAGATACGACGGACACGTATCAGTGACTCCCGATTGGGACGCACCGACTGTGGATTTTCTCCCTCGCCGATGTCGACCGCGTCTACGCAGACATTGTTCCCTTCCCCCAGCTGCGGGATCAGGCCGAATATGTGACCAGCGGTGTGGCCACCGTCGTTCGATGATTGTGAAGAGAGCAAGCCAAGCAAGCAGGCTTGTAGCTTAGGCTCCTGGTAGTGTATATATAGTGGTTTTCTTTTTCTCTCCATATCAACCATTTTATATTGCGTACGTGTCATTGAAGAGTGAAATGATGGTTGCTTCTTCCGACTAACTTACTGTGTGATTTGACTGCTCCTTTAGTGGCCCCTATACGTACTCCCCCTACGTGTATGCAACAGTCATACGTACACATGGACGCAAAAACGCGCGATGCCCTAATGCATGCATGTACGAGCACATGAAGGAACACACACGGTCACACTCAAGTGCTCAACATACACGTGCATGCACACACATACTCAGCCAGGGTGAGCTAGTGACTGTATAAACACCGGAAAATGTATATATTGAGCGCAATGAGCATATTATGAAGTCCACTGACCGTATTTTTACAAATATACAGTGACATACAGTGTATTTATCTCGTTTGAAATTAAGCCATATTAATCGGAGAGGAGGCAGTATGGACTAGCATTACTTCGTTGTGTCCCGTCAACTTGCCGAACAAGGAGAAGCTTGCAGGACGGGAGAAGCTTGCGCGCGGTGGCTCGCAGGACAAGGAGAAACTTTTGACTAATGCAAGCTATCCTTCACTCAGGCGGTGGACGTGCAACAGTTAATTTGGTGTCAGATTGCCAGAAGCATACACTATACTAGTATTATAATTGTTGCACTTCCTGAAGAGGCGAACAGACAAGCGCAAAGTTTACTAGCACTAGGAACCGGATGGAGGAGCGTCTGCACTCTTATTATATTTCTAAAATGTGATAAAGCAATCTTCAACACATTTGGTTCTCTTCGAGGGTTCTCGCATGTGATAATGGAAGTTGATTGCATGGAACACTCGCCACAATTCTCGCTTAATTCTGGCTCATATCCTGTTACAAATAGGAGCGCTCGGTAATATTTCCTCTCTTTTTTGTTATTCAGCATGTAAACAGGTCAGCAAACCTTGCGACGCATCTTTGTGCGAACCGTGCTTGCTGCACTTTGAATGTGGCCGAGAGCTGGCATGATGAAATACCTCGCTTCCTACTTCTTTTTTTGCGGGGTACCTCGCTTCCTAGTGACCAGTGTCTTGGCTGATCGTCCTAAGAATGCTTATATATGAATAAAGCTCTCCCATTTACCCACAAAAATGATTAAGCCATATTAACCGGAAAGGAGGGAGTATGGACTAGCACTACTTGTGGTGTGTCCCGTCAACTCGTAGATCAAGGAGAAGCTTGCAGGACAAGGTGAAGCTCGCTTACGCCTTTTGACTAATGGAACGTACCTTGCCCAGGCGGTGGACATGCATCAGTTCATTCGGTGCCAGATTGCCAGAGGCATACACTGTAGTACTGAACATGCGGAGTACCATCATTGTTCGACTTCATGAAGAGGCGAAGAGCCAAGCGCAAGGTTTAGTAGTACGAGTAGTACTACTACTAGAACCGCATGGTGGAGCCTCTGTACTCTTATTTTCCTTAATCTTTGATAAAGTACACATTTATTCCGGAGAAGGGAGGAAAACGGCAGCCCAACATGTAATGACGATATCGATCAACCATGCTCGAATATATCTTGGCCTCCATGTGAGCCCATCTTTGTGTTCTCGCTCCTCGTCTCTCTCAAGGAACAGCGGGTTGGCCATTTTGCTGTGAATTAAGATCGATTTGCTCACACTCCGGTCCCACATGTCAGTGATATGCCAAGACGAGGTGCGTTGACCGACTGGCCATACGCGTACTTGGTTTTACACCTTCATACTACTCCTCCCTCCGTCACAGTTTACAGGGCGCGCTTCATTATGACGTGTTTGGTTTAATGCTCAATTAATTAGGGTGTGGTAACCGCAATTTTCTCTCGATGTAGTACTACGGAGTGGAGTACGTGCATGCATGTATCTACCCGGGGTGGAAGCACTGCATGCATGTGTGTACGTATTATTTCCTCTAGTAATAGACGCCGTGCTATAACTACCAATGCTATTTTTTAGGCCGACCGCTAGTCGTCTTGGTCCCAGAGAATGTTCTCTTTTTCTGAAGCGCGCTCTATAAACAGTGACGGATGGAGTAGTATGAGCGGATTCAATGAAGAGCGTATTTATGGTTGCTTCTTCCGAGCAACTTACAGTGGGAAAGGCGGGGCTTATGATTTGACTGCTCATTACTCACTATTAATGCGGCGCAACGACTGGTCTGAGTCTCCCATGCGGCTGTGCACTACCCCCTCGGTTCTTAAATATACTCCGGAGTATTTGTCTTTCTAGAGATTTCAATGAGTGACTACTCAAATATTTGTCTTTTTAGATATTCAAATGGACTACTAGATACAGATGTATATAGACATATTTTAGAGTGTAGATTCACTCATTTTGCTCCGTATGTAGTCACTTGTTGAAATATCTAGAAAGACAAATATTTGGGACGGAGGGAGTACACATACGAAGCAAAATGAGTGAATCTACACTCTAAAATATGCCCATTTGAAATTTGTAAAAAGACAAATATTGTTGATGACAGTTGCGACGATAGAAAAGAAGCATATTCCTTGTCCTAAGGGAAGATAACAACACGGTTTTGTTTGTCTAAAACGGTGTGAGGACGAGATTGCAATATGGAAAGTACGCCGGACGAGCTACGTTTTGTGCAAAGAACTATGGAAGATCCACATGCAACAACGTGGGAAGACGGGCGGTGGAGCAAGGCCGGAGGGGATACCTGGAGGTCGTCGGGATGTAACTAGGTGAGCGGCGGCGGGCGAATCTGCCCATACTGCGGCAGCGAGCAGGTGACGTAGGCCCTACCGCACCGGAGCTTGGTCAGAGAGAATGGCGTGTACCGCATATCGGGACGTGCTGCCTCGGCGCCGTCAAACGGAGAAACGATGCAGCCCTTCCTTTCCGCCGGCGGACGGGATGCGGCCGGATCAGCGACCAACGGTGAGAGAGAGAGGCCACCGCAGCCTTGTGTGAGATACTCTGAAGAGAGACAAACCAGGCAGGCAGGCTCCATTGTATATAGTGGAGCGGACTACCTTTTTCTCCATAAAAATCGGTTTATATTCTGTGTACGTGCCATTGAGTGATATAACTTAATTTTATAAATAACGCGCCAACGCATCAAGGTGAACTTTGTTTTGTGCACACGTGGTACACGGCCTCCGTAGGTTAAGAACCGCTACACACGTTCAAATTAGCACGTGGGCTGCCATTTTGTACAGAAATGAGCTCCACCATGTACCCGCGCGGGTGTGGCTGGGCATGAAGCGTGAGTATGTGCACGGTGCACCTATTCTCTTCTTGTATACGTACACCACCTACGTGGGGTTGTGTGAGAGAGATACAAACGTAGAGAGATATAGTGTGTGGGTTCGTGAGAGTTTTTTTAGGGGGGGGGTCAATCAAAAAATGTAACATATGCAATGTGTGTGAAATAGAGTCCTGGATATATCATATATATAGAGGGGGCGATCCACGAGAAGAGAGTGGAGGTATCATCGACTTGAGGTGTCCATAGAATCGAAGAGAGGGATGATGTGTCTGTGTGCGCGCGCGGTCGATAAAGAGTGCCATCGAATTTGTGTGTGCCCACGTCAAATATATAGAGTGGCTGGCCTACTAGAACGAGAGAGCGGACATGTGCGGTTTGTCTCTGTGGCATGGATACCTACCTACACCGCTCGACTATCGGTGTGTGGTGGGGGGGAGGGAGGCCTAATTAACTATAGAGGTACAATGGCTGGTATACGTGTGGAGGAGGAGAGAGGCCTACCTCATGTATTAAGGGATATCGATCTACCTCATGTATTAAGGGAGATCGATCGGCATCCATGCATATGTGCAGGAGAGGAATAAGGTTGGGAGAGAGACAGAGCTAGAGTGTTGGAGGGGGTGGTAGTGGAGTTGCTTCTAACAAATGTTGGGATAGGATTGCTAGACAACCAGAGGGCACGCCTGCAATATCAATAAGAAAGGGGATGGCTGCTTGTCTGTGCACGTGCGTGTGAGAGACGGGTCAGGAGGCATGCACGAATGATGGGGGGCGATATGGATGTGGTAAGCAGACATAACTACATAGGAAGATCAATCGTCCTTTGTCAGAGAAAGGAGAGACATAACTTGTGAGGTACGTCGATAGATGGGGGGGGGGGAATAGTTAAAGTCGACCTAGGTATATGTTGGGAGATCGATCGGTATACATGCATGTGTGTGTTAGAAGCAAATGAGGCACGGGGAGAAGGATAGAGAGAGAGGGATGCATCTAGGAGGTGGTGCGAGAGTCATACTATATCGAGGGGGAAGAAGTGTGCGAGTACGAGATCGATGAAAAGAGTGGTGGGAGTGAGGCATGGACAGTGATAAGAGAAGAGGGGAAGCTTGTGTTTTGTTCTAGGCACACATGGCTAGAGAGGCATATCGATCGATGTGTGCCGTAAAGAAGGAGCTGGGGGGCCTACACACACCATGGGTGAACGACCTAAAGTGAAAAGACGAATTTGCACGATGGAGCTAGAGAATGCTGAGGGAGGGTTAGAGGGATGCGGGCGTCTGCATGCATGAGAGAAAGTTAGCGCTAGCTAGCTACAAAGATAAGAGGATTGTGTGGGTGTAAAAGATGAATAGAGATCACACTTCATTATAAAAAGCGAATTCGGATATTTGAAGAATTTATCATAGTGTTTTAAACCAACGCATGTGTGAATATATATAACGGTGATACACATGGTGTGGTTATGAACATGTTATACTACATATAATATATTTTATCTCAACTCTTATAAAAAAACAAAGTTGTTGATGATGGTGCCATCCTGTAATATAGGCCGTCCGATTTATATCTGGCGGATAGGAAGGAAACTATGGCAATTTTGAAAAAAGATACCCACACCCCTCTCCATATTTGCAAATTAGGCCTCCCCTTGATCACGTTGATGTTCTATGGAATGCATGGGCATCTTGCTAGTACTACGTATAACATATAGAACATTGATCATAATTTGGGCTAATGTGTGGCTTTTGCAGCTCAGGTCTAAATACTTGTCATAATGTAGGGGGCGGGGCACTATACTATGTGTGATAAACACGGTGTACACGTATGGAACATGGTTTAGATTATGAATATATAGTTAGTACATCAAATGTACTATTATTTGGAATCAACATCAAGTGTATTCAAAAAATAGAATTCAAGTTCATGTAGTACACATAGTTCATATCTATCTCTATAGTAATCATGTGGTGTGTTATTAAGGTAATACACGAATGATGGTTGAAGTTGGCAACAATCATGATTGTAGATTTGTTATTGAAATAGAGAAACAAATTCAAATTCCGTTCGAATTGCAGCTGTAGTATAGACATTTGGAATGCACTAAAATGTTGGTATGAGTAGGTTACATGCATTATACAGCAAGCGAAAAAATTTAATTGGACATAACATGGATTCATACTACCGAATAGCATTTAATTGCACTAAATTGTTGGTATGAGTAGCTTTAAATAGCATTTTTATAGTAAAACGGGGCAAGACTCTCTCTTTGTGTGGTGTGAATAGTTTTATTTTTTTCGTTTTCTTTTTGGCTGAGGGAAGTGCGAATTGATTTGGTACGAACAAGTACAATATTACACGTTAGGCTTGTCCCTAAAATTCAACCCTCGCCTTGTTATATCTAATAAATTCAGATATCGTGCTCCCAAAACTGGCGCCTTCACAACCCGCGCCTTGCTATCCCGAAATTACAATGCGCGCGAAAACTCCCTCCAGCTGCTAAAGCCCGACACGTGAAATCCCCCTTCTAACTCTGAGCCGAAAGGGCTGCTAGTTCAGATCGGTGCGGGGTACTTTTGTAACACACCCTACATTTTGGACAAGCGCGTCCCTAAGTCATGGTTCACCCCCTCCCATCGCCTCCCTTTTGCCATTCGAAATCCCAGGCCGCCATAACCTCTCCGCTCTAGCCATGAAACCCCACCCTCCTCAGTCCGCCACCTCACCGCTGCCCAGCCGGAGCCTCTTCCCCGACGACGCCATCCACCGCAACAGCTCGACGTCCCTCGTCCACCTCCCCAGATGAGGATCCGTCGTCCATCTCGTCATCCCGCCGGTTCAGCCGCCCCGTCCTCCACCTCCAAGGAGCTGCTCCGACGATCGCCTCGTCTATCGCGGCTGCTCCATCCCCACAGCGCCTCCTTAACCTGCTCCACCGGAACCGCAACATCCTCACCGACTCCTCGTACGAAGCCGAGGCCTACTCAGCGCCACCAAAGAGGTTGTACACTCATCGCATCGCACCTTCTCCTTAGCTCGACCTTCCGGCACCGACGGTGCTCCATCTCGCACCCCATGGAGCGGCTACCTTGAAGCCGGCGCCGCGGGCGACATCTCCACAGAGGCTCTCCCCCAGTGCGAGGCCCCTTCAGTGGCGGCGTCCATACCAGCTGGATCTGCTGCAGCAGCTGCTCCGGCTCTCGCTCGCTCGATCACGCTGCTGCTGCTGCTACTCCGGCTCTCGCTCGATCGCTCGCTCGCCCAGCTGCTGCTGCTCCGGCTCTCGCTCACTCGCGCTGCTGCTGCTACTCCAGCTCTTGCTCGATCGCTCGCTCGCCCAGCTGCTGCTGCTCCGGCTCTCGCTCGCTTGCTCGCGCTGCTGTTGCTGCTCTCCCCCTCGCTCGTGCTGCTCCTCTGCTCCGATTTAGCTACACTTCAGTCGACTGAATCGACTTTTGGGTCAGTCAATTTTTAGGGTGTGGGGGGCACTCACGAGTTAAGGAAGAACCACCCGCAGCAGGGACGGGGCTCACGGAGAGGTACCCCACTATCTATCTTAGGGTTCAGGGTGGGGGCGGGGGGCCTATAGGGCTGGCCGGGGCGGCGGCAGACCAGCGGTGGGGAGTTGTTTCGGGGCGGCGAGGCGGCGTTGGGCCCGGCGGTTCGGCCGGTGGTGGCTGGCGGCTCAGGGGGTGCAGGTTAAAGATAAACTGCAGGCCCTCCCTAAACTACATGTCAAGTGCCTCTCTGCTACCATTGTGTTCAGTTTTGACAGTAACATTCAGATTCCAAATTAATGTTCAAACTTGAGTTCTAAATTAGTTATGGGGCACATATCGAGGAAGCAATGAATAGTATCTCAATCTAATATCTGATTCACCTATGGTATGCCTATGTTGTTCATCTTGGGTGGAAACAAATAGTAAATCAATCATCATCTATATTTTTATTAAATTAAAGCAATCATCAGCCTGCTATCATTATTTTTGGATCCATCCACTGGTTGTTACCATCACTATAAATTTCTGCATGCTCTCCTTACATAATCTCACCATATTTTTTTCATATGCATGTTAGATATTGTACACAGTCATGCTGAACATGTACAGAAAAAGAGAAGAGTTTTGCGCGGCAATACAATGTCATGCAGACATCACTCCATGGTGGGTTCAATGGCAAACCCTCCCCACCCCTCTCCAGATTGTAATCCAGAGGAAGCTATCTGTTCTGAGGCGGATTTCGCATGCACGACCACTCCTATTTACCCCCAAGGTGTTTGCTCTACCTTGGCATGATGATGTTAGTTATATCATGCATATGTTGCCTTGCAGTGCCTAGTTTTGAAATCATATATGTCATCTGCTTAATTTAGACATGTCTGTAATGCCTAGGGATGAAAACGGAGCGGAAACGGACGAAACTGGGTGCTATCATATTTGTTTTCATATTTTTTTGCAGAAGCGGAAATGGATACAGAAACCCCAGAAATGAATATGGAAATGGATTCTACCGGAAACGAACACTGAGCAAATACAGAGCGCAATGTAAAAAGTGGTGGTCGCATCGAACATAAAACCCCATTGAATCGTAGAAAAATACACAAAAATTTAAAGAACTGTTATGATTGCTACAAACTAATATGATTATGCCAGCAACTTAGCGTAGTATTGTAGTAGTACTAGACAATTGCATACGTGATCTAGTTGAGTACGCCTGTGGTAGTAGAAGTTAGGCCTCAAACGATCCATTCTGCTCTGTGTGTCATTTTGTGTTGTTTGGTGTTTAGGCTACAAACCAGTCATAAGACTATAGTAAAACATAAATTCCATATTCACGGAAACGGAAAGTTCCATTTCCACGTCTGTTCCACCGAAAATCACTGTTCCATTTTTGTTTCCGTTTTCGCGTAGAAGTTTCCATTTTCATTTCCGTTTTGCAAATTTCCATTTCCATTTTCACATTTGCTCTCCGTTTTCATTTTTCCTCCGTAAAAGCGGAAAGTTTCTACTTCATTTTCATCCCTAGTAATGCCACCAGTTTAGTTTCTATATCATATATGGGAATTGTGCAGTCTCATGTCTTTTAGCCAGCCATAATATACGTGAAATGTGCAATGCCATCCTGTTTAACCAGGCATCATATATTTGAATGATATCTTGCCCATCCTTTTCTTCATTACATTTCCATTTGTCGACAATGTTTGTACATTAAACTACTCTTCATGTGAATCAGCCATTTGGGTGGGAGATTGAAAAATCTGGAGTGAAAACAAGGCCTTTTGAGCAGAAAGTGCTACCTGTCGAAGCAGATCTCTGGTTGGGTCCCGATAGCTCCTTAGAGATGGATTCAGAGACAGATGACCAGTCCTATTCCCCCATCGAGGTGTATGCTCTAAGTTGGCACGGTTATACTGCTCATATCATGCATATGGTGTCTTGCATTGCATAGATTAGACATCATATACACAATATTCAACACCATGCTCTTAGTTCATACATCATATCTAATGCCCTCTGTTTAGCATATAAATCACATATGTGAATTAAATGATGTGATCCTGATTACTTAGATAACATGTAGGTGAATTATGTCATGCGATCCTGTTTAGTTATTCATCATATATTTGAATTATGTTATGCTATGCTATCCAGGTTAGACAAACATCATATATGTGAAATTATGTCATGCTATCCATTTTAGTTAAACAATATACATGTCAACTATTTCATGCCCTCTTTTTTCCACACTATCTATTGCATCTGTCTCTCATAAAATGTCTGTACATTCAACTATGTTTCCTGTTTATCAGCCATTTGAATTGGAGCGGGTGATGCCAGCATCTAGCGGACTAAAAACACAATCTTCAAATAAAACCGTGCTACCTCTTGGTGGAGATAGCACCCCAGTTGTACATGCACGAGAACCAGCCCTACCACACATAACCCAAACTCTCGCAGATTGTACCCCTACTGCGATGGACAGAGAACCAGCTTCACCCAATCTAACCCCAACCCCAGCAGATAGTAACCCAGTTCCTGTTGACACAACACCATCTCCACCACAGAGCTCCCAAACAAGAGCAGTTAGTAAGGCAGCTCCAGTGCCCAAAAGGCCAGTACTACCATGGCGAACCCCAACTCCACCAGTTAGTACGTTTATTCCTGTGGAGGAAGCACAACCAGCTAGTCGTAGTTTAGCATCTATCGCATTTGATGTTGTTAAATCGTATGTGCGTATCTTCCCATCTTGGAAATATTATACTGAAGATGAAGGAAAATGCCAGTTGCAGGTGTTTGTCCAGGAGTTATGTGTAAGTAATGTTATTCATGGCAATTACTTTGCTTTGTCCCATACATCCTACCTCCATGATGGTTATAATACAGCAAATTTTCCCATTTTTCTATATAGAGAAGGACTGATTTGGAAACTCATGATGAGGTAACCTGTGCTAATACCTCTGCTATCTTCAAGAATGCTTGGTGGCGATCGGAATTACTCAAGAAAACATACTTCATCGGCAAAGAAACTCATCAAATTCCTTACGTTCTCTTGAGACACATTTATCGGGGCGATGACCGGGAACGCTTTGTTCTATCTGGTCCCGAACCAAGAATGTGCTAAGGTCTATGAGCTCATTTTCTATTTTAAGTACTATATTCTTGCGTCTTCTTGTACTGCTCATGTAGAACAAGTGCCTAAACCTCAAGAACAACTGTTCTAATTTAAGATTCCATTGCTATCATAGTTCAAAAAGCGCTAGGCGTTAATTATGCGTTTGCCACCGCTTTGCGCTTTATCGACCAAAGCGCATGCTTATGTGCGATTATGCACAGATTAAGTGTAGTTATGCGCAATGCGTTTCGCCAACGCCTAGAGCCTAGGCGCGCTTACGCGCTCGCTTAGGCGCGCCTTTTTTAACTATGATTGCTATTGTGCATACTGCTTTGCTCTTGTATGACTGTATTTACTCATACAAACTTATTTTTAAACTGAAGGATCCAATCGAAACTGCAATGGCATAGCAGGTATGTTCACGCATGTTTCTTTAACAGGCTTGCTCTTATCAATAGCTCTGCTGATTTCAATTTCAATGTGTATACAGTTGACTTCTCATATCATGCACATTACTAGCATCACTACAGAGCCAATAGTGTTGTTGTAAATGTAGACCCGTGGTACCCATCTGAAATTTTGTTGTGCCGTGTAGTTTCCCACGCTTTGTATTCTTTCACCGCTGCTTTGTCTTGAACTGATATGATTTGAACCGTGTCTCTATTTTGATTTGGCAAGACAATGCAGTGACCATAGGACATAGATATATGTTTGTTTGATGCTTTTATTATGTACTAGTACTTGGCAATAGAAGACTTGGTAGTTTAATCATGTCCACCTTACTAATGAACTGGTTCACCGAAACGAGTTTCATACACTCATACATGCTAAACTGTTATGTGTCTGCTTGTTTCTTCTTTTAGAATGCTGACAGAATATTCGGAAGAGTGCCTTATTAAGCAATGGTAAAGGAAGTAATGCAGATAAGGTTCAGGATAGTGACACATCATTGTTGGTCTCTAACAAAGCTGATAAAACAGCTAATGAAGACTATCTCGAAGACAGTGAGACAACCCCAAAGTCCTGTCTTGGTTTAGTGTTGGAGTTACTGGCCACTACCGCTTGCACAAGCTATTCAAACTCACTGTCTGAATCAGTTCGGTTTGTTGAGTCTCAACTACAAGCTGAAAGACATCGATCAGCTGTGCTGCGACAAGAAGTGGAAGGACTGCGAAGTCCCTGGAGCATTCAGATGCATATTTTCTGGTGCAACAGCAAGCGTTGGAGGATTTTAGCGCCAAAAAGGACAAAGCTAATAAGCTTGCTAAGCTTATTGCCAGCATGGTGGATACCATGTTTCTTGAGCTCTTATGAAGTTGTTTCAGTTATGCTCTTAATTTGCTGCCGCGTTTATTTGCACTGGTGGCCAATTTTGACGACCAGTGTATGTAATATGCTGCTTTGTTCCCTATATTTGCACTGGTGGCGAACTTTGATGCCCAGTGGATGTAATATGTGTAATTGCGGTAATAGGCTAGCGTTAATTGCTTGCTTATTTATTTCCTTATTGTCTTGTTTAGTTGTTTCCTTGTAGTCACTGCAGTTCTTTTTCTGTGTTTTGCTAATAATCATCGCAACATACGGACTGTTGTAACCATGGGCCTCCTGTGGGCCGTATGATCCATGGGCCTTCTACGGGCCATAGGATCCATTGGCCTTCTATACGGGCCATAGGATCCATGGGCCTTCTACGGGCCGTACGATCCATGGGCCTTTCACGGGCCGTAGGATTCATGGGCCTTCTACGGGGCGTATCATCATTTCGCCAATCATGGGCCATACTATTCGTGGACAATAACGGGCCGTTTATTGGACGTATTTGATAGCTCTATGAAAACAGCCCAATGGGTTTTTTTCAACATGAAAACAGCCCAACGTATTAACGGGCCGCAAACGGGCCGACTGTAACCACGGGCTGAATTTGGCCCACAAGCAGAAATTGATAATAACGGGTAACGGGCCGTAAGTAACCGAATGCTGGAAATGAGCCCAAGATTAAATGGGCCATGAGAAGGACAAAAGATATCATGGGTTGGAAATGGCCCAACGGAATAATGGGCCGTTAATGGGTATAAAGTGATACACTGTTCATTACGGGCCAGTTTTACCACGGGCCGTTAAGGGGCCGAGGGTTACTAAGGGCATCATATGGGCCGAAAGACGTCATGGGCCATACATGGGCCGGAAGTTAAAATGGCCTGGAATTATATTGGACGGCCCAGATGACGCTACTAGTCCTAATTCAGATAGGCCGTAAACGGGCCTTGGGATAGCGGGCTGTAAATGGGCTATATGCGAACAGGCCATTAACAAGCTTGCCGTGGGCCGGCCCACCACCTTTTGACCAAGTCAAACGGGCCGTCCTTTTCACACGAATGGGTCTCTGTTGGGTCGTGCCACGTGTCGACGTATTATAGGCGCTTTGTGTTCAATTAGTGGATGACATCTGTCCCAACGGTGAGCCGACACGTGTTTCCTCCAGCCAATGATGATTTTACACGTGGAAAATCCCCATTGGTCGGGGTTATTAACGGGTTATCGGATCCAAAACTGGACCCAATAGCTTAACAGTGTTCCGTTACGGTGGATGCCACGTGTCGGTCACCCTTGACGAAAGCACTTCTTTGACGCGTGATTTATCGTCATGGAAGTGGACACTTCAGTGATGATAATTTTGGTAATGTCATGGAACACTTCTACGACATCACAGTTATGACTATCTTGATTCTGTCATAAATTTGTCATGGATGTACATGCATGACAAAAAACGCGACCTACTGTGACAAACACGTATCATCACGGAAGTGTAATTTTTTGTAGTGGTAATAGGAGTCGGATCACACAGATCAATCTCTTCAGTGATGCTCAATCACTTTGGCTCTGTGTTTTTCCTCACTTAGGATTCTCTCAAAGTCGTCAGAGGATGGTTTGCTCTCAAATGACAAGTGTCAAGTTCTCTCAGAGCAGCCAACCGACAAGTGGTTGTGGGGGCTGCTATTTATAGCTAGGGTCGACCCGACATGAATTGTCATAAATGCCCTTCTCTGATTCGACCGTTGTCAGGATAAGGATCCACTCGACAGCTGGCCCGCGGCGCAGCAATGGTTGGAATTTGAACCCTCAAATTCGTCGGGGCATTCAATTTCCTCACCGTAGGTAGATCGCACCGGCGAACTCCTAATTCCTCAGCCTGACCAAATTCGTCAGCGACAAGATGAACTTCATCACTGTCACTAGCAAATGCATGAGCTGTTCCGGAGATTTCCAAAGGCTTCACTCGAAGCGGCTTGTGTACGTATAGGTTTGAGTAAGTTTGAGCATCACTTTGGAAATGTGAAATATGTTTCACCTAGACCCCCTTTAACAGTACGGTGTTTCCTATGACTGACATAAGAAGAAAAGAAACTACGAAAACGAAAGTCTTCAAGCTTCAAAGTCTTCACATCAATTTCTTCAAAGGTCGTACCAATTTCATCATCAAATTATTCACTTGAAGAAATCCATTTTTAGGGGGTCATCTTCCATGTGTTAAACCAAATCTTCAGGGACTCTACCTTCTGTGTATACTCATACTGACAAACACATTAGTTCCTCAACCTATTTATCTTCAATACTCCAAAACCACTAAGGGGGCACTTGATGCACTTACAATCTCCCCCTTTTTGGTGATTGATGACAAATTGGTTAGGCTTTCAATGGGAGTAAAAATAATTGAAGTGTAAGTACTGAGTTTGAAGAAATTAGTTACGAGATATGGAGGAACTCCCCCTGAAGACGTGCATATGAGGAATTTGCTTTCGGATGGAAATGCACATGGTAGGTTAACATTATGGAGATCTTCCCCTATATCTTGTAATCCAATCATGCATGATCATAAGATATTTGAAGAATATGTATGCATGACGAAAATTGGTGTCTTATGAAATTGTGTATGCATGAGAAAATATATGTAAGGTCAGAGCATGCGTATCAAGAGTAGCAAAAGAGTTAGACAACCAATAGTTATTAAGTTACCACTCATCAAAGAGAAAATCAAATGAAAACCAAGAGTTGCACCTTAAGCAGAAACAACCCATATATAGACCCGCTTGTCAGTTGTGCGCGATGAAGACTTTGAACTTGGCATGGGAGGAGGAACTTAGGTTTTCTTGAACTTCTTCCTTGGCTATTCAGCCCAGTCAAAGTTCATTTGGAAATCCATAGCAACAAGTTCATCAGTTTTGAAGTGAGAGAGTATGGCCCAGGTGCGATCAAATATCTCATGGAGATAATATCTATTCTTGCGGGCAGCGTTATGTGTCACAGTCATCTTGGCTTGAACTGCAAAAAAATGATGCTTAACCGGTCGGTGATTTTTTTTCAACCTTCCGATGAAGGCTTATGAGCAAATCACGGTCAGTCATGACACGTGGTGCTTCAGGTGAGGCAGATGATCTTGAAGCTTTTGCTGGAGTATCCTGGCTAGCAGGTTCATCAGCATTGGAGCTGGAGATAGGCTGACAGAATTGTCCATTGAGGGGACGCATTCCTTCATCAATTACAGTCTTGCCGTTGCCAGGAACTGTGGATAGAGTGCTCTGAAGAATTTCAACTTCAGGCAAATAGCTCAAATGATTCTGACAATCAACCTTATACCGGGATCTGAGGAATCTCATGATCCATGGAGCATATGGCTTTAAGTCAAAAGGCGACTGTGCCATAATGACCAAAGTCCTTAGAAAGAAATCATGAATGTTGATGAGAGTACCATGAATAATATGGAACAACAAATTCTTCATAACTCCCACTACTTCTTCAGTATTGGAATTGTGTCCTTTGATAGGATTGAGGGTTTTGGACAGAATGTGGTATACTGTGTTTGGCGCAAAGAGCAAAACCTTCACTAGGAAGGTTGTCCTTGGAGCATTTCCTTCAGCCATGGGCTTCGTCAGCACTTGCATCAGGTGGTTGGGCAGCTCAGTTTCTTCATAGATTTTCCTTGCTACTTCTTGGGGTGGATCAATTGGAAGAGCATGAAGAAGTTCATCAATAGGTGCTTTGTAGTGAGTGTCCTCACTCATCAAGTCCAGAGCCCATGTAGAAGTGTCGTCAGCGTTGCCAGCAAAGTGCACAATTGTATAGAACGAAAGAATTAGTTATTCATTCCAATCAGAAAGGTCAGCGCAGAAGTTGAGTAGACCAGCATCATGAATAACTGGCCGGAATATGGGAATAGACCATATCCACATGAGGAATATGGTGATGCAGGAATACTTTTTATTCTTGTCAAACAGAAGTGAAGCATAGTCATACATCTCTAACGTATCTATAATTTTTTATTGTTCCATGCTATTGTACTATCTATTTTGGATGTTTCATATGCATTAATATGCCATTTTATATTATTTTTGGGACTAACTTAATAACCCAGAGCCCGGTGCCAGTTTCTGTTGTTTCCTTGTTTTGAGTTTTACAGAAAAAGAATATCAAACGGAGTCCAAACAGAATAAAACATTACGGTGATTTTTATCGGACCAAAAGACATCCACGAAAATTGGAGAGGGGGCCAGAAGGGTCCCGAGGGACCCACAAGCCCTGAGGCCGCGCCCTAGAGGGGCACCTCCATGTCTTGTGGCCCCCGGGACTCCTCCAACCCTAATTCTTTCCCTATGAATTCCCAAATATTCCCAAACCACCAGAAGCATCCACCAAAATACTTTTCCGCCGCCGCCAGCCTCTGTTCCCATGATATCCCATCTTGTGGCCTTTTCCGGCACCCTGTCGGAGGGGGATTAGATCACGAAGGGCATCTACATCAACTCTGTTGCCCTTCCGATGAAGTGTGAGTAGTTTAACACAGACCTACGGGTCTATAGCTAGTAGCTAGATGGCTTATTCTCTCTTTCTGATCTTCAGTATAACGTTCTCCTCGATGTTCTTGGAGTTCTGTCCGATGTAATATTCTTTTGCGGTGTGTTTGTCGATATCCAATGAATTGTGGATTTATGAACAGATTATCTATGAATATTATCCGAGTCTTTTCTTAACTCTTTTATGCATGATTAAATATCTTTGTATTTCTCTTCGAATGATCGGTTTGGTTTGGCCAACTAGATTGGTTCTTCTTGCAATGGGAGAGGTGCTTATTTTTGGGTTCAATCTTGCGGTGTCCTCACCCAGTGACATAGTAAGGGTAGAGAGGCACGTATTTTATTATTGCCATCAAGGATAAAAAGCTGGGATTTTTATCATATTGCTTGAGTTTATCCCGCTACATCGTGTCATCTTACTTAAAGCGTTGCTCTGTTCTTATGAACTTAATACTCTAGATGCAGGCAGAAGTCGGTCGATGTGTGGAGTAATAGTAGTAGATGCAGAATCGTTTCGATCTACTTGACACGGACGTGATGCCTATATTCATAATCATTGCCTTGGATGTCATCATAACTTTGCGCTTTTCTATCAATTGCTTGACAATAATTTGTTCACCCACCGTATGTTTTCTTTCAAGAGATAAGCCTCTAGTGAAACCTATGGCCCCCGGGTCTATTTTCCATCATATATTTTCAGATCTATAAACCAAAAAACCAAAAAATACCTTTCTGCAATTTATTTGTTTTTTTTTACTTTGTTGTATGTTTTAGTAATCTTTTATATCTATCTCTATCCGATCTCATCCTTGCAAGTGACCATGAAGGGATTGACAACCCCTTTATCGTGTTGGGTGCAAGTGTTTGATTGTTTGTGCAGGTGCATAGATTGGAGACTTGCGTGTACCTCCTACTGGATTGATACCTTGGTTCTCAAACTAAGGGAAATACTTATCTCTAATTTGTTGCATAACCCTTTCCTCTTCAAGGGAAAATGAATGCAAGCTCAAGAAGTACCAGGAAGAGTTTCCAGCGCCGTTGCCGGGGAGGTTCTACTTGAAGCCTACCAAGTACCCATCATAAAATCTCAGCTCTTGCATTACATTATTTGCCATTTGCCTTTCGTTTTCCTCTCCCCACTTCTAAAACATTTTCAGAAAATCACAAAAGATTTGCCTTTTTATTTTCCCTTCTTCCGTTCGCCTTTTTGTTTGCTCTTTGGTTGCTTGTGTGCTAGATCGGTTTCTTGCCACCATGTCTCAGGGGAGGTATCTCTGAAAATTTTGAGGATCTTGATAGTATAAATCTTGAGGGAAAACTTGGGTCTTGTTCTTTAGATCGTCAAACTGACACTCCCCCTAATTATAAGGCAAAAACCTTTCATGTGGGATACAGTAATATTATTGGGAAAAGTGTTATTCAAGAATACTTTGATCGTACGAGAACTATGCCTATTAATAAGAGATCTATCCTTCTTGATACAAATAGTTATGAGGATGCCATTATCATGCTTATTGATAAATTAGAAAGAAAATTTGTGCACATCCACCCCGCTTTGCAAAAGGTGTTTTCCGAACTTCCCAATATTCATCATCCTAAGGCTAAAAATATTGTCACTATCATCCTTATGCGGGAATTTGATTTTTTTAATACAAGAGGCTAGGGAAAATTTTGTTTTCTACAATAAAAATATTGAACACTCTCCCATTGAAGAAATTCTCCATGATAAAGAAACTTTGTGTAGATTCGAATATAGAGATTACCAGTCTTATAGTGACAATCTTAGGAGGAGAGTTCCCTACTCAGAAATTACTCAAACCCTTTACCTTGAGACTTATGATAATTTTGATTGGATAAACAGGGGAACTTATGTAGGATTTAATGATGATTGGTTGGAAGAGATGAGCAGGGAACCCATTAAAAATGAGATACGTATTTTATATGATGTTATGTATGGAGATGATCTAGACTATGGGTTTATGAATGTCAAAATCACTAATCAGAGTCCTTTTCATGAATTAAGTTCAAATACCAGAAGGGAAAGAAAAGAAAAGAGAGATTTACTAAGAGAAGTTTTGGAATTCCTAAAAAAAGGTTTTTCAAGATTTGATTAAGAAGGAGTTGCATGACAATACCAAGTCTATGTTTTATGCCTAGCTAGGGGGCGTTAAACAATAGCGCTTGTTGGGAGGCAACCCAATTTAATTTTTATGTTTTATGTTTTTGTTTTTTGTTCTTGAATAAATACACATTATTACCTCTGTATTAATTGTGTTTTGGTGTTTTTATTTAGTGTTTGAGCCAAGTAAGACCTTTGAGATACTTTGGTATATCGTTGATTTGATCTTGCTGAAAAACAGAAACTTTTGCGCCCAGAAACAGAATTGATCTGAGTTGGTGGGACATGATAATTTATTGAATTTTTTACACAAGATTGATATATGAATTTCCTCTGTTGTCCTAATTTTTTAGAATTTTTGGAGTAACAGAAGTATACGAAGTTTTCAGATTACTACACTATTATGTTTTTTAAACAGATTCCGTTTTCATTATGTTATTTGCTTATTTTGATGAATCTATGGGTAGTATCGGGGGGTATGAACCATGGAGAAGTTGGAATACAATAGATATTACACCAATATAAATAAAGAATGAGTTCACAACAGTACCAAAAAGTGGTGATTTATTTTCTTATACTAACAGATCTCATGAGTTTTCTGTTGAGTTTTGTGTTGTGAAGTTTTCAAGTTTTTGGTAAAGATTTGATGGACTATGGAATAAGGAGTGGCAAGAGCCTAAGCTTGGGGATGCCCAGGGCACCCCAAGGTAATATTCAAGTAGAACCAATAATCTAAGCTTGGGGATGCCCTGGATGGCGTCCCCTCTTTCGTCTTCTTTCCATCGGTAAATTTACTTGAGGCTATATTTTTATTCACCACATGGTATGTGTTTTGCTTGGATCATCTTGTATGGTATGAGTCTTTTCTTTTTAGTTTGCCACAATCATCCATGCTGTACACACCTTTTGAGAGGGACACGCATGAATCGTGAATTTATTAGAATACTATATGTGCTTCACTTATATCTTTTGAGGTAGGCAATTTTGTGATGAACTCTCATGCCTCAATAATACTATTTTGAGAGTCTCTAAACATCATGGTAATTTTCTTAGGTTACGAAATTAGTCCTAATACTATGGGTATCCAAGAGGGATATAATAAAAACTTTCATATAAAGAGCATTGAATACTATGAGAAGTTTGATTCCTTATGAATGTTTTGAGATATAAAAATGGTGATATTAGAGTCATGCTAGTGAGTAATTGTGGATTGGTAGAAATACTTGTGTTGAAGTTTGTGATTCCCGTAGCATGCACGTATGATGAACCATTATGTGATGAAGTTGGAACATGCTTTATTCTTTGATTGTCTTCCTTATGAGTGGCGGTCGGGGACGAGCGATGGTCTTTTCCTACCAATCTATCCCCCTAGGAGCATGCATGTAGTACTTTGTTCCGATAGCTAATAAATTTTTGCAATAAGTATGTGAGTTCTTTATGACTAATGTTGAGTCCATGGGTTATACGCACTCTCACCCTTCCACTATTGCTAGCCTCTCTAGTACCGCGCAACTCTCGCCAGTGCATTACACCCACCATATACCCTTTCTCAAAACAGCCACCATACCTACCTATTATAGCATTTCCGTAGCCATTCCGAGATATATTGCCATACAACTTCCACCATTCCGTTTGTTTATGACACACACCATCATTGTCATATTGATTTGCATGACCGTAAGATAGCTAGCATGATGTTTTCATGGCTTGTCCATTTTTTGATGTCATTGCTACGCTAGATCATTGCACACAATGCACATCTCGATACACCTTCGGAGGCATTCATATAGATTCATATTTTGTTCTAGCATCGAATTGTAATTATTGAGTCATAAATAAATAAAAGTGTGATGATCATCATTATTAGAGCATTGCCACATGTGAGGAAAGGATGATGGAAGCTATGATTCTCACATAAGTTGGGATGAGTCTCCGGACTTTACAAAAAAATAAAAGAGGCCAAAGAAGCCTAAATAAAAAAATGAGAGAAAAGAGAGAAGGGACAATGTTACTATCCTTTTCCACACGTGTGCTTCAAAGTAGCACAATAATCTTCATGATGGAGAGTCTCATATGTTGTCACTAGTGGGGATTTTTTATTATAGAACTTGGCTTGTATATTCTAGTGATGGGCTTCCTCAAATTGCCCTAGGTCTTCGTGAGCAAGCGAGTTGGATGCACACCCACTTAGATTCTTTTTGAGCTTTCATACACTTATAGCTCTAGTGCATCCGTTGCATGGAAATCCCTACTCACTCACATTGATATCTATTGATGGGCATCTCCATAGCCCGTTAATACGCCTAATTGATGTGAGACTTTCTCCTTCTTTTTGTATTCTCCACAACCACCATATTCTATTCCACCTATAGTGCTATATCCATGGCTCATGTTCATATATTGTGTGAAAGTTGAAAAAGTTTGAGAACATCAAAAGTATGAAACAATTGCTTGGCTTGTCATCGGGGTTGTGCATGATTTAATACTTTGTGTGATGAAGATGGAGCATAGCCAGACTATATGATTTTGTAAGGATAACTTTCTTTGGCCATGTTATTTTGACAAGACACGATTGCTTTATTAGTATGCTAGAAGTATTATTGTTTTTATGTCAACATTGAACTTTTGTTTTGAATCTTATGGATCTGAATATTCAAGCCACAATAAAGAAAATTACATGGATAAATATGTTAGGTAGCATTCCACATAAAAAATTGTTTTTTATTATTTACCTACTCAAGGACGAGTAGGAATTAACCTTGGGGATGCTTGATAAGTCTCCAACGTATCTATAATTATTTATTGTTCCACGCTATTATATTATCTGTATTGGATGTTTTATATGAATTAATATGATATTTTATATTATTTTTGGGACTAACTTATTAACCCAGAGCCCAGTGCTAGTTTCTGTTTTTTCCTTGTTTTTGAGTTTTACAGAAAAAGAATATCAAACAGTGTCCAAATGGAATAAAACTTTATAGTGATTTTTCTTGGACCACAAGACATCCATGTAGCTTGGAGAGGGGGCCAGAAGGGTCCCGAGGGACGCACAAGCCCTGAGGACGCGCCCTACGGGGGGCGCCTCCGTGGCTTGTGGGGCCCCCGAGACTCCTCCAACCCTAATTCTTTGCTATAAATTCCCAAATATTCCTAAACCACCAGAAGTGTCCACCAAAATACTTTTCCGCCGCCGCAAGCCTATGTTCTCGTGAGATCCCATCTTGGGGCCTTTTACAGCACCCTGCCGGAGGGGGATTCGATCACGGAGGGCATGTACATCAACTCTAATGCCCTTGCAATGAAGCGCGAGTAGTTTACGACAGACCTACGGGTCCATAGCTAGTAGCTAGATGGCTTCTTCTCTCTCTTTGATCTTCAATACAATGTTCTCCTAGATGTTCTTGGAGTTCTATCCGACGTAATATTCTTTTGCGGTGTGTTTGTCGAGATCCGATGAATTGTGGATTTATGATCAGATTATCTATGAATATTTATTCGATTCTTTTCTGAACTCTTTTATGCATGATTAAATATCTTTGTATTTCTCTTCGAATTATCGGTTTGGTTTGGCTAACTAGATTGGTTCTTCTTGCAATGGGAGAGGTGCTTAGTTTTGGGTTCAATCTTGCGGTGTCCTCACGCAGTAACATAGTAGGGGTAACGAGGCACATATTGTATTGTTGCCATCTAGGATAAAAAGATTGGGTTTTCATCATATTGCTTGAGTTTATCCCGCTACATCATGTCATCTTACTTAAAGCGTTGCTCTGTTCTTATGAACTTAATACTCTAGATGCAGGCAGGAGTCGGTCGACGTGTGGAGTAATTATAGTAGATTTAGAATCATTTCGGTCGACTTGACACGGATGTGATGCCTATATTCGTAATCATTGCCGTGGATATAGTCATAACTTTGTGCTTTTCTATCAATAGCTCGACAATAATTTGTTCACCCACCGTATGTTTTCTTTCAAGAGAGAAGCCTCTAGTGAAACCTGTGGCCCCCGAGTCTATTTTCCATCATATATTTTCAGATCTATAAACCAAAAAACCCAAAAATACCTTGCTGCAATTTATTTGTTTTTTACTTTGTTGTACGTTTTAGTAATCTTTTATATCTATCTCTATCATATCTCATCCTTGCAAGTGACCGCGAAGGGATTGACAACCCCTTTATCGCGTTGGGTGCTAGTGTTTGATTGTTTGTGCAGGTGCATAGATTGGAGACTTGCATGTGCCTCCTACTGGATTGATACCTTGGTTCTCAAACTGACGGAAATACTTATCTCTACTTTGATGCATCATCCTTTCCTCTTCAAGGGAAAAACCAACGCAAGATCAAGAAGTAGCACCTAGTAGTTCATCTGAGTATTAGTCCAAAAATGCAGGCGCCTAATCTTGGCCGAGCCATATGGGGACTCACCAATGAAGAAGGTCTTCTCTTTGAAAATTTGGCATTATCGGATTGAGGCCGCCTGAGGACTCTGCCAATCTTTGGCATCATAGGAACAGGTTGGAGGTTGTGCTTCTTTGTATGTACATCAAACACTGGTCGAGGGGACCCAGTGGAATCGTTTGGGCCAGTCATGGCGAGAGCTTTAGCAACCTCCTCAGCTGTGGCAGTTGGGACAGTATCAGTATCAGCTGACGGAATGGGTCTGCACGTGTAGGAGATGTATTGATGACATCAACCATTGGCTCAACTTAAGCAATTTCACCAGCTGTTGCAGCTAGATTTCTTCAGGAATGCTTTGGAGTGATGGTTGTCTTTCTATAGAGCCAGTGTGTATTCTTCAGTTCGTGCAGGCGACTGAGGCTCTAGAGTGAGGGCAGTGGTGACGAGTGAATTTGGGTGAGCTACTTCCCAAAATTCATCATGAAGAACAGGCGTTGTAGCACCTTCAATGTCCACATCCTCTTCAGATGCATCACTACTTCCAGATGAAGTAGCAGCGTGCTCTTCAGCCAACGGAGCCTATGAGGGCTTCCGTTACGAGACTTGGTGAAGCGAATCATCTTCTTCAACTTCTATTTCTTCATCGACTTGCTATGTGGTAGCAGCAGAGTGGTTTTCATCATCATCTTCATCAGCCTGCGGAATTTCATAATTCACCCCATGCGGAACAATCTGACGATCATATGTGGTAAACATAGTAGGGGGCGCTGATGAGATGGGAATAACATTAGTGGGAATGTCAATTGAAGACAATGTTTCCATCTTCAATTTCTTCATAATTTCCAGAGCAGTGGGTGGAGCTGGAGCTTTTCTTTTTCTAGCACTTTTCTCAGTAGCCTTTTTATTTTTCACTTCTGATGTAGAAGGAAGGGTGATAATCTTCAAATATGAAGTCATTGATGGCGCTGCTGCTGAGGAACTTGATGGTTCAATCACTTCAGGAACGACTGATGCAGTCACCCTGGCAGTTTCTCCAGGAACCACTTCTTCAGTTGCCCCGGTAGTCTCACGAGGAGGAGAGGGATGCGCAGTACTGGCCTGTGCACTAGGTGGAGGAGATGAAGAACTCGAGGGTGGCACTAAGCCAAACTTGACCGCCATAAGCTGATTGTGGTCTTCAACAATGTTGTTGGTTGCAGTGATGAATCTGCCATGCACACCACAACTGTGATTTGACTGTCTTTCAAACTCTTCAGATAGCTATTGAATTTCAGATTGCAAAGTCACAAGCTGCTGAGGGGTTATAGAGAGCATGTTCTTCCGTAGCTCCTTCTCTTTTTGCAGTTGTTGTTTCCTCACCAGCTTTGCTTGTGCAATCTTGTTCTTCTCATTCTACATGTCCTGGGCCAGGAGGCAAGTTCAAGTCATCAAGAGGCGTATCTGGCTTGGTGCACCAGATGCCAATGAAGCCAGGAGCTTCTTCGGGTCCAGCGACATTGGAACTGATGAATTTTTAGCAATAGCACCTTGCTCTTTCTTCCTTCTCAGGAACTCCGTGAGCTCATCTTCGTTAGCTAGCCCATGTTCGTCAACCTGAGGCACTACAGCCTTGCTCTTCTGACTTGGCCTAGTTCCACGGCTAGCAGTTACTTTTGCTTCAGCTTGGGCATTGAGGAAGATGGTTGCCCACTAGTTGAGCCACTTGATGCATCAATTGTAGCTTTTTAAAAGCCCTCGGTGCGCTCGCAAGATGTGAGCACGACCGGTGTTAAAGCTGTAGCTGCTGCCATTGATGAACTTGAAGCAGGAGGAGGCACTGAAGATTTTCAAATCTTAGGTGCTGAAACCTTTGAAGCTACTGGCTGAGTCACTGAGGGCTTTGGGCCAGATGACTTGGGTTTGTTGGCAAGCTTATTCTACATAGCCTTCTTAGGAGTGATTGCACTGCCACTGCCACTTGCACCGGCTTCATTTGAAGCTTTTGTTTCCCTGTTGAATTCTTCAACAGCTTTCTAGGCTTGTTTAGCCAACTTAACTTGATTCTTAGCCCATTAATTGGGGAATTCTTCACCCCTTATGACACTTGTGGGATGAGCAACTTGACCTTTAGCAAGCGCTGGCTCCTTGCATGGAGGCTTCATAGCAAAATCCTTCATGTATTTGGGAGTGACATATCTGTAATCCCTCCACTCATATGCCCAATATCTCTTGATCTTTTGTGTGCGCATTTTACGCCGCTTCTTGGTCTCAGTGCCATGAATATTCTCATCTGGTGTACAGTGCCCCGCGTACAAGTCGTTAGGAATCTCAAAAGCAGTGTGTTCCTCTTTTCTTTTGCCACCCTTATGAGGTCTCTTTCCATCAACCATTTTCTTCAGTTGAGGTTTTTGTACTCATGAGGACTCTGAAGATGTTTGAAGGTTTTCCTCAAGCAATGCTGCAAATGAATTAATTTGATGAGAACCTAGAGATTTTTCACAGACTTTGTACCTGTGAATAGATTATAGTTACGAGGAAATAGGGAAGAGTCACATGCGTTCTCAGATATTTTTCAAAAAATAGATCAGTTGAGAAAATTGACCCTTATCGTCTTGACACAATTCACTAAGTGTTATTGACCTAGGTTCCAGAGTTGTACAGATTGAAGCAATTACACAGTTGAGGAACCTAGTTGTTAAGGATAACTTAGATGAAAATACTCAACACTTTCCAAAAGGAAGTGCTGAAGAATTGGAAGAGTGGTAAAAACATCACTTGACGATTTTTTAGTAGAGTGAAGATCAAATGGGGCGGTAAAATTAGCATTTAATTACCCCAGTGATGAACTCCATGAACGAGACGACGAGACGAAGGAAATCGTCAGTTTAGATCTTCCGTGCCCTAACTCGGCGACGAAAGACGTCTACAGCGGCGGCGGAGGTGAAGAAATCCGCGACCTCCATGAGTGCATCGACAAAGAAGTCGAGGCAGTGAAGCTCCTCTTCTCCGACGGTGATGAAATCCAGCAGCGACGCTAGGGTTTGAGGTTTGAGAGCGACAGGAGCTGGGAGGCGAAGTGAAATAATGTTGACGGGGTCAAGACTATTTACAACCACAGTGAAAACTGAGGGGTCCGAAGTTTTTGGACGGATAAGCCCCTGACTATTCGCATCTCAGTGACATGCGTCGCACATGCATTTTCTCACTTATCCTCGCGTATGAAGTAAGAGATGAAGTTAGTGTGGCAACCGCAAAAAAAACTTTTTGAGATTTTAAAAGGTGTTCGTGATTTCTTAGCTGTCAAGGACACAGTGTGAAGAGTTTTAACAATGTCAAGTAGAACACATATGAAGAATTTGTGAACAGAGTGGGTTGAGCTTAGCATAGAGGGGAGCGGGTCTGATCACATCCACCTAGATGAAGAAATCAAACTAAAGAATTAGCAATGTGTGGATGCTATTAAGGACATAAAAATAATAAATAATAATTAGTGAAGAATAACCTCAAATGACAAATTTGAAAAGTCTGACGAAATTGCAAATGACAAAATACTCACATTTGAAGAATGTCATCAAGAGGTGGTGGTGTTATCCACCGTATAAGAACTATGATGACTACAAACACCGCGTACAATTGTTGTAGGGGTTCTTAGAGTCATTTTTTCATTAATTTCTTCACACTTAGGGGGTTAGTCCTCATCGATTGATACGGAGCCAAAAACCTAATTCCACCGCTGCAACTTCCTGTATCCACGAGATCCCACCTTGGGGCCTGTTCCGGAGCTCCGCCGGAGGGGGCATCCACCATGGAGGGCTTCTACATCATCAGCACAGCCCCTCCGATCAAGTGTGAGTAGTTTACTTCAGACCTTCGGGTCCATAGCTAGTAGCTAGATGGCTTCTTCTCTCTTTTTGGATCTCAATACAATGTTCTCCCCTCTCTCTTGGAGATCTATTCGATGTAATCTTCTTTTTGCGGTGTGTTTGTTGAGACCGATGAATTGTGGGTTTATGAGACAGCTTATCTATGAATAATATTTGAATCTTTTCTGAATTATTTTATGTATGATTGGTTATCTTTGCAAGTCTCTTCGAATTATCCGTTTGGTTTGGCCAACTAGATTGGTAGTTCTTGCAATGGGAGAAGTGCTTAGCTTTGGGTTCAATCTTGCGGTGTCCTTACCCAGTGACAGAAAGGGTTGCAAGGCACGTGTTGCATTGTTGCCATCGAGGATAACAAGATGGGGTATTTATCATATTGCATGAATTTATTCCTCTACATCATGTCATCTTGCTTAAGGTGTTACTCTGTTTTTAACTTAATACTCTAGATGCATGCCGGATAGCGGTCGATGAGTGGAGTAATAGTAGTAGATGCAGAATCGTTTCGGTCTACTTGTATCGGACGTGATGCCTATATACATGATCATACCTAGATATACTCATAACTATGCTCAATTCTGTCAATTGCTCAACAGTAATTTGTTCACCCACCGTAGAATACTTATGCTCTTGAGAGAAGCCACTAGTGAAACCTATGGCCCCCAGGTCTATTCTCATCATATCAATCTCCATCACTTTTATACTTGCTTTGTTTTTACTTTGCCTTTTACTTTTCACTTTGCATCTATATATCAAAAATACCAAAAATATTATCTATCATCTCTATCAGATCTCACTCTCGTAAGTGACCGTGAAGGGATTGACAACCCCTAATCGCGTTGGTTGCGAGGAGCTATCGATTTGTGCAGGTACGAGGGACTTGTGCGTGGCCTCCTACTGGATTGATACCTTGGTTCTCAAAAACTGAGGGAAATACTTACGCTACTTTACTACATCATCCTCTCCTCTTCGGGGAAATCCAACCCAGTGCTCAAGAGGTAGCAAGAAGGATTTCTGGCGCCGTTGCCAGGGAGTCTACGCAAAAGTCAACCATACCAAGTACCCATCACAATCCCTATCTCTCGCATTACATTATTTTCCATTTGCCTCTCGTTTTCCTCTCTGCCGCTTCACCCTTGCCGTTTTATTCGCCCTCTCTTTCCCAATCTCCTCCTCTTTTTTCCTGTTGCCTTTTCCTCGGCCCTTTGTTTGCTCGTGTGTTGGATTGCTTGTTTGTCGCGATGGCTCAAGATGCCATTTGGTTGTTGACGAATTTGAAGACCAAGGAAGAATTTCAATTCTCCCATCATAGACATACAATATTCTTCATGCATCATATATGCAAATTCATCACTGAAACGCTTGTTAGTGCAACCAAATATAATATCGTCAACATATATTTGGCATATGAACAATTCACCATCATAAGACTTTGTGAAAAGAGTAGGGTCAAGTGAACTGGGTTTGGAACCTTTAGGAATTCCTTCAGAGTATCATACCAAGCCCATGGGGCCTTTTTCAGGCCATAGAGAGCCTTATTTAGTATGAAGACTTTGTCAGGATGCTTTCGATCCTCAAAACCTGGGGGTTGAGCAACATATACTTCTTTCTCAAGCTTACCATTAAGGAATGCACTTTTCACATCCATTTGATATAAGAGAATATTGTGATGGTTAGCATATGCAAGCAATATACGAATAGCTTCAAGCCTAGCAATGGGTGCAAATGTTTCACCGCAATAAATACCCTCAACCTGTGTGTAGCCTTGTGCTACAAGACAGGCCTTATTCCTCACAACTTGGCCATTTTCGTCTTGCTTGTTGCAGTAGATTGACTTGGTGCCGATGATATTGTGCTTGCGTGGATCAGGACGATTCACAAGATCTCACACATTGTTGATCTCGAATTGTTGCAATTCTTCTTGCATGGCTTCAATTCACTCAGGCTCTACAAATGCTTCATCAAATTTGGTGGGCTCTGTGATAGAGACAAATGGAAAATGCCCACAAAATCAGCTAAATGTGAAGCTCTTGAGCGAGTGAGGGGACCAGGTGCATTGATGTTGTTGACGATCTTCTCAATCTACACTTCATTCATCACTTGTGGATGAGCTGGACGAGGGCCTTGTTGAGGTTGAGCATTTTCCTCGGATTCATGTTCTTTAGGAGCAGCAGTTTCTTCATGACAGGGAATGATCACTTCTCCTTCATCTATTTCTTTACTAGGCAAAATTTCACCAGTGCCCATTAGCCTGATTGATTCCTCAGGAGGCATTTCATGTAGCACAGGAGGCAGGTGCTCTCTTTGCGAGCCATTAGTTTAATCGAACCGCACATCTATAGTTTCAACAACCTTGCTGTGGTAGGTGTTGAAGACTCTGTAGGTGTGTGAGTCCTTTCCGCAACCAAGCATAAAACCCTCATGTAAAAATTTGGAATTGTGTTGTGGATCTCTAATCCAGCATTTAGCACCGAAGACTTTGAAATAACTCACATTGGGTTTCTTGTCAGTGAGGAGCTCATATGAGGTCTTCTTGAGGAATTTGTGAAGTTATACCCGATTAATGATGTGACAAGTAGTATCAATTTCTTCAGGCCACCATCGATGAGAAGTCTTGTATTCATTGAGCATAGTGCGAGCCATCTCAATGAGAGTCCTGTTCTCACGTTCAACAATTCCATTTTGCTGAGGAGTATAAGGAGTAGATAGCTCATGAGAGATACCAAGTTCATCAAGATAGTCATCAAGGCATGTGTTCTTGAACTCGGTGTCGTTGTTGCTTCTGATATGCTTGATCTTGATGCCTTAATTCGTCATGGCATGATTTGCGAACCGTCTGAAGACACCCTGAACTTCAGTCTTGAAGGTAATGATATGCACCCAGGTGTAATGAGAATAGTCATGAACAATGAATAATCCATAGAGTGATGCCGCATTGGTTAGTGTGGCATAATGTGTGGGACCAAACAAATCCATATGAAGTAATTCAAAGGATGAGTAGTGGTCATGATTTTCTTTGCGGAGTGCTTGGATCTGGTCATCTTTGCAGCCTCACAAGCACCGCAAAGGTGATCTTTGACGAATTTGACGCCATTGACGCCAATGATGTGCTTCGTCTTGACGAGCGTGCTCAAATTCCTCATGCCAGCATGTCCAAGTCATCGATGCCATAGCCAACATTCTAAAGCTTTTGCCAGTAGACATGTGACGGTTGAAGATGAAAGTGTGTTATATCGACTAGAGGGGGTGAATAGGCAATTTTTTCAAATTCGTCACTGAGGAAATACTACTTGAGAAATTTGCTAAGTGACAAAATACAGGCAGCAGATAAATTACTCAGTAGCATGCATAACAAGACAGTAGCATAGTCATCATGATGAATGAAACATGTACAGAGCACAGGTAACGTGTAAACAGGATAAGCAGGCAAAAGACAAGATGACTGAAGAAATAGGATTGAGGAAATTGAGAAAGTCTTCAGTCAAAGTCTTCAAACAGTAACGATCAATTTCATCAACACATAAAGAGAGGAAATGAAAGGGTTGAGGAAATGGAACCAGTAGCTTGGTGAAGATAGTGATTTGCTAGACCAGTTCCAACTGTTGCGACAGTTGTATGTCTAGTTGGAGCGGCTTGGTATTTAAACCAAAGGACACACAGTCCTTACTGTATTCTCCTTGAGCTAAGGTCACACAGACCTTGCCCAATCACTCGTGGTAAGTCTTTGAGGTGACTTCCAAACCTTCACAGACTTGGTCACTCGGCGATCCACAATTCCTCTTGGATGCTCTAGACCATGACGCCTAACCGTTCGGAAGATGCACAGTCTTCAAAGGTGACAAGCCTCGGTTCCACACACGAACAATCTCTTCAATGATGCTCACTCACTTTGGGTTGTAGGTGTTGGGGTTTTGGTTTTTTCCTCACTGATGATTTTCTCTCAAATTCCTTGGAGGATGTGATGCTCTAAATGAAAAGTGTCAAGTTCTCTCGGAGCAGCCAACCAGCTAGTGGTTGAGGGGGTGTCTATTTATAGTCAGGGAGCAGCCTGACATGATAAGACATAAATGCCCCTAATTATATGATGGTTGGATGGATAAGATATTTGGGACAGCTGGCACAATGAACAGCAACAGTCGGAAATTCGAACCATGAAATTCCTCAGGGCTATCATGTTCCTCACTGTTGGCAGTTCGCACTGGTGAATTCCTAACTCCTCAATCAGAACAAATTCCTTAGAGACGATAAGATCTTGGTCTCTCTCACTGAAGAAATTGACTGAACTGCAAGAAGTTTCCAAAGGCATCACTCGAAGGATTGGGTATGTGTAGGCTATGAGATGAGCATCACTTGGAAATTTTTCCTTAGTATTACCTCGACCCCCTTCAACAATACGGTGTTTACTATGACTCAAAGGAAGGAAATTAAACTACAAAAACAAAAGTATTCACGCTTCATAGACCTTGGATCAATATCTTCAAGGTCACACCAATTTCCTCATTTTCAAAGTCTTCAAGAAAACCAAAGTCTTCAGATGAAGACATTCATTTTTAGGGTTTGGCTTTCTTCGGATATATCAAACTCCTTTGACTTATAAGACCTACGTACACTCACAAACACATTAGTCCCAACTGGATGCACTTACAATCTCCCCCTTTTTGGTGATTGATGACAAATAGGTTAATTTTTCAACGGGGATAAACATATGAAGTGTAAGTACTGATTTTGAGGAATTTGATTGCAAGATATAGAACCCCCCTTGAAGATGTGCATGTTTGAGGAATTTGCTTTGGACTACAAATGCACATGGTAGGATAAAATCATGGAGATCTCCCCCTATATCTTGTAATCCATTCATGCATTTAACATATAGTATGAAAAATTTAAAATGGATGACGGAAAATGGTGTCTGACGAAATTTTGCATGCGTGCATTCAGGTACTTGAGGAAATAAGCATGTTGAAAGCAGTTCAAAAGTATCAGACCACCATCACTTAAGTTTACAACTCACCAAACAAACACCTCAGAATTACGGGTGTTGTAACTTAAAGAAAAAACATCCCATATATACTGACCCGCTTGAAGACTAACTCAAATTTCTCCCCCTTTGTCATTGATGATCAAAAGGGATTGTCGGTGTCAAAACCGGCGGATCTCGGGTAGGGGGTCCCGAACTGTACGTCTAAGGTGGATGGTAACAGGAGGCAGGGGACACGATGTTTACCCAGGTTCGGGCCCTCTCGATGGAGGTAATACCCTACTTCACGCTTGATTGATCTTGATGATATGAGTAGTACAAGAGTTGATCTACCACGAGATCGTAGAGGCTAAACCCTAGAAGCTAGCCTATGGTATGATTGTTGTTGGTCCCTCGGACTAAACCCTCGTGTTTATATAGACACCAGAGGGGCTAGGGTTACCTGAGTCGGTTACAATGGGAAGAGATCTACATATCCGTATCACCAAGCTTGCCTTCCACGCCAAGGAGAGTCCCATCCGAACACGAGACGAAGTCTTCAATCTTGTATCTTCATAGTCCAACAGTCCGGCCAAAGGATATAGTCCGGTGTCCGGATACCCCTAATCCAGACTCCTCAAGAGCCCTCGAACCAGGCTTCAATGACGATGAGTCCGCGCAGATTGTCTTCGCATTGCAATGCGGGTCCCTTCCTCCGAATACTCTGTAGAAGATTTTGAACACAAGGATAGTGTCCGCTCGCAAAACAATTCCACATACCACCGTAGAGAGAATAATATTTCCACAAATCTAATCACGACGCGCTTGATATCATGACATCATACCATGGCCCGGTCATTATTGAACTGCTTTTTCTCAACCAGCCTTGGCGCATATTGCGGCGGTTTCCTTGGCACGCCTTTGTCGAGCAGAGATCGTGTCCCCTTATCGCGGGATTCTCATCAACACGGGCGTGGGTAACCCAACCGCGCCATCAATCACGGCGCTTGGGGAGTAAACGAGTTTACCAGGCTAGTGGGGCGTATAGTTTCGTCCGCCTTTATAAAGGGATAAGGGTACACCTTTTTTCACCCACGCCTACTCCCTCCTCGCTTGTCCATTCTTGCGCACTCGAGCTCCAACACCCAAGTTCGCATCCTTCTCCTCACACTGCTCCAATCATACACCTTATAGGCTATTTACTTTCCCCAGTTTAATCATGTGCGGGATCTGAGCTCCCATGCCTTTGACATGACTGGGTGGAAACATCGGAGCAGATCGACTGCCCGGCCCCCCTGCCCAAAGATCTGGCCAATGCTCTCCCGACGGAGATGCTGACTCCGGCACCTTATGAGGTGTCGGAGAAGAAGACCAAGAAGAAGGCCACGGGGACCCGAAAGAGTTCCCGGCGTCAGGTGGTATCGGACTCATCGTCCGATAATTCCAAGACGCACTCCTCTCATGAAAACGAGGAGGAGGAAGATGAAGGTTCTCCCCCTCCAGCCGGGGGAGACAAGAAAAGGAAGGCCGCGCCAACCGGGGAGGCCGAAGGGTCCAAGAAGGGAAGGACTCTCCTTCCGGACTGTTCTACGACCGCGACGCATAACAAAGACGAGTGGTTGCCCAGGGACAAGCCCCTAGCAAAGTCGTAAGTATTCAGATACCAGAGTAATTCATGGTATGCTTTTATTGCACTGCTTCTCCTTACTCCGAATATGATTATGCAGTCCGTCCCGAGCCCGCATCGACGTATCTACATCGGACGGTTCTTTGGACTCGTCGGATATGAATAGTGATTCACTTCCGACTGCCTCCTCCCCTCGCCCTACGGACGACGTCGAGGCGTTGTCTCAAAGGGCACCAAGCCGAGGGGAGGTTGTCCTGGAGGCGCCTCAAGGCGACCTTCCAGACCCTGGGCGCAAAGGGAGCAAGACTCCCACGGGCTCCAAGTTCGGTCCTCAGGCGAACACCGCACTGGAACCACCAGTGGTCCCAGACTCCGGCAGGCGGCCCCCTGTTAAGAGGGGCAAGCCACCCGTGCCGGTGACCTCTGTCCACCCAGAGGCACCGTCCAACTTGCTGGAAGTGCTTCATAGCGCTTCCACCGACGAAGAGCACCGCACTATCATGAGTGCGGTGATAAAAAAGGTTCAGTCCGCCAAGAGCGGGACTGACCGAAGTTCGTGCCACCGCTAATGTGCTTTGAGGTGAGTAATCAAAGTATAGGAAAATATTACGCATAGATAGTAGCCCCTGATGCTCGCTCATGGCACAAGAAAAGCGAATAGAGGATCAAATAGTGACTGCATGAGTCTAATCCAAATATGTCTCAGATGCGTATGCGAGCTTCATCGCTGGCATTGCTGGCACGATCTGGAGGTCGCCAGATCAAGCAGGACCTTGAGCAGTCCGCGGAAGAACTCGGCCTTGCCAAGAAGCAGCTCAAGGAGAACAAAGGTAAGCAATACCTTGTCTATATAAAAAAAGTTTTGGTTGCGAGATAGTAGGATCATCATGAATGTGCCAGGGACCACGACCGAAGTGGCGACCCTGAAGCAGGCGCTGTCCGAGGCAGAGAACAAAGCGGCCAAGGAGCGCATTGAGCGAGAAAGACACGAAGCCCGAGTAGTCGAGGTGCAGCAAGAGCTCCAGGCACTCGTGAAGAAGCATGAGTCCTTGGAGCTTGACTCGAAGACGCGAGAGTCTGAGCTTGCCAAGGCCCTCGAAAGCGCAAAACATGCCAAGGCCGAAGCCCAAAAGGCCCTCCAGGCGATTGAGGCGGTGAAGAAGATAGCGGCGGGTAAGGCATTCTTTATGCAAAGCAAGCATGTGAAAGAAAATTTCTATTTACTTACCCAAATTCGGAGCTCTCCAGGGGCTTTCGTAGATCTGCCCCGCAGTGTGTCTGATGCCGCGGAGTTCTACCGGGCTGAGGAGGGGAGCTCGACGGAGAAGGTGTTCTGGTCTCAGTATATTGGGACCGAACACCCGATGCCCTTGAGCGACTAGCTGAAGCAACTGGTCAAGCTCCACAAGGCAGCCGAACAAGCCATGAAGGGCCTTATAGTCCGGATGTGGCCTGGCGATGCCCTTCCCAACAGCTACTTCAGCCTGGTGAGGCGGCTTGTGGATGCCTGCCCACGTCTGGAAATCATAAAGCGGTCCTTCTGCATCGAAGGTGCACGCAGGGCTTTTGCCCGTGCGAAGGTGCACTGGGCCAAGATGGACACCGAGAAGCTGGTGAAGGAGGGGCCGCCGCAGGGCAAGGAGCATCGCCACCCTGAAATGTATTATGGGGGTATCCTGAAGGGTGCCCGTCTTGTGGCGGACGAGTGTTCCAAAGATGTAATTTTTGAATGAACTTTCTCGTGTGATCCTGTATTATGAAAATTAGTTCATGTGCGCTATGCAACGCTTTTGTGTTTAAAATATTGCCTTCTATGCGGCCGTTTATAAAATCTGAGAGTTGTCTAGTCGTCGGCTTCTGCCCCCATGCAACTAGTGCTGGGGTGTTCGGGATAAATCTGAGCACTCTTTTTCCCGTTTTTGAGTCCTTCGAGGGAGATGCTCAGCGCAACGAACCAGGCAATCGGACTATAATGCTTTATCACTCTCACTTAGCCATAAAAGTCTACAATTTTAAATTTTGGCGAAGCCCCTAGTATTCGGAGGGCCGAATTTGGGGCGCTATACATGCCTAAGTCGGACAAAGCCGACTCCTCGCCCGAAGCGGAAAAAGTCTTTAGGGACTTGAGACCTCTCGAACAGCGACCGGCTCTCGCCTTATCATGACAGTCAGTTTTAGCTTTCTCTACTGAGGTGCTCGTCTGGAAGAACCGGGACACAATCGCAGTAGTTCTCCCTGTGCTACCTTAGCCGATATAGCGTAACGTAAGGTACTAAAACATGGGAGCCGAGCAAACCCAACTATTGACCCAAGACATGATTCGGAGCTGATGCATATAATGCTATAAGTTCGGGGTGCCGCACTGTCAAGAGTGTTCGTACTTCTCAAGCCATGTTATGGGGTATACGGAAGCCCCTGGCGTACTGGTCGTACCAGAGTGTACGGGTGCTAACTTGTAACGCCCCGGATTCGATGTGCCAGGTGTCAGTCAGTTATTCGTCGTCATTGCCATGTCATGTGCTTGCGTGTTGCACTTTGCCATGTCATCATCTGCATTTCATATCATGTCATCATGTGCATCGCATTGGCATACGTGTTCGTCTCATGCATCCGAGCATTTTCCCCGTTGTCCGCTTTTGCAATCCGGCACTCCTATGTCTCCGGCGCCCCTTTTGCCTCTTTTTCGTGCGGGTGTTAAACGTTCTCGGAATGGCCCGAGGTTTGCTAAGCGGCCTTGGTATAGCACCGGTGAACCGCTGTCAAGTTTCGTGCCATTTGGAGGTCGTTTGGTACTCCAACAGTTAACCGGTAACCACAAAAGCCTCTATCTCTTTGCAGCCCAACACCCTTTCAAACTGGCCCAAAACCCACCTAACTCCCTCCATGCTCTCGGTCGTTCGATCACGATCGTGTGGAAAACCGCACCTCATTTGGACTCTCCTAGCTCCTCTACCTATAAATATGTGTCCCTCCGGATTTTTCGTGCGGTCCAACCCTAGCCTCGTCTTCCTCCATGCGCGGACACGTCCGAACGGCGCGGACGCGTCGCCGCCGCCTCCCTCAACCACTCACTTTCGCCACGTCGCTCCCGCCGCCGTCTCGCCGCCCGGGCCCTTGGCCCAGATCCGGCCCGCAGGGGCCAGCGCCGCCGCCGCCGCCCGCCCGATCCGGCCCGAGCCGCCGCCCGCCGCCGCCCGATCTCGCCCGCGCGCCGCCGCCAGCAGCGCCGCCCCTCGATGCCCGATGCCCGCGCCGCTGCCTTGCTGCCGCCGCCTCGCCAGCGCCTCCCGGCCCCGCGAGCCGCGCTCGGCCGCCCGCCTCCCTGGCTGAGCTCGGTCCCGCCGCCCGGCCGCCGCCACGGAAGCCGCGCCGCCCCGCCTCGCTCCGCCGGGGCCAGCGCCGCCCCCGGCGCGCCACCGTCCCGGCCTCCGCCGCCCGATCCCGCCGGATCCGGCCTCCCCTGCCCTCCGGCGACTCGTCCCCGTCCAACTCCGGCAGCCGCGCCACCCTGCTCCGACGAACCTCGCCATCCGTGCAAATCCCGAAGGTTGACTTTCCCCCCTCCGTTTTTCTCTTAAGTCCCCGAGTATTTCAGTATTTTCATGCCATGTTCATGCCATCGTATCTCTGCATCCGTAGCTCCGTTTTGTGCGTATAATATGTCAAATTGTTCGTATCGACGAGTACATCATTTCTTCTCATTGCATCATTTTCATTTGAGCTCATCTTGATGCCGGAAATGCTGTTAGAAGAGGGCTATGTGATGTTAGTTTTGATTCTTATCGTAACATGCACTTTTGTCATTTTGCCATGATTGATGTGTGCACCCTATGAACTTGAGTCCTACATGTGTTTTGTAATATGCCATGCCATCTTTACAGGGGTGTATGCCATTTATTTTTGTGATCTCTGTGGTGACTAGCACAAGCATGCAAACTAGGCTTCATGATGTTGATGATTTCAGCCCCTGCTTACTGCGATATTTTTATGCCATGTAAACTTGATGCTACCGAGAGATCCATGCTTATTTTGAGATACTTCACAAAGGATGTTTTGTTGTACATGTCTTGCTCTATCCATGCATGCCCCTGTTTGCAATTATGGAGTAGTCTAGCTTGAGTCAATCGAGCTCTACTTTTGCTATAAAATGTTTCCTGGCAGGTTGTTTACATGTTATTCAATTTTGCCAAGGTTGTTGTAGTTGATCCGTGTATGCTATGATGTTGTTCTTGCCATGTATAGCTGCTATGCCATGTCTTCTTACTTTTGGTTGCCTTGCCATGCCATGTATTTCTCTGTGGTGAGTGGATCAAGCTCACCAACATGTCTACTTATTGTTGTTCCTGCCATGTATGAATCTGTCATATAACTTGCCATGTTTATATGGGTGCCATCATATTTTATGATCCTTTGTGGCTCATGGTCAGTAAAGGACATTTGTTCTATGCAATTAGTAGATTCATGCCATGCATTTGTTTGCCATGATGAGTTCCTGTAACATGTTGTTTGATATGCTCTAAACATTGCAACCTGATGTTATTTCTGCAAAGTCTGAAACTGTTATTATTTGCAATCTTGCCATGTGTGTTTGAGCATGTTCTACTGATTTCTGGAGATAGCTCAGTGATCATGTTTTTTCATGCTTTACCTGTACTTCATGCCCATGCCTCTTGTGATTATGTTGAGATTCTGTAGCATGTTGTTTTGGTGCTTGCAATATGCCTACTTGCTGTTTTGGACAGATTGTTGTCATGACTTGTTTCATGTGTATGTGTTGCACCGTTGCTCCGTTTTGAGTGTGCTCTATATGAAACTTGCTTGTTTTTGCATGTAGTTTCATATTATCATGTTGCATCCTTGTTTTGAGGTGTTTGCTTGATGTTTGTATGCATTTTGCATCAATGTCATGTTTAACTTGTTTTGCTCATATCTTCTAGGCCGTAGTTCCGAATTAAATGAACTTTATATGTAACTTGACTAGAATATCGTGTAGATCATCTTGGCGTATCTTAACTTGCTGTTTAACAACTTGAACATAAGGTTTATTCAGATCTGGACCAATTTTGAAATTTGCATATGAGGACTTACCGGAATTGTTCTATGTTGTTTCCGGCCTCATTTAAACTTGCTTTGATGTGTTGCTCTTGTATGCATCATCTCTTGCCATGAGTAGCTTCATGTAGCTTTGTCATGCATCATGCTTGGTGGTGCATCATGTCTTGTCTATGTGTGGTGTGTTTACCATGTTGTGTGCTTCTTCTTGTTAGTTCCTGTTTCGTTGCGATCTTGAGGATTCGTTCGTCTACGCTTGGTTCGGCTTCATCCGTTCGTATTCTTCATGGACTCGTTCTTCTTCCTTGCGGGATTTCAGGCAAGATGACCGCTACCCTGGATCTCACTACTATCATTTCTATGCTAGTTGCTTCGTTCTATCGCTATGCTGCGCTACCTATCACTTGTTCCTCAAGCCTCCCAAATTGCCATGTCAGCCTCTAACCTTTGCACCCTTCCTAGCAAACAGTTGTTTGGCGATGTTACCGCTTTGCTCAGCCCCTCTTATAGCGTTGTTAGTTGCAGGTGAAGATGAAGTTTGTTCCTTGTTGGAACATGAAGATGTTGTTCCTTGTTGGAACATGTTTACTTGTTGGGATATCACAATATATCTTATATTATTAATGCATATATATACTTGGTAAAGGGTGGAAGGCTCGGCCTTATGCCTGGTGTTTTGTTCCACTCTTACCGCCCTAGTTTCCGTCATATCGGTATTATGTTCCCGGATTTTGTGTCCCTAATGCGGTCGGGTGATTTATGGGACCCCCTTGACAGTTTGCTTTGAATAAGACTCCTCCAGCAAGGCCCAACATTGGTTTTACCATTTGCCTCACCTATGCCCTTTTCCCTTGGGTTTAGGAGCCGAGGGTCATCTTTATCTTAGTCCCCTGGCCAGTCCTCCTTCGAGTGCTGGTCCAAACCGAAGCGATGTCCGCGCCCCCTGGCAATCAGGGTTTATGCCAACCCGACGTCTGCTCATCCGGTGTGCCACGAGACCGAGATATGTGCAGCTCCTATCAGGATTTGTCGGCACATCCGGCGGCTTTGCTGGTCTTGTTTTATTCTGTCGAAATGTCTTGTAGCCGGATTCGAGACTGATCGGGTCTTCCGGGAGAAGGAATATCCTTCGTTGATCGCGAGAGCTTATCATGGGCTAAGTTGGGACACCCTGCAGGTATAAACTTTCGAGAGCCATGCCCGCGGTTATGTGGCAGATGGAATTTGTTAATATCCGGTTGTAGTAAACTTGAAGCAAACTCTTCTAAAATACACCAACCGTGTGCATAACCGTGAGTGTCTCTTTTGGGGTTGATCGAGAGGAGAACACGGTTTCGGGTTATGTCGGCGTAAGTAGGAGTTCAGGATCACTTCTTGATCATTACTAGTTAACGACCGTTCCTTTGTTTCTCTTCTCGCTCTCATTTGCGTAAGTTAGCCACCATATATGCTTAGCCGCTGCTGCAACCTCACCACTTTACCCCTTCCTTTCCCATTAAGCTTTGCTAGTGTTGATACCCATGGTAATGGGATTCTTTGAGTCCTTGTGGCTCATAGATTACTACACCAACAGTTGCGGTACAGGTTTGCGATGATCATGGCGTGAGAGCGATGTTTGCTTGTATTGGAGTTCTTCTTACGCTTCTTCTTGATCGGGGATAGGTTCGGTCGGCAGCCTGGCTAGGTGGTGGATATTGTTTGATTTTCTGTTTATGTTTCATCCGTAGTCGGATGTTGATCTTACATATGATGTGATCTTGTATGTTGTATTGTTGTATTCATGTGACATTGTATGTCTTGGTTGTATCCTATGTACTATGCAATGTTGATGTAATGATATCCACCTTGTAAAGCATTTCAATATCTTGGTCTATCCTTGGTGGGACCTTGAGTTCCTTTTGGATAGGGTCGCATATTGGGCATGACAAGTTGGTATCAGAGCCTCGACCGACCCTAGGAGCCCCCTTGATTGATCGTGTAGTTTGGCCGTTGTTGAGTCTAGAAGAAAGCTGTTTTCGGAGTCTAGTTATATCGGAGAGTAGGAATTCTTTTTACTCCTCAGCCCCTTTGTCGCTCTGGTAAGGAATCTTGACGTAGGTGTTTTGAATTACTCCTCTTCCCCTTCAAGTTTTTCTTTAGGATCACGCAGTTGGTTTCTCGATCGTTGGTCCTCAGCTCTTTTCATCCGGTGCTTTTCTCGTTAAGTCGACTCTTACCTCTTTGTCTTTCGCGAGATAAATCCTCAGTTCTTCCTCTGACGTCGTTGTTTTTCGTTGTTCGAAGTTGTCCTTGATTTTCGCACCCGCCCTCCCTTCTTCTCGGAACCGGAGTCCGTAATCGAGTATCCATCCTACTCGTGCGAAGTCTTTGCTTTCTTTCCTCAATGATTTCAACCGGTGTTTCCTCTTGAACTCATTCACCTATTTCCCCTTCCAAGTTGCCTTTGTTTTTCCCGCCCTCCCACCCTCTTATTCTCGGAGCCTGAGTCTTTTTCGACCATCAATTTCATTCGTGTGGAGCCTCTTCAGTCTTCCCTCAATTATTTCAACCGGTGAATTCTCGTCTCGTTCGTCATTCTTCGTCCCTTTCTTTTTCCGGTGGACTCAATTCAAGTTTTTCGGGTTGATCATATTCTTTTCCTCGGCTCAAATGTTTTCCCCTTGCTCGTTCGCCTCTCGCCAGTTTATCCTTCCGGAGTGCTCAAGTCATCTCAGGAGATTCGTCTGTGTTCTAATTAATTCGAGGTTGTCACCTCATTCAAATATTTCAGTTATTCCGGTGCATCATCTATCTGTTCAACATCCCTTTCCAACGGTGTTTTTCTCTTTAGTGGGCCCTAACCCACAGGTCTTTTCCTAGGATCTTACCTGACTCTTCTAATTCGCGTGGAGTTATTCTCAATACTTTTTAAGTGTGACGTAAGAATGGATCCCATCAGTCACATTCCTTTTTCCAAGATCGATTTCAAATCATTTTCATTGTTGACTCAACGTCTTTGTTTTTCATTCTTCCGGAGCGTCTCAACAATTCTGCATGGTGGTTCTCGTCGTCATTCTCAACATTTGAAGACCGTCGTAGATTTTTTTTCTCTTAAATCTTGTCCGTTCTCCCGGAGATTCGCGGTGCTAGCTCGATGTTATCCTATCTAGTTGTTTCTAGTTGTGCAATTCTTTTCATCCATTCGGAGTATTTCAGGAGTTGATTTCTGTTTCTTTTCACCGGAGGCCATCGTTCCGGAAGAATTCTTCGTCCTCACATTTCAGCTACCGTTATCCAGTTATCCCGGCGCCTCGTTCAAGTGTTGTTTAATCAGCTCATGATCTCTTTGTTCTTTTGCATCTAAATCCCCTCTTGCTTATTTGTTCTTCTAATTCTTCCCGGTGATTATTTCTTTTTCATCAGTCATTTCGAATTCTTACGGTGGTTCGTTCAATATTCTTTTCCTTCATTAGCATATCAATCCATTCGTTCTCTCAAATCCTACCGGTGGTTCAAGAAGACTTTCTCAAGTTTTGTGCTATATTCCCCTCAATCCTTTTTCAAGAAGAATAAGTAGTATGCAAATCCATTGCTTCTCATCAATTTAATTTGATGAAGGATAAGCATACAACAAATCTTATTCTTATTTCATCCTAGTGATTAATCCTTTCCTTCGGAGTTTGTTCTTGATGAATAAATTCTAGTTCCAATTGTTTTCATCTTTTCTTTTCCGGAGTTCAAATTTTCCTCGGTCATTTCGTCGAAACCTCCATCTAAATCATCGCAAGGCTCATCTTATTCTTTCATCCTTCATTCTATCTCGTCATCCTTTTTATCTCTGGAGTTCTTCACGGTGGATCGTCAGTATTCAATCCATTCTTCAAGAGTTCATCAAGATTCTTGTTGGAGGAGTTCCAGTATCTTTTCTTCTCGTATCTTGAAGTGTAATTAATTCTCCGTATTCTTTTGAAGTGGAGTTTTGCATTTCTTTGTTCTTCTCAGCTATCCAATTATTTCCGTTTGTGGCCGGTTATCATCTTATGATCTTGAGATGTTACCTATAAGCCCACAACAAGCTTATTTCTTTTTGTTGTTGAATTTCCAACAACTCCGTTCAATCCTTTCTTGTAAGGTTGCTTTCAATTTCATTCGTGGCATAATTTATCATTTTCTTCTCCGTTCTTTTCTTTCAACTCTTTCAATTCTTTCTGGAGGTTTTGTGTCATGTCTTCATCAAGTGTCATTCCATCTTCTGAAGCTCATGTTCTATTCTTTCCTTGTTCAACCGGTGTGCTGCCTAAATCCTTTCAGTCTTATTCGTTTCTTTTCTCATTCTAACCACTCCGGTTAGAACGAGTGCTTTCATAGTCTATCTAATTTACGTGAGCTTTTGATTCTCGTCATTCTCGTCGTTCCTCCCTTCCTCCCAAGTGTTCTCGATTCTTTGCTTCTTCTCTTGAGTTCTTGCTTCACCTCATCCTTTTTTCCCTTCCGTCTCGGTCCTAAGATCTCGGGACGAGATCTCTTGTTAGTGGAGGAGTGCTGTAACGCCCCGGATTCGATGCGCCAGGTGTCCGTCAGTTATTCGTCGTCACTGCCATGTCATGTGCTTGCGTGTTGCACTTTGCCATGTCATCATCTGCATTTCATATCATGTCGTCATGTGCATCGCATTGGCATACATGTTCGTCTCATGCATTCGAGCATTTTCCCCGTTGTCCGTTTTGCAATCCGGCACTCCTATGTCTCCCGGCGCCCCCTTTTGCCTCTTTTCGTGTGCGGGTGTTAAACGTTCTCGGAATGGCCCGAGGTTTGCCAAGCGGCCTTGGTATAGCACCGGTAGACCGCCTGTCAAGTTTCGTGCCATTTGGAGGTCGTTTGGTACTCCAACGGTTAACCGGGTAACCGCAAAAGCCTCTATCTCTTTGCAGCCCAAGACCCCTTTAAAACTGGCCCAAAACCCACCTAACTTCCCTCCATGCTCTCGGTCGTTCGATCACGATCGTGTGGGCGAAAACCGCACCTCATTTGGACTCTCCTAGCTCCCTCTACCTATAAATATGTGTCCCTCCCGGATTTTTCGTGCAGTCCAAACCTAGCCTCGTCTTCCTCCGCGCGCCGGACACGTCCGGACGGCGCCGGACGCATCCGCCGCCGCCTCCCTCAACCACTCACGGCTCGCCACGTCGCTCCCGCCGCCGTCTCCGCCACCAGGGCCCGCGGCCCAGATCCGCCCTGGGCCCGCGCCGCCGCCCGCCGCCCGCCCGTCGGCCTGAGCCGCCCGCCCGATCTCGCGCGCCCGCCGCCGACCGCCGCCCCTCGCCGCCCGGACGCCCGCGCCGGTGCGCTGCCGCCCGCCTCGCCAGCGCCTCCCGGCCCATGAGCCAGCGCTCCGCCGCCCGCCTCCCCCAGCTGAGCTTCGGTCCGCCGCTGCGGCCGCCGCCATGAGGAGCCAGCGCAGCCTCGCTCGGCTCCGCCGGGCCGCGCCGCCGTCCCGGCCTCCGTCGCCCGATCCCGCGGATCCGGCCTCGCCTGCCCTCCGGCGACTCGTCCCCGTCCAACTCCGGCAGCCGCGCCGCCCTGCTCCGACGAACCTCGCCATCCGTGCAAATCCCGAAGGTTGACTTTCCCCCCTCCGTTTTTCTCTAAGTCCCCGAGTATTTCAGTATTTTCATGCCATGTTCATGCCATCGTGTCTCTGCATCCGTAGCTCCGTTTTGTGCGTATAATATGTCAAATTGTTCGTATCGACGAGTACATCATTTCATCTCATTGCATCATTTTCATTTGAGCTCATCTTGATGCCGGAAATGATGTTAGAAGAGGGCTATGTGATGTTAGTTTCAGATTCTTATCAGAACATGCACTTTTGTCATTTTTGCCATGATTGATGTGTGCACCCTATGAACTTGAGTCCTACATGTGTTTTGTAATATGCCATGCCATCTTTACAGGGGTGTATGCCATTTATTTTTGTGATCTCTGTGGTGACTAGCACAAGCATGCAAACTAGGCTTCATGATGTTGATGATTTCAGCCCCTGTTCTGCTGATATTTTTATGCCATGTAAACTTGATGCTACCGAGAGATCCATGCTTATTTTGAGATACTTCACTAAGGATGTTTTGTTGTACATGTCTTGCTCTATCCATGCATGCCCCTGTTTGCAATTATGGAGTAGTCTAGCTTGAGTCAATCGAGCTCTACTTTTGCTATAAAATGTTTCCTGGCAGGTTGTTTACATGTTATTCAATTTTGCCAAGGTTGTTGTAGTTGATCCGTGTATGCTATGATGTTGTTCTTGCCATGTATAGCTGCTATGCCATGTCTTCTTACTTTTGGTTGCCTTGCCATGCCATGTATTGCTCTGTGGTGAGTGGATCAAGCTCACCAACATGTCTACTTATTGTTGTTCCTGCCATGTATGAATCTGTTATATAACTTGCCATGTTTACATGGGTGCCATCATATTTTCTGATCCTTTGTGGCTCATGGTCAGTAAAGGAAATTTGTTCTATGCAATTAGTAGATTCATGCCATGCATTTGTTTGCCATGATGAGTTCCTGTAACATGTTGTTTGATATGCTCTAAACATTGCAACCTGATGTTATTTCTGCAAAGTCTGAAACTGTTATTATTTGCAATCTTGCCATGTGTGTTTGAGCATGTTCTACTGATTTCTGGAGATAGCTCAGTGTTCATGTTTTGTCATGCTTTACCTGTACTTCATGCCCATGCCTCTTGTGATTATGTTGAGATTCTGTAGCATGTTGTTTTGGTGCTTGCAATATGCCTACTTGCTGTTTTGGACAGATTGTTGTCATGACTTGTTTCATGTGTATGTGTTGCACCGTTGCTCCGTTTTCAATGTGCTCTATATGAAACTTGCTTGTTTTTGCATGTAGTTTCATATTATCATGTTGCATCCTTGTTTTGAGGTGTTTGCTTGATGTTTGTATGCATTTTGCATCAATGCCATGTTTAACTTGTTTTGCTCATATCTTCTAGTCCGTAGTTCCGAATTAAATGAACTTTATATGTAACTTGACTAGAATCTCGTGTAGATCATCTTGGTGTATCTTAACTTGCTGTTTAACAACTTGAACATAAGGTTTATTCAGATCTGGACCAATTTCGAAATTTGCATATGATGACTTACCGGAATTGTTCTATGTTGTTTCCGGCCTCATTTAAACTTGCTTTGATGTGTTGCTCTTGTATGCATCATCTCTTGCCATGAGTAGCTTCATGTAGCTTTGCCATGCATCATGCTTGGTGGTGCATCATGTCTTGTCTATGTGTGGTGTGTTTACCATGTTGTGTGCTTCTTCTTGTTAGTTCCTGTTTCGTTGCGATCTTGAGGATTCGTTCGTCTACGCTTGGTTCGGCTTCATCCGTTCGTCTTCTTCATGGACTCGTTCTTCTTCCTTGCGGGATTTCAGGCAAGATGACCGCTACCCTGGATCTCACTACTATCATTGCTATGCTAGTTGCTTCGTTCTATCGCTATGCTGCGCTACCTATCACTTGTTCCTCAAGCCTCCCAAATTGCCATGTCAGCCTCTAACCTTTGCACCCTTCCTAGCAAACCGTTGTTTGGCGATGTTACCGCTTTGCTCAGACCCTCTTATAGCGTTGTTAGTTGCAGGTGAAGATGAAGTTTGTTCCTTGTTGGAACATGGAGATGTTGTTCCTTGTTGGAACATGTTTACTTGTTGGGATATCACAATATATCTTATATTATTAATGCATCTATATACTTGGTAAAGGGTGGAAGGCTCGGCCTTATGCCTGGTGTTTTGTTCCACTCTTACCGCCCTAGTTTCCGTCATATCGGTATTATGTTCCCGGATTTTGCGTCCCTAACGCGGTCGGGTGATTTATGGGACCCCTTGACAGTTAACTTTGAATAAGACTCCTCAAAGAAGGCCCAACATTGGTTTTACCATTTGCCTCACCTATGCCCTTTTTCCTTGGGTTTCGGAGCCCGAGGGTCATCTTTTTTAGCCCCGGGCCAGTTCTCCTTCAGTGCTGGTCCAAACCGAAGCGATGTCCGGCGCCCCTCGGGCAATCAGGGTTTATGCCAACCCGACGTCTGGCTCATCCGGTGTGCCACGAGACCGAGATATGTGCAGCTCCTATCGGATTTGTCGGCACATCCGGGCGGCTTTGCTGGTCTTCTTTTATTGCTGTCGAAATGTCTTGTAGCAGGATTCGAAACTGATCGGGTCTTCCGGGAGAAGGAATATCCTTCGTTGACGCGAGAGCTTATCATGGGCTAAGTTGGGACACCCTGCAGGTATAAACTTTCGAGAGCCGTGCCCGCGGTTATGTGGCAGATGGGAATTTGTTAATATCCGGTTGTAGTAAACTTGAAGCAAACTCTTCTAAAATACACCAACCGTGTGCGTAGCCGTGAGTGTCTCTTTTCGGGGTTGATCGAGAGGAGAACACGATTTCTGGGTTATGTCTGACGTAAGTAGGAGTTCAGGATCACTTCTTGATCATTACTAGTTGACGACTGTTCCTTTGTTTCTCTTCTCGCTCTCATTTGCGTAAGTTAGCCACCATATATGATTAGCCGCTGCGGCAACCTCACCACTTTACCCCTTCCTTTCCCATTAAGCTTTGCTAGTCTTGATACCCATGGTAATGGGATTCTTTGAGTCCTCGTGGCTCTGATTACTACACCAACATTTGCGGTACAGGTTTGCGATGATCATGGCGTGAGAGCGATGTTTGCTTGTATTGGAGTTCTTCTTACGCTTCTTCTTCGATCGGTGATAGGTTCGGTCGGCAGCCTGGGCTAGCAGGGTGGATATTGTTTGAGTTTCTGTTTATGTTTCATCCGTAGTCGGATGTTGATCTTGCATATGATGTGATCTTGTATGTTGTATTGTTGTATTCATGTGACATTGTATGTCTTGGTTGTATCCCTATGTACTATGTAATGTTGATGTAATGATATCCACCTTGCAAAAGCGTTTCAATATGCGGGTCTATCCTTGGTGGGACCTTCGAGTTCCTTTTGGACAGGGTCGCATATTGGGCGTGACATAACTGTCATGAATGAACATATATATATATATATATATATAAAAGAATATAGAATGCGATAATAGACTAGTGATATGCATTGTTTATTCGAGAAATGCGTCAAAGCATACTGATACAAGTAGTGCGGTAAGCAAAAAATAGGACTATTTGACATGTCCCATCCAGAGGCAAGCTGCGGACTGGTATCTTAAAGAAGGTATTTCACTCATTATCAGAGACCACCCGGGGATTCCATTGTAAGACGTAGCTTCCTGCCTGCTTGGATGTTGTATCATGTGTCCGCAATCGATGCGGATAGGGCTTCAGAGAGTAAAGTCACGAAAGAAAGAGAATGATTAAGATAGTAAGCCCCTAGTGCGGTTGAGCCGCATTGTGGGACGTGCCTTGATCGTGCCCCCGACGCCTATGGTATTTTCAATGCGTAATTATGTACGCGTGGCATGAATTTTGTCGTTTGACTGAGGCTAGGGCGGGGGCCGAATTGCTAGGCAAGCTCTGAGCGTGCCAGGCGATCCTGTTACAGGTTGCTCCGGACGCGCTGACGGTGTCCGGTGGCTTTATTGCCGAACTGGGGGATTGCCTTAAGAGGCTGCTTGTGCCTCCGCTGCGAGGGCCGCAGTGTGCTCCTCCATACGGAGCGAGCGCTCTGTGTTTCCATTGACTGTGATGACCCCCCTAGGTCCTGGCATCTTGAGCTTAAGGTATGCATAATGCGGTATGCGTTGAATCTTGCAACGCGGTTCGCCCGAGCAAAGGCGTGATAGCCTGCATGAACGGGACGATATCGAAGATTAACTCCTCGCTTCGGAAGTTGTCCGGAGATCCGAAGACCACTTCCAGTGTGATTGAGCCCGTACAATGGGCCTCTACACCTGGGATGACGCCTTTAAAGGTCGTTTTTGTGGTGTTTGATCCTCGAGGGGTGTATACCCATTTTGCGCATTGTATCCTGATAGAGCAGGTTCAGGCTGCTGCTGCTGCTGTCCATAAGGACTCGAGTGAGGTGAAATCCATCAATGATGGGGTCTAAGACTAATGCGACAGATCCGCCATGACGGATACTAGTGGGGTGGTCCCTGCGATCAAAGGTGATCGGACAAGAGGACCATGGGTTGAACTTTGGGGCGACGGGCTCCGTCACATATACGTCCCTTAGTGCATGCTTCCGTTCCCTCTTGGGGATGTGGGTTGCGTATATCATGTTCGCCGTCCTCACTTGTGGGGCGAACCTCTTCTGTCCTCCCGTGTTCAGTGGCTGTGGCTCCTCCTCGTCATCTCTGTGTAGCCCCTTGTCCTTGTTTTCGGTGTTTAACTAGCCGGCCTGCTTGAACACCCAGCATTCTCTGTTGGTGTGATTGGCTGGCTTATCGGAGGTGCCGTGTATTTGACATGAGCGATCGAGTATGCGGTCCAAACTGGACGGGCCCGGAGTGCTTCTTTTGAATGGCTTTTTCCGCTGACCGGGTTTAGAGCCTCTAAATCCGGCATTGACTGCCGTATCCATGGTGTTATCACCGTTGTTGCGGCGCTTGTGTTTGATGTGACGTGGCCTGCCGTTACTGTCCTTGGTATCCGAAGTGCCAAGGTTTCTTGATATGTTGTTGCTGCGAGCCAGCCAACTATCCTCTCCCGCGCAAAAGCGGGTCATTAGTGTCGTGAGGGCTGCCATAGACTTCGGCTTTTCCTGGCCGAGGTGCCGGGCGAGCCACTCGTCACGGATGTTGTGCTTAAATGCCGCTAAGGCCTCTGCATCCGGACAGTCGACAATTTGATTTTTCTTTGTTAGGAACCGTGTCCAGAATTGCCTGGCCGATTCCCCTGGCTGCTGAATTATGTGGTTCAAGTCATCTGCATCTGGTGGTCGCACATAAGAGCCCTGGAAGTTGTCCAGGAATGCGTCTTCCAGATCCTCCCAACAGCCAACGGAGTCTGCTCGCAAGCTATTTAGCCAATGCCGAGCTGGTCCTTTAAGTTTTAACGGGAGGTACTTGATGGCATGTAGATCATCACTGCGGGCCATGTGGATGTGGAGGAGGAAGTCCTCGATCCATACCTCGGGATCTGTTGTGCCATCATATGATTCGGTATTTACGGGTTTAAAACCCTCTGGGAATTCATGCTCCGTTACTTCGTTAGTGAAGCATAGGGGGTGTGCCGCGCCTCTGTGCTGGGCTATATCGCGGCGCAGCTCTTATGAGTCTTGCCTGCTGTATTCGGCCCGGCCGGATTTTCTTTTACTGTATCCGGCGTGGTGGTCACCGTCCCGCTTAGGGGCATGCCTTCGTGATCCGTAGATCAATCTTGGATGTTTTGCCCTGTCTTCCAATACGTCTCGTAGGTCTCGCGTGTTTCCCGGTGCCTTGGCAGTTTTGTTTGAGTGGCGGCAGGGTGCGGGCTGAGCTTCTGGCTGAAATGCCTCTCTGTCTCGGCCATGAGGTGGCCGATCAGCCGCGTCATATGCTTCCTCCTCAAGTCGGGGTAGCATCCTGCGCTTTGGGTGACCCTTGGAGGGGCGTTCGAGTTCGTATTCCACGGTCGCAAGGACTTCAGTCCATCTGTCTGCTAGCAAATCCTGATCAGGTCGAAGTTGTTGCTGTTTTTTCTTCAGGCTATTTGTTGTGGCTATAAGCTGGCGCTTAAAGCGCTCCTGCTTGACGGGATCCTCGGGTACGACAAATTCTTTGTCGTTGAGGCTCACTTTGTCTTCGGGGAGAGGCATGTAATTGTCATCCTCCGCTTCTCCCTCTGCCGCTCGATCAGGAGGGCTGGCTTGTTCATCCTCCGGCTCTAGATCTTGCTGGAGGGGATTGTCATCATCTTCGGCATTGTCCGGAGTACTGTTATCTCCTGTGCTGGTATCACCGCTTTTGCTGCGGCGAGACTTAGAGCGGCGCCGCTGACGTCGGCGCTTGGGTTGCTTCTTGGTGGGGTCATCCTCCGCTGTCGTGTCGCCATTGCCTTCTTTGGGTGTATCCACCATATATATATCATATGATGAGGTGGCGGTCCAGTGCCCCATGGGCAGTGGTTCCTGTTCGTCTCCTTCATCGTTGTCCATACCGTCGATGTCTTCGGAGTCGAAGTCAAGCATGTCGGTTAAATCATCGACAGTGGCTACTAAGTGGGTGGTGGGTGGGGAGTGAATTTCTTCGTCATCCGCATCCCATTCTAGCCGGACATAGTTCGGCCAAGGTTCTCCTGACAGGGAGAGAGACTTTAACGACTTTAGTACATCGCCGAAGGGCGAGTGCTGAAAGATATCCGCGGACGTGAACTACATGATCAGCGCCCAATCGGGTTCGATAGGCGTGGGCGCAGGCGGTTCGGAGTCCGTGGCCGGAGATGAGTCCAGCGGTTCGGCGTCACGGTTCTCATGAGGGGTAAGGTCAGTATTCGGCTCTATCGCCACTGAGGGTGCAGCCTCTAGGGCGGGGTCTATCCGCCCGTCCTCGGAGGGCGCAGTCCATTCCGGATTGAAGGCCAGAGTGGCTGCTGGCGTGATTTCCCGAACTCTGTCCGACGGCAGAGCTACATCGTGCTCATCGTGATCGTGCGGCACACCTGGCATGGGCTCGAATCCGTCGAAGATTAAGTCTCCGCGGATATCGGCAGTGTAATTCAAGTTTCCAAACCTGACCTGGTTCCCAGGGGCGTAGCTCTCGATCTGCTCCAGATGGCTGCGAAGTCTGCCGCGGTCTGGCGGTTACCGAATCTGAAGATCTGTCCGGGGAGGAAAACCTCACCCAGGACTGCATTGTTATCGATGATCGGAGGAGCCATCCAGCTTTACGGCGACGGCACAGTGGAACTCAACGAAAGCACCAGTGTCGGTGTCAAAACCGGCGGATCTCGGGTAGGGGGTCCCGAACTGTGCGTCTAAGGCGGATGGTAACAGGAGGCAGAGGACACGATGTTTACCCAGGTTCGGGCCCTCTCGATGGAGGTAATATCCTACTTCCTGCTTGATTGATCTTGATGATATGAGTAGTACAAGAGTTGATCTACCACGAGATCATAGAGGCTAAACCCTAGAAGCTATCCTATGGTATGATTGTTGTTGGTCCTACGGACTAAACCCTCCGGTTTACATAGACACCGGAGGGGGCTAGGGTTACACAAAGTCGGTTACAATGGGAGGATATCTACATATCCGTATCGCCAAGCTTGCCTTCCACGCCAAGGAGAGTCCCATCCGGACACGAGACAAAGTCTTCAATCTTGTATCTTCATAGTCCAACAGTCCGGCCAAAGGATATAGTCTGGCTGTCCGGATACCCCCTAATCCAGGACTCCCTCAGGGACGAAAAATGAGGACTAATTCCCCTGAAGAATATCAGCTTGAGGTCGGCGGAGGAGCGCCGGCATTGTTGGGGTCGTTTGCCGATGTAGGGCCTGCCACAGCGTCGTCGAGATCCTCAGCTTCATCCATCTCACGCGATGAAGAATATGAACTTGTGACCAACTAAGGAACTTTGGCCTTCTTGAATTTCTTTGAGGGAGGATGAGACCAGTTAAAGTTTGGCTGAAAGTCTATCTGCTTGAGATCTTCATCATTGTAAAGATGAAAAAGTATAGCCCAAGTGCGATCGAAGATTTCATGCACATAGTAGTGATTGTTCTTCACAGTGTTCTACATGACAGTCATGTTCTGAAGAATTGAGCCAAATTGACGCTTGACCCTTTTGTGATTGCGATCGACTTTCTGGTGAAGACTTAAAAGAAGCTCGCGATCAGTCATCACATGCGGGCAGTGGCTTGAGGATTTTGCTCTATGGATCTTGCAGTAGTTCCTGGGTTGCAGAGTCATCATTGGTGGAGTAAGATGTAGCCTTAAAAATTGGCCATCTAATGGAAAAGTTCCTTCTTCAATAACAGCAACTTTGCCTTTTTCATCAACTTAGGAAATGGTCCTTTCGAGGGATTCAATAGGAGGCAGAAAGCTGAAGTGATTCTGAAAGTCAGCCTTGTAGGAACTGAAGACCTGGTTCTGATGAATTTCATAATCCAAGAAGCATAGGGCTTCAATTCAAACGGCGACAGTGCAACATTGGACAAAGTTCTCATGAATAAATCGTGATAGTTAATGGGAATCCCATAAATCATGTTGAACAACATATTCTCCATGATGCCAACAAGTTCTTATTCTTCAAAATTGTGGCCTTTGATTGGACTGAGGGTTTTGATCAGAATGCGTTAGACTGTCCTGGGCACATACAACAAATCCTTCACGAGGAAAGTGGTTCTTGGAGCTTGGCCTGGATGCAAAGGCTTCATTAACACTTGCATCAGATGATTTGGAAGTTCAGGTTCCTCGTAGATAAGCCTCACACCTTCTGCGGGAGGACTAACTGGAATGGCATGAAGCAATTCAGTCGCTGCGCTTTGTAGTGAGTGTTTTCACAGATCCAGTCCAGAACCCATGAATTGACATCAGAGACATTGCCAGTGAGGTGCAGAGTTGCATAGAAGTGAAGAATTAGCTCTTCTTTCCAATCATATATGTCAGCACAGAAATTGAGGAGTCCAGCTTCGTGACGAACATTCGGAACTGGTTGAAAGCATGGAATGGACCCCATATCCACATGAGAAATTTGACGGTGTTGGAAGACTTTGTCCTTGCCAAACAGAACAGAGGCATAGAAATTCATCTAACTAGCAGTCCAGAACCTCTTGTGCCTTAGTCTTGATGAGTCATAAGGATTTTCATCAGTGAAGAAATGATGCTCAGCAAAGAAATGAACATTGTTAAATTTCGGCCTCCTTGTGCCAGACTAAGGATTTTGAGGCTTGGGCTGAAGATTTGCAGTAGTAGGCCTCACAACCTCTTGAGTCACAACTTCTAGTCCAGCAGACTGAGGAATTGAAGCGGAAGTTTCATCAGCAGTCTGTGTTTCCATTTCTTCAGCTGTTGCAACTGGAATTTCTTCAGTGATGGACTGGAGAGAAGTTTGACGTCCTTCAGACCCTGTCAATATTTCTTCAGTCTGCACAGGGGACTGAGGAATTTGATGGAGAGGTGCGGTAATTGGTGAATTTGGGTAAAGATTTTCCCAATAATCATCATTGAGGACACGGGTGGTTGAACCAATGTCCACATCCTCACCAATTTCTTGTATGCCAGCCTCTTCTGCAGTGAATTCAGGCATAGACGATGATACGAGAGGTGTTGAAGCATTTGCTTCCACCTCAATTTCTTCGTCCATCTTCTCTAAGGAAGCAGCAGAGTGATTTTCTTCATCATCTACATCATCAGGAATGGCATAATCTTCACCAAAAGGAATTATTTCCTTTGGTGGCACAATAGAAATGGGAACATCATTAATTGGTTCACTAAAAGAGCTCGTCAAAGTCCTCACATTCTTGGGAGCTGAATATTTTGCAGAGGTTGATGCTTTCCGTTTCCTGGCGGCTTCCTTCTCCGCAGCTTTAATTTTCTTCACTTCTGATGCAGAAGGAAGTGTTGTTTTCTTCACCTTTGAAGATTTTGTGGGAGGAGCAAAGGATGAAGTGGGTGCAGTTTTTTCAGGCACGACTGATGTAGTCGCCCTGGCATTCTCAGTTTCTTCAGGCACAATAGATTCTTCAGCTGGCCTGGGTTGTTCTTGAGGCGCAACATTGGTGGTTACCCTGTCAGTTTCTTCAGCCGCCCTGGTAGCTTCTTTAGTAGCCTGAATTTCTTCAGCTGTGCTTGCATGTTCTTCAGCTAGCTGAATAGAATCTTCAGCCTGAGGAATTTTTTGTTGCGATGTAGCTGCAACACTTGCCTTGAGGTTCTTGGCGATGTTGACAAATCTGACCTTGGCTCCTAGCCAATCAACATGGTATCAGTCAAATTCATCCCTGAGGACTTTGATTTCCTTCTGAACTCCTACAAGTTCTTCATGAGATAAAGTGAGAACATTGTTCCTCAGAAAACTCTCTTTCTTGTACTGGTCCTTCTTGATCCGCTTAGCCTACTCAAACTTCCATTTTTCTTCGCCTACGAAGGCGGTCAGCATGTGACTTTGACCAGGAGTCAAATTTAGGTCAGGGAGTGGAGTGTTTGGATCCTTGTGCCAAATATCTATGAAGTCAAGGATCTTTTTCGGATCCAACATAAGAGGAACATAGCTGCCTTTCACTCTTGCATCCCTTTCTTGTCTATGTCTGATGATTTCAGTAAGTTCATCATCATCAGATGGCACCTGGAAAGCCACCTGTTTCTTGTGAGGACTTGGCCTCTTTCCACGTCTAGCAATGGACTTGACCTTCAGCAGAGTTGGACCACTTGAGGATTATGGTTGAGCTGAGGAAGTTGCAGATGCCCCCTGAGGCAATTGAAAATCCAGCAGTCCGCTGACACGTTGCAAGATGCACATGTATTGAGGACTTTGTGGCAGCCACTGAGGATTTTGTAGAAACAGAAGGAGTTGGTGCTGCTCTTGAGGAAGTTGCCTGAGGTATTTGCTCTGGGGGCTTTGCTATTGAGGAACTTGGCCATGAGGGCATTAATCTTGAAGATTTTGTCTTCACAGCTGATTTCTTCAGAATGGCCTTCTTTGTCACAGTTCTACAGGCAGATGCCCGAGCAGCAGTAGCTTGAGAATCCTCATTGAATATCCTCGCTACTTTCGCAGCAACTTTCCGAAGCTTTGATTGGCACTTGGCCCATTCCTTGGAAAAATCCTCACCATGCTTGATGCTAGTAGGATCAGCTCGTTGGCCAGTAACCGGAGGTGGTCTTGGGCATGGAGGATTTACAGCAAATTTCTTCATGTACTTGCAAGTAACATAACAATATTCTTTCCATTCCTTCGCCCATCTTTTCTCAAGCCTCTGAATTCGCACTTTGCACTTTGTCTTGGGTCTCTTTCCCATGAGTTTCTTCATTAGGTGTGCAATATTCATCATAGACGTCCTCAGGGATTTCAAATATTGTGTTGGTTTCTGGCCTCTGTCCTCCTTTCTGAGGTCGTTTCCCATCTGCCATTTTTCTCACTTAAGGATTTTTGAACTTTTGAAGATTCTGAGGAAGTATACAATTTTTCTTTGAGGAACACTGCAATGAGTTAAGTTGATGAGAACCTAGAGATTCAACAGCAGACATTTTGTACCTGTGAACAGAGTATAGGTGCGAAAAATTTGGAGAGGTCATATGCGTTCTCAGAAATTTTTCTTGAAGTATCAAGTTGAGGAATTTTACCATAGATGTCTTGAGGAATTTCACTAAGCGTGCTTGACTCGGGTTCCAGAGTTGTACAGATTACAAAACCCAGACAATTGAGGAATCTTGAGGAAAATCATAGCTTAGAGAAATAAATCAGGGAAAGGAAGCATTGCGGTGTTTAAGGACTGGATTGTTGAAGAATAAACACCTTTTGATGATTTTGTGAAAATCATAAGAATGAAAGTAGGCCAATAAAATCATATTTTAATTACCCTTGATGAAGAACACGATGAATTGGGAGTTAGAACTTGGAAGTTCGTCTGTCCAGATCTCCCACGCCCTAACTCGGCGGCGGGAGACAGCTACGGTGGCGGTGGAGTGAGGATTTCTGCGGCCAACACGAGTATGACGGCGACAAGGTCGAGGCAGCGAAGCTCTTCCTCACAAGCAACGATGGAGTTCAGCGGCGGCGCTAGGTCAGAGCTTGAGCGAAGGAGAGATGCGGTCGAGCGGAGTAAATGAGGTCACTGGAGGGTAAGGGGTATTTATAGCTGAGGTGAAAAACTGTTCGCTCGAAGAATTTGGATGAACATGCCCCTAACCTTTGCTATCCTATCGACATGTGTCACCCACATACTGAGAAGTGGAGATCTTGAGGGATCGTGGGTGAATAAAATATCCCATCATGGGAAGTGAAACGGTTTGAGCGGCAACCGCCAAATTCGATATGAATTTTTTTAATATTTCGTTCTCAAATTCTTCAGTTGTCAAGGACATAGTGAAGACTTTGAATGTGTTTCAAATAGAACACACATGAATAATTTGAGAACAGACTGGGTTGAGTTTAGCATAGAGGGGGAACGGGTCCGATCACATTCACTTAGAGGAAAAAACAACTTGAAGAATTAGCAATTATTGAATGTTGTTGAGGACATGAAAACTCAAATATATATATAGTCAATGAAGAACACCAGCCGAAAAGCTGAAGAAATTGCAAACTTGAGGAATTTGAAGAATTTGCAAAATGACGAAAAACTCAAATTTGAAGATTTTCAACTTTGGTCGGTGGCGTAACCCATCGTATAAGAATGATGATTTCACACACCACGTACAGTTGTCATAGGGCTCTGAGAATCAAATTCTTCATAAATTTCTTCACACTTAGGGGGTTAATCTTCATTGATTTAAGAAAAACGTTACTTCGTGTGTTGCACATCAAAGTCAGCAATTTTGCATAAGTGTTAGGATGTGTGTCCTTTCAAAGAACATTCAAAGATTCCAAGATATTTAGCTCACACCGCAACTTGCAAAATCTCTTTTCATCCAAGGGTTTTGTGAAGATATCCGCAAGTTGTTCTTTAGTCTTCACGTGGTCGATGAGGATATCGCCCTTCAACACATGATCTCGAAGAAAATGATGACGAATCTGGATGTGCTTTGTCTTCGAGTGTTGAACTGGGTTGTGAGCAATCTTGATGGCACTCTCATTGTCGTAGTAGAGAGGCACGTTCTTCTCATTGATGCCATAATCCTCGAGGGTTTGCTTCATCCACTGCAATTGAGCACAACAAGCACCAGCAGCAATATACTCAGCTTCAGCGGTAGAGAGTGATACACAGTTCTGCTTCTTCGAGGACCAACATACTAAGGATCGTCCGAGGAAAATGGCATGTGCCTGATGTTGACTTGTGATCCTCCCGATCACCAGCATAGTCAGAATATCCAATGAGATCAAAAGTCGAGCCCTTGGGATACCATTATCCAAGTGTTGGAGTGTGAGCTAGATATCAAAGAATAAGTTTCACAGCCTTATGGTGTGATTCCTTTGGTATAGCTTGAAAACGGGCACACATGCAAACACTAAGCATAATTTCTGCCCTAGATGCACATAGGTACAATAAAGAGCCAATCATGGAGAGGTATACCTTTTGATCGAAGTCTTTACCATTTTCATCGGCGTAGAGTTGGCCATTTGTGACCATAGGTATTTTGACGTCTTTGCAATCCTGCAAGCCGAATTTCCTCAGTACATCTGTCGGCGTTCGGGCAGGGGTCCCAGACTTGCACTGCGGCCTCTGGCGTGGCTCAAAGGAGGCCAGGGGCGGCCCATCTTCATCAGCATAAGCTCAAGACCCTCGCGAGGGGCCAAGCCTCATGCTGGGCGGGACGACGAGGAGCTTCCTCGAGCACGGCCTCGTCTGGCTGGCTCATGAGGAGGCGGAGAGTTCAAGGCAGGGTACCTCGCGAGGTGCCCATGACGCAAGCCATGGCGACCAAGGCGCCCGGTCAGGCGCCCGGTCGAGCGCCAGCCAGCGCAGCGTCCTCCTTTCCTCTTTGGTGCAAAGGGAGCAAGCGCAGGCGAGAGCATCAAGCAAAGGCATCCGTTTTGGTGCAACAAGACCAACACCAGCCCAACGGCTGGAAGGGAGTCATCGTGGAGCCCAAGCAGGCGTCATCACCAGAGCCTTTGGCAGGCGAGGACAAACTTTAGTCAGGATAAGTGTACCCGTTGTTCCCCTTCAAAATGGCCAATTGTTGGCGCCCTTCCCGCTCATATTTGGGAGGAGGCCCAGGGCCTTCGTCTATAAATAGGAGTAGCCACCCACGGAGTAGGGGAGGGGAGATCGGAATCCTCATCAAGGAACCAGTAGCTATAGCAACTGAACACCACCTAGAAGTTCATCACACGCGCCAAGAACAGACCCTCGCGAGGCTGTTCTTCCTTGTATTGTTCCTCATCAGCCCAAGAGGCAATCCACCACACCACAAACTAGAGTAGGGTATTACACCACAACTTTGGCCCGAACTAGTATAAATCTTGTGTCTCTTGTGCTGTTCCGTTAGTAGTTTAGGTCCCTGCGATTCGGCGAAGCGCGAGAGGGTGGAGGGTCGGATCTCCGCGCGCACCCCAGTGTTCAAACCTCAAGGGTCTGCCGGAACCCGAAATCCGACATTTGGCGCGCGGTAGGTGCGCGGAATCTGCTTTCGTCGCCTCGTTCTTCCCGACCACCGCAACCATGTCGGCGACCGTTGGGCCGCGCCAGCATCGAGCCGCCCTCGCCTCCCATGTCGCCCAGACAGCTCCCGTCGTGGCGCCCTCGTTATTCCCGTCACCTGCCGTCAACGCCGCCACCGGCCAGCGAAACGAGCAGCAGCGTCGCCCCAGCACCCGTCCATGAGGCGGGGCGGCCGCACCGCCATGCCTTCGCTCACCCGCTGGTTCTTCGTCATGCGCGCCCAGCAGCGCCATGGAAACTGAGCTGCACTCATCGCGGCAACGAGCTCTGCGCTACCGCCCGTCGGCAGCGTCTCGAAGAATGGCTCGACCGAGTCGCCGAGCTTCGTCCGCTGCAGGAGGCGCCGCACGTCCGTCTCGCTGCACCGCACCCGCCCAAGGCCGGCGATGAAGCTCCGGGCGCCTCGGCCGCCTCCTCCTCAAGAAGGCGCCACAGCCCCAAGCGCGCGGCCTGGCGGAACCCGTTCCGCGAGCGCCGGCAGCGGCAAAGCAGAGCTGTCAAGAAGTCCCTCACCCACAAGAAGCTGCCCGAGCTCCCGCTCCAAGACGTCAAGACCCTGCGCTGCCCCCAGCCGCGGCGCAGGGAGGCCAGCAAGACCAAGCTCTCTACCGTCCGAGGCCCCCCGCGGCCACGGCGGGCTGCCGCGCCTTCACCTCCGAGCTGCACAGCGTCGCGTGGCCCGCCAAGTTCAAGCCAGACCTGCCTCCTCGCTACGACGGCACAGCTGACCCTACGGAGTTCCTCCAGCTCTGAGCTGGGCATCGAGGCTGCCAGCGGGATGAAAAGGTCATGGCGAACTGGTTTCCCATGGCGCTCAGGGCGGAGCCCACACGGCTCCTGAATCGGCCCGAGCGATCTCTTCTGGGCCGAGATGCGCACCCGCTTCATCACCAACTTCCAAGGTACTCGCGACCGGCCACCCACCGTAAGCGACATGCGCTGAATCAAGCAGCAACCAGGGGAAACCCTGCAAAAGTACATCCAGCGCTTCAACAACGCGCCTCAAGATCCCTGGGGTAACGGAGGAGGCCATCATCTCGCCTTATCCGATGGCGCGTGACGTCAAGATGAAGGAGGAGTGGCGATGCATGGAGATCGTGTACCTCCACGAGCTGTTCAACTTGGCGACCAAGTGCGCCCGGGGGTTGAGGAGGGGCCTCTCCCTCCTCGAGTTACTGTCGCGGGTCCCGAAGAAGAAGTCAAGGCCAGGGCGTGAAGCGCAAGGGGCTGCCGTACTCATGGCGAACCAGACACCAAGCGGCAGAGATCAGACCGAGTCCTCAAGGGCAGCCGATGCTGCGTGTACCACGACCTCCACACCCACAACACCAATGAATGCCAAGAGCTCCGGGCGTCTGCTGAAGGAAGGGTCGGCCGGCAGACGCCTGGCGCGGCGACCAGGGCTAGGCCGAGGAGGAGGAAGGAATGCGGGAAGCTGGGAAGACCGCGGCCCGTGCCAAGGGTGGCGCGACCAACCTTGCGAGGACCGGTGGCAAGACCCACCTCGCGAGGGAGGCTGGAGGATCAGCCTCGCGGGGATCGCCTGCAGGGAACGAGCCTCCCTCCACTGCCGCCGCCGCCAAGGAGAATCGAAGACCGTCATCAGGACGAGGGGGCTGGGGGCTTCCAGGAAGCGCGTGCGATCGCCTGCATCCTGGGCGGAGCTCAAGCCCCAGCCTCTCAGCGCATCTTCAAGCAGTTCGCCCGCGAAGTGAATGCAGTCCTCCCCAAGCTCGAGGCCACGCGCCCTCTCAGGTGGTCGGCGTGCGCCATCACGTTCAGCTCAGCGGATCAGCTCAAGTGCGCAGCCACAGCCGGAGTTCTCCCGATGCTTTGTTCCCCAATCATCAGCAACGTGCTGGTCACCAAGACCCTCATCGACGGCGGAGCAGGGCTCAACGTCCTGTCCGTGGAGACATTCAACAATCTTCAAGTGCCTTACAGTCAGCTTCAGCCAACCAAGCCTTTCTTCGGTGTCACCGACGGCTCCACGGACCCGATCGGGCAGGTCCGCCTTCCTGTCACCTTCGGGGCCCGCGACAACTACCACACCGAGCTCATCGACTTCGACGTCGCCCACATTCGCCTGCCGTACAACGCCATCCTCGGGTACCCAGCGTTGGCCAAATTCATGGTCGTAACCCACCATGGCTACAACGTCCTCAAGATGCCAGGAAGCGGCGGGGTCATCACGGTGCCCTGTGAAGAGAGACGCAGTGTGCTCCCTGGAGCGAGCCTTTCAGGCCGCATCGCTAGAAGACCCAGACCACAGCAGCAGGAGGCCTCCCGAGGCCGCACCCAAGAAGAAGAAGACATCGACCGGCCCGGCTCCTCAAGAGGCAGGCCCCTCAGGGCCCGCGCCGGGCCAGGGGGAGCCTCCTTCCATCGCATAGGAAAGCGCGCCCGGCGCCCTCCTCAGGCAGGGCTCGGGGGCTCTCCCCTGGAGGGCCGCCGACCTCGCCAAGGTCTCGAGGGAGGCGCTTGGGCACCACGTGGAGGCGTGCTTCGAAGCACGTTTCCCGCAAGCAGGAGCAAGGCAAGGAGGGCCGAACCCTCAGGAGTTTGTCAGCAAGGCCATTCAGGAGCTACAGGAGTCAAGGGTCATGAGGGGAAGCCGCCGCCTGCCCGCTGTGGCCCCCCATCCAGGCGAGGATGGTGGGCTGCGCGTCTGCATCGACATACCAGGGCTCAACCGGGCCGCATCTCAAGAGCGCCTCTGGCCCTCGCGAGTGGGACGTTGCGAGGGACCGCCCCACAGCTACGTTCGCATGCCTTATGGCCTGCCAAACACGGCAGCTGCGCACCAGCGCCTCATGAGGGACATCCAGGAGGCTCAAGAGGCCAGGCGTTCCGCAGCCCTGGCGGAGATGGAGATGGTCTATGAGGAGCCACCAGCGCCTCCGGAGCCTCCCGAGGCCCCTGGGCCTGGGGGCTCGTGAGGATCGGCTTCCGCAGCCCACCGAGTCTGCTACACCAACACCTCTTCGTCCCCAACATCACCAGGTGACATCTTTAAGTTTTATTTCCGGTGGGGCGCCTTGAGGTCAGATTATTCCCGTGCCGCATGGGTCCGTCCTGCGGCATGTATCCCTTTATTTCATGTCATTAGCCTATCCTGTTGGGGCGCCCTCGGCTGCATCATCCCCAAGCCGCTCGGGCCTGTCCCGGCGGCATGTATCCTTCGTTTTCCTTAGGATTATGCTCTCGCTCCACCATGCTTGTTATTTGGTGCCTTTTCTGGGTGGCGGAATCTTGCACGTTAAAGGGGGTGCACGAGCATCGCGACCTGGCTTGCCGGTGACGGCCGAGACCAGCCCGAGAGCGGGACCAAGGCGTGGGAGTTTCGTCATCTAACCCAGCTTACGCGTTAAAGGGGGGGGTGCCTGAGCATCGCGACTCAGGGCTCCTACCGGCACTCCGGCCCTCACCCTCTGGTCTTGTCCATGGCATCGCGACCTAGCTTGCCAGCGATGGCTGAGACCAGCCTGAGAGCCGGGACCCAAGGACGTAGAGTTGCTGCATCTGACCTAGCTTGTGCGTTAAAGGGGGTGCCTGAGCATCGCGACTCAGGGCTCCTACGGCTCTCGGCCCTCACCCTCTAGTCTTGTCCATGGCATCGCGACTGGCTTGCCGACGGCGAGGTGAGACCAGCCGAGCCGGGACCGAGGGCGTGAGTTGCGTCATCTAACCCAGCTTGCGCGTTAAAGGGGTGCACGAGCATCACGACTCAGGCTCCTACCGGCTCTCCGCCCTCACCCTCCGGTCTTGTCCATGGCATCGCGACCTGGCTTGCCGGCGACAGTGAGACCAGCCGGGAGCCGGGACCAAGACGTGAAACACCGGCATCTGGCCAAATTGCAGGAACACACTCGAAGATAAGGCCCAGAGCCAGGCGCAACCCGCCTTGAGGTAGGGCCCTGTGAGTCCCGCGCTGGCTCACGGGTGCCCCAACACACCTCGTGAGGCCTCTCGCGCCTCTCTCAAGCAACTAATGGCAGAACTAACGATCACCACGGTGAGCTCTTGTTCCTTTTGTGGTGAACCTGCAGGGTCCCTCCAAGGAGCACGAAATGACCTCGCCACGCAATCTCTCACCGGCCTAGGCACGGACCTGGCGCCACACCAGGAAGCATTGTCCTGACCCCCGAGATAAGTCACCCTCCGGACACACTAGTTATCGCAACACCATCCCCACACTCAATGCAGCCCCGTGTTAGCAATGTCGCTCTCCTTTCTCACTGAATGATGGCTGCTTGAGCGCCAAGGGGGACCCCCTGAGCATCGCGACTCAGGGGCTCTTACCGGACCTCGGGCCGCTCACCTCCTGGCCTTGACCACGGCATCGCGACCTGGCATACCAGCGATGGTTGAACCGCCTTGGGACTGGGACCTGTCGGCGCAGAGCATCAAGCCCTCACGAGGTCCGAAAGGAAGAAACTAAGCTAAGGCGGAATGAGCATCTCGAACTGCCTCACAATAAGGATCATATTGACAAACGAAGCTACAAACATCTTACAAGCCCCCGCGGGGTACATTCTTGGCTCCTCGCAGGAACAAAAGACGCGAATCCTAAGGAGTCCTACCTACGGGACCGCCCGTAGACGCCATCATCAACAGTGGGCCACCCGGTACGGCGCCAACCCCATCCAGATCAGGGGCGGCGACGACCTGACGAGCCCGCCCTGCTCCGGGAGCAGCGCAGGCTCGGAGGCTCGAAGCTGTTGTCGCACGTCTCCGGCGCCGCGAAGAGCTCGGCGGAGTCGCTGGATCCTCCGGCGCCTTCGTCGCCTAAGGAGCTACCAAGGGAGTGGTCGGTCGGCCTCCGTCTCACCGCAGCAGGACCCCGACCACCTCTCCCGGGGCAGCACTCCAGCCGACGACCCTCCGCGTCGAAGACCTTGAAGGACGCCACCGAAGCACCATCGTACTCCAGGTGGATCGAGAGGGCGCCCCTCGTCCTGCAGACCCGGGCGACCTCACCCCAGCCTCGAGTCATCAAGACCTCGCCCGGGGCAACTACCGCGACCTCTGCCTGTCGCGAGGTGCCGCAGCCGGCGTCTGCAGCCGAGTCGGGGTTCCCCCAGACGGACGGAGGCGAAGAAAGAAGGAAGACGAATCCAAGACTTAGGCGGCGTGGCAACGCGAAGCACGAACTCCCGGCAGGAGCCCTCGGCGTGGACTCCAGGGGGGAAGACGCACACCTTCGTGACCCGCCGGCATCGGCGGCGGCGCCGCTCGTCGCGCCCGGCGTCGCCTCCTTCAGGGCCACTAATTTGCGCGTACAAGGGAAGAGGAAACCCTGGTGGCGGCCGCTCGCAGCAGGGCATGGGCGCCTCCTGGCGAGCGCTCCTGCCCTGACACCAGAGAGCAAGCCGCTTATTGGGGGGGAGCAGGTCAGGATCCTCTTGAGGAGCCTTTCCCTTCTCTTCCGTGGAGAACCGGCGGATCGGAGCCATGGCAACCAGATGAAACGAGGAGGAGGAGAAGCAGAAGGATAGACTGGAGGGGCGTGCGCCGTTCGTACTTGTAGCCGGCGAAGGCCAACCGTCGGCCTCCACGATCACCGGTAATCATGACCAACTCTGCATGCAGGGACTTGTCGAATCTAGGTGGTTACCGAGGCATCGTGGGGAAGCAGTGCCGCACGCGTCCAATCAACCGCCACGCGGCGCCCAAGGCCGCAGGCTGTTAGGGCCCGCGACGCTTCGCACTTTCCCTTTCGCCTCTCGCTCGGCCAAGTTCGGGCGTGCCGTGGGCCGGGGCTCTGTCGGCGTTCGGGAACGGGGTCCCAGGACTTGCTCGCTGCGGCCTGCGGCGTGGCTCAAAGGAGGCCCAGACGGCCCATCTTCATCAGCGAAGCTCAAGACCCTCGCGAGGGCCAAGCCTCATGAGGCGGACGACGAGGAGCTTCCTCGAGCACGGCCTTGTCAGGCTGGCTCATGAGGAGGCGGAGAGTTCAAGGCAGGGTACCTCGCAAGGTGCCCATGGCGCAAGCCATGACGACCAAGGGCGCCGATCGGGCACCAGCCCGCTGCAGCTCCTCCTTTCCTCTTTGGTGCAAAGGGAGCAAGCGCAGCGAGAGCATCAAGCAAAGGCATCTGTTTCAAATGCAACAAGACCAAGACCAGCCCAGCGGCTGGAAGGAGTCATCGTGGAGCCCAAGCAAAGGCGTCATCACCGAGCCTTTGGCGGCGAGGACCAACTTTAGTCAGGATAAGTGTACCCGCTGTTCCTCTTCAAAATGGCCAATTGTTGGCGCCCTTCCCGCTCAATATTTGGGAGGAGGCCCAGGGCCTTCGTCTATAAATAGGAGTAGCCACCCATGGAGTAGGGGAGGGGAGATCGGAATCCTCATCAAGGAACCAGTAGCTATAGCAACTGAACACCACCTAGCAGTTCATCACACAGCGCAAACAGACCCTCATGAGGCTGTTCTTCCTTGTATTGTTCCTCATCATCCCAAGAGGCAATCCACCACACCACAAACTAGAGTAGGGTATTACACCACAACGGTGGCCCGAACTAGTATAAATCTTGTGTCTCTTGTGCTGTTCCGTTAGTACTTTAGGTCCCTGCGATTCGGCGAAGCGCGAGACGGTGGAGGGTCGGATCTCCGCGCGCACCCCAATGTGCGAACCTCAAGGGTCTGCCGGAACCCGAAATCCGACAACATCCTTGTGTTATTTCTCTTGAGATATGAAGATGCCATTGCGTTGTTGACAAATTTGGAGACCTAAGAAGAATTTCAATTCTCCCATCATAGACATTTGATATTCCTCACGCATCATGTATCCAAATTCATCATTGTAATGTTCGTCAGTACAACCAAAGATAATATCGTCCACATATATTTGGCACATGAATAATTCATCATCATAAGTTTTGTGGAAAAGAGTTGGGTCAACTGAACCGAGTTTGAGGCCTTTCTTCATGAGGAATTCCTTCAGTGTATCATACCATGCCCGAGGGGCCTGCTTGAGGCCATAGAGGGCCTTGTTGAGTCTGAAGACTTTGTCAGGATGCTAAGGATCTTCAAAACCTGGGGGTTGAGCAACATATAATTCTTCCTCAAGCTTACCATTGAGGAATGCACTTTTCACATCCATTTGATATCAGATGATATTAGGATGGTTACATAAGTAAGCAATATGCGAATAGCTTCAAGTCTAGCAACAGGTGCAAAAGTTTCATCGAAATCAATTCCTTCAACCTGTGTGTAGCCTTGAGCTACAAGACGAGCCTTATTCCTCACCACTTGGCCATTTTCGTCTTGCTTGTTGCGGTAGATCCACTTGGTACCTACGATGTTGTGCTTGCGAGGATCTAGTCGCTTGACAACTTCCCACACATTGTTGAGCTCGAATTGATGCAATTCCTCTTGCATTGCTTGAATCCACTCAGGCTCCAGAAATGCCTCATCAACTTTGGTGGGCTTTTTGATAGAGACAAAAGCAAAGTACCCACAAAATTTAGACAAATGTGAAGCTTTTGAGAGTGTGAGAGGACCTGGTGCATTGATGTCGTCGGGGATTTTCTCAATCTACACTTCATTTGCCACGCAAGGATGAGCAGGTTGACGACTTTGATTGGGTTGAGCATTTTACTTAGCATCATTTTCTTCACGAGCACCAGCATGATTGTCCTCATTATCAGGAATAACTTCTTCAGCAGGTTCTTCAGTGGGTATGACGTCCTTAGTAGCCTTGAAATTGTTGGGTTCCTCACGAGACATTTTATCTAGCACAGGAGGTAGGTGCTCTCTTTGCGAGCCGTTAATTTCATCGAACTGCACATCTATAGTTTCAACAACCTTGTTGTGATAGGTGTTGAAGACTCTGTAGGTGTGCGGGTCATTTGCGTAACGAATCATAAAACCTTCATGTGCTTTCGGTGCAAATTTGCAATTGTGATGAGGATCTCTAATCTAGCATTTAGCATCGAAGACTTTGAAATAACTCACATTGGGTTTCTTATCAGTGAGGAGCTCATATGAGGTCTTCTTAAAGAATTTGTGAAGATACACCCTGTTGATGATGTCGCATGCAGTATCAATAGCCTCAGTCCAGAACCGACGAGGTGTCTTGTGTTCATCAAGCATGGTGCGAGCCATCTCAGCAAGAGTCCTATTCTTGCGCTCCACGATGCCATTCTGCTGAGGAGTGTATGGGGCGGATAACTCATGAGTAATACCAAGTTTATCAAGATAGTCATCAAGACCAGTGTTCTTGAACTCGGTCCCATTGTCACTCCTAATATGCTTGATCTTCACACCGAAATTCATCGAGGCCCTTGAGGAAAATCGTTTGAAGACTTCAAGCACTTCAGTTTTGTACAAAATGATATGCACCCAGGTGTAACGAGAGTAATCATCAACATTAACAAAGCCATATAATGATGCTGCATTTGTTAGTGTGGCATAATGAGTGGGGCCAAAGAGGTCCATGTGAGGCAATTTAAAAGGATGAGTGGTAGTCATCATAGTCTTTGAGGGATGCTTGTATCTAGTCATCTTTCCAGCCTCACAAGCCCCGCAAGGATGATCTTTGTGGAATTTGACACCCTCGATGCCGATGCGGCTGGAGTTGCTGCAAAGGAGAGTGGAGAGGACAAAACTATGATTGAGAGACTCCAGATAGTGCCTAGGGCATCCAGGTCTGCTGTTGTACCTCTTGCAGACACGAGGACTACAGTTTCTGCCATAGCTGCTGCTTCATCAGTGCCACCACCAGTCTCTACTCCACCAACCTAGCTGACATCAGCTGAAGCTTTTGCATACACACTTCTCTCGATGCCGTCTACACACACCAGAGCTGCCAGCCAGAGATCTTCGCCTCCAGGAGCTGCCGAGGATCGTGCCTAGAGAGACGCATAGCTCTATACCTATTCGAGATTTTTGGTACTTGTTGCCAAAGGGGGGGGATTTGTACAGCTCATTAGGCTGAGAGAGAGAGAGAGAGAGAGAGAGAGAGAGTATTGCTTTTGCTCGTTTGCTTTCTCGAGTTATTGCTACTACTTGGTTCGTGCTACTTTGTTCGTTATGTTTGTGAGATATTATGTTGGTTGTTTGTGTTTGATCATACTATGCTTCATGTTATGCTTAATGCCTATCATTATGTTTATCCTTGTATGATCATTCATTGTGTTTTGGTGATGTGTGCTTACTATTTCAATCATATCATTGTGTGTGCTCCACCAAGTTGTATGTGACATGGAAGAGTGACCCATGATCCTGATCGGTTGTGCATTTGTATTCAAATGCAAATTTTTAATAATGCACAAATTTAGGGGGAGCTCTGGCTTATCACATACTTCTCAAAGTGACGATGTTCATTCATTTAATCATTTGTCGAAGCTTTGATCTACATGTTGTCATCAATTATCAAAAAGGGGGAGACTGAAAGTGCAACTAACCCCGGGTGGTTTTGGTAATTCATAACAACATATATCTCATTGAACTAATATCCATTAAAGTTAAAGATTTCAGGAAGTTCAATGATTGGCATGGCCGGGACTAGTGATTGTGGACCCCTCAAAATGCTAAGGACATGGATTAGCAAAAGCTCAATACTCTAAATTTTTGGTTAAGCAATCCAATATCACATTGAGTCCATAGGAAAGCCAATATATTAAAAGGGGATGAGGTTTTGATAATGATATGTTTGCTCAAGTGCTTAGTGAAATTGCTCCAAAACCCTCAGCCACTTTCTCTATCCAAATTTGTCCAAAACCCTACATTCCAACTTGGCCCCACCGAAACATACCTATCCAGACCCACCTAGTTCATCTGGACACTTCCACAGCCAAACCCTAACAAAGCGGATCCACCGATATGGTTCTCGGCCCAACCGGGATGACTTGCCAAGTCTATGTAACTTGTTGCGGATATTTTGGTCTTACCGACTTTTGCAATCGGTCCCACCGAAATGGCTTGCCAAACCTTCTGTAACCAGTTGCAGTTATTTTGGTCTGACCGAGTTTTGCAATCAGTGCTATTGAGATGGCTTGCCAACCTTTCTGTTGCCTTATTGCTTCATTTCGGTTCTACAGAGTTGATGCAGTCGGTGCCACTGAAACGAGGCTTGCCTTTGCCATTACACATCGATCCCCCGAGATGTTTCCAGTTGGTCCCACAGAGATTCAACATCCATATGTTTTACATAGGTCGGTGCCACCAAGATTTCTGATCGGCGCCACCGAGTTGAGTCAAAAGTGTGTAATGGTTGGATTTTGTGTGGAGGCTATTTATACCCCTCCACCCCCTCTTACTCATAAAGAGAGACATCAGAACGTGCCTACACTTCCACTACTCATTTTTCGAGAGAGAACCACCTACTCATGTGTTGAGATCAAGAGATTCCATTCCTACCATTTGAATCTTGATTTCTAGCCTTCCCGAATTTCCTTTCCACTCAAATCTTTCTTCCACCATAGCCAAATCTGTGAGAGAGAGAGTTCAATGTTGGGGAGACTATCATTTGAAGCACAAGAGCAAGGAGTTCATCATAATCACACCGTCTATTACCTTTTGGAGAGTGGTGTCTTCTAGATTTTTTAGGTGTCACTTGGGAGCCTCCGCTATGATGTGTAGTTGAACCAAGAAGTTTGTAAGGGCAAGGAGATCGCCTACTTCGTGAAGATCTACCCGAGTGAGGCAAGTCCTCCATGGACGGTGGCCATTGTGGGATAGACAAGGTTGCTTCTTCATCGACCCTTCGTGGGTGGAGCCCTCCATGGACTCGCGCAGCCATTACCCTTTGTGGGTTGAAGTCTCCATCAACGTGGATGTATGGTAGCACCACCTATCAGAACCATGCCAAAAATCTTCATGTCCCCATTGCGTTTGCCTTCTCCAAACCCCTCATTTGCTTACATGTGCAATGTCTTAGTTTCCGCTGCTATACTCTTAGAATTGCATGTGGAGGATGTTGCTTGACTTGTGAACATTGCTAAAATCTGCCTACAACTAAAATTGGGAAAAGGTTAGGTTTTATTTGGTCAAGTAGTCTAATCACCCCCTCTAGACATACCTTTGATCCTACATAGGCTAATCCTCTTGTCCTCATAATTAGAAGCATGTGCGGTTCTAATCTCCTCCCTCTAATTCTCCAGCGACAATTAGCTCTGCACGGGGAAACGTTGTCGGAACATGAAGGTTGTATGCTTGCAACCAAGTAGAGCGGTTGTGTTCGGTCTTCTATTCGAGGGACTATTTGTGGGCGGTATGAGGGATCGTTCATTAATGGTTTGAGGGACTATTTGTGGGCGGTATGAGGGATCGTTCATTAACGGTTCGAGGGACTCCAAGTACAATCTACACCAACACGTTCTTCTTCTGCTAAAACTCGGTGACGGTAACGATCGTGATCTCAACCAGTATTTGATCTTGGGTGATCGTAGGTGCGACTTGGACCACGTTAACCAGCCTGAGCTTCTTCACCAGCTTCTGGATACAGGCTTGGAGTCCCGTCAGCTCCTCTGAACTACCCCACAGCAAGCCCTTCTCTTTCCAGGAGGTGAGCTGCGTGGGGATACCAGATCTGAACTCGGGGGCCGCCGCCCATGTAGGGTCACGCTGCTCGGTGATATAGAACCACCCGATTGCCACCCCTTGACGGATTCCATGAAGGCCCTTGAACTAAAGGACATTGGGCATCTTGCCCAACATGGCGCCTCCAAGACTCGCTTGAGTGCCCTTCACTACCTTCAGCTTGACATTGAAGGTCTTGAGCCACAAGACGAAGTGGGGCTGGATGCAGATGAAGGCCTCGCACACGACGATAAACGCCGAGATGTTGAGGATGAAGTTCAGCGCCAGATCATGGAAATCCAGGCCGTAGTAGAACATGAGCCCCGGACAAAGGGGTGAAGTGGAAAGCCCAGTCCGCGGAGGAAGTGGGGAAGGAAAACGACCCTCTCATGGGGCCTGGGGGTGGGGATGAGCTGCCCCTCGTCGGGCAGCCGGTGCGCGATGTCGCCGGAGAGGTATCCGGCGCCGCGCAGTTTGGCGATGTGCTCCTCCTTAACGGTGGAGGCCAACCATTTACCTCCCGCTCCGGACATGGTCGGAGAAGGTTGAGACGAGATGCACGAACTTGGGCGCTGGAGCTCGAGTGCGTGGAGATGGATAAGCAAAGGAGGAAGAAGGCGTAGGTGAGAAGGTGAATCCTTATCCCTTATATGGGCGGGCGAAGTCTACGCGTCCCCCACCGGCCTGGTAAAACTCGCTTATCTCCCAAGCGTCACCATCAATGGCGCGGTTGGGTTACCCGTCCGTATTGATGAGAATCCCGGATTAAGGGGAACACGATCTCGCTCGACAAAGGCGTGCAAAGAAACCGCTTCGCTAAATGCGCCGAGGTGGTAGAGTAAAAACAATTTAAATAATGGCTTGGTTGTGGCGTGACGTCATGCCGCAGAAAACGTCAGCAGATTGAACTTGTGTATATATTATTCTCTCTACGGTGGAATGTGGAATTTATTTTGCAGAGCCGGACACTATCCTGGTGTTGACAATCTTCTATCATTTGGAGGAGGAACCCGCCTTGCAATGCCAAGCAATATCGCTACGGACTTATCGTCATTGAAGCCTGGTTCGAGGGCTCTTGAGGAGTCTGGATTAGGGGTCCGGATAGCGGACTACCATCATCGGCCGAACTATCGTCAGCCGGACTATCATCATCAACCGGACTCCAAGACTATGAAGATACAAGATTGAAGACTTCGCCCCGTGTCCGGATGGGACTTTCCTTGGCGTGGAAGGCAAGTTTGGCGATACGGATATGTAGATCTCCTACCATTGTAACCGACTCTATGTAACCCTAGCCCTCTCCGGTGTCTATATAAACCGGATGGCTCTAGTCCGTAGGACAACAACAACAACCCTTACAATCATACCATAGGCTAGCTTCTAGGGTTTAGCCTCCTTGATCTCGTGGTAGATCCACTCTTGTAAACATCCACAATATCAATATCAATCAAGCAGGACGTAGGGTTTTACCTCCATCAAGAGGGCCCGAACCTGCGTAAAACATCGTGTCCCTCGTCTCCTGTTACCATCCGCCTAGACGCACAGTTCGGGACCCCCTACCCGAGATCCGCCGGTTTTGACACCAACGGCCACCGCGCCGGAGCGCCTCCTCGTCGGGCGCCCGACTCCGCCTCGTCGCCCCCGTCGCCTCTGCTGCTCGCCACCGGCCGGATCCGGTGAGATCTGGGCCGGGGCCGCCTCCTCCGACCTTCCCCGGCCGCTCTCCGGCGAGAACTCCGGCCGCCTCGGTTCCCGTGCCCGGCCCGATCTAGATCAGGAGGTTGACCCCGTTTTCGTCAAGTCCCGTAATAGTTGCATATTTTTAGCCATATTCATCGCATCATAACTTGCTTCATACTGCTCCGTTTCGTGCATGTAATATGTCAAATTGTTCGCCTCAACGAGTACATCATTTCATTCCATTGCATCATTTTATTTTGAGCTCATCTTGATGCCTGAATCATCGTTGCAAGAGTGCTATATGATGTTAATCTGCTGAAACTGTTATAACTTGGTGATTTGTCATTTTTGTTGCATTTGATGTGTGTATCCTATGAGCATGAGCTCTACATGAGTTTTGAACTATGCCATGCCATCTTTACAGGGGTGCTATCCATGTAGTTTTGTGATTCCTGTAGTGAGTGCATCAAGCTTGTTAACTAGGGTACTTGCTGTTGCTGTTTTGCATGTCTGAATCTGCTATATCATGATGCTATGTTAACCTGCTTCTACAAGTCATTCTATGCATAATATGGAGATGTTCACTAAGGATGTTTAGTTACACATGTCATGCTCTATCCATGCATGCCCCTGGTTGTATTTATAGCCTGCTGTAGCTTGTTGTAATCTTGCTCCAAAGTTTCTAAACAATGTTGCTGTCAGCCTGTTTAACATTATGTTCTATTGTTGCCATGTGTTTTGCTAGTGATCCATGCACCCTATGAATTTGATCTTGCCATGCTTAGCTTCATAAACATGTCTTCTTACTATGAGTTTCCTTGCCATGCCATGTATTGCTCTGTGGTGAGTGGTTCAAGCTCACCAACATGTCTACTTATTGTTGTTCCTTCCATGTATGAATCTGTAATATACCTTGCCATGTTTACATGGGTGCTATCATACCTTCTTATCCTTTTTGGCTCATGGTCAGTAAGGGACTCTTGTTCTATGCATTTATTATTATCATTCCATGCCATTGTTTGCCATGATAAGTTCCTGTAACATGTTGTTTGATAGCTCTAAACATTGCAACCTGATGTTATTTCTGCAAAGTCTGAAACTGTTATTATTTGCAATCTTGCCATGTGTGTTTGAGCATGTTCTAGTGATTTCTGGAGATAGCTCAGTGTTCATGTTTTGTAATGCTTTACCTGTACATCGTGCCCATGCCTTTTGTTTTCATGTTAAGATGTTGTAGCTTGTTGTTTCGGTGCTTGCAATATGCCTAGTTGCTGTTTTGGACAGATTGTTGCTATAACTTGTATTGTGTGTATGTGTTGAACCGTTGCTCCGTTTTGAGTGTGCTCTATATGAAACTTGCTTGATTTTGCATGTAGTTTCATATTATCATGTTGCATCCTTGTTTTGAGGTGTTTGCTTGATGTTTGGGTGCATTTTGCATCAATGCCATGTTTTACTTGTTTTGCTCATATCTTCTAGGCCGTAGCTCCGAATCTAATGAACTTTATATGTAACTTGTCTAGAATTTCGTGTAGATCATCTTGGTGCATTTTAAATTTCTGTTTAACCACTTGAACATAAAGTTATTCAGTTCTGGACCAATTTCGAAATTTGCATATGAGGACTTACCGGAATTGTTCTATGTTGTTTCCGGCCTCATTTAAACTTGCTTTGACGTGTTGTTCTTGTTTGCATCATCTCTTGCCATGAGTAGCTTCATGTAGCTTTGTCATGCATCATGCTTGGTTGAGCATCAAGCCTTGTTCATGGTGGTGTGTTTACTTTGTTGTGTGCTTCTTCTCGATAGTTCCCATTTTGTTGCGATCGTGAGGATTTGTTCGTCTACGCTTGGTTCGTCTTCATGGCTTCATCGTCTTCATGGATTCGTTCTTCTTCCTAGCGAGATTTCAGGCAAGATGACCGCTACCCTGGATCTCACTACTATCATTGCTATGCTAGTTGCTTCGTTCTATCGCTATGCTGCGCTACCTATTACCTGTTTATCAAGCCATCCCAAATTGCCATGTCAGCCTCTAACCTTTGACACCATTCCTAGCAAACCGTTGCTTGGCTATGTTACCGCTTTGCTCAGCCCCTCTTATAGCATTGCTAGTTGCAGGTGAAGTTGAAGATTGCTCCATGGTGGACAGGATTTTGTTGGGATATCACAATATCTCTTATATTATTAATGCATCTATAGACTTGGTAAAGGGTGGAAGGCTCGGCCTTATGCCTGGTGTTTTGTTCCACTCTTTCCGCCCTAGTTTCCATCATATCGGTATTATGCTCCCGGATTTTGCGTCCCTAACGCGGTTGGGTGGTTTATGGGACCCCCTTGACAGTTCGCTTTGAATAAGACTCCTCCAAAGAAGGCCCAACCTTGGTTTTACCATTTGCCTCACCACCACCTACTTTTCCTTGGGAGTCGCTCTCTCGAGGGTCATCTTTATTTAGCCCCCAGTGCCGGTGCTTCTCTAAGTGCTGGTCCGAACCGAAGCTCTGGGCCACCTTGAGGCGACACGAGGGCTGGTTTTACTCGTAGCTGTCTCATCCGGTGTTGCCTCGAGAACGAGATATGTGCAGCTCCTATCGGGATTGTCGGCGATCAGGCGGTCTTGCTGGTCTTGTTTTATTCTTGTCGAAATGTCTTGTAGCCGGATTCCCAGACTGATCGGGTCTTCCGGGAGAAGGAATATCCTTCGTTGATCGCGAGAGCTTATCATGGGCTAAGTTGGGACACCCCTGCAGAGTATAAACTTTCGAGAGCCGTGCCCGCGGTTATGTGGCAGATGGGAATTTGTTAATATCCGGCTGTAGTAAACTTGAAGCAAACTCTTCTAAAATACACCAACCGTGTGCGTAACCGTGAGTGTCTATTTTCGGGGTTGATCGAGAGGATAACATGGTTTCTGGGTTATGTCTGACGTAAGTAGCAGTTCAGGATCACTTCTTGATCATTACTAGTTGACGACCGTTCCTTTGTTTCTTTTCTCGCTCTCATTTGTGTATGTTAGCCACCATATCATGCTTAGTCGCTGCTGCAACCTCACCACCTTACCTCTTCCTTACCCATTAAGCTTTGCTAGTCTTGATACCCATGGTAATGGGATTGCTGAGTCCTCGTGGCTCACAGATTACTACACCACCAGTTGCAGGTACAGGTTTGCGATGATCATGACGTGAGAGCGATGTTTGCTTGTATTGGAGTTCTTCTTCTGCTTCTTCTTCGATCAGGGGATAGGTTCTAGGTCGGCAGCCTGGGCTAGCAGGGTGGATGTCGTTTGAGCTTCTGTTTGTGTTTCATCCATAGTCGGATGTTGACCTTATGTAAGTTGTATTGTTGTATTCATGTGACATTGTATGTCTTGGTTGTATCCCCATCTATTATGTAATGTTAATGTAATGATATCCACCTTGCAAAAGCGTTTCAATATGCGGGTCTATCCTTGGTGGGACCGTCGATTTCCTTTTGGATAGGGTCGCATATTGGGCGTGACAAGTTGGTATCAGAGCCTCGACCGACCCTAGGAGCCCCCTTGATTGATCGTGTAGTTTGGCCGCAGTTGAGTCTAGAATAAAACTTTTCGGAGTCTAGTTATATCGGAGAGTAGGAATTCTTTTTACTCCTCTGCCCCTTCGTCGCTCTGGTGAGGAATCTTGACTTAGGTGTTTTGAACTACTCCTCTTCCCATTCAAGTTTTTCTTAGGATCACGCAGTTGGTTTTTTGATCGTTGTTCCTCAGCTCTTTTCATCCGGTGCATTTCTCGTCAAGTTGACTCAAGTCTCTTCATCTTTGCAAGTTCAATCCTCAGTTGTCTTCTTTTCCCACCCGCCCACCCTTTTTTCTCCTTGGAACCGGAGTCCGTAATCGAGTATCCATTCTACTCGTGCGAAATATTTGCCTTTCTTTCCTCAATGATTTCAACCGTTGTTGTTTCTTCAAGATATTCTTCGTTTCCCCTCCCGAGTTGCCTTTGTTTTTCCCGCCCTCCCACCCTTTTTCTTCCCGGAGTCTGAGTCTCTCTCGACCATCTATTTCATTCGTGTGGAGCCTCTTCAGTCTTTTGTCAATTATTTCAACCGGTGAATTCTCGTCTCGTTTGACATTCTTCATCTCTTTTCCGGTGCACTCAATTCAAGTTTTTCGAGTTGATCACATTCTTTTCCTTGGATCAAGTGTTTTCCCTGCTCGTTCACCTCTCGCCAGTTTATCCTTCCGGAGTGATGAAGACATCTCAGGAGATTCGTCTATGTTCCAATTAATTCGAGGTTGTCACCTCATTCAAATATTTCAATTATTCCGGTGCATCATCTATCTGTTTAACAATCCTTTTCAACGGTGGTATCTCTTCAATGGGCCCTAACCCACAGGTCTTTTTCCAGGATCTTACCTGACTCTTCTAATTCCCCCAGAGTTATTCTCAATTCTTTTCAAGCGTGACGTAAGAATGGATTCCATAAGTCACATGCCTTCTCCAAGATCTCGTTCATATTCTTTTCATTGTTGGCTCAACCTCTCTGCTTTTCATTCTACCGGAGTATCTCAACAATTTTGGTGGTGTTTATCGTCGTCTTTGAAGACCGAAGAAGAGTTTTTCCTCTAAATCTTGCCCGTTCTCTCGAAGTTTCATGGTTCTAGCTTCATGTTATCCTCTCATATTATTTCATTTGTCAGATATTCTTTTCTTACCCATCCGGAGTATGTCAGGAGTTGTTTTTCCATTTCTTTTCACCAGAGGCCATCGTTCCAGAAGAATTCTTCGTCCTCACATTTCAGTTAACGTTATCCAATTATCCCGGTGCTTCGTTCAAGTGTTCTTTAATCAGCTCATGATCTCTTTGTTCTTTTGCATCTAAATCCCCTCTAGCTTATTGGTTCTTCTAATTCTTCCCGGTGATTCATTCTCTTTCATCAGTCATTACCAAATTCTTACGGTGTTCGTTCAAGATTCTTTTCTTTGATGATCATATTAATCCATTCGTTCTTTTCAATCCTACCGGTGGTTCATGAAGACCTTCTCAAGTTTGCGATATGTCACTTCTCAATTCTTTTTCAAGAAGAATAAGTAATATGCAAAAATCCATTGCTTGTCATCAATTTAATTTGATGAAGGATAAGCATACAATAAATCTTATTCTTATTTCCTCAAAGTGAGTAATCCCTTCCTTCGGAGTTTGTTCGTGAGGAATAAATTCTAGTTCCAGATGCTTTCATCTTTTCTTTTCCGGAGTTCAAACTTCCTCGGCCATTTCGTCGGAACCTCCATCTAAATCATCGCAAGGCTCATCTTATTCTTTCATCCTTCATTCTATCTCATCATCCTTTCGTCACGGGAGTTTTTCATGGTGGTTCTTCATGATTTAATTCATTCTTCAAGAGTTCATCAAGATTCTAATCGAAGGAGCTCAAGTATCCTTCTTCTTGCATCTCGAAGTGCAATTAATTCTCCGTATTTTTTTGAACTGGAGTTTTTCATTTCTTCATTCTTCTCAGCTATCTAATCATTTCCGCTTGTGGCCGGTTATCACCTTATGATCTTTAGACTTTACCTATAAGACCACAACAAGCTTATTCTTTTCGTTGTTGATTTTCTCAACAACTCGTTATAACCTTCCTTCTAAAGATGCTTTCTATTTCATTCGTGGCACAAGTTGTCATTTTCTACTCCGTTCTTTTCATTCAACTCTTTCAATTATTTCCGGAGGTTTTGTGTCATGTCTTCATCAAGTATCATTCCATCCTCTGAAGCTCGTGTTCTATTCCTCCATGTTTTAACCGGAGTGCTGCCTAAATCCTTTCAGTCTTATTCGTTTCTTATCTCGTTCTAACATGAGTGGTTTCATAGTCTATCTGTTTCCGTGAGCTTTTGATTCTTGTCATTCTCGTCGCTCCTCCCTTCTTCTCGAGTGCTCTCGATTCTTTGCTTCTTCTCTTGAGTTCCTGTTTCACCTCACCCCTTTTTCCCTTCAGTCTCGGTCCTAAGATCTCGGGACGATATCTCTTGTTAGTGGAGGAGTGTTGTAACGCCCCGGTTTGATGCGCCAGGTGTCCGTCAGTTATTCGCCGTCGTTGCCATGTCATGTGCTTGCGTGTTGCACTTTGCCATGTCACCACTGCATTTCATATCATGTCATCATGTGCATTTCATTTTGCATACGTGTTCGTCTCATGCATCCGAGCATTTTTCCCCGTTGTCCATTTTGCAATCCGGCACTCCTATGTCTCCTGGCGCCCCCTTTTACCTCTTTTCGTGTGCGGGTATTAAACGGTCTCAGAATGGACCGAGGTTTGGCAAGCGGCCTTGGTATAGCAGTGGTAGACCGCCTGTCAAGTTTCGTGCCATGTGGAGGTCGTTTGGTACTCCAACGGTTAACCGGGTAACCATAAAAGCCTCCTTCTCTTTGCAGCCCAACACCCCTTCCAAAGTGGCCCAGAACCCATCAAACTCCCCTCTATGCTCTCTGTCGTTTGATCACGATCGTGTGGGCGAAAACCGCACCTCATTTGGACACTCCTAGCTCCCTCTATCTATAAATTAACTCCTCCCCCCGAAATTCACGGATGAATTCCACCCTAACCCTAGTCTCCTCCTTCCTCCCGCCGCCGGACACGTCCCCCCCGCCACCGGACGCGCCCGCCGCCGCGCCCAGCCTATCCCGAGCCGCCACGTGTCCCCACCGGCCTCTCTCTCTCCACCCGCCGCCAGTTCGCCGAGGCCCATCGCAAGCCCGCCCGGGCCGCCTCGAACCCAGCGCGCCGCCGTGGCCAAGCGCCCGCCTCGCCCGCGGCTGCCCTCACGCCACAGAAGCGCCCGCTGCCCGCCGTCGCGGCGCTGTTGCCGGCGCGCCGCTCGGCGACGCCCGCGCCGCCCTCGACGCGTCATTGCGCGCCCGCGCGCCTCGCGCCTTCTTCCTCCGGCGACCCGTCCCTGCTGGCGCGCTCCCTCCGCCGCCCTCGGCCGCCGCGCTGAGCACCTCCTCGTCGGCCGCCCGACTCCGCCTCGTCGCCCCCGTCGCCTCTGCTGCTCGCCACCGGCCGGATCCGGTGAGATCCGGGCCGGGGCCTCCTCCTCCGACCTTCCCCGGCCGCTCTCCGGCGAGAACTCCGGCCGCCTCGGTTCCCGTGCCCGGCCCGATCCAGATCTGGAGTTTGATCCCGTTTTCGTCTAAGTCCCGTAATAGTTGCATATGTTTAGCCATATTCATCGCATCATAACTTGCTTCATACTGCTCCGTTTCATGCGTGTAATATGATAAATTGTTCGCCTCAACGAGTACTTCATTTCATTCCATTGCATCATTTTCTTTTGAGCTCATCTTGATGCCTGAATCATCGTTGCAAGAGTGCTATATGATGTTAATCTGCTGAAACTGTTATAACTTGGTGATTTGTCATTTTTGTTGCATTTGATGTGTGCATCCTATGAGCATGAGCTCTACATGAGTTTTGAACTATGCCATTCCATATTTACAGGGGTACTATCCATGTATTTTTGTTATTCCTGTAGTGAGTGCATCAAGCTTGTTAAGTAGGGTACATGCTGTTGCTGTTTTGCATGTCTGAATCTGCTATATCATGATGCTATGTTAACCTGCTTCTACAAGTCATTCTATGCATAATCTGGAGATGTTCACTAAGGATGTTTTGTTATACATGTCATGCTCTATCTATGCATGCCCCTGGTTGCATTTATAGCCTGCTGTAGCTTGTTGTAATCTTGCTCCAAAGTTGCTAAATAATGTTGCTGTCAGCCTGTTAACATTATGTTCAGTTGTTGCCATGTGTTTTGCTAGTGATCCATGCACCCTATGAATTTGATCTTGCCATGCTTAGCTTCATAAACATGTCTTCGTACTATGAGTTTCCTTGCCATGCCATGTATTGCTCTGTGGTGAGTGGTTCAAGCTCACCAACATGTCCACTTATTGTTGTTCCTGCCATGTATGAATCTGTAATATAACTTGCCATGTTTACATGGGTGCTATCATACCTTCTTATCCTTTTTGGCTCATGGTCAGTAAGGGACTCTTGTTCTATGCATTTAGTACTATAATGCCATGCCTTTGTTTGCCATGATAAGTTCATGTAACATGTTGTTTGATAGCTCTAAACATTGCAACCTGATGTTATTTCTGCAAAGTCTGGAACTGTTATTATTTGCAATCTTGCCATGTGTGTTTGAGCATGTTCTAGTGATTTCTGGAGATAGCTCAGTGTTCATGTTTTGTAATGCTTTACCTGTACATCGTGCACATGCCTTTTGTTTTCATGTTAAGATGCTTTAGCTTGTTGTTTCGGTGCTTGCAATATGCCTAGTTGCTGTTTTGGACAGATTGTTGCTATAACTTGTATTGTGTGTATGTGTTGAACCGTTGCTCCGTTTTGAGTGTGCTCTATATGAAACTTGCTTGATTTTGCATGTAGTTTCATATTATCATGTTGCATCCTTGTTTTGAGGTGTTTGCTTGATGTTTGGGTGCATTTTGCATCAATGCCATGTTTAACTTGTTTTGCTCATATCTTCTAGGCCATAGCTCCGAATCTAATGAACTTTATATGTAGCTTGACTAGAATTTCGTGTAGATCATCTTGGTGCATTTTAAATTGCTGTTTAACCACTTTAACATAAAGTTATTCAGTTCTGGACCAATTTCGAAATTTGCATATGAGGACTTACCGGAATTGTTCTATGTTGTTTCCGGCCTCATTTAAACTTGCTTTGACGTGTTGTTCTTGTTTGCATCATCTCTTGCCATGAGTAGATTCATGTAGCTTTGTCATGCATCATGCTTGGTTGAGCATCAAGCCTTGTTCATGGTGGTGTGTTTACTTTGTTGTGTGCTTCTTCTCGATAGTTCCCGTTTTGTTGCGATTGTGAGGATTTGCTCGTCTACGCTTGGTTCGTCTTCATGGCTTCATCTTCTTCATGGACTCGTTCTTCTTCCTAGCGGGATTTCAGGCAAGATGACCGCTACCCTGGATCTCACTACTATCATTGCTATGCTAGTTGCTTCGTTCTATCGCTATGTTGCGCTACCTATTACCTGTTTATCAAGCCATCCCAAATTGTCATGTCAGCCTCTAACCTTTGACACCATTCCTAGCAAACCGTTGTTTGGCTATGTTACCGCTTTGCTCAGCCCCTCTTATAGCGTTGCTAGTTGCAGGTGAAGTTGAAGATTGCTCCATGGTGGACAGGATTTTGTTGGGATATCACAATATCTCTTATATTATTAATGCATCTATATACTTGGTAAAGGGTGGAAGGCTCGGCCTTATGCCTGCTGTTTTGTTCCACTCTTGCCGCCCTAGTTTCCGTCATATCGGTATTATGTTCCCGGATTTTGCGTCCCCAACGCGGTTGGGTGGTTTATGGGACCCCCTTGACAGTTCGCTTTGAATAAGACTCCTCCAGCAAGGCCCAACCTTGGTTTTACCATTTGCCTCACCACCACCTACTTTTCCCTTGGGAGTCGCTCTCTCGACGGTCATCTTTATTTAGCCCCGGGCCAAGACTTCTCTAAGTGCTGGTCCGAACCGAGCTGCTCATGAGGCCACCTTGAGGCAACTCGAGGGCTGGTTTTACTCAGAGCTGTCTCATCCGGTGTTGCCACGAGAACGAGATATGTGCAGCTCCTATCGGGATTGTCGGCGATCGGGCGGTCTTGCTGGTCTTGTTTTATTCTTGTCGAAATGTCTTGTAGCCGGATTCGAGACTGATCGGGTCTTCTGTGGAGAAGGAATATCCTTCGTTGATCGCGAGAGCTTATCATGGGCTAAGTTGGGACACCCTGCAGGTATAAACTTTCGAGAGCCGTGCCCGCGGTTATGTGGCAGATGGGAATTTGTTAATATCCGGTTGTAGTAAACTTAAAGCAAACTCTTCTAAAATACACCAATCGTAATGCGTAACCGTGAGTGTCTCTTTTCGGGTTGATCGAGAGGAGAACACGGTTTCGGGTTATGTCGGCGTAAGTAGCAGTTCAGGATCACTTCTTGATCATTACTAGTTGACGACCGTTCCTTTGTTTCTCTTCTCGCTCTCATTTGCATATGTTAGCCACCATATCATGCTTAGTCGCTGCTGCAACCTCACCACCTTACCTCTTCCTTACCCATTAAGCTTTGCTAGTCTTGATACCCATGGTAATGGGATTCTTTGAGTCCTCGTGGCTCTGATTACTACACCACCGATTGCGGTACAGGTTTGCGATGATCATGACGTGAGAGCGATGTTTGCTTGTATTGGAGTTCTTCTTCTGCTTCTTCTTCGATCAGGGGATAGGTTCCAGGTCGGCAGCCTGGGCTAGCAGGGTGGATGTCGTTTGAGCTTCTATTTGTGTTTCATCCGTAGTCGGATGTTGATCTTATGTAAGTTGTATTGTTGTATTCATGTGACATTGTATGTCTTGGTTGTATCCCCATCTATTATGTAATGTTGATGTTATGATATCCACCTTGCAAAAGCGTTTCAATATGCGGGTCTATCCTTGGTGGGACCGTCGAGTTCCTTTTGGATAGGGTCGCATATTGGGCATGACACAGCACATGCACACAAACGACAAATACTTGCAACCCAACGTGTAGAGGAGTTGTCAATCCCTCAACAGTTACGAGAAAGAGTAATTTTATAGTTTTTGATAGATAGATCTGACAAAAATACAAAATAAAATAAATAAAGGAAAATTGCAGCAAGCTATTTTTAGTTTTAATATATGATAAAAGATAGACGCGGGAGCCATAGTTTCACTACAAAAAAAAAGACACTTCCGTGATGATACATGTTTGTCACAGTAGGTCACGTTTTCTGTCATGCATGTACATCATATGACAATTTTACGACAGAATCAAGATAGTCATACATGTGTTGTCGTAGAAGTGTTCCATGACATTGTCAAAATTATCATCACAGAAGTGTCCACTTCCATGACGATAAATCACGCGTCATAGAAGTGCTTTCGTCAAGGGTGACCGACACGTGGCATCCACCATAATGGGACGCCGTTAAGCTATCGGTCCAGTTATGGATCCGACAACCCATTAACAGCCCGGACCAATGAGGATTTTCCATGTGTAAAATTCTCATTGGCCGGAGGAAACACGTGTTGGCTCACTGTTGGAACAGATGTCATCCACTCATCGGACAGGATGCGCCTATGATAGGTCGACACGTGGCACGGCCCAACAGTGGCCCATTCCCGTGAAAAGGCCAGCCCGTTTGACTTGGTCAAAAGGTAACAGGCCGACCCACGGAAAATGTGTTAACGGCATGTTCGTATATAGGCCATTTACGGCCCGCTAACTACGGGCCCGTTACGGCCTATCGGAATGAAGCCCAGTAGCTTCATCTGGGCCGTCCAATATGATTCCAGCCTATTGTAACTTCCAGCCCATGATGTCTTTCGGCCCATATGAGGTCCTCTGTAACTCTCGGGCCATTAAAGGCCCGAGATCAAACTGGCCCATAATCAACAGTGTATCGCTTTATACCCATTAATGACCCATTATTCCGTTGGCCGTTTCCAGTCCGTGTTAACTTTCGGCCTTCTAAGGGCCGTTTATTCTTGGGCTCATTTCTAGAATTCGGTTTGTTATGGTCCGTCACTGGCATGTTCCATTTGTGGGCCATATTAAGCCCGTGGTTACATTCGGCCCGTTGGTGGCCCGTTAATCAGTTGGGCTATTTTCATAGCGTTATCAAATACGGCCTATTAACGGCCCGTTATGGTCCACGAATAATACGTCCATGTTTGGCAAAATAATGATATGCCCCATAGAAGGCCCATGGATACTACGGCCCGTAGAAGACCAATGGATCCTACGGCCCATAGAATGCCCATGGATCATACGGCCTAGAAAGTCCATGGATCCTATGACCCGTAGAAGGTCCATGGATCCTACAGCCCGTAGAAGGCCCACGGATCCTACAGCCCGCAGGAGGCCTATGGTTACAACAGTCCGTGTGTTGCCAAAAATAGGTTATTGTGGCCACTAGAAAAACGTGGAAAAAGAACGGCAGTGACTACGAGCAAACAACTAAACAAGGCAATAAGGAAATAAATAAGCAAGCAACTAATGCTAGCCTATTACAACTATTACACATATTACATCCACTGGGCATCATAGTTCGCCACCAGTGCAAATATAGGTAACAAAGCAGCATATTACATACACTGGCCGTCAAAATTGGCCACCAGTGCAAATAAACGCGGCAGCAAAACAAGTCCATAACTGAAACAACTTCAGAAGAGCTCAAGAAACGTTATCCTGGGTATCCACCATGCTGGCAATAAGCTTAGCAAGCTTATTATCTTTTTCCTGTTTAGCGGTAAAATCCTCCAACGCTTGTTGTTGCACCAGAAAGTATGCATCTGAATGCTCCAGGGACTTCCGTAGTCCTTCCGCTTCTTGTCGCAGCACAGCTGATCGATGTCTTTCAGCTTGTAGTTGAGACTCAAGAAACTGAACTGATTCAGACAGTGAGTTTGAATAGCTTGTGCAAGCAGTAGTGGTTAGTAACTCGAACAGTAAACCAAGACATGACTTTGGGGTTGCCTCACTGTCTTCAAGATAGTTTTCCTTGGTTGTTTTATCAGCTTTGTTGGAGACCAACAAGGATGTCTCACGATCTTGAACCTTATCTGCATTACTTCCTTTATCATTTCTTAATAAGGCACTCTTCCCCAATATTCTGTCAGCATTCTAAAAGAAGAAACAAGCAGACACATAACAGGTTTATCATGTACTAGTATATGAAACTCATTTAGGTGAACCAATTCATTAGTAAAGTGGACAAGATTAAACTACCAAGTCTTCTATTGCCAAGTAGTACATTATAAAAGCATCAAACAAACATATATCTATGTCCTATGGTCACTGCATTGTCTTGCCAAATCAAAATAGAGACACAGTTCAAATCATATTAGTTCAAGAGAAAGCAGCACTAAAAGAATACAAAGCATAGGAAACTACACGGCACAACAAGATTTCAGATGGGTACCACGGGTCTACATGTACAACAACACTATTGGACCTGTTATGATGCTAGTAATGTGCATGATATGAGAAGTCAACTGTATACACAATTGAAATTGAAATCAACAGAGCTATTTATAAGAGCAAACCTGTTAAAGAAACATGCGTAAACATACCTGTTGTGCCATTGGAGTTTCCATTGGATCATTCAATTTAAAAATAAGTTTGTATGAGTAAATACAGTGATACAAGAGCAAAGCAGTATAGACGATAGCAATGGAATCTTAAATGAGAATAGTTGTTCTTCAGGTTTAAGCACTTGTTCTACATGAACATAGTACAGTAAGACGCAAGCATATACTACTTAAAATAAAATGAGCTCATAGACCTTACCACATTCTTGGTTCGGGACCAGTAAAGAACAAGGTGTTCCCATTCATCGTCCAGTAAATGTGTTTTCAGGAGAACGTAAGGGAATTTGATGAGTTTTTTTGCCAGTGAATTACGTTTTCTTCAGGTAATTCCAATACTGCCACCAAGCATTCTTGAAGATAGCAGAGGTATTAGCACAAGTAACCTCATCTCGAGTTTCCAAATCGGTCCTTCTCTATAGAGAAAAATGGGAAAATTTGCTGTATTATAACCATCATGCAGGTAGAATGTATGGGACAAAGCAAGTAATTGCGATGAATAACATTACTTACACATAACTGTTGGACAAACACCTACAACTGGCATTTTCCTTCATCTTTAGTATAATATTTCCATGATGAGAAGATACACACATAGCATTTAACAACATAAAATGCGATAGATGCTAAACTATGAATGGCTGGTTGTGCTTCCTCCACAAGAATAGGTGTACTAACTGGTGGAGTTGGGGTTCGCCGTGGTACTACTGGTGCTTTGGGCACTAGAGCTGCCTTACTAACTCCGCTTGTTTGGGAGCTCTGTGGTGGAGATGGTGCTGTGTGAACAGGAACTGGGTTACTATCTGCTGGGGTTGGGGTTAGATTGGGTGAAGCTGGTTCTCTGTCCATCGCAGTAGGGGTAAAATCAGCGAGAGTCTGGGTTATGTGTGGTAGGGCTGGTTCTCGTGCATGTACAACCGGGGTGCTATCTCCACCAAGAGGTAGCACTGTTTTATTTGAAGACCGTTTTTTAATCCGCTAGATACTGCCATCACCCGCTCCAATTCAAATGGCTGATAAACAGGAAACATAGTTGAATGTACAGACATTGTATGAGAGAAAGATGCAATAGATAGTGTGGAAAAAAGAGGGCATTAAATAGTTGACATGTATATTGTTTAACAAAAACAGACAGCATGGCATAATTTCACATATATGATGTCTATCTAAACTGGATAGCATAGCATAACATAATTCAAAGATATGATGACTAACTAAACAGGATCGCATGACATAATTCACATACATGTTTTCTAAGTAACCAGGATCGCATGATTTAATTCACATGTGTGATTTATATGCTAAGCGAAGGGTATTCACATATATGATGTCTGAACTAAGAACATGGTGTTGAATATTGTGTATATGATGTCTAAACTATGCAATGCAAGATACCATATGCATGATATGAGCAGTAGAACTGTGCCAAGTTAGAGCATACACCTCGGTGGGGGAATAGGACTGGTCATCTGTCTCTGAATCCATCTCTGAGGAGCTATCGAGACCAAGCAAGAGATCTGCTCAGGTAGCACTGTCTGCTCTGAAGGCCTTGTTTTCACTCCATATTTTTCCATCACCCACTCAAATGGCTGATTCACAGGAAGAGTAGTTTAATGTACAAACATTGTCGACAAATGGAAATTTAATGAAGAAAAGGATGGGCTAGATATCATTCAAATATATGATGCCTGGTTAAACAGGATGGCATTGCACATTTCACATATATTATGGCTGGCTAAAAGACATGAGACTGCATAATTCCCATATATGATACTGAAACTAAACAAGTGGCATTAGAGGACATGTCTAAACTAAGCAGATGACATATATGATGTCGAAAGTAGGCATTGCAAGGCAACATATGCATGATATGACTAACATCATCATGCCAAGTTAGAGCAAACACCTTGGGGATAAATAGGAGTGGTTAGTTGCGTCTGAATCCGCCTCGGAACAGATATCTTCCTCTGGATTACAATCTGGAGAGGGGGGAGGGTTTGCCATTGAACCCGCCATGGATCGATGTCTGCATGACATTGTATTGCCGTGCAAAACTCTTCTCTTTTTATCTACATGTTCAGCATGACTGTGTACAATATCTGACATGCATACAGAAAAAAAATATAGTGAGATTATGTAAGGAGAGCATGCAGAAATCTAGAGTAATGGTAACAACCAGTGGATGGATCAAAAATAATGATAGCAGGCTGATGATTGCTTTAATTTAATAAAAAAACAGATGATGATTGCTTTACTATTTGTTTCCCACCCAAGATGAATAACATAGGCATATCCTAGATGAACCAGATATTAGACAGAGATACTATTCATTGCTTCCTCGATATGTGCCCCACAACTAATTTAGAACTCAAGTTTGAACATCAATTTGGACCTAACTTAGAGTCTAAGAGGTGAACAGGACAATAAAGTAGCAGGTAATATTAAGCAATGCATAACATAAGCAGAAACAAAAGAGTGCGACCTTTCTTGTGGACCCGTGTACTCCTCAGGTTCATCTCGATGATGGTGATGCTATTGCGGTGGGTGTCGGTGTCAAAACCAGCGGATCTCGGGTAGGGGGTCCCGATCTGTGCGTCTTAGGCTGATGGTAACAGAAAGGAAGGGACACAATGTTTACCCAGGTTCGGGCCCTCTCGATGGAGGTAAAACCCTACTTCCTGCTTGATTAATATTGATGATATGATTAATACAAGAGAAGATTTACCACGAGATCGTAGAGGCTAAACCCTAGAAGCTAGCCTATGATGATTATGGTTGTGATCATGATCGGCCTTCTAAGGACCATCCTCTCCGGTTTATATAGCCACGGAGAGGGCTAGGGTTTACATGGAGTCGGTTACAAGGAAGGAAATATATTATCCAGATCGCCAAGATTGTCTTCCACGCAAAGGAGAGTCCCATCCGGACACGGGACGGAGTTTTGAGTCTTGTATCTTCACGCTCCAATAGTCCGGTACAAAGTATAGAGTCCGGTTGTCCGGATACCCCATAATCCAGGACTCCCTCAGTAGCCCCTGAACCAGGCTTTAATGACGATGAGTTCGGCGTGCGGTCTTGTCTTCGGCATTGCAAGGCGGGTTCCTTCTCCGAATACTCCAAAGTAATCATCGAACACGTAGACCGTGTCCGGATATGCAAAATGATCTTCACATACCATCGTAGAGAGAATGATATTTCACAAAATTTCACAAATGTAATCTGTTGACCACGTGACATGTCATTACGGTCGGGTCATTATTCAAACCGTTTTCCCACAACCAGCCATAGCGCATATCGCGAGGCGGTTTCCTCTGCATGTTTTGCCATAGCAGAGATCGTGTCCCCTTATTGTGGGATTCTCATCAATACGGGTATGGGTAATCCAACCGCACCGCTAATCGCGGCAAATGGGGAGCGATCGGGTTCCACCAGGCAAGTGGGGAGGCGCAAAAAGCTTTTACCATCTCTATAAAGAGATAAGGTCTCTTCCTCTTTAACCATGCCTTCTCCTTCCGCTAGCCTATTCCCCTCTGTTCGAGCCCTAATGCCCAAGCTTTTTTTCCATCGAAGAGAGGTTTTCCAAAGATGTCCGGATCCGGAGCAGGAGGAAGATGGATGCCTCTACCGTCCAGGAGAAGGATATCAAGAGGCTCCGGGAGGCCGGGTACCTGGCCAAGAAGATCGGCCACCGTCTCCCCCCGGCGGGACAGGTCGTCCCTACTCCGGAGCCTCACGAGAGAGTCGTGTTTCTTCCCCATTTTGTCCGCAGGCTCGGGTTTCCCCTTCACCCATTTGTTCGTGGAGTCATGTATTACTATGGGTTTGATTTTCATGATCTTTCCCCCAATTCTTTCCTCAATATCTCGACGTTCATCATCGTGTGTGAGGCTTTTCTCCGAGTTTCGCCTCACTTCAGCCTGTGGCTGAAGATTTTCAATGTGAAGCCCAAGGTGGTGAGTGGCGAACACGCCGAGTGCGGCGGTGCCATGGTGAGCAAGATGCCCAAGGTCGTTTGGCCGACGGGTGCCTTCAATGACTCCGTCAAGGAGTGGCAGCAGCAGTGGTTCTATAACACTAAACCGCGCGGCAAAAAGTGGGCTGCAGCTCCCGAGTTCAGAACCGGAGCCCCACTGCGGCTCACGTCCTGGCCAAAGAAGGGCCCGAACTGGTCCTTGTCCGATGAGCTGTCAATGCTCCAGACGCGCGTCCAGAGTGTAGTCGACAAGGACGTCAAGCTCGTCGACATAGTCCAGGTGATGTTAGTTCGCCTGGTTCTCCCTTGCAAGCATCGAGCATGCAATTTGTGGGAGTATGTTAGATTTCGGGTTCCTGCAGACCCTTGAGGTTCGAACACTGGGGTTCGCGCGGAGATCTTTCCCCTACCAACTCATGCGTCGATGGTTTGCAAGGGATCTAAACTACAAACGATGAACAACACAGAGACACGAGGTTTATACTAGTTCGGGCCACCATTGTGGTGTAATACCCTACTCTAGTTTGTGGTGAGGTGGATTGCCTCAGGGGGCTGATGATGAACAGTACAAAGGAAGAACAGCCTCGCGAGGGGCTGTTCTTGAGCTGGTGCGCTAGATTGCTTGGGTGAGTCCAGACGCCTCTCTCTCTCTCTCTCTCTCTCTCTCTCTCTCTCTCTGGGGGGTTCGACTTGTCTCCAGTCTGTCCCCTCTCTTTGTGGTGGCTAGTCCTATTTATAGAGGAGGCCCAGGCCTCTTCCCAAATAATGGCGGGAAGGGCACCAACAATTGGCCATTTGAAGGGAACACCTAGTACACTTATCCTGACTAAAGTTGGTCTTCGGCTGCCAAAGGCTCTGATGGTGATGCCGTCCTGGGCTCCACGATGACCTCCTTCCTGCTGCTCTGTTGGTCTTGGTCTTGTTGCACCGAAGCGGTAACCTTTGCCTGATGCCTTGGCCTGTGCTTGCCTCCTTTGCACCAAAGGGGAAATGAGGCCACTACGCGGGCTGGCGCCCACTAACCCGATCGTCATGGCTTGCGTCCTGGGCACCCTCGTGAGGTACCTGCCTTGATTTCTCTGCCTCCTCGTGAGCCTGCTGACGAGGCTGCCCTGAGGAAGGTTCACGTGTGCGCCTCATGAGGCTTGGCCCCTCGCGAGGTCTTGAGCTTGAGTGATGAAGCTGGGCCACGCTGGGCCCCACTTGAGCCACGCCGCAGGCAGCAGAGAGCAAGTCTGGGACCCGCTCCCGAACGCCGACAGAGCCCCGGGCCCAAGGCGCGCCCGGACTTGGCTTAGCAGAGAAGCGAAGGGGCAAGTGTGAAGCACCGCGGGCCCCAACAGCCTGCGGCCTTGGGCGCCGCATGGCGATTGATTGGTCGTGGGCGTCTCCGCTTCCCCATGATGCCTCATTACACGGCCGGCTAAGCGGACCCGGGGTTGCACACAGCCATTCCCCTTTCGCCGTCCGCGCACTCCTGGGCCTTCCTTCTTCCTCTGGCTCCAACTTCCGCCCTCAATCCAACTCGGACTCTCACCCTTCCTATCGTCATGGCGCCGTCGAAGAAGGAAAACGGGAAGAAGCCCGCGTCTTTGTACCGCTCGCCTCCGGCGGTGGCCCCCGCCATAGATCGATCTATCATACTCAACCCCGAGGCCTTGGGCAAGGTCCGCTCTGCTTTTGCCACCATCTTCAACGAGTGCGGCAGGACCACGGCATGGCCTACGTCCCATGCCTCCCCCGACAGGATTTTCACGAAGGTCCGGTTCTTCGCCGACGCCCTGTGGGCGGGTCTGGTTCCCCCCTTTTCCGCTTTCTTTAATGCGGTGCTCACCCACTATCAGATCCACATGATGCATCTCGGGCCTGAGTCCATTACCCTTCTGGCTGTCTTCGCCTTTGTTTATGAGGCAATGGTGGGCATCCCTCCTTCCTTTGCTCTGCTGCGTCACTTATTCTCCTTGCGCCTGAGTGACCCTGCTCAATGCTCGGGGTGCGTGAGCTTCCTTGCGGTGCCAGAGGCGGCTGCTTCAGGGATTGATTTCAGACTCCCTCCCCCTGAGGCCAAGTTCAGAGAGCAGTGGTTGTATGTGGATGTTGGGGTGTTCAGCCCCCTGCTCTCGCATCCTACCTCGCCTGCTGTTCCCAACTCAGGCTGGGGTCACGAGACGCTCGCGGACACCCGGCTTGCATTCGTCTGGCGCCGCTTCAAGAGCTTGAGGGCGCTGAACGTGATGGCGCCCAAGGTGGTGAAGGAGTTCCTCCATTGTCGCATTGCTCCTCTCCAGCGCCACTCTCACCGGATGTGGGACTTTGCAGGGCACAAAGAGCGCATGCGGCTTCAGGAGGAGGACTTGGCGCCTTAGGTGCTGAAGACGGTGCTCAGGGTCCTGGTTGGCGACCCTTCCCCTGGCAGCCTTCGACGTGATGGTGCCCTCTTGTATCTCTCTTCGGGCAGGGACGATTTTGTGAGGCAGATGCCCAGCTTTGACGAGTGGGGGTTGCGCCCAATTGGCCTCAAGGGACCTCACGAGAACCCAGTTGCTGTGGTAGCTCTTCCGGTCGCCCAAAGTGGCTCTGTCTCAGGTGATGAAGCAGGGAGACGAGAACCATCGGGAGTTGAAGGACATGACGTTGAGGTGGTGACGCCGCGCGAAGCCACGAGGGCGGCATCCCCCGGAGCTTGTTCCGAAATAGCGACGGGTGAGGTGTCGCGGCCTCCGGCTCCCTAGGTAAGGGCTCCCGAGGTTGGGGCTCCCGAGGCCCCAGTCATCCCTCGTGAGGTGACGCCTGGTGGCGTTCCCCAGGCTGGTTCCATTGGCGCTGATCGCCTTACTGCCTCCTCCATGACACAAACCGACCCCTGCGCCGAGCGCTTAGGCCGGTTCCGCGTAGACTTCGCGGCCATCCACAAGAGGAAGGAGGCCGCGGGCGATGACGATCGCCCTTGCCGCTTGCTGAAGTGCAGGAGGTACTTCGCCACGGACGAGTAAGTCATCTTCGCCCTCTGCTCCTCTACTTCTTGGTTCTTGCAACTGACTGTAACCTTACAGGGCCCTTCCCGCCGAATTCGCGGAGGCGGCCAAGGAGCCTTCTCCCCAAGTTCCGTCTTCGTTGCTGGTCCCTGGTGCGTCGAGCTCAAGCAGCGCCCTCATCACTCAGTCGGTCAGAGAGGTGACCTGTTCGGCTGAGTGTCCCGAGCTTGTGCTCCTGCTGTCTTCCCTTCACGAGTTCTTCCGGGGCACAGCCAGCTTGCCCCGTGCTCATTCCTTGGTCGTGGACGGTGATTGGTTGAAGTCAATCTTGAGCTCTTCTTCTGGGGATGGACCGGCGCCAGGCCCTGCTCCTGGCGTGGCCCGTCCGGCGATTGTCGGGGTGCCATCCCCCTGCCATGCAGGAGGAGGCGCGCCACCTCCGGGCCCTCTGCGTATACCGGTAGCAGAGGGGGACACAGAAGATGTGCTCAGGCGTGCTCGCGAATGCCGCGTCCTTTGTCAAGAACTTCTCCATGGGGCGACAGCCGCGTTGAACCGGCTCGAGGTAGAGCTCGCCGGTGAAGATGCGCGTCTTGAGGTAGAGGGTTTGCGACTTGCCGAGGAGAGGCGCAAGCTGATGGTAGTCGTTGCCATCGCGCGTCATCAGCGTGACCTTGACAACGCGAAGGCTGAGGCGTTGCTGGCGGCCTCACGAGAGGCTTGCTCCCGAGCTGTCGAGGAGGCCCAGGAAGCAGATCGTCGGCGCCGGGACGCGGAGGAGTGTGCGTGGGAGCTCCAAGCCTAGAGCAACTCTCTGGAGGAGCAGGTGGAGTTGTGCCAGGCTGCACTTGCGTCGTTGAAGGGGGCTTCCGTCGACCAGGCGGAGCTTCAGAAGCGCGAGGAAGCGCTGTTGCTGGAGGCTGCCGAGCGCAACCTCGACCTTGAGCGGTTGGAGACGAGGGAGCGCCTGGTGACTCAGGCGGAGGACAAAGTATCCGCGCGCGAGGCCTGTGCCCAAGAAGAGGTCGACCGCCCAGGCGGAAGCCCCGCGAGCCTTGAGCGCAGATGAGTTGAGGTTGGATTTGGTCAGGGCCGAAGCTGAGGGCAGGACCGCGGCCCTCAAGGCCAAGCTCGATGAAGTGACGCGGGGTGCATACGCCTCCGCAGCCGCCCTTCGCGCAGCGCAGGAGGAGCTGACCTCCTCCCGCGCCGAACTACTTCTTCTCCGGCAGAGGGGATATGGCGCCGAGGCCACCGCACGGCAGAACGAGGACGAGATCCGCCGGAGGCGGGTTCTGGAGTACGAGCATGTCCCCATGCTCCGTACGCTCAGGGAACGGGCAAACACGGCCCTTGGCAACATTTGTGAGGCCGCTGCTGAAGAGCCGCACGAGACCAACTATGTCGGTAATCTCCAGTATTTTGCTGATGTGGTGACGCTCCTGGAGAACCGCGCCGAGAGGTCTTGTTGGCTCGTCGATGAGAGGAGCCGAGCCTTGCTCAGGCGCACCTTCTCCCGTGTCTTCAGTTATCTACGGGACAGGGATCCCCACTTCGACTTCGATGCCGCCATCGCACTGGTGCCCATAGCCGTCCGGGGCGACCTGGTGCAATGGGTGGATGGTCACGTGGACGACCTTGTCAGGGCCTTCACGTCTGATGATGACGGCGTGATCGTGGCCGCCGATGAAGGCGGCGTGGTGGACGGTCCTGGCGCTGGCGGAGCTGTTGGTGACGGTGACGATGTCAGCGACGCCAGCGACGCCTCCGGAGGTGACCCAGGAGGCGCAGCAAGCGACATGTCCGACTGATTGTTTGTCACCGTTGTTTACCCTGTACAAAAGAGGTTCGGGCTTGGCCCTAAAGACTGTAAGAGCATTTTGGGAGGGGAAGCCCCTCATGTAAATTTTGCGATAGACGCCCTGGTAATCTTAATGTTGCGTGTGAGCTTAACAGCCGGCCCGGTGGTGGGTCGGCCGACTCATTTACCTTTTGGCCCTGGTGAGCCCCAAGCGGGGCAGTGGAGGCCATAGCACCATATGTGTCTTCTGGGTGAACCCATTGATCCTGCGATAAGAACCTCCAGAGAGGGCGTGGCGACGGCCGTCCGAGTTGTGGACGCGGTTGGCCCGGCCCGGCTCGCGAGGGGCTCGCGAGGGGGGGGGGCAGCTGATGCTAGCTTTGGACGCACAGTCGAAACCAGAACACGAGAGATTGCTCGAATGAGACTAAACACCCCTTCCCCAAACGCGCGCAAGGCTCGAACTCAAATCCAACTTAAATTCAAATGAAGAAACTCGTCAACAGAGAAAAAAGGCAAAAAAGCAAAAGGCCACGTCCGGCACCTAGTCTAGTCTTCGACGTCTTCTCACCAGCGCGGAGCTAAGTGCTGCCACTGGGCGTGGGAGGGAGCCCCAGGGCCTGAGGCCAGTGCTCCTGAGACTCCGGGGCATGCATAGCCCCACTCATTATTACGTGAGAGCGTCACGGGGCGGCGAGCTTCACAGGCACTGGGCCTTCTTCACAGGTACCGACCTTGCTTCATATCGCCAGATGAGGGCCCCGCCTTGTGCCACACTCTACCGCCACTGACGGCGGCTAGAGACCAAGGACGACGCCAGCGGGGTAGAGCGGTCTCCAGCGGTTCCCCCGACGATCACGGGTCCTCTGCCGGGCGAGGCCACGAGGCACGTCCCGGCGGAAGGCCTACCTCCGAGAACATCTTGCGCCAAGCGCCCGTGAGGCGAACCGGATCTCGGCCCCTCTCCTGCAGCCCCTGATGCCCTCCTCCTGAGGGGTAAGAGGATGCAGAGTCGGGGCAGCCACCTGTCGCGACGACCTGCACCTTCTGCGGCACATGGTTAGCATAAGCTTGCTCCTGAGGAACTAATGGTACTAGATAGTTGCTGCCGCCGGCGCGGTCGTCGAGGCCCTCTTGGCGTTCCTGAAAGAGCTCAGCTTGTGGTGTCCCCTCGCCCTAGCTTGGCCCAAGGAACAAGCCATGGTCTTCTTCCTGTGCGCACTCTTGATCCATCATGCGGGGCACATAAGCTTCTAGGGACACTGCCCCGTAGGCCTCGCCGTAGTGCCCCGTGTGCCATGCAGTCCATAAGCTTCTGGGAGCGCTGTCTTGAGAGTAGTGGCGCAGTGGTCCGCCGAGGCCAAAGGTCACGGTGTGCGCTCCTTCGCTGGTCGGAGGTGGGGTCATGTGCTTGCCGCTGGTCTTCTTGGCGAGGTTGGCGTCGATTAGGCCACAGGCCAGCTTGAGGTTGCCACGGCGCCCATGGGGCCACCATACTGGCCTTCTGGGCGAAGGTGGCAGCCGGACCTTGAAAGGAGGAGGTGCTCTCGAGGCGGCGGCGGCCAGGAGCTCGGCGACCCGCTCCAACAGCACGTCGCGGCCGCCCTCTCGAAGCCGGCACCGTAGCAGCTCTCGGGCCACTGTAAGCGCGGCCCTGGAGTTCTCCTGCTCCCATCGGGTGTGCGGCGCCGTGGCCGCGGCGTGGCTTAAGGCTCTGGCCGCTGACCGCACCTACCACGGCGTGAGGGCAGGCGGCGTCTGGCCTCGTCGCCCGCGCCCCGCAGCGCCTTGTGGAGCGCGAGCTGCCTGAGGTGCAAGGTTGAGGTCGCCCTAGGCTGGCGGCACGGCGTGGGCGGGCCACGTTGCCCAGCGGTCGGCGTCGGCACCGGGTCGCTTGACATCGAGCAGCGAGATAGCGAAATGCGAGGTGGCGGAGGAAGGATTCAGCGCACCCCTACTGGCGCGTAAATGTCGGTTCGGGTTAGGAAGACCCTTGAGGTTCGAACACTGGGGTGCGCGTGGAGATCTTTACCCTACCTGCTCACGCGTCGATGGTTTGCAAGGGATCTAAACTACGAACGATGAACAACACAGAGACACGAGGTTTATACTAGTTCGGGCCACCATTGTGGTGTAATACCCTACTCTAGTTTGTGGTGAGGTGGATTGCCTCAGGGGGCTGATGATGAACAGTACAAAGGAAGAACAGCCTCGCGAGGGGCTGTTCTTGAGCTGGTGCGCTGGATTTCTTGGGTGAGTCCAGACGCCTCTCTCTCTCTCTCTCTCTCTCTCTCTCTCTCTCTCTGGGGGTTCGACTTGTCTGCAGTCTGTTCCCTCTCTTTGTGGTGGCTAGTCCTATTTATAGAGGGAGGCCCTGGGCCTCTTCCCAAATAATGAGCGGGAAGGGCGCCAACAATTGGCCATTTTGAAGGGGAACACCTAGTACATTTATCCTGACTAGAGTTGGTCTTCGGCTGCCAAAGGCTCTGACGGTGACGCCGTCCTGGGCTCCATGATGCCTTCCTTCCTGCCGCTCTTTTGGTCTTGGTCTTGTTGCAGGCGGTACCCTTTGCTGATGCCTTGGCACATGCTTGCCTCCTTTGCACCAAAGGGAAATGAGGACCTTGTCGGGCTGGCGCCGCTGGCGCCTGCTTCGATCGTCATGGCTTGCGTCCACGGGCACCCTCGTGAGGTACCCTGCCTTGATCTCTCCGCCTCCTCGCGAGCCTGCCTGTGAGGCTGCTCTGAGGAAGGTTCTGTCGTCCCGCCTCATGATCTGGCCCCTCATAAGGGTCTTGAGCTTGAGTGATGAAGTTGGGCTGCTTTGGGCCCCCACTTGAGCCACGCCATGCAGCCGCAGGTAAACAAGTCTGGGGACCCTGTTCCCGGAACGCCCGACAATCTGACAACGAGCACCAAACCCTTGGGAGCTCTATGATTCCTCCCACAAGGATATCTGGAAGGTGCTCTTTAAGTCCGGCAAATCATGGCGGGCTCCACGAAGATCGTGGGTGTCGGTTATCCCATACGCAAGCCGGTAAGTTATAGCCCGCTCTGTCCATCCATGCTTGATTGGCATGTCACGAGGGAGACATTTTATCATGCTTTATCATGACCCGAGGATGGATAAAAAGGTGGAAGCGGATACATTGTCCGGCCTGCTGCCGGAGGAACTGGCGGACCTCTTCGGCGAAGATCTGGTCCCCGCGCCTACGAGGCACCAAAGAAAGAGGCCTCAGGAAGGTCAAAAAAAGACCGGAGTGGCCTCCGTCGCCCTTGAGCCGGATGCAAAATCACGAAGACTCGGCGGCCTCCTACTTCAAGATGAAGAGGAGGAAGCGGAGGAGAGCGAGCCTCACCACAGAGGTGGAAAGAAAAAACGGCTTCCTCGTCCACAGGAGGCGAATCGCCCAGAGGGGAGAGGTTCCCACCGAGGCATCCACCACGGCTACCGATAACAGCCCAGTGGGATCGGGGCCCAACCCACGGAAAAGTCGTAAGTATCCGAAATCCGAGCATGCATATGCATCCAGGGTCGTTTGGGTAAAGTAGTTTTAACTGTCGCCATATTTCGTACAGCTCGGCGAGGTCTCGCGCTGGACAGTCCTCATCGGAGGATTCATTGAGCTCGAGGCGCTTTGGCGGCGAGGCGCCTCGAGGCCCCTTCCCGAAGTCGGCGCGACAGCGAGGTGTCATCTCGAGACCCGGACCGGGAGGCATGTCTCGAGGCGGACACAGGCGGTGGCCACCCGGCGTGTCGGCAGTGAAGCGATCTCGGGTTGGACCACATCCGGACAAGGTCCTGGAGACCTCTAAGGCTCCAGGATCGGGCGAGCAGCCACCTTCGATGGTGGGAGGCTTGCCTACTCCGCCGGCAACCTCTATCCAAGCAGAGCTGCCTGGCGGTCTATCGACAGCGTTAAAGAGCGCGTCTATCATCGATGAACATCGGACCCTCATGGGTGCGGTGATTGAAAAGATTTAGTCCGCCGAGAGCGGGCTGAATGAGTCCTGCCTTGGACTTATAAAGGCCTTTGAGGTATGTTTCCTAAGAAATCTTTGAGGAATCATCATAATATGAGTAGTAGCCCATGATACACTATCCGGCGAAAGAGAGAAAGAGCCGGGCAGGGGATCAAATCCTCTGCTTTTGCAGGACCCTTTGTTAATGACGTATACCCCTTTGTGTGAAAAGCAGGTCTGCGAGAGAAGGCGGCTGCTCATAATCTTGAAGTGTCGGGGTTGAAGCGAGCACAGAACGGGCGAAGAGGAACTTGGCCGTGCGAAGAAGCAATTGGAGGACAAGAAAGGTAAGTTGAAACATTGTCTTGAATTCGGCACAAATGAGTAATTGTGCCTAGTGAAAAGTATTTGTATTGTATGCTCTAGGAGCGAGTGCTGAATATGAGGCACTGAAGAAGGTTGTGGCTGATGCCAACGAGAAGGCTGCCGCCGAGCAGTAACCGTGAAAAACATGAGGCCGGGGTCATCGCGGTGGCGAGAGCTCGAGGAGGCTGTGAAGAAAAGCGAGGGCTTGGGCGAGTCTAGTAGGGAAAGAATCCGAACTCGCCCAAGCTCTCCAAGCCGCGGAGGATACTTGGGAAGAAGCCTGAGGTGCTGTGCGGGACATTCAGGTGGCCCGAAAGGTTGCGACTGGTAAGGCATTTTGTATTCATGGCCATTTTTACATGATAGTGGGAAGAACTCTAAGCGACAAGCAGAATTCTTGTTTTTCCAGGTGCGTTTGCGGATCTGCCTCGCAGCATATCAGATGCCACCTAATTCTACTGGACCGAGGAGAAGAAGTCTGCGGAGAGGGATTTCTGGTCGCAGTATTTGGCGCCGAACTATCCGGTGCCCTTTATCGATCAGCTGAAGCAGCTGGTCGAACTGCACCAGCGGCCGAACTAGCCATGAAGGACTTGGTTGTCGGTGTGGCCCGTGGAGCCAATTCGAGCGATTACTTCAGACTCGTGAAGCGGATTGCGGCGCTGTCCTCGGCTTGATGCTATTAAGCGATCCGTGCGCATAGAGGTGCGGCGCATGGCGTTGCCGATGCAAAAGTGCATTGGGGAAGCTTGATGCGGAGAAGGCGATGGTGAGGGCGCCAGAGGGTAGGAGCACCACAAGCCGCGAGATGTACTCTGAAGGTGTCTTGAAGGAGCCCGCCTTGTGGCGGATAAGTGTACCAAAGACATTATATTTCCCTGAGGGCATTCATGTCGTTCTTTGTAATTTGAGATAATGGCACTTTTATTATTTATTGCCTGTTTTGTTTGAACATTTGTTCTTCCTGTGCGGCTGCTTAGTGTATGTAAATCCTGAGAGTTGGCGGTCGTAAACACACCCCACGAAAGAAATACGGGGGTGTTCAGGACATACCTGAACACTCTTTATCCCATGGTTGGGTCCTTTTAAGGAGGTGTTCCTTACCACGAACTAGGCAATCGGACTATAGGGCTTTACCACTCTCACTTAGCCATAGGAATTCGAGTATGGTCGGCACAGCCCCTAGTGTTCGGAAGGCCGAACTAGGGGCTCCATTGGCGCCTGATCGGAAGACCGATCCGTCGCACTCTGCATTTATAATGGTGTTATGCGGAATAAATCTTTAAGGATTTTACAACCTCTCGAACAGCTGACCAGCTCTCGTTGTATCATGATAGTCAGTTTTCGGCTTTCTCTACTGAGGTGCTCGTCCGGCAGAACCGGGACACAATCGCGATAGTTCTCGGCCTTCTACCTTAGTCGATGGGGCCGGAGCGTAAGTACCAAAACATGGGGCAGGCAAGCCCAACCAATGACCCAAGACATGATTGGACTGATGCATATAGTGCTATAAGTTGGGTGCCGATCGACCAAAAAGGTGGTCGGACTTTATTGCCGTACTGTGAAGCCCCTGGCATAATCGGGCATAACACAAGGCGTGGGTGCTATTTTTGACAAAGAGGCGTCGATGAGAAATGACGGCCGGTAAGTGTTATTTAAGTCTACGCATTGTAGCAGGATGATATGTCTATGCATATGAGTTTGATTTATGATTATGAAAAGAGGTGTTTTTGGCGGAACCTGTCATGGCCAGACTGGAGGGGGCTGTGAGTGGATCTGAAGTGAATCCGGACTGCCTTCTTTGGGGGGGGGGGGTTCACTTGCGTGTTCCTGCCCTTGTGTGTCCAAGCCGATTCCACGTCGCCAATCCTGTTCTGCGTCAAAGTTAGTTTGTAAAGGCAAATACTTGGGGGCAGCTAAACGTCCTCTTGTGGTTGGTCCGAGGGTTCCTGATCGGAACCTGGTTAACCCAGCTGTTATACCGTGAAGTAGCGCGGACTCCTTAGTTGGTGTCCGGATAGTTGGCTGTCATATCAAAAAATTTGATAGGCAGGCATGACTCGCTACTCCGGCAGTGGTATGATTTCCGCTCTAAGGGCGGGGTTCGGCCTTCCCATAGGTGTGATTATATCACACGGGGTTGGCCTAATGGTTTACCATGTGGAATCTAGTCAACGTGGTTCGTCCCGTTAACATATGGTAAATTACCGTATGAGGGGAAGGTGCCGAAGAATTATTCTTTGGCGTGGCATTGTTTGGTGATCCAAAGACAACCGTTAGAGTGGTGGGCCAATAAAACTTGGCCTTTGCACCTGGCGTCTTTTAGAAGATGTTATTTGTGGTTTCATACCTACGGGGGCTTTATGTGAGATGGAGCCCCCAGACTACTAGGTCTAGAGGTACTGTAATTAAATTGTTGTGGTTGATATTGTCCGGACGGTTGATGTGATCGGGGGAGATCGGCCGTAATTTTATGATCTGGAGGATCTTTTGACTTTGCCGTTGTTGGACTCCTCCCCTCATTGTTTCCGACACGCGACCGGCCGCTTTGTTTTGAGGATCTGGCATTCTCTATTGGTGTGATTGGCCGTCCTTCTAGGAGTACCATTAATTTCACATGGTTGATCGAGTATGTTGCTCGGGCCGGATAGGCTTGAGCTGTTCTTTGTCCGCTGACCGGACTGGGAGTTGCTGGATTTGGCACCAACTTCCCTGACTTGATGTTTATGACAATTGCACCGAGGCTTGAGGATGCCTCTTCGTGTGTCCTTCGTATTGTCTTGGACCGTTGTGGTGTGTTGACGTCGGGGTTTATGCATTGGGTTCTCCTGCTTAGGTTGGGGTAGAGAACTATGCCGTGTGTGCCCTTTGTCTGGGCGGTCGAGTTTGTATTTTTCGGTGGCCAGGACCTTGGTCCATCTGTCCACGAGCAAATCTTGGTCAGTTTTGAGCTGTTGTTGCTTCCTTTGCAGGCTCCTTGTCGTGGCCATGAGCCGTCGCTTGAAGCGAACTTGCTCCACTAGATCCTCAGGCACGCCGCATTCGGCATTGCCAAGGCTAATCTCGTCTTCGGAGGGGGGCATGTAGTTGTCCTCCTCCGGATATCTGTCTGTTGCATGTCTGGCCTGCTCGAAGGCAGGCTGATTGGGGTTGTATTCCTCTTCGGCACCATCCGGATTGTTTTCGTCTCCTGGGCCGGTATTGCTGTGGCGGGGCTTGGAGCGGCACCGCCGACGCCCATGTTTTTCTTTTCTCCACGAGGGTTATCCTCCGATTGCCTAAATCGCCATTGGTTTCTTTACGAGTTTCCACCATATATATATATATATATATATATATATATATATATATATATATATATATATATATATATATATATATATATATATATATATATATATATATATATATATATGAGGAGGTGGCTGTCCACACGCCCATGGCGGTCGTTCTGTTCTTCTCTGCATAAATCGTCCATACCGTCGATGTCATCGGAGTCGAAGTCAAGCACGTCGATTAGATCATCGATCTTGGCAATGAAGTGGGTGGTGGGTGGGCAACGAATTCCTTCGTCGCCTACTTCCCACTCGAGCCGGACATAGTTCGGCCACGAGCCTCCTAACAAAGAGAGAGAGACTTCAACGAGTTCAGCACGTCGCCAAAGGGCGAGTGTTGGAAGATACTCGCGGCGGTGAACTCCATTAGAGGGGCCCAACCAGGTTCGGCGGGCTCAGGAGAGCGCGGAGTGGAACCTTCAGCGGATCTGAGTCCGGGGTCCGTGTCACAGGCTTCTTTGGGGTGAGGCACGTGTTCGGCTCTACCACCGATGAGTGTGCAGCACTGCGGGGCGGGTCCATCCCTCCGATCCTTAGGCAGCGATCTGCGCTCCGGATTTAGGTCCGGATCTGCGCGAGGATGACATCCGAGCATTGTCCGGCAGCAGGTCTAAGCCGTGCTCATCGTGATCGTCCGGCGCTCCTGGCACAGGCCCGAATCCGTTGAAGATCAAGTCTCCGTGGATATCAGCCGTTTAGTTCAGGTTTCCAAACCAGATCTGGTGGCCCGGGGCATAGCTGTCGATCTGCTCCAGATGGCCAAGCAAATTGACCCGCAGTGCGAAGCCGCCGAACACGAAGATATGTCTGGGGAGAAAAGTCTCACCCTGGACCGTGTTGTTGATGATGATTGAACGAGCCATCGAGCCTTGCAGCGGCGACACAGAGGAACTCTCAATGAAAACACCAATGTCGGTGTCAAAACCGGCGGATCTCGGGTAGGGGGTCCCGATCTGTGCGTCTTAGGATGATGGTAACAGAAAGCAAGGGACACAATGTTTACCCAGGTTCGGGCCCTCTCGATGGAGGTAAAACCCTACTTCCTGCTTGATTAATATTGATGATATGAGTAATACAAGAGTAGATCTACCACGATATCGTAGAGGCTAAACCCTAGAAGCTAGCCTATGATGATTATGGTTGTGATCGTGATCGGCCTTCTAAGGACCATCCTCTCCGGTTTATAGACACCGGAGAGGGCTAGGGTTTACACGGAGTCGGTTACAAGGAAGGAAATATATTATCCTGATCGCCAAGCTTGTCTTCCACGCAAAGGAGAGTCCCATCCGGACACGGGACGGAGTCTTGAGTCTTGTATCTTCACGCTCCAATAGTCCGGTACAAAGTATAGAGTCCGGCTGTCCGGATACCCCCTAATCCAGGACTCCCTCAGTGGGTGTCGGCGGCAGGGGAGGAGATCTGAGGCGGCGAAAGACGGTCAGGAGTCGTGATGTCTGGTTTGGTGGATGCTTCTGTCGATGGAGCAGCTTAGGTGAGGCGGACGATGTCGCGGCAGGAGTAGGACAAACCACACAAAGTTTTGTTCGACACCTACCTGTAACTGAAGTAATTCTGTAAGGGCTCATTTGGCTTGCATGATTCTAAAAACGCAGGGATAGGTCATGGAAAAACATCGGAATAGGATAGGAATGCACATGGGAAACAGAGCATTTGTGAACACAGGATTTCTGTCAACTTGGGTGTTTGGTTCACAGGAATTGGAGGAGCAGAGGAATGCAAAGAAACATGGCCAAAATAAAGTGAAACCATATGAAAGCGTGTACAGTTAGAATGTTATTCTTCCACTAATGCACTTGGTCTCGTTGGAGCAGCTCCGGTGAGCCGTAAGACGTCAAAGCTGAAGCAGCACAAGACATACATCGTTAATCTCAAGTGGGATTCTAATAGCATCTCCAATAAATGATGTAAAATGCATTACCAAAAAGTGATAGATGTAAAATTTACATCACCAAAAACCACCTGACTACAATAGATGAGGTAAAAACTGTTGACTCTGAACTTAACTGTCAAAACTGAAATTTACTGTGGATTCTCAATATTACTGTCGAAACTGAACGCAATGGTAGCAGAGAGGCACTTAACATGGGATAGTTTAGGGAGGGCCTGCAGTTCATCTTCAACCTGCACCCCCCTGAGCCGCCAGCCACCACCGGCCGAACCCCGCGCGGCCTCGCCGCCCCAAAACAACTCCCCACCGTCGGTCCGCCGCTGCCCCGAAACACTCCCCACCACCGGTCCGCCGCCGCCTCGCCGCCCAAACAACTCCCCACCGCCCGGTCTGCGCCGCCCAGCCAGCCCTCTAGCCCCCGCCAAGCTTTTCTCCGTGATCCCACCCACCGTGCCCCCACCGCCAGCGAGCAGCACCCCACCCAGAACCCTGAGATAGATAGTGGGGTACCTCTCCGGCGAGCCCCCCTCCCCGCTGATGTGGACACAAACCTAGGGTAGGGTAATAGGCCTGACCTATACATCCTACCTAAGGTCCTTATCATAAGAACAAGGAAGTTCAAGAATCAGAAGAAGGGATCCAGCAAAGGCGTCGAGTGAAGTACACTCGACCTACCATCCACTCGGAGATCCCACTTTATCCAGGTCACTCGACAATAAGAAGACCTGAAGCTGCTCCGCGCAGCAATGGTCGGGCATTTACTCAGATATTTAATGATCATTTGTAGCACTTCAATATAGGCGTTACCTGTAACGCCACCTCTTTATGTACATTGAATCCTATGTAACGGAGGGGAGCTGGGGTCCTGGCGCACTCTATATAAGCCACCCCCTCCTCTAGGACAAGGGTTCGCACACCCTATAACTCACACGCTTATAATCCAGTCGACCGCCTCCGAGCTCCGAGACGTAGGGCTATTACTTCCTCCGAGAAGGGCCCGAACTCGTAAAACTTGCGTGTACAACTCCTCCATAGCTAGGATCTTGCCTCTACATTCTTACCCCCCCCCCCCCATTCTACTGTCAGACTCAGAACCATGACAGTTGGCACCCACCATGGAGCAGGTGTCTTAGCGACTTGTTGGATAAGTTGCAACCTTACCGATCCCCTTCATCATGGTTTCAGGCGGAGGTTTGGCTGAAGGCCGCGAGATCCATCTCGGCGCGCTCGTGTTCATCGCCGACGACTCCGCTTGGCTTCAGGAGGCTCCACTCGGCGTCGATGTACTCCCCGTCCGCGGGGCAACGCACTTTCGCGCGTGCGTCCATGGCGTCCTCCTACGGCAGCCGTCGACCCAGTATTGGTCGGCACCTGTGGTGTCCTCCCGCCCCGTCGCCCGCCGGCGCAAGCGCTCCAGTCGGTCAAGGCTTGGCGATGGGTGAGGCACGCGGTGGCTCGCCAGACAGCCACCCCCAAGTCGCGGCGTCGAGCCCGGCGAATCTCTCTGACCTATTCGGCGGCTCGCGAAGACCGCATCCGAAGTGCGGCAGCGATGATCCAGCGGCGGAGGTCCTGATGGTCGATGGACCTCGCAGTCCTCCCGGCTTCCCTCACGCCGATGGTGGCGACGGCAGGGGTGATCCGTCGCATGCCCATGAGGAGTACCTCCCCGAGCCCCTCTCTTCGGAGCACATGGAAGAACTTCGCCGCCGGAACATGGGCGCTCTTCACCTCCTATCGTTGGAGAAACCCCGAGGCCGGGCCTTGGAGGGCAGCGCATATGCCAATCTGGTTGGCCTTTCATTGGAAAATCTCCGCGAGTACTCAGCAGCGTCTTGTGACAAAGGGTTCTAGAATCCGATCGGCCAGCTTTTCCACCGCCGACTCAGGTATATCGAACTCCGATCCAAAATCTTACAATTGCGGCTCGAATAGCGAGTCAATTCAGCCCTCCCAGTCAGAAGCTGGCAGGGGTTTAATGCAGATCAGAGCTTTACTCCGGGCAGCGGTAGAGCAGAATACGGCCATGTCACATTAACGGAATAGGATCCATAGCAGGTCCGTTGTTGCGAATCTGATCCGATCGGCTCTGCCCAAGATCGCCCCGGCGTGAGGGACATGGTGACCGGCTGATCGGTCTGAAACCGTGAGCGGTATGATCACCGACTCGTCGTGATGATGCCGTCGTCGAGTGCCCACACCTCCGCCAAGGAGTGGATCATACGTGCCTCGGCAATGAGGATAATGAGCGCCCTCATAGTGTTGGCGAAGGATTCAAGTCGACCCGAGGAGCCGGGCTTTGATCACGAGATCCATTCTCGTTCAAGGTTTGGTCGACAGGAACAGAGCTCACCGAGAAGGTCATGGCAGAGATGTACCCACCAGTAGCAGAGTGCACATCTCAGGTCTAGAGTGCTTCAGCAAAGCCATCAGGGCCACGGTGATTCCTCCCAACTTCAGGTTGGCGACTGGAGTCAGTAAGTTCACTGGTGAGTCCAAGCCTGATACTTGGCTTGAGTATTACCGAGTGGCTGTTCAAATTGGCGGAGGCAATGATGAAGTGGCCATGAAACACCTGCCTGTGATGTTGGAGGGCTTGGCCAGAGCATGGCTGAATCAATTAGCACCCAGTAGCATTTACACTTAGGAAGATCTTGCCCGAGTGTTTGTCAGAACGTTTGAAGGGACATGCAAACAACCAGCGGGGTTGTGAGCTACAATCTTGTGTGCAGAAGACAAATGAAACTTTGAGGATTATATCAGAGATGGATCACACTTGCATCACCACGATGGAGAAGCGTGTCTCATCACCAAGCAGTTTGTGCCTTCAAGGAAGGCGTCAAATATCGAGTTGAACTTGAAGTTGGTCGGACCGGAGACATGTCTACGAGTGAATGATGGAGATTGCCACCAAGTATGCTAATGGTGAAGAAGAGGATCGGCTCCGGAGTGGCAAGCACAAATCATTCGCCCATGAAACGGAGGAGGAAACTCGATCGAGCGAAGCGCAAAGCCGAGCCAGCTGCTCTGGAGAAACCTTAGCCGTGACTCAAGGAATATCAAAGGGAAGCCCAAGGGCCATGGAACCCTAAGAAGATAAAAGATCAAGATGGAAATGATGTGCTAGATTTGCCATGCCACATCCACACAAAGAAAGATGAAGAGGGTAAAATCATTTATCCGAAGCATACCACTCGGCAGTGTCGGCTCCAAATCCAGCAGTTCCGAGAAAAACAGCCCAAAGACAAGGAAAAAGAGTCAGACAAGGTTGAGGACAAGGAGGAGAGTGATGATGGTTACCCTCACGTCAATTCCACTCTGATGAATTTTGCTGATGTTGAGAGCAAGAGTCGACTGAAAGTGATCAACAGAGAAGTGAATATGGTCGCTCCGGCGACACCCAGTTGTTTGAAATGGTCTCAGACTGCCATCACATTCGACCAGTCCGATCATCCGACGCACATAGCCACCCCTGGGAGGCAAGCTTTGGTGGTCGATCGAGTTGTCCAAGGCACTAGACTAACTAAAGTTCTGATGGATGGTGGCAGTGGCCTGAACATTCTATATGCAAAAACGTTGAAAGGGATGGGCATTCCGATGTCGGACTCGATGAAAGCGATATGAGTTTCCATGGAGTCATTCCGGGCAAGAAGGCTAAATCACTCGGCCAGATTGCTCTTGACGTGGTTTTCGGTGATTCCAAGAATTATCGCAAAGAAAAGTTGACATTTGAAGTTGTGGATTTCCAAAGTGCTTATCACGCCATTCTGGGCAGGCCGGCTTATGCATGTTTTATGGCTCGGCCATGCTATGTGTACCTCAAATTGAAGATGCCTGGTCCCAAAGGTGTGATCACTATCACTAGCAATCGAAAGAAGGCAGAAGAGTGCTTCCAGAAGGGCTCGAAGATCGCCGATGCGCAGATGGCAGTAGTGGAATTGCGGGAGTATCAGAAAAATGCAGATCCGAGTGATTTGCTGCGAGCTAAAAGCACCAGCGGACTCGGCATTTGATGGTCGGTGAAACAAAACCGATTCATATCCACCGGACTGACCACAATGCTACTTCGACCCACATTTCAACAACACTCGACTCCAAATAGGAAGAAGCGCTCATCCGGTTCCTCCGTCGAGCTGGGACATCTTTGCATGGAAACCGACGACATGCAGGTGTTCCCGGGGACTGGTGAGCATCGTTCTGAGTCGACCCAAAGGTAAAACGGTCAAGGAACATCTTGATGGTCCGCCGTCTGAAGAGAAAAGCAATCGGTGAAGAAGTGGCTCGGCTCCGGCAGCTGAGTTTATTGAAGATTTACCACTCCAGTGGTTAGCTAATGTTGTCATGGTCCCTAAGAAGGGCGATTCACTTCGCATGTGCATTGACTTCAAGCATATCAATTGGGCCTGCCCGAAGGATCACTTTCCTCTCCCTCGCATCGATCAGATAGTCGATTTGACTGCGGGGTGTGAGCGTTTGTCCTTTTTGGACGCCTATTCCGGGTATCATCAGATCCATCTGTATGGACCCGATGAAATTAAAACAGCTTTCATCACCCCATTCGGGTGTTTCTGTTATGTCACTATGCCATTCGATGCGAAGAGCGCTGGAGCCACATTCATGCGGATGATTGAAGTGTTTACTCACTCAAATCGGTCGGAATGTGGGCGTACATGGATGACATTGTGGTCAAGTCACGTATAGGTTCGAACTCTTGGCTGACCTTGCTGAAACCTTTGCCAACCTCGGAAGTGCGATATCAAGCTTAACCCATCAAAGTGCGTTCGGAGTTCGGGAGAAAGTTACTCGGTTTAATCGTTTCGAGCGAGGATCGGCGCTAACCACGAGAAAGTTGGTGCCATACTCGAATGAAGCATACAATGCGTGTGCATGATGTCGAAGCTTCTTGGTTGTTTGGCCACCTAAGTCGATTCATTTCGGACTTCGGTGAGAAAGCGCGCCTCTCTCTTGGTGATGAAGAAGTCGAGATAAGTTGAGTGGACTCCGAAGCTGATGCAGCGTTTGCGAGCTAAAAGCCCTGATTCCCACCCAGCCGGTGCTTGCTGCCCCAATCAGCAAAGAGCCTTTCTTGCTTTATCTGCAGCCCTTTGGACAAGTCGTCGATCTGATACTTACGGTCGGCGAGAATAAGAGGAAAAGCCTATAAAGTTCGATTGCCCGATTTATTATGTTTACGAAGTTACGACTCTGTCGAAACAGAGATATCCGCACTATCAGAAACTTGTTTATGGGATTTACATGACCACGAAGAAGGTTGCACACTATTTGTCTGACCACTCTGTTACAGTCGTCAGCGATGCTCCATTATCAGAGATTCTGCGCAACAGAGATGCAACTGGTCGAGTGGCAAAATGGGCGATTGAACTCCTTCCCTTAGATATTATGTTTGAGGCAAAAAAAAGCTATCACGTCCCAAGCAATAGCTGATTTCCTCGCCGAGTGGATCGAACAGCAACTGCCGACTCAAGTTCACTCGGAGCACTGGACCATGTTCTTTGATGGTTCCAAGATGTTGAATGGTTTTGGTGCCGGGGTGGTACTAGTATCCCCCCGAGGAGACAAGCTCAGATATGTACTCCAGATTCACTTTGATTCCTCCAATAACGAAGCAGAATATGAAGCACTCTTATATGGGTTGCGCATGGCCATTTCACTCGGCGTCCGTGGCCTCATGGTCTATGGCGACTCAGATTTGGTAGTCAATCAAGTGATGAAAGAGTGGGACGTCAGAAGCTCAGCCATGGCTGGCTCTTGCAATCTTGGTGAGAAAGTTGGAAAAGAAGTTTGAGGGGTTAGAGCTCCATCATATACCCCGACTGAAAAATCAAGCAGCAGATGATTTGGCGAAGATAGGTTCCAAGATAGAAGCCATTCCCAGCAATTTGTTTCTGGAACACATTCACACACTGTCAGTTGAAGAAGATCCTTTCACAGAAGAGCCCCCGGAACCTAAGAGCGCCACAGATCCGACTCAAGTCGAGATCCCGGCCGTGGTCGACCTAATCATGGAGGTTCTGGTCATCACTCCCGACTGGACAGTACCTTACATCGCGTACATCCTTAGGAAAGAACTCCCAGAAGATGAAGAAGAGGCTCGGCAAATCGTCCGTCGATCCAAGGCCTTTACTATGATAAGGGGACAATTGTTCAGGGAAAGTGTGACAGGGGTCAGTCAGAAATGCATAACACCAGAAGAAGGTCGAACGATCCTCAATGACATCCACTCGGGGACTGTGGCCACCATCGTCCTCTCGGGCCATAGTGGCTAAAGCATCTTGAGCGGGTTTTATTGGCCACGAGCAAGCGAGATGGCGAAAGATATAGTCGACGGATGTGAAGGCTGCGGTTTTACTCGATATGTCTCACAAGCCGGCGTCAATACGAAGACCATTCCCTCGTCGGCCCTTTGCTGTTTGGGGATTGGATATGATTGGACCATGAGAACTGGTAGAAGCGGCTTCACTCATGTGTTGGTAGCGATCGACAAGTTTACCAAATGGATTGAAGCTAAACCAATCAAGAATCTTGAAGCCGGCACATTGTCGGCTTCATCGAGAATTGACATTCAGATATGGGGTTCCACAGCATCATCGCGACAGCGGGTGAACTTTGATTACGAGGAGTTTAGATCCTTTTGCGCTTCTCAAGGCACACGATTCGACTATGCTTCAGTCGCTCACCCGCAGTCGAATGAACAAGCAGAAAGGGCGAATGGCCTAATTCTCAAGGGACTGAAGCCCCGACTGATGCGTGATCTCAAACACGCAATAGGCGCCTGGGTAGATGAACTTCCATCAGTACTTTGGGGTTTGAGGACAACTCCCAATCGGTCGACTGGACGAACTCCTTTCTTTATGGTCTACGGAGCCGAAGTTGTTCTGCCAAGTGACCTACTCTACAACGGACCCCGAGTCCAGCTCTTCTCTGAAGAGGAAGCGGAACAAGCCCGGCAGGATTCAATCGATCTCTTAGAGGAGGAAAGAGAGATGGCCTTGATCCGGTCGACCATTTACCAGCAAGACTTGCGTCGGTTCCATGCGAAGCGTGAAGGGTCAAGCCTTTCAAGAGGAGACTTGGTTCTTTGGTGGATCAGCGAAGCCACACAAGCTGCCCTGCAGGAAGGCCCTTCATTATCACGAGTTCTCCACAATGGAGCATACCATCTTTACAATGTCGAGCATCAGAAAGACGAGCCATGAGCTTGGAACGCAGACCTGCTCTGCCCCTTTTATACTTAAGTACTCACTTGGATGAGATGTAATAAGAAATACCTTTGTAGTTTATTTATCAAAAACAAGAGCTTTATAATCTTCCTAAACGATTGTTGTCGCTTTTATTTAAGTCTAAAACCCCCCAGTGGGTGACTTAGCCGCGAATCCGTTTCGCCTAAGTTCGAAACATCATACCGAGTGGTGAGCAAGCCTCTCACTCGGGGACTTGGCTGCGAATCCGTTTCGCCTAAGTTCGAAAAATCCTCTGAGTGGAGAGCAACCCTCCCACTCGGAGGCTTAGCTGCGAATGCGTTTCCCCTAAGTTTAAAAAATCCTACCGAGTGGTGAGCAAGCCTCTCACTCGAGGGCTTAGCTGCAGTCCAAGTACTCGCCTAAGTTTGAAAAATCCTACCGAGTGGAGAGCAACCCTCTCACTCGGGAGCTTAGTTGCAGTCCAAGTACTCACCTAAGTTTGAAAAATCCTACCGAGTGGAGAGCAACCCTCTCACTCGGGGGCTTAGCTGCAGTCCAAGTACTCGCCTAAGTTTGAAAAATCCTACGGGTGGAGAGCAACCCTCCCACTCGGGGCTTAGCTGCAGTCAAGTACTCGCCTAAGTTCAAAAATCCTATCAGTGGAGAAACCCTCTCACTCGGGGCTTAAGCTGCAGTCAAGTACTCGCCTAAGTTGGAAAAATCCTACAGAGTGGAGAGCAATCCTCCCACTCGGAGGCTTAGCTGATCCAGTACTCGCCTAAGTTCAAAAATCCTACCAAGTGAGCAACCCTCCCACTCGTGAGGCTTAGCTGCAGATCCGATGCTACGCCTAGGTTCAAAAATCCTACAGTGGAAGCAACCCTCCCACTCGGGGCTTAGCTGCAGTCCAGTACTCGCCTAAGTTTGAAAAATCCTACAGTGGGAGCAACCCTCCCACTCGGGGCTTAGCTGCAGTCAAGTACTCGCCTAAGTTTGAAAAATCCTACCGAGTGGTAAGCAACCCTCTCACTCGGGGCTTAGCTGCAGTCAAGTACTACGCCTAAGTTTGAAAAATCCTACAGTGGAGAGCAACCCTCCTACTCGGGGCTTAGCTGCAGTCAAGTGCTGCGCCTAAGTTGGAAAAATCCTACAGTGGAGAGCAATCCTCCCACTCGGAGGCTTAGCTGCAGTCCGATGCTACGCCTAAGTTGGAAAAATCCTACAGTGGAGAGCAATCCTCCCACTCGGAGGCTTAGCTGCAGATCGATGCTCGCCTAAGTTCCAAAAATCCTACAGCGTGGAGCAACCCTCCCACTCGGAGGCTTAGCTGCAGATCTAGTACTCGCCTAAGTTCAAAAAATCCTCACGAGTGGAGAGCAACCCTCCCACTCGGGGCTTAGCTGCAGTCAAGTACTCGCCTAAGTTTGAAAAATCCTACCGAGTGGTGAACAACCCTCACACTCGGGGCTTAGCTGCAGTCAAGTACTCGCCTAGGTTTGAAAAATCCTCTGGGTGGAAGCAACCCTCCCACTTGGGGCTTAGCTGCAGATCCGATGCTCGCCTAAGTTTGAAACCCATCCTTATCCATAAGGACAACGAGGTGCTTGGTCATTGCAACCTTCTCCTTGAACTGCACCACAAATACAATGTGTGCTCCATCCTTATCCATAAGGGACTGACGAGGTGCAGGTCATTGCAACCTTCTCCTTGAGCTGCGCCACAAATACAATGTCGCTCCATCCCTATCCATAAGGACGACGAGTGCAGGTCATTGCAACCTTCTCCTTGGAGTTCGCCTAAATCAATGTGCGCTCCATCCCTATCCGCAAGGACGGACGAGTGCAGGTCATTGCTGTCGCACCCCATCCCTACTGCAAGGGCGATGAAGCCTTGGTCGATTGAAATCACTACCTCGAGCTGCATCTCAAACACAAAGATTATTCGGTGAAGAACAAATTCCACTCGAAGGCAAGCGCAAGCATATTGGAAATAAACCAAGTTGGATAAATCCTAAGGTTCGGACGACGGATCAAAAGTATTCGTGCATCAAGCCCGAAGAAGTTTAACGGTTACACAATCACTCGGCATTCCAAGGCAAATAAAGGTGAAGCTTAATGCTTTTTCGGTCATGCATCAGGAGAAGGATTGGCTGGGTCGCAAAAACTGTCAAGGTCAATGATGTCTGCAATGCGAGTGGCGGCGGCAAGGAAGGTGTCCATGAAAGACTGGAAAGTGTGCCTCTTCGTGTTAGCAACCTTGAGCTCCATGACTTGTCTTCTTTGGCATCCTTGCGGTGCTTTCGGACGAGAGGCAGAGCGGCGTCGGCACCACGAGGCGGATGACTTCTTCCATTCTTGCACGCGCTCAGGGATTTGATTTAGTCGAGCCATCAGGGACTCGAGATCTTGAGACAGTTCCGCCTGAGGCCAAAGTTCTGCATCAACCCGGGTCATTGCAGCTTTCAGACGGACCATATAAGCAATCGCACTGTCCATACGAGACTCCAACTGCATCACGTTCATCGCAACATCATCCTTGACTAGACAGTTGATGGAATCAAGACCCTTCTCGACCCGCTCAGTTTCTGCTTCAAAGTCTTGGCAAAATTCTGCACAGTCGAGTGAATGATGAGTCGACGGCACAATTAGAATTGTCAGTACCTTCAAGTTTCAAAACCAGCTTTGCAGCAAGTTGGCCCAGATAAGACTCTAGCTCGCCATTCTTGGCGTTGAGACTTCCAAGTTCGTCGGTCAGTTTCTCCTTGTCCTTCTTCAGTCGCTCGACCTCTTGATTGGCGTCAAAAACAACAGTCTTCAGTTTGGAGTTTTCTTCTTCTAACTTGCCGAGTGAAGCAAGCTTCTTGTCAGCAATCGTTGTCTTCGTGCACCTCCTTACGGCGGCAGCTAGATCGAGATCCTTCTTCTCCAAGCTGCTTCATTTCTCTAAAGAAATAACATTCTTGAGACGGGCTTGGGTTGGCGGTTTCACTACATACATCTGCTCGAGTGGAATCACTCGGTTCAAAAAATGGAAAGGAAAAGCGCCAGCAGTGGGATAAACAGTCGACGATTGATTACCTCCCATGGCAGCTACTTTGTCATGAGCGCTCTTGAGATTCTTCTGAGCCAATTCCAGATCAAGGTAGAGGCTGATTTGCTGCTTGCTCATTGCAGAAAGCTGAGCCCCAAGATCACAAGATTTCTACAGTCACAAGCCATATCGATTCAGCCAGATATAAAAGACATCACAATGCTAGCTACTCTAAGACTACCACGAATCAAACATTCAATGGCAGTCTGGGGACTACACCAGTGGGTGCACTTATCGTGCCCCACTGATTTTGCAAAAAGAAAAGAAAAGAAGGTTCTCATACCACGATCATTGCCGCGGTCACCTATAGTCTCGGGGACTACACCCTTGGGTGCACTCAGCGTGCCCCCACTGGTTTCGATTCCACTCGGCATGGTGCCCTTGATTCGAGTGGCCCCCAAAAAGAGAGGTTCCCATTCTCGGACCACGATCGACTGCCGCAATCACCTATGGTCTGGGGACTACACCCGGTGGGTGCACTCAGCGTGCCCCACTAATGCAAAGATTCAGTTGAATCGACACAAAGAAACATACAACATCAAAACAGCCACACCCGGTGGGTGATCGGACAAGAAATACGGTCGATCGGAAAGTCAACTAACTTTGGACATTGGCTTGCGAGCAGCTCCGGCATTGAAGGCTACGACTAGCCTCATGCACCATTTTCATCTGTCCCATCACAAGATTCAAGCGAAGAAGAGCTTCCTTGGCAGCGGTGGTGGATCGTCTGGGTTTGATATCGAGTGAAAGGTGATGGAGACGAGCAATCGAAGCAGCCGCGGATCTGAAGCTGGGAGTTGTATCGGGCGGCGAAGTCGGCGGCTGATCACGAGGGACGGTCGATCGACAATGGAACATGAAGGTGGCGTTAGTTCGAGCTTGATCATCGATCGCTCGACCATCGTCGAGCGTCACGGTCGGTCGGAGAACACGGACTTGAGCGCTTTCCCACTCGTTTCCTTGTCCTTCTTCCTCCTCCTCTCGGTGGCACTTCTTCGTCATCGTCCGGAAGCACAACAACATCTCGTGGATCTGCATGGAACAGAGAAAGCCATAAGGATAACTGACAAATCATTCAGTCGACCGGGCTATGCAAATTCATCATCCACTCGGTCAGAATAAGAAAACTGGTCGGAACAGAAAAATTGATCGGAATAAGAAGATATGAGAAGAGTGTTTACCCAGAGGCAACAGGGACGTCCATCTTAATCCTAGGCAAGGTCTTCCGAGCCTTCGAAGGATTAGCTTTGGGCTGCTTGGTGACCTTCTCATTCAAATCTGGAGTCGGGGACCGAGCGCGCTTGTGAGATAGAGCACTCGACGCCACAGCTTTCCTGCGCCTGTTCGCGGGATCATGGCGCTGCTTGGATCGATGTTCGGAGCGAGGCGGTGAGTCGGCTACCTCCTCATCGTCCGACTCGTCGCTCTCATCTTCATCATCATCAGCTGGGGACTCCCACTCGCCGCTCTCCTCAGCGCTTTCCTCGCCCTCTTGGTCTTGCTCCAGAGCTTGTTCACCATTGGGCATCGAATACATCTCCGTGTAGATATGCAAAACAAGAGACTGATCATAAGTCAGTTGGAACAACAATCAGTCAGAAAATACGTTCAAAAATTCAGTCATGATAACCAGACCTTCTCTAGCAGGTTCTTTGTTCTTTGAAAGATTCGACTCTCCTAAGCGCCCACAGGGTTGTCCTTGTTCGGTGATACCCATCAACCACTCGGCTCGGTTTTGGCCTCCACCTCCTTGGATGAACCCGAGCGTAGCCAGCCCAGTACATCCACATGGAATGGTCACGAGCTTGGATGGGTTGGATCCGCCGGTGAGAACACCTCGAGCATGTCCATACCGGTGACACCTTGGTTGATCAATTTGGACTACTCTTTCAACTAGCATGCTTGTCTCCGCCTTCTCCAGCAGTCACTTTCAAGGAAGATGGAGTTTGAACACGATCAAAGAGAAAGGAGGAAGCCGGTCGGCGGCACAGGGTCACGGCGTCTGGCGATAGAATCGGTCATTGCCAGCCCCTAACCGACTTCGGGAAGATTCATTGGAGGAAAAGAGCTCCTCTTCCTCTTCTGAATGCCCAGACCCCCACACATCTGAATGACATGGGTTTTCTCGTCTTTCGAGTTCGCCTTTTTCACAGTTTGAGATCGGATGGTAAAGATGTGCTTGAAAAGACCCCAGTCTGGTCGGCACCCAAGAAATTCTCACACATGGAGCGAGCGCAGCAAGATATGTGATAGTGTTGGGAGTGAAATGGTGGAGTTGAGCACCAAAGAAATTCAGGAAACGCGAAAGAAGGGATGGAGGGAAGCGAAAAGCCACGATCGGCGTGGGTGGCGGCAGGACACACTCACCCGGCGCGGTGTGGCTCCGTTCTCCCCTCGGCGGTCTTGCGAGACTTATGGACGATCAGCCCTAGCTCAGCCATATCGTCCAAGTCCTCTTGCCGAAGCGAAGATTGGATCCAGTCTCCCTAGATCCAACCCGATGGCAACCCTGAGCGCGACGAAGACCCCCGATTCATTTTCTTGCTCTTTGCCGCCCCCGTCGCCTTCTTCGTACGCTCTATAGCCGCCATTTTGTCCTTCCCCATGGCGGTGGAGCGACGGCATCGAGAGTGGTTGGTCTGGGCAAAGCGGAGTTGCGAGAGGAAGAAGAAGGGGAATGGGCACGCACAGTGCAAACGCTTCGGCCTCGCCGCTTTTAAAGGCCTAATTCCGAGTGGCTGACGCGTGGGCCCGAGCGATCCTGTCAAATCCCCCCAACAGTTGCGCACGGGATACATGGTGAAAAAGGTGGCACGGAAATCGAAAAGTCCTATTTATCTACTCCACTTATTGTGGAGCGCTCCGCCTGGCGCGCTGCCACCAAAATTTCGAATCCCGGGAAATTCGGGATCCTTTGCAACCGGTCACACCAAAGATTTCATATCACATTCGATAGATGCAGTGATACAAATCAGTCGGCAATTTCTGAATCGATCAAGGCGACTGAAACGAAGCTGAAGTTCTAAACAGCTGACCTCCACTTGAAGACAATGACAAGAAAATCAAGATTAAAAGCAAGGTCAACTCCATCCTTCTTTTTCACTCAAACCTCGATCCATTCGGGGGCTAATGATGTGGACACAAACCTAGGGTAGGGTAATAGGCCTGACCTACACATCCTACCTAAGGACCTTGTCCTAAGAACAAAGAAGTTCAAGAATCAAAAGAAGGGATCCAGCAAAGGCGTCGAGTGAAGTACACTCGACCTACCATCCACTCGGAGATCCCACTTTATCCAGGTCACTCGACCATCAAACCACTCGACAATAAGAAGACCTAAAGCCGCTCCGCGTAGCAACGGTCAGGCATTTACTCAGATATTTAATGATCATTTGTAGCACTTCAATACAGGCGTTACCTGTAACGCCACCTCTTTATGTACATTGAATCCTATGTAACGGAGGGGAGCTAGGGTCTTGGCGCACTCTATATAAGCCACCCCCCTCCTCTGGGACAAGGGTTCGCACACCCTATAACTCACACGCTTATAATCCAGTCGACCGCCTCCGGGCTCCGAGACGTAAGGCTATTACTTCCTCCGAGAAGGGCCTGAACTCGTAATACTTGCGTGTACAACTCCTCCATTGCTAGGATCTTGCCTCTACATTCTTACCCCCCCTATTCTACTGTCAGACTCACAACCACGACACCCGCTGCGGGTGGTTCTTCCTTAACTCCGGCGAGATCCCCCACCCCTAAAATCGTGACCCAAAAGTCGATTCGATCGGCTGAAGTGTAGCTAAATCGGAGGCGAGCAGCGGCACGAGCGAGGGGAAGCAGCAGCAGCAGCGTGGCGGCGGCGAGCGAGCAGCAACAAAGCAGCCTTGGCGAAGCGGCGAGCCAGCGATGGCGGTAGCGGCGAAACAAGCTAAGCGAGCAGCGATGCGAATCTGGCTGGTATATGGCGCCGCCGCCGAAGGAGCCTCGCCTTTGGGAGAAACGCCATGGAGATGTCGCTGCGGCGCCGGCCGAGTAGCCGCTCCATGGGGGTGCAAGATGGAGCACCGTCGGCGCCGGAGGTCGAGTTAAGGAGAAGGTGCGATCGATGAGTGTACAACCTCTTTGGTGGCGCTTGAGTAAGCCTCGGCCGTCCGAGGAGTTGGTGAGGATGTTGCGGTTCGGTGGAGTAGGTTAAGCGGTGTTGTGGGGATGCAGCGATCGCGATAGGCGAGCGATCGTCGGAGCAGCTCCTTGGAGGTGGAGGGCAGGCGGCTGAACCGGTGGGGCAGCGGGATGGGCAGCGGATCCTCATCCGGGGAGGTGGATGAGGGACGTCGACCTGTTGCGGTGGACTACGTCGTCGGGGAAGAGGCTCAGGCTGGGCAGCGGTGAGGGGGCGGACGGAGGGGGTGGGGTTTCGTGGCTGGAGCAGAGAGGTTATGGTGGCTAGATTTTGAATGGCGAAAAGGAGGCGATGGGAGGGGGGAACCATGACTTAGGGACGCGCTTGTCCAAAATGTAGGGTGTGTTACATAAGTACCCCCACCGATTTGAACTAGAGGCCCTTTCGGCTCAGGGTTAGATGGGGGATTTCGTGTGTCGGGATTTGGCAGCTGGAGGGAGTTTTCGCGCGCGTTGTAATTTCGGGATAGCAAGGCGCAGGTTGTGAAGGTGCCAGTTTTGGGAGCACGATATCTAAATTTTCGGGATATAACAAAGGCGCGGGTTGAATTTTAGGGACAAACCTAACGTGTAATATTGTACTTGTAGTATGTACCAAATCAATTCGCACTTCCCTTAGCGGAAAAAAATGAAAAAATAAAAATATTCACACCACACAAAGAGAGAGTCTTGTCCCATTTTACTATACAAATGCTATTCAAAGCTACTCCCTCCTTCAATCTATATAGGGCCTAATGCGTTTTTCGAGGCTAAATTTGACCAACCAAATATTAGAGCAATAATATATGACATGCAACTTACACAAAGCACACCGTTAAATTTGTGTGTGAAAGGACCTTTCAATGATATAATTTTCACATTGTGCATGTCATGTACTATTAATCTTGTCAATAGGCAAAGGCGGTCTTATAAAACGCATCAGGCCCTATATAGATGGAAGGAAGGAGTATGGATCCATGTTATGTCCAATTAAATTTTTTCACTGGCTGTATAATGCATGTAAACTACTCATGCCAACATTTTAGTGCATTCCAAATGTCTATACTACCACTGCAGTTCGAACTGAATTTGAATTCATTTCTCTATTTCAATAAGAATCTACAATCATAATTGTTGCCAACTTCAACCATCATTCGTGTATTACCTTAACAACACACCACATGATTACTATAGAGATAGATATGAACTATGTGTACTATATGAACTCAAATTCAATTTTTTGAATACACTTGATGTTGATTCCAAATAATAGTACATTTGATGTACTAACTAGATATTCATAATCTAAACCATGTTCCATACGTACACTGTGTTTATCGCACAAAGTATAGTGCCCAGCCCCCTACATTATGACAAGTATTTAGCCTTGAGCTGCAAAAGCCACACATTAGCCCAAATTATAATCAATTTTCTACATTATGATATCTTCTTCAAGTATCCGTATCCACTTTTTTTATAATGAATTATGATCTATGTTCGTCTTTAACACCTTCACGATCATGTTCTCTTTCTAGCTATCTAGCGCTAATTTTCTATCATGCATGCACACGCCCGCCCCCCTCTCACCCTCCCTCAGCGTCCCCTCCATCGCGCATGTTCGAAATTTCTCTTTAGGTCGTTCACCCGCGATGTGTGTAGGCCCCCCAACTCCTTCTTTCCGACACACATCGGTCGATATACCTCTCTAGCCAAGTGTGCCTACCACAAACACATACTTCCCCTCTTCTCTTCTCACCGTCCATGCCCCCTATGTCCAATACGGTTCCACACAGGTGCACACTCCCGCCCCTATTTTCATCGATCTCATACTCGCACACTCCTCGCCCCCCCCCCCCTCAACATAGTAGGCCTCTCGCACCACCTCCTAGCTGCACCCCTCTCCCCCTGTCTGTTTCTCTGGACCTTATTTGCTTCTAACACATGCATGCATGTATACGTACTGATCTCCCTACATATAGCTAGGTCAACTATAATTCTTTTTCCCCACGCACCGATAGACTTACCTCACTAGTTATGTCTCTCCCTTTCTCGGACACACGACAGATGATCTTCCTATGTAGTTATGTATGCTTACCACAACCATATCGTGTCCCCTCATAATCCTTGCATACCTCCCGACCCGTCTCTCACATGCACGTGCATAGACAGACAGACATCCCCGCCCTCTCTTATTGATATTGCACTCGTACCCTCCGTTTGTCTAGAAGGCCTCTCCCACCATTTGTGAGACGCCACTCGCCACCAACCCTTCAACACTCTACCTTTGTCTTTCTCCCAACCCTATTCCTCTGCCTCACATGTCCATGTATGCCGATCGATCTCCCTCTATATATAGCTAGGTCTCTCTCCTTCTCCACACATATACTAGTCGATCTACCTCTATATAGTTAGGTCTCTGCCCCCTCCTCCCCCCCGCCGATAGTCGAACGTTATAGGTAGGTGTTCATGCCATAGAGAAAAACTGCACCTCTGCCCTCTCAAATTCCAGTAGCCCAGCCGCCCTGTATCTTTGACATGGGCAAACACAAATTCGATGGCACTCTTTATCGATCGCGCAGCCACACACTTCATCCTTGTTTTTGATTCTATAGATATCTCACGCCGATGATCCCTCCACTCTCTTCTCGTGGATCGCTCCCTCTATATATGATATATCCATGACTATGTTTCACACACATTGCATATGTTACATTTTTTTGTTTGAGATGTCATCGACACATTGCCTCGGTTTCGCACAAACCATCTCTCTCACACCCACCCAAGTACGTACCTGCACCTAAATAAGAGGTGCGGGCAGGACACACGTACTCACGTCTCGTTCCCAGCCACACCCGCGCGGGTACACGATGGAGTTCGTTTCTTTACGAAAAGGCAGCCCACGTGATAATATGACGCGTGTAGCAGTTGTTTACTCGAAGGAGGGTCGGGTACCACGTCTAGATGGAACAAAGTTCGACTTGACGCGTTAGTATTAAATAAATTTATATATTCCTCCTTAATGGTGTGTAGTACAAAATATAAAACGATTGCCATGGGGAAAATGGAAAAATCCGCTCCACTATATACAACGGAGCCTGCCTACCAGGGTTTGTCTCTCGTCACACCATCTCACACAAGGCAGCGGTGGCCTCTCTCTCTCTCACCGTTGGTCAGTGATCCGGCCGCATCCCGCCCGCCGGCGGAAAGGGAGGATGTGCATCATTTCTCCGTTCGACGGTGTTGAGGCAGCACGTCCCGATCTGCGGTACTCGCCGCCGTTCTCTCTGACCAACCTCCGATGCGGTAGGGCCTTCGCCACTTGCTTGCTGCCGCAGTATGGGCAGATCCCAGCAGCCGGCGCCCTCCTAGTAACATCCCGACGACCCTCAGGTACAGCTTCCTTCGGCCTTGCTCCACTGCCCATCTTCCCATGTTGCTGCATGTAGATCTTCTTTAGTTGTTTGCTTAAAACGAATCTCGGTCGGCGTACTTTCCATCTTGCAATCTCGTCCTCAAACCATTTTTGATAAACCACCATGCTGCTATCTTTCCCTTATTACATGGAATATGCTTCTTTTTTGTCGGCGTATGTGTCTTCAACTCATGTTATTCGCCAGTAATTGTTTCCTTTCTACCTCTTTTTCGCAAACAGGGCTATCCGTTTCACCTCGTTGCTATTGCGACCTTTTGGTGAACTGCACAAATCACTTTTTTTCTTAAGAGTGTTTTGTGCAGTTCATAAAAATATCATCTGAACAACGTTTTACATTCGTGGGACTGCAGAAAGGGAGATTGGTTTTGCTATCCTCCTCATCCAACTACGTGCCTAATCTTCTCCAACAAGTAGTTAGTCGTAAAGAGAGATCGCAGAGGTGATTGGATTCTATTTGTGTGTGTTATGTTTCATCATCTAGCTCCACTATTATTGTAATCACACTGGTTGGATATCTTTGCAAACAAGGATGGTCAGCTCGATTTTAGTGGAGCTGCACAAAATGATCGGATTGTGGTGTCCTCCATACACCCCCTTTTTGGCTACATCGTTGGGTGAAACTAGCTGCCAAGCAATGAACACTGTGCCCAAGAAATGGACCCATGCCTACGAACAACATCGATCAATTATATATTTTTCTTTATTTGTACACCTTCTCACAACTTTGTCTTCAGTTGTGATATGAATATTGGCGCTGATCTGCGACCATTGAGATGCATTAGCAGCCATGGTAGTTTCATTTGTACTTGATGGAATGTTGTAACAAGATAATCTTGAGGCAAGAGGACACATGAATCCTAAGTTGAAACCTTCATATCATCATAGTTCAATTTCATTAAAATTATGCGTACATATAAACAAATCCCGAAGGATTGATAGCAATGCCAGAAACAATTCAACTTCGTTTCGCCGACATGTGGGACATCCTTCATCCGGCTCCACACATCGTGCAGCAATATTGAGTGCGGCGCAAGGAAAGATTCACCACAGTGGTTCGCGCATTAGTAATGACTAGTGAGCAGTCAAATCATAGAGCCCCACCTTCACCACAGTAAGTTGCTTGGATGAAGCAACCATCATTTCTCTGTTCCTTGAATCCGCTGGTACTCCCATATTCATAGAGTAATAAGTTGCTTAGGTGAAGAAACCATTACTTCACCTTTCCCACAGTAAGTACCTCCTTGGGCCCACTGAAAATCACTTTTCTCTCTCCATCAAGTGCATTTATTGTCAATCTAACCACATCCTTTGAAACACCTCTTTGGCTCTGATTAGTTTAGGGTTAGTCATGAGTTAGTCTAACCTCTAGCTAAGTTAGAGTATCCAAGCAGGAGCGTTATAGGACATGCAAGCTGCTCAAAGCATACGATCAAAATCGTGCGTGAAAGGATCTTTTTCTTTTTGAAAGCGGGCGTGAAAGGATCTTGAATGATATAATTTTCAAATTATATAAAATCTTATCAATAGTCAAAGGCATCCTTGAAGAATACATTAGGCCCTACCCCTCCGTCTAGGTGTATAAGTCACCTTCGAAAACCAAATAATCCCAAAATCTTGGTAGCGGTGCATTAACTCCCACCTCGTTTCTTGTTTCTTGACATATCCACCAATAAGAGATGTGGGGCGTGCATGTTTCCAATGACTTAAGACTACCAAACACGACATGCAATGGATAGTTCATTGCATGCAATGCTATTAATTAGCAAATAAATATTAATTTCTCTCGTTTTCCCCTCTTCATTGGTCACGGTGCACAATCTAAGATGACTTATTCACTAGACAGAGGGAGTATATAAAATCTTACCAATAGTCAAAACCAAGTGTTACTACAACACCAAACAAGTTCAAAACAAGAAACTGGACCAACTCACGGCATGGCACGCCTGTCTCGTTTGGTCCGTTGGTCAAAGCGCTTCCTCTTCTTGGCATAACAATAGAGTACAGTAATTTTTTTAGAATGCTCTTGGCATGTCTCTAACATGTGATGAGTTAACGGACCTCAATAGACGGCAAAAACACCAGCCCGCCGCACTTTGAGGGAGACGAGGAGTGAGAAGCGATACGGGCTGGTGGATTACTAGAACTAGGTGTCGCACGGAGGCCAAGAAATATGGTGATAGCGTGGGTTGGCCACGTCGGTATGATGTAACTACTGCTTTGGGTTGCCGTGTTTCGTACTCTTCCGTTCTACTGTGGAGATGATTGGTTGATTTTATATCGCTAAATAATATAAAATATTATGAGTGCAGACGCTCCACCGCGAGGTTCCTGGCTCCTTCGAGAATCTATGTTCTTCCACGCTTTTTTTGACATGAGCTTTGTTTATCCTTTTGCCAACATGCGGGACATCTAGCATCAAGGTGCACGTGTCATGCAAGAAAATGGAGATAAGCAGTGCTTAAGTGAGTCGTGCACTACGATGGCACCTAGTACTACGCAATATTTTTCCTCCTCGATGGCATATGAATAGTGCATGTACTCAATGACGGAGCAAGGGATGGTAGCCATGGACATGGTCGGCCCTTTTTGGAGAGAGTACTAAATACATATTAAATTTGATATGTCCCGTCAACTAGCAGAATGACGAGAATCACGCATTGAATGACGGAGCACGGGATGGTAGCCATGGACATGGTCAACCCTTTTTAGAGACTAATGCACCACTTTTGATGTGTCCGGTCTACTCGCAAACAAGGAGAAGCTTTGCCTGATAGTACACTATCGACTGTAGTACCATCATCATTGTTCGACTTTCGGAAGAGGCGAAGAGCCAAGCGCACGGTCACCTACTCACTGTATAACCGGCTGTGTTTGCACTAATTTTTTAACGTAGTACCTGAGTGTATTGCTCCAGTGGTCATCACACGTGAGCCAATCGATTCGCACCCTTCCACGCTCCATTTTGTCTTGCATTCCTTCCTCCGTCCAGCACGCTGACAAGTGGGCCCAATGCTCATGTATGCCAATGTGGTAGTTAATCATTTTGCAAGAGTCAGCTATCACACCCATTCGATGCCACGTCAATGTACCCACTAGAAACAAGTTATACTTGTTCGGTTCAAGCACCTCCCTAGGTGTTTGGAGAGGAATTGGCCTACGCCGCCTGCCCACCTATAGACCGCCTCACACTTAATGTTTATTTGCTAATTAATAACATTGCATGCAATGAACTAACCACTGCAAGTCGTGTTTGCTAGTCTCAAGTCATTAAAAGCATGCACACCCACATCTCTTATTGGTTGATATGTCAAGAAACAAAAAAGAGGTAGAAGTTAATGCACCGCGCCTAAGTGTTTTGGGATTATTTGGTTTTCGTAAGATGACACCTAGACAGAGGGAGTATTATACTTGAAGGCTACAAGGTTGGCTATACATGACGTGGCAATGTCATGTAGCCATCAGCTGGTTATACTATTAACCATACTCTTATAATACTCCTATATTTAGGAACGGAGGGAGTAGTTGGCATGCATGATACTACCTATAATACTCCCATTACAACCAGCCTGGTAGAATTAAAATACCTAATCTAAATGGTCACCGCCCGATCTCTTTGTCCTCCTCCAGCATCCGGCAGAAGAAGAATCGAGCAAGACACCGGCTGTATTCGCCGGCGTCGCCTTGGCGGTGGACTTCATGGGATACAATCGGCGGCGGCCTCCCGTGTTCTACTTTTCCTCGATGATGGTGGTGGGCGGGGACGTGCTGCCCGTCACCTTGTCCACATCCGCATAGCCGCATCACCTCGTCGACATCCGCGGCGGCTTCTTTCTCTATCTGCATGTCGCGGTTACGCGCGCGTCGACGGCGGATGGCGCAGTGGCACACACTGGAGGCGTTGTACGACGCGGCGGCGTTGAGGGCAGCGACGATGCCCGTGCCATCGTGCTCCCCGACAAGCCAGCGTGGAGCAAGTCGGCATTCTACCTCGAGCTGTATTGGAGAGGCCAGCTGCGGAACCACACACTAGCTTAGTGCGGCTACTGCCTCCGATGGGCTAGGCGAGGTAGGTGGAGAAGTGAGCTGTCGGGCTCAGCGGGCCACCCAGACGGCTTTTATGCCGGAGAACTGCTCTTCCTACTCGTCGCATGCCGCCGAAAGAGTGGACAAAATGGTGGAAGGAGGACCTTGGCCGGTGTCCTGCTCCTGAACGGACGTCTGTGGCCGGAGTTGGTTTCTCGCATTCCACGCGGGTTTCTATATATATACTATCTTCTTCTTCTATTCTTCTATTTCTCTATATATAGTGTACCAATTTTAAGTAGGACTAAGAACATCAATCATAACCATTGATCTTCTAGATCCAGCGGCCAATATCAGTAGGATTCGCATGAACAGTACACTGCTGCTACCTCACCTGTGTTAACAATCATGTATCCTTTCTATAAAAAAGAAGCCCATAACTAGCTCCAATGGGCTGTGTTGCCACATGACCACTAGATGGTTTGATTGAGCCCAGTTGAGATGGTTTAGTAGGAGAATGTGGATATTTCTCAAAATAAGAAGAACACGTGGAAAAAGTGAAGCAACGTGCAGTTCTTGTTAAATGAATGTACAGTTTTATGGCATGAATACTACTTCCCGCTATTACAATATTGAACTAATATCAGCATTTATACATCACTATAATTTCTTTTTCTTTGAATCTATTAGCACATATATTACATCTTTTCCCTTTTGCCAAAATCACTCTGTTATATTAATACGTGCCTTGCACGTGTATACATACTAGTAAATGTAGGTTTTTGAATGTGGCGAGGAGGCGGGTACATCTGGGAGTGCAGCAGGCGGTGCCTTGGGCCGGCGCGCCGCTTCAAATGGCGGATGCAGTGAGAGGTCGCGTCCGCCCTGACCCCCTTGACCGTGGACCTTGACGGTGTATGCCACCTTGTCTCCAGATCTGAGATGCCACATGTACCAGATGAATGACTCCAAGATCGACCACCGTGATGAAAGAGGTGCGAGCCGAGGAACCTTGTTGGAACACCCCCCATAATATTCCTCGTCATCATCGGGTCCTAGAAGATCTCACCCACATCATCATTAGGCATACAGCCGCCTTCATGAACAACGTCTTGTGAAGGAGTAGGCGGCGGGGGCGCACCACATTGTGGGCACTCCTTACGTGGTCGTGTGTGTGCAGCGTGCGTGCTTTTCCACCGGTGCTAGCTCTAAGGCTGAGGCTGCGGCTGTCTTCGTCTCCGCCTAGTCGTTGAGCAACGACGGCAAAGATGTGCTGCAAGAGATGCGTAGGCGCCATTGTGTGCGAGCTTCACCGTAGCACGATGAATCGGACGTTGCTGTAGATGGCACACGCCTCCATGCAGCCGCGTGTGTGCGCATGCATGTGTTATTCACGTGCATTCTGCGGCCGAGCGTGTGTGCATGCATGTGTTGTGTACGTGCGTTGTGTGCTCCATGTTGTGCGTGTTTGTGCATGATTTGGATCGGCATGAGTTAGTGCGTCGGCATGTGTACATGCGTGGCTGCATGCGTCATGTACATGCGTGGCTTCTTGCATGGTTATCAATACTTCCTCCGTCTCGGTTTATAAGACATGCACGTCGTTCTAGGTTGACAATTTAACTAGCTAAATATGTATCATATTGGATGAAAAATATATGTTTAGAAACTACATCCACTTAAGAATCTAATGATATACTTATATTTAGTTAGTGACATAGTGGTGACATATAACTCATATTTAGTTAGTCAAATCGATGACCTAGAACTACGCGCACGCCCTATAAACCGAGACAGAGGGAGTATAAACTAATAAAATATCTTCAACTTAGCATCCTGATGTATCGTCTCTAGTGGTTAGCAAAGAGTTCATGTTCTTTTATTTGTTTATAGGTGGGCAGGCGGCAAAAAACAGGGGAAAACGTGCAAGGTTCCTTGCAGACGCTCCACCTCGAGGTTCCTTGCTCCTTCTCAGTCGTCGGGAATCTATGTTCTTCCACTCTCTTTTTTTTACGTGAGCTTTGTTCATACTTTTGCCAACACGCGAGAAATCTAGCATGAAGGTGCACGTGTCATGCAAGAAAATGGAGATAATTAGATAAGCAGTGTGTAAGTGAGTCGTGCACTTCGATGGAACCTACTCCTACTACACAATATTTTTTCTCCTCGATGGCACGTGAATAGTGCACGCACTCAACGACGGAGCACAGGATTGTAGCCATGACATGGTCAGCCCTTTTTTGGAGAGAGTACGTACTGAATAACTTTGATGTGTCCCGTCAACTCGCGGAACGACAAGAAGCTTGCTTACTATGCCTTCTCCCTCGCCAATGCGTGCACGGTGGCTCGCAGCACGAGGAGAAACTTTTGCTTACAAGCGGTGGACGTGCATCAGTTCATTTGGTGTCAGATTGCCAGAAGTACTACTATAGTACCACCATTATTGTTCGACTTCCGGAAGAGGCGAAGAGCCAAGCGCAAGGCTAGCCATAGTGGGAGTAACATAAGTAGGTGTACCTCCTTTTTTTATTCTAGAAACAACCACACGCGAATATTGGATGGTAGCAGCACAGCAACTGAATCAAAAATCAAAACCTTCCCGCCCGGCGCCAGCTGAGCCCGCCGCTCCACATTGATGGCAAGTCAGGGCGACGCAACCTCTCACTGCTTCCGCTGTTGAAGTGGCACACCGACCAAGGGCACCGCCCGCTGCACGCCCGTCATTTCAGACTACACATACTTTGTGAAACAAAAGGTGGGGCTATTATTAATGATATAGTATTATACTAAAGGGACTAACTATTGTAAGCAGGCTACGTATTAGGTTGGTCCTAGATGATGTGTCAACTTCATATAGCCGGATGTTGGCTATACTATTAACCATGCTCTAAGTGTGGTGTGAGTCAGAAAATTTATTAAGTCATTAATTAATAATTAACGGACGTCTTAATTACTCAGCCGTTTCTGATTCTTTTAGATAGTGGGGCTATTATTGACTTGGACATGGGGTTGGGGCCAAAGGCCTACTATTATGTACTTGGTCTTACTCGCACAACCGACCTGACAGGCTCTACCCTAGCCGCTTCTGCATCATATGGTTTCGCACCATTCCAGATCTTAGCGCTGCCATGCAATTCTTCTCCATCCCTCCTTCCGGCGTGCACCGCGAGAAGGGATATGATCCTCGAACTCCGCCTTTCATGATCACATGCGGGAGAGGCGATCAGGTTTCGGGAGCACATCCGTGTTGCTGCCGGCGACGACTTCCTCAACAACAACCTTCTTCCACGACCTCGGTAACCTCTTCATCAACGACATGGTGACAACATCAACCACAGCGGTTCTACTCATTTGTGCGGTATGTGATTCTGTTCTCTGGTTTAGTCGCATCATTATTTTGATCTTTGCAATTGTCGTCATGATCTATTTTTGTTGATTCGGATTACATCTCATAGTAAATTGCTCATATATTCAACAATCAATCCAAAAACCTGATTATAGGCAATTTACTCCGAGTGGTTTTCTGCGCTTTTGAAGCCGCCTACTTTTAAGGGGTGCAATATAAAAGGTGGCGCACAAGAGCGATATATTGGTTTCGAGATCATGCCTTTGCTATGGCGCCACTAAGGGTAAGCCTAAGGCGATCTTAATCCTACAAGAGGAAGCTTTTGAGAACATGGATATCCTCTTCAAAGCCGCCCTGCTGAGTGTTCTTGACGATTCCATTGTGGATTCATATATGTCATTTGACAGCGGCAAAGACATGTGTGCTGCGGTCTGTAACATCCCAAAATTTTCAATTTGGAATGTTATGCATTAGATCATCATTGCATATCATATTTTATTGCATTTCGGTTGATCCTATAAATTCTACGCAACTCAAGGACCTACGGAGAGAGTTGGGGATTTCGTTATTTTCATATTTGAGTTTTTCTCGAATTATGAAAAGAGGACCGTTTGATTTTAATTTTATTTCTTTAAAATATTTATTTTATTAAAAATAAAAGAGAGAGGATAAAATGACTTCCTCAAAATAAAGAAATAACAAGAGATTTAATGTTAAAATCAAATAAGATTTTTTATTCGGAGTTTTATCGCTATTTCATTTAAATTAGGAAAAATATGTGTTTCTAAAAATTGCATTTTAGGCCCAAAATAAATGTTCATCTTGTCCGGCTTATTTTTAGAGGACGGGGAAATTTTATTTCGGGATTTTTGGAGTCCGTTTAGTATTTCTTTTCTTTCTTTTTCTGCACGTCTGAATTATTAAAAAAACAAAAAACGCGCAACCGACTTAGGGCCGTATTCGGCCAGGACTTCTAGGAACGGCCTCTTTAAAAGCCGCCAACCCGCAGCCCGTTAGCCCCGCCAGTCCCGAACCCTAACACTAAGCGCGCCGCCCGCCCGCCACGCCACGCCGCCGCCACCGCCTTGCCTTGCGCCGCCCGCCACACGCCGCTGCTTGCCCGCGCCACCGCCTCGCCGCCCACGCCGCTGACCCGCCGCCCCATCAGAGCCCGCCACCACCGCCGCGGACCTCGCGGACCGAGCTAACCGCCTTGGTTTCTCTTTTGATACATTCGATGTAATAAGTGTGTGATTGCCACTCTGTTATAAATCCTTGATCTTGTGTGTGTCGGCATTACCGATCGAGGATGACACTTATGCACGAGATCGACTATTTGAGTGCTGTCGCTACAGTCGAGGCCACGTTTGGGGCCTCGGCGCCGCAACGAAGTTATGCGTCATGGAGCAATTCTTTGACTACAAGATGACTCATGGCGCTCTGTTGTTGGCAGACTCATGAGATCTGATCCTCGCTAAGGAACTTGAGTACTTCAAGTGTGTGTTGCCGGACAAATTTGTTGCTGGGACCACTTTGAAGAGAAGGCGAGAACAAAAGACACACGTGCTTGGGTTGCTGAGGGAGCTTCTAGTGCCCACATGGTACACGAGAAGAACTTCCAGCCCAACCAGCCCCAAAGCAACAAGAACAAATCTCAGGGGAAAGGCAAGTTTGATGCAAAGAACAAGCCGTCACATTCTACCAACTTCAAGAAGAACTCTCATAATGGGAAGGGATACAAACCTCAATTTTGGTAGCACCACACAAAACTTATATGGCTGCATCTACTGCTTGTCGGCCTAACCTCATGGTGCTCGGTATTCCTACATTAAGTAACTAGGTACAATCACCACCGCAAGATGAAATAATCTTATTAAAGACGTTGACTTGCTGATTGCGGTCTTGGAGCGATCTGTCATGTGTGGAGTAGCAAACAAGTAGTGCAGCGAAGGTGGAAATCAACCAAGGACTTATGAAATTATATATAATATTCCTCAGGCGGTCGGTATCCCCTTCGTCCAGATGATCATGTTTTGTCATGCTGACCTATTGATATGTGCTACTGTTTTGCAACACCGTTTAAGCATAGCTATTGTTTTCCTATCTTTTGATTCAGGACAATGAAGATGATTTGGGAAGCGCACAATATGGACTCATGTTGAGTCATCTCTATTGCCTCATGTGTTTGCTGCAAATGTGTGAGCATCAATTGCAAGATGAGGTAGCTAGCTAGCTGTGGAGTTGCCAACATGCTCAAAGTGCTCGCAACATTGAGAAGAAACAAGCATGCCCAGAAACTCGCAACATTGAGTATCACCACTTCGAACATTTATTTACGAAGGGAAAGTTAGCGCCACGCTTTGTGGGACCATACAGAGTTTTGGAACGTATGGGAGAAGTGGCTTACAAGTTGGAATTACCCGAAGGATTGTCCGGAGTTCACGATGTGTTCCACGTTTCTCAATTAAAGAAGTGCCACGGAGATGGCTGATATTCCTCACGAGAGATACGGTCTTTGCTTGAAGCGATACGGTTGGATAGTGATTTGACGTATGAGGAGAAACCAGTTAAGATACTCGAGTTTGCCAGCCGAGTTACGCGCAACAAGGTTATCAAGTTTTGCAAAGTTCAGTGGAGTCACCATACCGAGGATGAAGCTACTTGGGAACGAGAGGAAGACTTACGGAAGGATCACTCTCACCTATTTTCTAGCCAACCCGAATCTCGAGGGCGAGATTCACCTTAAGGGGGGTGGTAGGTTTGTAACATCCCAAATTTTCAATTTGGAATTTTATGCATTAGATCATCATTGCATATCATATTTTATTGCATTTTGGTTGATCCTAGAAATTCTACGCAACTCAAGGACCTACGGAGAGAGTTGGGGATTTCGTTATTTTCATATTTGAGTTTTTCTCGAATTATGAAAAGAGGATCGTTTGATTCTAATTTTATTTCTTTGAAATATTTCTTTTATTAAAAAGAAAAGAGAGAGGATAAAATGACTTCCTCAAAATAAAGAAATATCAGAGATTTAATATTAAAATCAAATAAGATTTTTTATTCGGAGTTTTATCGCTATTTTATTTGAATTAGGAAAATATGCATTTTTCAAAATTGCACTTTAGGCCCAAATAAATGTTCATCTTGTCCGGCTTATTTTTAGAGGACGGGGAAAATTTATTTCGGGATTTTTGGAGTCCGTTTAGTATTTCTTTTCTTTCTTTTTCTGCACATCTGAATTATTTATAAAAAACGCGCAACCGACTTAGGGCCGTATTCGGCCAGGACTTCTCGGGCCGGCCTCTTTAAAAGCCGCCGCCCTATAGCCCGTTAGCCCCGCCAGCCCCGAACTGTAACCCTAAACCGCCGCCCGAGCCGCCCGCCACCCGCCGCCGCCGCATGCGCGCCGCCAGCGCCGCATACCCACCGGAGCCGCCGCCCGGACCTCGCGGACCGAGGTAGCCGCCTCGGTTTTTCGCGAGAAACACCGTTTGGTTTGTTTTCGATACCCTAGATCCGTTTTTTTAGATCCGGTTCAGTTTTATTTTTTTCGGTTTAGTTATTTAGCGGACGTTCGTCCGCACATTCATTTTTACGAATGGTTTTCACCGTTTAACCACAGACAGCGAACGTTCGTTCGTTAGCCTGTTCGTCAGTTTTTCTTTTTCTCGGATTTTCCCCGATTATTTTTCGATCGCGATTTCTGACCCGATTTTTGTTTTAGTATAACTTTTCGCTCGTTTATCGGAATCAGGCGATTCAAGCGCCTAGAGTTTCGTCTCGAAACCCTCTTTCCGTGTAATCAACTTAAACAAGTTTTTGCTACTGTAAAATTTGACTTTAGTCCAGATTAGTAAACGAAGCTTGTTTCTTTCGCTGTTTGAGTTTTGTTGCTTCGTTTGATTTGATTCTTTTTGCAAACCGGAGTTCTTAAGTTGAACTTTCTGGTTAGATCTCTTATTTGAGTTTTACCAGTGCCCTTGCTTGATTGCTTATTGTATGCTTGTTTGTTTGCGATAGAATACCCATAGTGCGAAGCGTGCTACTACGAGTCTCTAGGTTTCACGGATCATCAGCAAGGCAAGTAACACTTTGATCATACCTCTTACTACCCAGTTTTATTGCATTAGATCAATCCTCAAACAATTGCATGGTTAGGATCTGAATTAAATTGTGGGATTGGGAAGTAGATGAGGTAGTACATATTCACCTGTTATTATCAAACCCTGGGAGTTACTTTTACGTTATGATTATTGCTATGCTATGCTCGTAGACGTGGATTAGGTTTGAGTGTATTCCATGAAAGATGTGAGATTGTTAATTAATGGTTCAACTTAAAGTGGCAATTTTAATACACATCTGGGTGGATTGAGGCACCTGGGTTTTCCAGTGATTGCCTGTATTTTTGGAAATCCCGGGGTACTGTGTGATTCTCCTATGGACCGCCACCCAGGCTCAAAGGGATCATGAGATTATTCATACTAGAAACTTCCGTGTCCAGCCACAAGCTATTATGGGCTCTAGCATAGTTGATTAAGTTGTGTGAACTCTTACTTTGGTAGACTAGCAGATGTAGGGGATGTAGGTGTACCGGTCTACCCATCGTAAGGTGCTAGCAACCTTCGAAAGCGTGTCTCGGTCATCCGTTTCTCAAACACCATGTAGTACGAGAAATCCAACGGAGGAGATCGAGTCTTGTGGGGAAAAGTGCACAAACCCCTGTAGAGTGTACAAACTTATCATGGTTAGCCGTGTCCCCGGTTATGGACAATTTGAGTATCTAGTTCTTGGATTATCATGTGGATCTCATCACTACTTAATTTAATTTGATGGGTTAACGTTAATTACTTTTAATTGGGATTGAGAGGGGGTTTACCTTCTCAATGTTTATCGACCACCATGATAGTTAAATAAAACATATTCCTTTGCAGTAGGGAAAAATTGGCTTTTCGCAAAACATATTAACCTTATAGCCTCCGCCAGCCATATATGCATGTAGTGATAGTATTATTCTGTTCATTACTCTCTTGTGTTACCTTGCCAGCATATTCCATGTGATGACCCGTTTCGGGCTGCAGCGTATCATGTTGCGAGACTTTTAGAACGACAGTAAGGAGCCTTAGGTCGTGGTCTTTCACTCAGTGATGCCGTTGGAGTTGATGGACTCATTTTATCTTCCAAGCCTTCCGCTGTTATCGTATTAGATGACCTTAAGCCATATTTATTGTAGTAAGTTCTCTTTTGAGACATTTGATGTAATAAGTGTGTGATTGCCACTCTGTTATAAATCCTTCGAGTACTGTGTGTGTCAGCATTACCGATCCAGGGATGACACTTATGCATAGAGATCAGACTGTTTGAGGTCTGGTCGCTACTGATCGAGAACAGCGTTTAGGGCCTCTCTGGCGCGGCAGCGAGTTATGCGTCATGGAGCAATTCTTTGACTACAAGATGACTCATGGCGCTCTGTTGTTCAGCAGACTCATGAGATCTGATCCTCGCTAAGGAACTTGAGTACTTCAAGTGTGTGTTGCCAGACAAATTTGTTGCTGGGACCATCATTGCCAAGCTTCCACCTTCGTGGAACGATTTTGCTACTTCTCTGAAAAACAAGAGACATGAGTTTTCCGTTGTGGATCTCATTAGCACTCTTCATTTTGAAGAGAAGGCGAGAACAAAAGATACACGTGCTTGGGTCGCTGAGGGAGCTTCTAGTTCCCACATGGTACACGAGAAGAACTTCCAGCCCAACCAGCCCCAAAACAACAAGAACAAATCTCAGGGGAAAGGCAAGTTTGATGCAAAGAACAAGCCGTCACATTCTACCAACTTCAAGAAGAACTCTCATAATGGGAAGGGATACAAACCTCAATTTTGGTAGCACCACACAAAACTTATATGGCTGCATCTACCTGCTGTCAGCTAACCTCATGGTGCTCCACGTATTCCTACATTCGTAACTAGGTACAATCACCACCGCAAGATGGAATAATCTTATTCGTACGTTGACTTGCTGATTGCAGTGCGGAACAATCCTGTCATGTGTGGAGTAGCAAACAAGTAGTGCAGCTGAAGGTGGAAGTCAACCGAGGACTTACGAAATTATATATAATCTTCCTCAGGCAGGTCAGTATCCCCTTCGTCCAGATGATCATGTTTTGTCATGCTGAGCTATTGATATGTGCTACTGTTTTGCAACACCGTTTAAGCATAGCTATTGTTTTCCTATCTTTTCAGATTCAGGACAATGAAGATGATTTCAGGGGAACTGCACAATATGGACTCATGTTGAGTCATCTCTATTGCCTCATGTGTTTGCTGCAAATGTGTGAGCATCAATTGCAAGATGAGGTAGCTAGCTAGGTGTGGAGTTGCCAACATGCTCAAAGTGCTCGCAACATTGAGAAGAAACAAGCATGCCCAGGAAATTAATGCATGCGCAGGGAGGCCCTTTGGTCAGAGAAGCATCGACCGATTTTTTTTTCCACACCTTCTCACAGCTTTGTATCTGTTATAGTATGGTGAATATTGAGATGCATAAACATGTTGAACTTTTGTTCTTTTGAATGTTAGTATGCATACCGTATCTTCTGAAGCTTAGTTTAATGTAAATGTTGACTAGCCTGTGAACCTTCACAATCTAGTAAGTATATTGTAGGCCTGTTATTTGACACCTCACTTTGTCGCGCTACGCGACCAATGTGAATGTCTGCATCCAGTATCGCATCCTCTAATTTGTTGGATGCTAAGTTAAAAAAGGTTACCAATGAGTAGCCATAAGCTGGAGGCGTCTCTTTGTTTTCTTTCGAATGGGCAATAAGCTGGAGAGTGTCTCGGGCTGCCTCTAGCACAAGGACCTCCAGTACGAAACAGGGCAGCCGACTAGGCCGATACAAAAGCCTATCCATCTTAAAGCCCATTTGTTTTTGTTTTTTGCGAGGAAAACCCCAGCCCTCCTTATTCCCCACTCGCACTGCCACTAGGCTCGTCTCTGGCTACTCTGCTCAAACCCGTGAGCTCGGCGCGACGCCCACAAGGAAAATGGAGTCGGCTAGCCCAGGCGCCAAGAAGATGAGGCTCCCGCCAGCGGCGACGCCGGTTGTAGATCCCGCACCCAGTATCATGGGGAGAAGCGGTGAGCCCCCCCCGGATCTGAGGAACCGGTAGAATCTCTGGTGGACCGCATCAGCAATCTCTCGGACGTCATCCTTGAGGAGATCATCCCGCTTCTCCCCAGCAAGGATTGCTGCCGCACACAAGTCCTCTAAACCCGGTGGCACCCTTTATGGCGCACTGCGCCCCTCAATCTCGATTGTCGTCAGATATCTGTCCTTCCTGAATTTCATCTCCTCAGAGCCATCGTCTCCTCTCACCAGCAGGGCCCCGTTCAACGCCTCTGCATCCTGACACGCTACCTGCTGTCCGTACCCGGCACGGTGGACGCTTGGCTGATATCCCCTGAATTCGGAAAACTCCAGCAGTTTGAGTTCTACCATTACCACAAAAGTTTAATACCATGAACATACCAAGAATTCGTGCCCACCACCGTTCTACATCTCGCGGTTTTCCTCCTCTCTCCACACCGCCACCTTCGCCCGGTGCCATCTACCAGATGATCTGGTACAAATGCTTCGACTCCCACTGCTAAAAAAACTTTCGCTTGTGGTGGTTTATCTGTCGGAGGCCTCACTACACAGCATCATCCACTCCAGTTGCCCTGCCCTGGAGCGCTTGCTAATTGTTTTGGGAATAGAAATCCCTGTCAGCTGTCTCCAAATAAAGTCGCCTCACCTTAAAAGCATTGGAATTTGTTTTGAAGGACAGCAGCTCATCATCGAAGATGCCCCTTCACTTGAAAGGTTGCTCCTTGATAATTGTTATAAACCTTCGCAAATAATTGTCGTCTCTGCGCCCAAACTGGAGACCTTGGGTGTAATTCGTGATCCGTTTAATGATCACAAGAAGTTGGTGTTTGGCTCCTCACTTTTTCAGGCACCGTATATTATCATCTACACATTTGTAATCATAAGCTGCATTTTTCATTTGTGCGCATAAGTTTTATATCATCTTGGAGTAAACTTTGGGTACTAATATTATGTTATATGCTCCATGAAGAGTTTGTCCATGGATAGCCTATCAATGCTACTGGATTCTGTCAAGATCTTATATATCGGAATGTATAGTTATGATCTGAACATAATTGTTGGCTTGCTGCGATGCTTTCAGTCTCTGGAGAATTTATATATCGAGGTGATGATTTCATGCACATTGAAAGACTATATATATTGTACTAGAATTAACCATTCAACTGTTGCTCTTCCGACATACTCTTTTTTCAGACCTTAACTATTTTCAAATCTTAATGTCTACTTAGGTACTGCAAGCACATGGACAAAAACGTATAACAAAACATATAACAAATCGGTGGCGTAATAAGCACCAGGATTTTCTCAGTTCTCATGACATTCGTTTGAGGACAATAACGATGGAAGGATATGCATCCAACAAGGAAAACAGAAGCTTTGTCACATTCTTCTTGTTGAATATGAGGTTACTATTGTCCCTGAGGCTTAAGTTTTACTGCAAGAGATTTCTCATGGGCGGACACATTGAAGAGCAAAAAAATAAGTTTCAGCTGGACAAATGGGCTTCTAAACATGCTCATCTTCTATTGACAACAAGTTGTAGTCATCGTGCAATAAATTTTTATGCACAGGATGTTGATTTTATGGATCAGACAGATCCATTTGTTTGTGACTGTGAAAAAGAGTGGTTGGGTTAGATGTTACTGCCATATTCAATCTGGGTTTTGTCTAAAAATTTGATGAACAATTAATCCTTGGGCTTTTTGTACCGTTTGTAAGCTTGAGTTGCATGTTGTTGCCCTCGTACTCCCCTCCATCTGCCACTACACTGCCGCATCTTCCACGACTGTTGTTCCTTCTCGTCCGAGGCCTCGCCGTCGTTCTCGGCCTTGGTTCGCTCACTGTGCCCGCCTCCGTCTGGCGTTGTCAACATTGTCAACAACCAAGAGGAATCAGGAGATGACTGTACATGGAGAGGCTCACAGTAAGGACCCACCAGGCTCATTGCATTACGCAAGCAGGTGCCTGGTTCTTACAAGCCAAAAAAAATACTTCCTCCTAATTCCTCACTACTAGAAAATCACTTAAATGTCTTAAAAGGTCAAATGACCCCTGAAATTTTCCAAAATTTGACATGACAGTTGTATTAGTACTACAAAAATTTCTCATTCATATAAAACATCATCCGTTGCCACTTTACTCCAAATTCGTCTTTCACAACTAATAAAAAATATGTACAACATCACACACAGTTGTTTTCTAGGAACCGTTTGCGATGAAAATATATGGGTCTATTTAAGTCTCCCTCCTTAAGCTTCACCGGCTCGTCTGCTCCAGTGTCGGCAACCCCCGAATCCACGAATCCCAATCCCCATTCCCGCACCCCCTTCTTGCAAAGATGACACCGTGGAAACACTTCGTGAAGGCCTGTACAATGGCCGCGTCCCCCCGAGCGCCGCCGCCTGCGCTGAGAGCGCGGCCGCCTACACCGAGAGTGCCGCCGCATCCACATTGAGTGCGGCCGCTTCCGCCGAGAGGGCGTCTGCGGCAGCCGAGACGGCTGCAGCTGCTGCTGCAACGGCGGCTGCAAACACCAAGAGAGCTCGAGCTATCATCCGTGCCACCGATGTCGCCATGGCCCGGGTCGAGGCCATCCACGCCAAGATCGAGGATGCACACGACAAGATATTCCAGGGCACCTCGGACTCCAGCATGCAACCCATGTCTGAAAAGGCGGCAGTGGCCATGGAGCACCTGCTTCCTCATGAGGTCGCCGAGCGGGAGCTGGAGATGCAGGAAGCGGCGGAGATCGAGGAGCCCTGGAGGAGGAGTTGCGTGTGGCCGAGGTCGAGGTAGAGAAGAGTCTATCCGTCGAGGAATCGGCGGTGGAGTACCAACGCGAGCTCTAGCGCAGCCACTACTATGAGTACTACAACCTTGAGGGCGGCGCCGAGGACGAGGACGCAGTCGACTTCAGCAAGGGGGACGTGGAGTCCACCAACGGCGCCATGTCACCAGGACAAGTCATCGATGTCTCATCTCACACCGGCGATGCATAGGCCGGCGCGGCGGCAGATTTGTTAAAATTACACAACAAGCGGATAACACCAGGGACCTAGCAGCTCGCCCGATTGTTTTTAGTTTGAAGCGGAGCTCGGCCTGCTTGTTGTCTGAGGCTATAACTGTCTAGCCCAAGCTTACGCTTTTATTTAAGCACATGACATGCCCGGTTGATATATTTTTTTCTTTCTGAAAATGGCTACCCCAGTTCTTTTTTTTTTTTGGAGAACACCAAAACCGAGGCCTACTTGCTTTTCTCAGCCCTGTTGGGCAGCAAATCTTTCAGGACGAGGAGGGAGGGATGTAAAGTAGTAAGAAATGGGCTTCCCATGAAAATGGGCTATAAGTTGTAAGAAATGGACTGTAAATTTTTAAACCAAAGCCAACCAGCAATTACATTAAAATATCATTTTTCTGGATTTCTCTACTCTCTACTCTTATAAAAACCAAAGCCAACTGGAAATTACATTAAAAGAACATCTTTTCTCCCACAAGATAAACTACTCATACAAATGCATCTTCATGTTCCGTGCAATGCACGGGCATCTTGCTAATTAAGATTTTAAATTTCATTCTTTTTTTCGGAGAATTGTTTTTTGAATTTCATTTTGATATAATTTTTTAAAAATTATTTTTAATGCGACTCGAAATTTCGTGATTAAAAGAGTTCGGACCCCACCGAAATAAGAAAAAATTTGTTGAATTTTTTAGCAGTGCCCAGAATATATGGTCTGTAATGCTATTAAAAATAATATGGGCTTCAAATATCCTTAAGAATTAGCAAATAGGTTGTAAATTATTGAAAATAATGGCTAATGGGATGTATGTTGTTTTCCATAGATTTGGAGGCTGACTTCTGGGCCTACTAGGTTGACGATGACGCTGTCCTAATTTTTTTTTGACGTCAGACGAGTCTTTGTCAACTTAGTCAACACAGAGCAGTGACTGTTGGATGTCCATCCAACGGCCGCCGTGCTTCAATCTCTGATCTTCCTTCTCCAGCCGCCCAAACCAGCGCTGGCGGGACTGCCTGCTCCCTCCTCCCGTGGCTGACTGTGCTACCGCCAGGCCATCCGTCTACCCACTCGCACATCCTGTTATTTTCCGGCGACGTCAGCCTCACCCCGCAGCCGACCTATCAGTGCTCGTACACCCCTCAGCGGGGGCATCCGCTGTGGTGGCTTCGCCGGCTCCGGTCGTTCCCTTTCTGGGCCTCGCCCTCATCCATCGCGTTTGTGCTCTCGGCGCGGCGAGGTCAACATGGTCAACAAACAATAGCCATCGGAAGAGGCTGATAGTAGGGGTCCACACAGGGAAATGCCTCCTTATTACGCGCCACATAATGATTCCTCCACCTGACAGCTGGGACCCATCGGAAGGGCCTCTGTGTTTCTTGAAAAAAAATGTTCCTACTGCTGCCAGCTCGGACCCACCAACTATATCTTCGCACACAAGGAAGTGCCTCCTTATTACGCACAAAAAAATGAATAATCCCCCTGCTAGCTGGGACCCACCATTGTGGGAGGCTGACTTGTGGGCCTACTAAGATGACGGGGACGGAGGGCTTTGTCAACTTAGTCAATATGAACGATTCTAGCTCCAGTGACCGTACGATGTCCATCCAATGGTCGTAGTGCTTCTTCAACCTCTGGTCTTCTTGCTCTAGCCGCCCAAACAAGCGTCGGCTGTGCCGCCAGCTCCTGCCTCTCTTGTCCGGCTGTGCTGCCACCGCTGGCCATGCCATCCCTCTATACTCACCCACACCTCCTGTTATTCTCTGGCAACGGCAGCCTCACACCGCAGCCGAAGCAGTCAACCCACGTACTCCCCTCCGCGTGGGCATCCACTGTCGCGTCTTTCCCGGCTCCGCGTTGTCCCCTTACTAGGCCTCGCCATCATCCACCGCCCTGTTGATCTCGGCGCAGCGTGGTCAACGTGGTCAATGAACGACTTCGATCGGAAGAGTACTCTACATGGAGAGGCTAACAGCTGGGTCCATGGCCGCAGCAAGGAAGTACCTCATTATTACGCGGAAAATAATGATTCCTCCACCTGACAGCAGGGACCCACCGGACGGGCCACCGTATTTCATGAAAAAACATTTCCCCCTGACTGCTGGGACACACCAACTACATCTTCGCACGCAAGGAAGTGCCTAACAGTCGGGACCCACCCGGTCGAAGCGTACGTAGCGTTGTCATTCTGGTCGCGAACGTGTACGTACATACGATCGGTCTGTCTGCAGGCTGCAGCGATGAACCGTGGCCGTGTAAGGAAGGGCACGTGTCGTAGTAGAGGCGCGCACGTGTCGTAGTAGAGGCACGCACGTAGCATGTACACGTACGTACAGCGGCCAGGGTGCAAGAAAGAAAATACAGACACATACGTACATATGGGTGGGGTCTCGAACACCTACTCGCACATACGTACGGCCAGGGCTCGTGTGCATGGCTGGGTCAGAACGGAGAAACTGCGTCGTCGTTGTGTTCATGAAGAGGCAACGGAATGCGTAGTGTCCATCGAGAGGTAACGGAACGCGTGTTGTTCATCGGGAGCCAACCGGCTTGGACGGAACAGCCGATGGAAACGAGGCTGGCGTCTTTGCGAAGCGGAGGAAGCGACTTTGTGTTCGACCGCCACGGTGAAGCGGGATCCTGTTCATCGGGAGAAGTGCGCGCGTGCCGCAAAAGCGGAGAAACAGACCTCCTAAGGTCTAAAAGGGGTCCTGTTGATCGGGAGGGGTGTGGCGTACCGCAAAACGGAGGAAACAGACTTGTGTTGGAGCGTTACGGTCGAAATGGGGGTCCTGTTCATCGGGAGGGGTGTGGCGTACCGCAAAACGGGACTCCACGGGATACTGTTCATCTCCACCGTCGACCTCCTCTAGCCTCCACGGGCTCCTGTTCATCCACCGTCGACCTCCTCCAGCCTCCACCTGCAACTGTTCATCCACGGGCTCCTGTTCATCCAGCCTCCACCGCGCGCTCCTCCACCGGCTAGGGTTCAACCAGCCCTCTCCACGAGGTCCTGTTCAACCACCCCTCCACGGGCTATTGTTCATCCAGCCCTCCACTGGCTACTGTTCATCGAGCCCTCCACGGGGTCCTGTTCATCCAGCCCTCCACGGGGTCCTGTTCATCCATCGACTCGATCGATCGGGATCCTGTTCATCCAGCTGCAATGGCCTCTAATACCACGGGGTCCTTTTCATCCAACCCCCCATCGAGAACTGTTCATCCAAACCCCTCCAACAACGCTCACTGTTCATCCAGAGGCAGCATCGATCGGCTTCAGTTAGCAGCAGTAGCGGAGGAATCACACTCGGGTTCAGTTAACAACAAGGGATCAATCGGGGTTCAGTAACGTAGCTAGTGCAATCGCTCGGGTTCAGTTAGAGCCTGCAGTGCAATCGCTCGGGTTCAGTTAGAGCGCAACGCCTCGCACACACACGCATACGTACGATAGAAACACGCACCGCTCACCCCCCGACCACCCACCGTAACCGGGAACTCCCCCGATATTTAACTCGCCCTAGCTTCTACCACGGTTTTCTCTGTCATGGACGACCTAAAGAATGTCATGCAGCTGCGTCTTTGGCCCGCCCAGGATGAAAAGCCCATTTTTTGTCATGATTTTTTCATAGAAATAGGAGCCCACCACATCTATGATGACACCGGGTTTTGTCACAATTATCGTCATAGAAGTGTCATAAGCATGACAAAAAAGAAATTCGTTCGGCCCAAAATGTCATGGATGTGTCTTTTTTTGTAGTGTTTTCACTAGAGGCTTCTGATACGTCTTCAACGCATCTATAATTTATGAAGTATTCATGCCATGTTTACAACAATTTTATATGATTTGAATGGAACTAACCCGGATCGATGTTGTTTTCAGCAGAACTACTGTGGTGTTTTTTTTGTGCAGAAATCATAGTTCCCCAAATGCAGCAAAACTTTTTTTATGCTTTTTGGGAATAAAAGAGGCACTAGAAGCTTCATGGGAGGACCGCAATGGGAAGGAGGTGGACACTAGGCACCACGGCATGCCACCCCCCTGTGGCGCGCCCTGGTGGGTAGTTGATACGTCTCCAACGTATCTATAATTTTTGATTGTTCCATGTTGTTATATTATCAATATTGGATGTTTTATAATCATTTTACAGTCATTTTATATCATTTTTTGGTAGTAACCTATTGACATAGTGCCAAATCAATACCAAACGGAGTCCAAAGGCAACGAAACTTTCCGGAGATTTTTTAAGGACCAGAAGACACCCAATGGGCCAAGGCAGCGCGTGGGCGCGCCCTGGTGGGTTGTTCCCACCTCGGGTGCCCCCCGGACTGCCTCTTTGATCTATAAATACCGCAATATTCCAGAAACCCTAGGGGAGTCGACGAAAATCAATTCCAGCCGCCGTAGAGTCCAGAACCACCAGATCCAATCTAGACACCATCACGGAGGGGTTCACCACTTCCATTGGTGCCTCTCCGATGATGCGTGAGTAGTTCTTTGTAGACCTTCGGGTCCGTAGTTAGTAGCTAGATGGCTTCCTCTCTCTCGTTTGATTCTCAATACAATGGTCTCTCGGAGACCCATATGATGTAACTCTTTTTGCGGTGTATTTGTTGGGATCAGATGAACTTTGATTTTATGATCAGATCTATCTTTTTATATCCATGAAAGTTATTTGAGTTTATTTGATCTCTTATATGCATGATTGCTTATAGCCTCATTTTTCTTCTCCGATATTTGGGTTTTGTTTGGCCAACTTGATCTATTTATCTTGCAATGGGAAGATGTGCTTTGTAGTGGGTTCGATCTTACGGTGCTTGATCCCAGTGACAGAAGGGGAACCGACACGTATGTATCGTCGCTACTAAGGATAAAATGATGGGGTCTATATCTACATAGATAGATGTTGTCTACATCATGTCATCGTTCTTATTGCATTATTCCGTTTCCACATGAACTTAATACAATCGATGCATGCTGGATAGAGGTCGATGTGTGGAGTAATAGTAGTAGATGCAAGCAGGAGCCGGTCTACTAATCTTGGATGTGATGCCTATATAATGATCATTGCCTGGATATCGTCATGATTATTTGAAGTTCTATCAATTGCCCAACAGTAATTTGTTTACCCGCAGTTTGCTATTTTTCTCGAGAGAAGCCATTAGTGAAACCGACGGCCCCGGGGTCTCTTTCTCATATTATTTGTCTTTGCGATCTATTTTCCTTTGCTTTTATTTTCAGATCTATTAAACCAAAAATTCCAAAATAACTTGCTGCACTTTATTTTATTTGGCGTTCGATCTATCAATATTACTACACTCTCACGTTCGTTTGCCAATTTCTGGTGCCGTTACCTGAAAGGAATTGACAACCCCTTTCACACGTCGGGTTGCGAGTATTTATTATTTGTGTGCGGGAGCTGTTTATGTTGTGTTGCTTGGTTCTCCTACTAGTTTGACAACCTTGGTTTCATCACTGAGGGAAATATGTTGTGCTGCATCATCCCTTCCTCTTTGGGGAAATACCGACGTAGCTTCAAGCCGCAATCAAAAGGAATTTCTGGCGCCGTTGCTGGGGAGGATCTTCAACATCTACCAGGTTCCTAATCACAAATCTCATCTCCTCGCAATTACATTATTTGCCATTTTCCTCTCGTTTTCCTCTCCCCCACTTCACAAAAATTTGCTGTTTTATCCGCCTTCTTTTTCATTCGCCTTTTTTGTCAGATCTCTTGTTTGCTTATGTTGCCATGTGTTTTCCATTTTCTTGCATCTTCGCTTGCTAAAAGCAATTGATATGGATCCTCATCCACTTGCTACTTTTCAAGAGATCCAATTATGATGAACCCATTGCTAGTGAATTGAGTTCACTAGATTATCATTATGAAGTTTTGCTTGAGATTCATGAATCTGAAAATTATGATGAAGTGTTAAACGGAGAAATTTATAAATTGATTCATGATAGCTCCTTGAATGAAAAGCATGGTTGCAATGATGTTATCGCAAATTCTATTAATGTCAATTGTGTTAGTGATATGCAAACCCCAAGCTTGGGGATGCTTGTTTTGGTATATCGACTACATATTGCAATGATCATGATTGGGGTGATGATTCTTATGATCTTGAAAATTTATTTAAACCTCATGACGAATATGTTTGCAGTAATATTAAAAGTGGATTTGGAAGATTGGCAACTTTAGCTAAAAATAATCCCACTTATTTGGAGAGTGTTCAAGCTTATGAAATTTTTGATAAAAGTGGGCTTGGAGAGGTCATGACTTTATTTGATGATAATCCCACTATTTTGGAAGAGTGTCAACTTTGCATGCATGTGGATCATGAAGGGAAAAATCTATATGATAGCTATATTGTTGAATTTGATTATTATCCTACATGTAATTGTTAAGGGAGAGGAAAATATGGTTGTAGAAATTTTCATGTTACTAAATTACCTCTCATTATGTTGAGACCGTCAATGTTTTATTTCTCTTCTATGCATATGCTAGATATTTCTTATCTTGATAATTTTTTGCTTATAAAATTCCTATGCATAGGAAGTATGTTATACTTAAGTGTGTTTTTCACATGTTTTATGATGCTCTCTTTATGTTTCAATTATTATCATTCATGTGAGCATCATTGAAATCTTATGCCTAGCTAGGGGCATAAAACAATAGCGCTTGTTGGGAGGCAACCCAATGAATAAAATTTATTTTTGCTTTTTTACTTTATGTTATTGAGTGCTTGCACAATTATGCTACTTTTATGATTGTGTTTTTTGTGTTTTAATTAGTGTTTGTGCCAAGTAAAGCCTTTAGGATCTTCTTGGGCGATAGTTGTTTTATCTTGCTGAAAAACAGAAACTTTTGCGCTCACGAAAACAATTCTTATTATTTACCAGAGCATGATAAAAGGCCGATTCTTTTTGAAAAAGATTAATATACAAATTTCTCAGGTATTCCTATTTTTTTCAGAATTTTTGGAGTTTCAGAAGTATTCAAAAAATTCAGATTACTACAGACTGTTCTGTTTTTGACAGATGATTTCTTTGCATTGTGTGCTTGTTTTGATGGCTCTATGGTTTCCTTTGATGAGTTTTAGCCATAGAAAAGTTGGAATACAATATATATAGTGCAAGAACAAAATATGAATAGGTTGCAACATGTAGCGACCCGACCTCAGACGGTCAAGCCTCTGTGTTACTGTGCCATCCCTGGATCAGTATGCTGGCACACATAGTACATCAATGTATATATCAAAGTGCAATCACATGTATAAATAACGTAAAATGATATATACCTCATAATAATCAGCGGAAACAATCAAACGGGTGTGGAGTCCCATCAACGCCATCGGCAGGTTGAGTGTAGACCGTAACCTCAGATCGTAACTCTTACTCGTCGAGTAAATATACGCAACATGATACGTTGCAGCCGTGTAGGTCAATTACATTGAATGTACCGCAAGATCACAATAAGAGAAAACAGATGATAAACTATACTATATGCATTATGGCTTTATGGCTCTGTATCTGAATTTTTGTTTGCATAAAAGCTGGTTTTATTTCACCTACATTACTGCCAACTTTATTCATTTTCCTCCTTGAGGATTCTTCAGTCCCACTGGAATTGTGCGACATGTACCTTGAAATCTTCAATCTTCTGTTTCATTGTGGTGGCCTTGAGCTTCACCTCCATCATCTCCGTATGTACTTCGCTTAGGTATTCCTGAGTATAACGGAGTCTTGCTTCAAGTATTTCTCCGATCTGGCGTATGGCTTCCATGGCTGCTTCACGAACAGCATCGAAGAAAGTTGCTTGTGGCACACGTGAAATGAAAAAGTACTGCCCCATCATCTTTGGGCAAACTCCTTTCAAATGGTGGAGGTGTACCTCCACATACCAAAGTTCCACTCCCTTATGCATGAAGGGGTAGCCCTTGTAGACTGCATCTCCTTCAAGGTGAATATGCTTCATCATGTCCTTCAGGATCTTCGGGTAATCATGATCACTGGTCAGGGTCATGATCGTTTCAGGGCCCTTAAGGAAAGACTCATAAAGGGTCGTCATCTGCAGTTGTGAATCAGAAATGATGCTCAGAATAAGGTACATATCTCCTGGGGCACACATTCATATCATCCAAACAAAACTTCAAACTCAATTTCCAATTTCCTGTTTATGCATCACAACTCACCTTCTTCCATGTTCATCAAGAATATTAATTTCCAAGGTAAAATATGACAACTCCTTAAAGCTTTTCAGCACGAGACCTTACAACTTTATTGAGTCATGAACTATTACAATCTCTGAGAAATCTATTACATAACTCAACTCATTGAGCTCATGAAAAGGAAATTGCTTTCTACTACTCTTATTATCCATATCAAAATTCAAACTACTCAACTCCAGCTTTCATCTTATCGGGACATTTAATAGCATAATGTCCTGCCTCCTTGCAGCGAAAACAAATGACTTCCGACATGTCTCGGGGCTTCTTTGTGATTATGCGGGCTCCTTGGATTCTTGGCTTCTTTTCTGGGCATTTACTAGCGTAATGACCTAAATCCTTGCACCTGTAACAGGTGATATGGCTCAAGTCCTTCTCTGCAAAAATTGTGTTGCTCTCGGGTTGCCTTCCTTTTCTCTTCCTGGATTTCTCTGTAATGATCAGAGTTTCTATCTCCCGGGGTCAAACTTCACTTCTGCTGTCGGGAAATATCCTGGATACTCCTTTCTTTCCTTGGTGCAATACTGTGAAAAATGTCCTTCTTCTCCACATGAATAGCAGGCAGACCTTCTCCATCCAGGTCTTCAACACTTTCAGTCATTACTGGTTCTTCTAGATCTTTCTTGAGGGCTTCTTTCATTCCATCTTCCTGGTTCGGAATAGTTTGTTGCACCGTGGAGTAAATGTGACCTTTGCACGGGTAGTGGGTGGTTCCTTCACACAGGAAGCAAGTCACCTGGCTAGTTGGGCATTCCTCAGCTGGGTGTTTCTCCTTACAATGAGGGCATCCATCTTTGTGTTCCTCCTGGGTGTGTCCTATTTCTCCGCAAATCTTGCAGGCACAAGGTTTACTTCTTGGTGCATCATTGTGTTTCCGGATAAGACGTGATTTCAACAGGGTCTTCTTGAATTCCTCCCAAGTTCTTGCTCCACTAAATCCTTGTATGGCTTGATGCATTTTCCACCAGGTTGCAGCACTTTCTGTAAAGTACTGAAGAGCGTATTGGACCTCATACTTCCTTGAAACCAAATTGCTCCCGAAGTGATTTTCCATGTTTTGCATCCATAGCTCGCCTCCGGCTGAGTCTTGATCCGAAAATATCAGTCCAACTTCATTCATCATCTATGGGGTTCAAAAAGTTTTGGGATGAGATATGAGAGAGGTGGGGAGGGACACACACACAATACAACAGTTTTTCAAGAAACGAGTTTTACTTTGTGGCTGTCAGAAAAACATCAAACAAATGACAGCTCACAAATCGCCGCATCTAACGTAAGTGTGTAACAGGGGTTTGGTCCTCTAAAGGTCAAATAATTCTTCAGGAACTTCAAATTCTTCAAGTCTTCAGAGTCTTCAATTGTTGCAGCTGCAATTCTTCCAACGCATGGTGAAATCCTCTTTACTCTGAAATGGCCATCAGTTGTCCGATATCTTTAATTCTTGGAGCGACTTGATTGATCTTCCGTGTGGTCAAAAGGAAAAGGTGTATATTCTAACTATTTGAGGTGAGAGTGTCTATTTGATAAAATCAGAAAAGATGAGGAGTAAGAGTCTTTTTGAAAATAAATTTTTTGAGATATCCTGTCCAAGGGACTTTTCCGATTTCTAGGGTCACGTCCTACAGTCAACATGTGCTCTGATACCATATCTGTAGCGACCCGACCTCAGACGGTCAAGCCTCAGGTTCTTGTGCCATCCTGGATCAGTATCTTTGGCACACATAGTACATCAATGTATATATCAAGGTGCAATCACATGTATAAATAACGTAAAATGATATATACCTCATAATAATCAGCGGAAACAATCAAACGGGTGTGGAGTCCCATCAACGCCATCGGCAGGTTGAGTGTAGACCGTAACCCTGTATCGTAACTCTTACTCGTCGAGTAAATATCTGCAACATGATACGTTGCAGCCGTGTAGGTCAGTACATTGAATGTACCGGCAAGATCACAATAAGAGAAAACAGATGATAAACTATACTATATGCATTATGGCTTTATGGCTCTGTATCTGAATTTTTGTTTGCATAAAAGCTGGTTTTATTTCACCTACATCAAAGGAATAAAATGAAGCCTGTACTATGGAGTTTTTTTCTGTCATGACATGGTTCCGCCAACCGATGTCTCATAGCCCAAAATCATCATAAGTTGCCCACAATTAAGTTATCAATCCGGTGTTGAGAGTTCCGAGATAGATCCAAGTCCAGAGGCTCAAATTGTCCATAACCGGGGACACGGCTAATCGATTAGGTTTTAACCCTCTGCAGAGGTTTGTACACTTTACCCGCAAGATTCGATCCCTCTTTTTACGTTCTCGCACTTCAGAGTGTTTGAGAACAAGATGACCGAAACATGGTCTTCCAAAGAGTTCCTCGACCACCGTCCGGTACCCATCCAATCCTACCGTAGTTCTACATCTGCTAGCACCGCCCCAGCCAGAGTCACAACTAAGGTCAACCAAGCGAGCCCATAATGACTTGCGGTTGCACGGGTAAGCTTCGGCGTGAAGTATTCTTCCGTCTCTTTGAGTCTGGGTGAAGCTTTCGCAAGATGTCATGGCGCTTCTCCATGCATCCCGCCAACCACTGGTTTCTCCAGGTGCCGTCAACAAATCCTTCACCCAGAGTGTGTATTGAATTCTTGTCTCGAGTCTTGAAGTCTTGAGGTCTTGAAGATGCAGTCCTTGCAGATTCCATCATGGAGTTGTCGTCATTGACGAGAGTCCTCCTTCTTCACACCACTCTCGAACATTCATACCAAACCCGTCTACTACAGCGTAGCATTAGAATAAAATAACGTCCCGAGCTTGGTAACAGGGTGATGGGTTCCTACCTCATGCATACTACTCAACTACAAGAATTTCAATAACACTCTTGAGGGTGGTTGCAAAGGTGCCACTAAATGCAATAAAACATAGGTAAGAAAGCATGGTCAAAGTGAACTTGCTCGGTTGACGATCTTGAAAAACTAGGGTTTCAGTAGTAGCAATCTTCGCACTCGGAAATTCTACCGAGGCAAACAATAACTATAATAAGCACATAGCATAACATAGCATAACAAAGTAACACACCAAAACCAACAAAGCAAAACCCAAAGGAAACTTAAAAAAAAACAACAACTCAAAGTTTTCCTACTTCAAATAACAACAAAAATAGTTTTATATAACAAAAATTTCTTAACATCACCTAATCATGGTTTTATGTTAACTAAACAGAAAATATTTCATTAAGCAACTAGGACCAAAAAGAATTAAATAAAATCTATTATGAAACTCCGGAATAAGCAAAACAAGCTTTAATTCAAATCTGATCTAACTCAATTTTATAAATCCAAACATAGACAAATTATATATTTTTGGAAACTACAAGAAAATTGTGATCTAACGCAAAAAGAATCAGCATCATTGGACTTCTAGATCAAAAGTTATAAGCTAAACAAGAACGGAACTAAATCTGTTACAGGAATAAATCTGAAAACAAAACGGAGTTACCTGTACGTGAGGCAGAGATGGCAGGAAGGAGACGGCGATGTGGAGGCTGCTCGCGAGGGGGCGAGGTCGCCGGAGGGTGGGGGTGGCGGAGGAGGGTCGGCGCTTGGGAGGCTGGCGCTGGGCGATGGGGAGGTTCCAGGAGAGCTTCGGTGAGCGTTCTAGGCAGGAAAAGGAGGACGGTGGCGAGGTGGCTACGGGCAGGGGGCGTGGTGATGGGAAAAATGGAACGAGGAGAGGGAAGGGGTTTTATAGGCGGTCTCGGGAGGCGCTGGGATGGAAAGACGAGGGAGATCGGGAAGGTGGAGATTTCCTATCTCCATGGATATGGAAAGCTTCTGTAACGTGAGAGGAAACAGAGGAAGGAGATGATCTCTTGTTGGGCTAGAATAGGAAAGTGCTTAATGGGCCAGCAGGTTTTCCTAATAAAAACGATTCCATTCCTATTTTTAAAATTAGGAAACTAAAACAATAAAAAGGAAATCAAATCAATTCGGAATAAAGAGTTTTTATATACTAAAATTATCAGAAAAATAAAATGTAGATGATGAGCATTATTCCACGGCCAAAATAAAACTTAAAAAATGTTTTTCAGAAAATCCCTAAAGGCTTTATTTCTTTTTGCAAATAATTTTAAATAAAAACTTTGGTTTTCTTGGCTCAAATATTTTCAAAATGCCCCTGATTTTGGAGGGTCATTTTCCTCCGCTCTTTCTTGCTTGCAAGAATTTATTTTTCGGGTATTTCTCGGGAAGAAAATAGAGAAGCAAGTGCAAATATTTGAAAGAATTAAATTGCAAAACTCCGTTCAAATTCTTTATAGTTGAAGAAGTCATGTCATCTTCTCTCATTGATTTTTAATAGGATGAATTTGAATTTACCGGAGAAGGGGAAAGTCATTTTATTCCCTCTCTTTCAAAAGTTTTTGAAAACGTTCAAATTTCACTCAAGTTTAATTCACTCAAGCAAACAAACAAACAATTCAATTAATTATATTAACATTCCAAAATTTGGGATGTTACACAACAGTACTTATAGTAGTGATTTTCTTTCTTATACTAACGGATCTCACGAAGGTTTTGTTGAGTTTTGTGTGATTGAAGTTTTCAAGTTTTGGGTTATCTTACGATGTATGAAGGAATAAGGAGTAAGAGGAGCCTAAGCTTGGGGATGCCCCGACATCTCAAGCTATTATCCAAAAGAGAGCAAGCAACTATATTTTACTCGAAATGACCATAGGTAAAGGTGGCTCATAATGAATCCCATCATTATCAGGATTCATATTGCAAAACAAAGATTTAATAGGAGACACATCAATAACTTTTAGATCTTCATCTTTATTTTCATAGAAACTAGAAGAACACGCTTACACAAAGCAATCTTTCTTAGCACACATCCTAGCGGTTCTTTCTTTGCACTCATTAATGGAAATTCTCATAGCTTTGAGAGACTCATTGATATCATGCTTAGGAGGAATATATCTAAGTTTCAAAGAATCAACATCAAGAGAAATTCTATCAACGTTCCTAGACAATTCATCAACTTCAAGCAATTTTTCTTCAAGCAAAGCACTAAAATTCTTTTGCAAATTCATAAACTCCTTAACACTAGTCTCAAATAGAGGGCGTCTTATTAAAATTTCCATAAGAATTGTTGTAGGAATTACCATAATTATTAGAGGAATTACTAGGGAACGGCCTAGGATTAAAGTTTCCTCTATACGCGTTATTACCAAAATCATTCCTACCAACAAAATTCACATCCATAGATTCGTTATTATTCTCAATCAAAGTAGACAAAGGCATATCATTAGGATTAGAAGAAACACTTTTAGTAGCAAATAATTTCATAAGTTCATCCATCTTTCCACTCAAAACATTAATTTCTTCTATCGCATGCACTTTTTTATTAGTAGATCTTTCGGTGTGCCATTGAGAATAATTAACCATAATATTATCTAGGAGTTTAGTAGCTTCTCCTAAAATGATTTCCATAAAAGTGCCTCCCACGGCCGAGCCTAAAAGATTTCTAGAAGCAAAATTCAATCCGGCATAAAAATTTCGTATAATCATCCAAAGATTCAAACCATGTGTAGGGCAATTACGTATCATTAATTTCATCCTATCCCAAGCTTGCGCAACATGTTCATGATCAAGTTGCTTAAAATTCATGATATCGTTTCTAAGAGAGATGATTTTAGCGGGAGGAAAATACTTAGAGATAAAAGCATCTTTGCACTTATTCCATGAATCAATACTATTTTTAGGCAAAGACGAAAACCAAACTTTAGCACGATCTCTAAGCGAAAAAGGAAATAGCTTAAATTTAACAATATCATTATCCACATCTTTCTTATTTTGCATATCACACAAATCAACGAAGCTATTTAGATGGGTAGCGGCATCTTCACTAGGAAAGCCGGCGAATTGATCTTTCATAACAAGACTCAACAAAGCAGCATTAATTTCACAAGATTCTGTATTGGTAAGAGGAGAAATTGGAGTGCTAAGAAAATCATTGTTGTTGGTATTGGTAAAGTCACACAATTTAGTATTATCTTGAGCCATCGTGACAAACAAGCAATCCAACACACGAGCATACAAGAAGCAAGCAAAAAAGAGGCGAACGGAAAAGAGAGGGCGAATAAAATGGCAAGGGTGAAGTGGGGGAGAGGAAAACGAGAGGCAAATGGCAAATAATGTAATGCGAGGGATATGAGTTTGTGATGGGTACTTGGTATGTCTTGACTTGACTTGACTTGGCGCGAATCTCCCTGGCAACGGCGCCAGAAATGGCTCGTTGATGGGAAATCTTGACTTGACTTGGCGCGAATCTCCCTGGCAACGGCGCCGGAAATCCTTCTTGCTACCTCTTTAGCACTGCATTGGTTTTCCCTTGAAGAGGAAAGAGTGATGCAGTAAAGTAGCGTAAGTATTTCCCTCAGATTTTGAGAACCAAGGTATCAATCCAGTAGGAGATCACGCACGAGTCCCTTGCACCTACACAAACAAATAAGAACCTCACAACCAACGCGATAAAGGGGTTGTCAATCCCTCAACGGTCACTTACGAGAGTGAGATCTGATAGATATGCTAAGATAATATTTTTGGTATTTTTATGATAAAGAGAAATAAAGATAAAAAGTAAAATAAAAGGCAAAAGAAATAACTAAGTGTCGGAAGATTAATATGATGGAAAATAGACCCGGGGGCCATAGGTTTCAATAGTGGCTTCTCTCAAGAGCATAAGTATTACGGTGGGTGAACAAATTACTGTTGAGAAATTGATAGAATTGAGCATAGTTATGAGAATATCTAGGTATGATCATGTATATAGGCATCACGTCCGTGACAAGTAGACTGACTCCTGCCTGCATCTACTACTATTACTCCACACATCGACCGCTATCCAGCATGCATCTAGAGTATTAAGTTCATAAGAACAAAGTAACGTTTTAAGCAATATGACATGATGTAGAGGGATAAACTCATGCAATATGATATAAACCCCATCTTGTTATCCTCGATGGCAACAATACAATACGTGCCTTGCTGCCCCTGTTGTCACTGGGAAAGGACACCGCAAGATTGAACCCAAAGCTAAGCACTTCTCCCATTGCAAGAAAGATCAATCTAGTAGGCCAAACCAAACTGATAATTCGAAGAGACTTGAAAAGATAACCAATCATACATAAAAGAATTCAGAGGAGATTCAAATATTGTTCATAGATAAACTTGATCATAAACCCACAATTCATCGGTCTCAACAAACACACCGCAAAAAGAAGATTACATCGAATAGATCTCCACGAGAATCGTGGAGAACTTTGTATTGAGATCCAAAAGAGAGAAGAAGCCATCTAGCTAATAACTATGGACCCAAGGTGCGAGGTAAACTACTCACACATCATCGGATAGGCTATGGTGTTGATGTAGAAGCCCTCCATGATCAATGCCCCCTCCGACGGAGCGCCGAAAAAGGCCCCAAGATGGGATCTCACGGGTACAGAAGGTTGCGGCGGTGGAATTAGGTTTTTGGCTCCGTATCTGATAGTTTGGGGGTACGTAGATATATATAGGAGGAAGAAGCACGTCGGTGGAGCAACATGGGCCCCACGAGGGTGGAGGGCGCGCCCAGGGGGTTGGCGCCCCCCTGCCTCGTGCTCTTCTTGTTAATTTCTTGACGTGGACTCTGAGTCCTTTGGATAACGTTTGTTCCGAAAATCACATTCCCGAAGGTTTCATTCCGTTTGGACTCCGTTTGATATTCTTTTTATGCTAAACACTGAAATAGGGAAAAATAGCAATTTTGGCTGGGCCTCCGATTAATAGGTTAGTCCCAAAAATAATATAAAAGTCTATAATAAAGCCCATTAACATCCAAAACAGAATATAATATAGCATGGAACAATAAAAAATTGTAGATACGTTGGAGACGTATTAAGCCACGACGCCCAGATGTTTAAATTTCACTCCCATCTCTTGCATGGGACATAGAAATTCACCCAAGGACACACATGTGATTTTTCAAACAACTTTGGTGCACTGGAACATGTGCTTGTAGTTCAAATTTTAATTATGCACATTAAATGCCCAGAAACTCAATTAATGTATAAAAAGGCCAAACAAACATGGAATAATTCCAAAATTTAGCACGATACTTCTATTTGTCTAATCTGCCTGTGTAAAAAAGTTAAGGCGGGAGAAGGCAGTGTATGTATGTCGTTTTGCACATGGAGGTGACACGTTCCCTCTCGGAACCAAGAGCCTTCTTGAGGGAAGCTCCGGTTTGCCAGAAGCTTACACCAAAGCTTGTCCCAATTCGGCCAAAAAAATTACTGCAACATGTTGACACCATGTCATGACACCAGGCCAAGTTTCATGATTTTCAGTCGTGTTTTGGATTTATAGAAATTAAAAAACCAAGTTTCTCAATCATTCCGGCCGAGCCACGACACCCAGATGTTCGAATTTTATTCCCATTTCTTGCATGGGACCTATAAATTCACCCAAAGACACACATGTGATTTTTCAGCAAACTTTGGTGCATTGGAGCATGTGCTTGTAGTTCAAATTTGAATTATGCACATTAAATGCCCATTAACTCAATTAATGCATAAAAATGTCAAACGAACCCGGAATAATTCCGAATTTAAACACGACACTCATGTACTAGTTTCATGTTCACTGTACATAAATGTTCTAGCAATTCAAACACCATCCTTTCCCTCCATAACACCATTTTGCCTTTCAAAACATAATGAAAAAATCAGGTATACACAAACAGTTTACTAGAAAGAATCGTGTGGGATGCGATATAAAATATCTTGACGCACCGTCTTGTCTGTCTTACGCAGGAAGCTTCGTCGTCTACAGTCCACCGCCCCCGCTTGAACCACACTTGCGCGCTAGTTTCTCGCGGCACCGAGTGAAATGTTTTGGCCACCGCGGAAATATCTATCTCCCCGCCCCCTCCCTTCTACCAAAAGCCACATTTCCACTGTTCCTCCTTGCTTTCCAAGTTCAAACCTCATCGCTGCCATCTTGGCAACTCAGCCTCCTCGCCAGTGACCCTTCTTCTTGCAGCGCCGCCTCCTCGCCGGCTACCCTTCTTCTTGCAGGCCGCCTCCTCGCCGGCGACCCTTCTTCTTGCAGCGCCGCCTCCTCGCCGGCGACCCTTCTTCTTGCTACGCAGCCTCCTCGCCGCCGACCCTTCTTCTTGATGCGCAGCCTCGTCGATATGGTCAGGTAATCCACACCCCACCCACACCATCCTCCTCCTTTCCCGTCCCACATGCCCCGACTGACGGGATGACACTTTCCACCGAAATCACTGCCCCCTCCTCCAATGAAGCGCCGCCCACAGCTATTTTATACGCAGTATAACATGGAGATGAGTAGCATGCGGCCGCACGCGCGAAAGAGGTCGCTATGGCTGACATGCGTGTCAACCGCCAGATCTTGGAGGAGCACCTCGTCTTCGAGGCCACCGTCGACACCGCCGCACGGTTGTCTACTTTAAAATACAGTTCGTGGTGTTTTCTTGCGGCCACCACTAGTGCCTTCTAGTGATTTGTCCTTTGTAATGTTAATATGCAATCTGATGTTCAGTTAACAGTTTGGTCCTCTGAAATGTAATTTTCAGTTAACACTTTGGTCCAACAATTGCTACATTTCATAGTACTGTTCTCAAGCTTTCTTTGTTTTGTTAACTGTCTTATCTTCTAGTACATGTTTCTATTCTGCAATGTCGTGCTTACTTAACTATTTTGGTTCATTTGGTCTGCTGTCCATTTAACTGCTTGGTTTAGTTCTGCAATTTGATTTTCATTTGCTGTGGGTACAATTTTGTATTGTTAAGCATGTGACACCAATCGAATTTGGCTGTACTCAATACATATTCTACTAATAGTATGGCAACTGTCAGTTAACCTAATCAAGATCTTCCTTATGTGTGTTGCAGGGAAACAATGGGAGACACTGCGGTTTACCATCGAGGTTTGTTCAAGCAGGGTCCTTTGGCTAATAGCACATTATTGTGCAGTTGCAGGAATCATTCTAATATTTAGGTTTCTTACAATTTGGTCTTGCACATGTAGGTCCTACTGTCACAGGCTTAGAACACTGTTCGACCCATTTTGCATAGGGGAAATGAGATGTCCATGAATATCAATCAAGTCAAGAAACTCAGAAAGATTGTTAGGATGAAGAAACTTGCGACGAATAAACGCAAGATATTTGTTTGCACAATGAAGAAGACACCAGTCAACTATAGGATGGTATCAACTCTTTTACCTTGTTTTTACCCCTTGCGCCATTTCAAAATTTACAACAGCGATTTATGCATAGCTTTGTTTTCAGTACTTTTCAAAGCAGTTCACCGATGATTACCTCTCAAACCACATGCATGGTCAAGAGGCGAGGAAGGTATTCATTCAACACCCACGGGACAATATTGAAGTCTTGCTGAAGAGGACGAAGGTTGGGCGGGCAATTATACATAGCCACTGGCCTAAAGTTGCAAGGACATTCAACATCACCAAGGCTCAATATTTGCCTTCCGTCATAGCTTCCCAGATGAGATTCATCTGTCTATTTACCATGTATGATGCTACTTTCCAAAGGTTTTTTATGCTGCATGTGAAACTTGGTGCTGTTGTGTAATGGCGTAACTAAGTGTCGAAGCTATCTGATGTAATTCGATTATGAAATCTGGGTTGCTTTTATACGGATATGAAATATCTGGCGTGTTTTATAAGAAATATCAGTTTGATTAGTACATGGATTATCAATAATAGGTTAATTACTCTGCTTATTGGGGTTTTCTATTGCAAACGATTACTTAGACAGCACCGTGGGCGATGAACTCAAACAACCCGCACGGTTTCCAGAAAGTAGGCGTGTTCGATCAACTAACAATCACACACGGCTTCCGGCAGCGAACTGTTTGCGTTAGCCCACCTTGCACAAATGTTTCCACACAAAGAACTGTGTGGGATGTACATACCTACGGAAATGATTTTCTGGGATTCACCGTGTGGGATGTACATACCTACGGAAATGATTTCTGGGATTCACCGTGTGGGATGTACATACCTATGGAAATGATTTCTGGGATTCACCGTGTGGGATGTACATACCTACGGAAATGATTTCTGGGATTCACCGTGTGGTATGTACATACCTATGAAATGATTTCTGGGATTCACCGTGTGGGATGTACATACCTACGGAAATGATTTCTGGGATTCACCGTGTGGGATGTACATACCTACGGAAATGATTGGGTTTCCATGCCTCGCCCGATCGCACACGGCCCCAGCCTGGGTCCCATGAGGGCCTATCCCCAACGATTTCTGGGTCATGTGGGAAGGACCCCCCTATCACCCACACTCACTTGGCGACGGTTCCAAATGTCGTCGCAGAAAGGGGTTTTAAACCGTTTCTTTAGGACGTCGCTGTACCAGTGATGCTTCACTTAAATTATATCAAGAATGATAAAATCTACGGGCACATAATTCCTATTTTCAACAATAAGAACATCATTAATTCTTCCCATAGGCTTTTTAATAGTGGAATCCGCAAGATGCAAGTTTAGAGAGCAATCATCAAAGTCACGGAAATCTAGCAAATCACACAAAGTTTTGGAAATAGTAGAGACACTAGCACCCAAATCACACAAGGCATTAAACTCATAATCTTTAATTTTGACTTTAATAGTACGTTCCCACTCATCATAGAGCTTTCTAGGGATAGAAACTTTCAATTCAAGTTTTTCTTCATAAGATTGCATCAAGGCATCAACAATGTGTTCGGTAAAGGCCTTATTTTGACTATAAACATGAGGAGAATTTAGCACGGATTGCAACAAGGAAATACAATCAATTAAAGAGCAATTTTCATAATTAAATTCATTGAGATCCAATATAGTGGGTTTAGCAACATCTAGGTTTTTATTTCTTTCAATCCCACTTTTGTCAATTTCATCATCAAGATCTAAAAACTCCGAATTCTTAGAACGCCTTCTAGGTAAAGGAAGATCATATTCAGTTTCATCAAGATTCATATTGCAAAACAAATATTTAATGGGGGACACATGAATAACTTTTAGATCTTCATCTTGATTTTCATAGGAATTAGAAGAACACGCTTTAATAAAGGCATCTTTGGAAGCACGCATCCTAGCGGTTCTTTCTTTGCACTCATCAATGGAAATTCTCATAGCTTTGAGAGACTCATTGATATCATGCTTAGGAGGAATAGATCTAAGCTTTAAAGAATAATTCTCAAGAGAAATTCCATCAACGTTCCTAGCTAAATCATCAACTTTAAGCAATTTCTCTTCAAGCAAAGCATTAAAATTCTTTTTTGAATTCATAAACTCTTTAACACTACTCTCAAATTCAGTGGGCATCTTATTAAATTTTCCATAAGAGTTATTGTAGGAATTTCCATAATTATTAGAAGGATTACAAGGATAAGGCCTAGGATTAAAATTCCCTCTATACGCGTTGTTACCAAAATTATTCCTACCAACAAAATTCACATCCATAGATACATTATTATTCTCAATCAAAGTAGACAAAGGCATATCATTAGGATCAGAAGAAACACTCTTAGTAGCAAATAATTTCATAAGTTCATCCATCTTTCCACTCAAAACATTAATTTCTTCTATCGCATGCACTTTTTTATTAGTAGATCTTTCGGTATGCCATTGAGAATAATTAACCATAATATTATCTAGAAGTTTAGTAGCATCTCCTAGAGTGATTTCCATAAAACTGCCTCCCGCGGCAGAATCTAAAAGATTTCTAGAAGAAAAATTCAATCCGGCATAAAAGTTTTGTATAATCATCCACAAGTTCAAACCATGAGTAGGACAATTACGTATCATTAATTTCATTCTCTCCCAAGCTTGTGCAACATGTTCATGATCAAGTTGCTTAAAATTCATAATATCGTTCCTAAGACAGATAATCTTAGCGGGAGGAAAATACTTAGAGATAAAAGCATCTTTGCACTTGTTCCAAGAATCAATACTATTTTTAGGCAAAGACGAAAACCACGCTTTAGCACGATCTCTAAGCTTAAAAAGGAAATAGCTTCAATTTAACGACATCATTATCGTCATCTTTTCTTTTGCATATCACATAAATCAACGGTTATTCAGATGAGTAGCGGCATCTTCACTAGGAAGGCCGCGAATTGATCTTTCTTAACAAGATTCAACAAAGCAGTATTGATTTCACAAGATTCAAGATTGGCAAGAGGAGCAATCGAGTGCTAAGGAAATCATTATTATTGGTATTGGTGAAGTCACACAATTTGGTAGCATCTTGAGCCATCGCGACAAACAAGCAATCCAACACACGAGCAAACAAACGGACGAGGAAAAGGCAACGGGAAAAAAGGGGAGGAGATTGGGAAAGAGAGGGCGAATAAAACGGCAAGGGTGAAGTGGGGGAGAGGAAAACGAGAGGCAAATGGCAAATAATGTAATGCGAGAGATAGGGATTGTGATGGGTACTTGGTATGGTTGACTTTTTATGAGACTCCCGGCAACGGCGCCGAAATCCTTCTTGCTACCTCTTGAGCACTGCGTTGGATTTCCCAAGAGGAGAGGATGATGCACGATAAAGTAGCGTAAGTATTTCCCTCGGTTTTGAGAACCAAGGTATCAATCCAAGAGGAGGTCACGACAAGTCCCTCGTACTGCACAAATCGATAGCTCCTCGCAACCAACGCGATTAGGGGTTGTCAATCCCTTCACGGTCACTTACGAGTGAGATCGATAGAGATGATAGATAATATTTTGGTATTTTTGATATACAGATGCAAAGTGAAAAGTAAAAGGCAAAGTAAAAACAAAGCAAGTATAGAAGTTATGGAGATTGATATGATGAGAATAGACCCGGGGGGCATAGGTTTCACTAGTGGCTTCTCTCAAGAGCATAAGTATTCTACGGTGGGTGAACAAATTATTGTTGAGCAATTGATGAATCGAGCATAGTTATGAGTATATCTAGGTATGATCATGTATATAGGCATCACGTCCGAGACAAGTAGACCAAACGATTCTGCATCTACTACTATTACTCCACTCATCGACCGCTATCCATCATGCATCTAGAGTATTAAGTTAAAAACAGAGTAACGCCTTAAGCAAGATGACATGATGTAGAGGAATAAATTCATGCAATATGATAAATACCCCATCTTGTTATCCTCGATGGCAACAATACAATACGTGCCTTGCAACCCTTTACATCCTTTGGTAAGGACACCGCAAGATTGAACCCAAAGCTAAGCACTTCTCCCATTGCAAGAACTACCAATCTAGTTGGCCAAACCAAACGGATTCGAAGAGGCTTGCAAAGATAACCAATTATACATAAAAGAATTCAGAGAAGATTCAAATATTATTCATAGATAAGCTGGATCATAAACCCACAATTCATCGATCTCAGCAAACACACCGCAAAAAGAAGATTACATTGAATAGATCTCCACGAGAGAGGGGGGAGAACATTGTATTGAGATCCAAAAAGAGAGAAGAAGCCATCTAGCTACTAGCTATGGACCCGAAGGTCTGAAGTAAACTACTCACACTTAATCGGAGGGGCTATGGTGATGATGTAGAAACCCTCCATGGTGGATGCCCCTCCGTGAGCTCCGAACAGGCCCCAAGATGGGATCTCGTGGATACAGGAAGTTGCGGCGGTGGAATTAGGTTTTGGCCCGTGTCGATCGCTTGGGGTACGAGGTATATATAGGAGGAAGGAGTACGTCGGTGGAGCAACAGGGGCCCACGAGGCAGGCGCGCCCCACCCTCGTGACCGCCTATGTTGTCCCTTGCAGAGGGTCCAAGTCTCCGGATCACGCTCGTGAGAAAATCACGCTTCAAGGTTTCATTCCGTTTGGACTCCGTTTGATATTTCGTTTCTTGAAACACTGAAATAGGCAAAAACAGCAATTTCGGCTGGGCCTCCGTTAATAGGTTAGTCCAAAATAATATAAAAGTGGAAAATAAAGCCCAATATAGTCCAAAACAGTAGATAAAGTAGAATGGAGCAATCAAAAATTATAGATACGTTGGAGACGTATCATTTACCTCAGACCTTCGGGTCCATAGTTAGTAGCTAGATGGCTTCTTCTCTCTTTTTGGATCTCAATACAATGTTCTCCCCCTCTCTCGTGGAGATCTATTCAATGTAATCTTCTTTTTATGTGTGTTTGTTGAGACCGTGAATTGTGGGTTTATGATCAAGATTATCTATGAACAATATTTGAATCTTCTCTGAATTCTTTTATGTATGATTGGTTATCTTTGCAAGTCTCTTGAATTATCAGTTTGGTTTGGCCTATTAGATTGGTTTTTCTTGCAATGGGAGAAGTGCTTAGCTTTGGGTTCAATCTTATGTGTCCTTTCCCAAAGGATGAGGGGCAGCAAGGCACGATTGTATTGTTGCCATCGAGGATAACAAGATGGGTTTTTATCATATTGCATAAATTTATCCTCTACATCATTTCATCTTGCTTAAGGCGCTACTCTGTTTTCTTGAACTTAATACTCTAGATGCATGCTGGATAGCGGTCGATGAGTGGAGTAATAGTAGTAGATGCAGCAGGAGTTGGTCCGCTTGTTCAGGACGTGATGCCTATATACATGATCATACCTAGATATTCTCATAAATATGCTCAATTCACAATTCCTCAACAAGAATTGCTCACCCACCGTGAAAATACTTATGCACTTGAGAGAAGCCACTAGTGAAACCTATGGCCCCGGGTCTATCTTCATCATATTAATCTTCCAACACTTTGTTATTTCCTTTGCTTTTTACTTTGCTTTTATTTTACTTTGCATCTTTATCACAAAAATACCAAAATATTATCCTATCATATCTATCGATCTCACTCGTAAGTGACCGTGAAGGGATTGACAACCCCTTATCGCTTTGGTTGCGAGGAGTTATTTGTTTTGTGCGTGTACGAGGGACTCGCGCGTAGCCTCCTACTGGATTGATACCTTGGTTCTCAAAAACTGAGGGAAATACTTACGCTACTTTGCTGCATCATCCTTTCCTCTTCAAGGAAATCCAAGCAGTGCTCAAGAGGTAGCAGGACTCCACTAATGACAAGGTTTGGCATGAAGTAGATGGCCAGAGCGCGTGTTGTCCTTGGTGACACGGGCATTGCCAGCCAAATCGGTGTTCAAGCCACTGTTCTCGTCGGCATCCCTGCTCCGGCTGGTTCTAGCTTGTCCAAGCGTATCACACACCTTCCCCTCGATGTCGTCTTCCCCCTGGAGCTCGTTCCCCCTTCGTTTGCTTCCTTGTTGAGCCGTCGCCGTCGCCGTCGCCGAATAGAGTGAGCGCCCGTGTGCGCCGTTGTTTCCTCGCTCCTGTCCGCTTCCTCTCGTCCGCGAACTTTCCTCGATTTCGTGACCTCCCGGCGCTTGTCCGCGTCCCCCTCATCGCCTTGCCGCCCCTTCCCGTGAGTCTTGGTCGCGTGTGCGTGTCGCCGACGCACGGACACGTAGCCGTGTCGCGTGTCACCTCCTCCCCTCCCTCTCAAGCCTTCCCCGCGGCTATTTAAGCACGACTCGAGCTTCATCGCGGTCCACAACCCCCTCCCCGAGCTCAGAGCCCCTCTCTAACCCCCACCGCCGCCGTGGTCGCCGCCTAGGGTCCCTCTGATTCCGGCGACCAGGATTCCCCCACGCGGTACCACCTCCACCACGGCATCACCTGAGGTCTTGCGAGCCTCCCCGCGGCCTCAGCCTGGCTGTTCCCCCACCGGAGCACCCTGTTCGCCGGCGGCCGAAGCCACCTCCGCCGCGAGCCCTGCTACTCCTTTCCCAGTCCCCCTCGCTGGCAACGAAGACCACCCCGATAAGCGCCTCTCGCTCGTGAACTCGTTGGTAGGTCGGCCATCGCCTGCGGTGGCCGGAGACGCCAGCAATCGCCGTCGAGGCAAGCCCCTCCCTCGGCCAGGCGTGCGCACGAGCGGGACGTTGAAGATGCTAGGCCAGGCGGGGCCCTCCCCGCGCGACCCCACCTGGCAGCGTCTCGGTGTTGACCCCGCGCCGGGCCCGTGTTTGTAAGTGGAAGCGCATTCTGGATATGCGTTTTTGATATATGAAAGCGTATTTGATTCCTCTTTTACTTGAAATACGCTTTCTTAGTTCTGAAAGCGTATTCGCTTTGCACTTCGGCTCAAAATACGTTTCTCTTTGCAGAAAACGTATTCGACCCAAAGGCGCGTTCAGTTTTTCCTCCAGGGGCCTGTTTGCTGAAAAAATTCACCGATAGGTCCCTGAGCTTCAACCCTTCGTATCTCGACAACCGTAACTCCAATTGAGGTGATTCCAACGCTCTGTTCGTCGAGCTTTTTCCGTTGGTACCATTTTCATAATAATTTCACATAGTGAAAATGACCACTTTGCCTTGCCCGTAAACAGCCCCCTTCGAGAGAGAACTATCTCCGGCAACTATTTCCGTGATCGTTTCACACTTCTTCTCGAAGTATTTGTCGACCCCAGGCAAGCCAACCTCTTATCATGAGCCCCGAACTTGCATGTTAACTTTGCTTGCACCTCATGTGTGTGTTTAGTTGCAGTAGTTTCTTGTCTGTTTCGTCTGCTGTTATTTTAGTCGTGCTATATGTTTTTGTTATCTATCTTGCATGCTTATACCTTCATGAATAAGTTGACATGCTAGTTTGCTGTTGTTACTGATAATATATTGCCTCTGTCTAGTTTATTTTCATGTTAGTAGTATCGATGTTATGATATTCTATTGCACTAGTGAAATTACTAGTACTTGTTATTGCCATGTTTCGCATGCTATCATTGTTCATTTGAAAAAGCTTGATTTTGTTACTGCATCGGTATGTTGCATGATAGTTGTTGCATTCATGTTAAAATGCTCGCATGATGATTGATGATGGATAAGTTAATAATATGACTTAATATCAAACCTCCTCCATCATCACTGGGATATCATAGTGCCACCAAATCGAGCTTTCTCCAGTGCAACCACATTTACCTTGTGGGAGGTCCTAGCTGGGTTTATTGTCATGCCTCTCGCCGGTGCCTCCAACTAGGGAAGGTTATGGGCGCGCGTTACCCTGATCAGGTAGGCGGACATAAGCCTTGTGTGCCCGGGTTTGGTTTTGAGCTCATGTCCCCGTTTGGGACCGTTTTGCCACGACGGTGGCCGTTGGTACCTTTGGTAGGTACGGGGCCACCCAGGACTGAATCCAAAAGGGGTGTTGGTCGAAGTGGCCGGGAGAATTTCATGGCAGTAGGTCAGTTTTTTCGGAACACCGTTGGTCCACACGTATAGGAGTGCGAGGCCATGGGTTCCGTGGTGTGGGTAAATTGTGCTACCTCTGTAGAGTGTATGTTTAATCTATCGATAGCCGCGTCCTCGGTCATGGGCACAAGTTCATAGTAGGTCACACTATCGGGTCTTGGTCGAAGTGGAGGATAAACCTGAAATAACTAAGTTGATGATTAATGTGCAATAAAAGAATGTGATGACTTGGACTATGGGAAAATAGTGAGAAGTCACGATGATGTGTTGATATGACCCCGAGACGAGGTCTCAGTAAGTCATGAGTTTGCTCCGAGGAGCCGTGGCAGAGTAAGTGATTGTTGCATGAGGTTAATACAATATGTCTTCATGGGAGGTAACTGGTAGTTTATTTTCAGCATTCTTTCATGATGCCATGCCATGTTTTGGATATGATATGCTTTGCTGTTATTATGATAGAAGTAAGTTTGATATGCCATGCTAGTAGATGTTATGATGTCGTTCATGCTTAGTTCGATTTATGATTCTAGTTAATATCATGCCATGCTTAGAAGTTGTGTTGAACTAGACTGTTGCATATGCTTGGTTCTTGCTTTGTCATCTGTTTGTTTGGATGCTATGTATTTGGTTGTCTTGCAAGTACATTCAATGTACTGACCTGGCATGTCATGCCAGTTTAGTAGGTCGTGCCCGAATTTTTCGCTTGTTCCGTCATGCTAGGTCGTAATCTTGCCAGTCCTGTGAGTTGTGGAGCCCAACCAGAGTTGATGAGCCGCCAAACCAAGACTTCCGCCGCCAATTAAATAGACTTCTGCTGCCATATAATAGCCTTAGGGCTATGCTAGATAATTGTATTCATCAATGATGTAATCTTATAAACATGTATTTGATGAATATTATTGTACCTGGAATGCTGTATCATGGACCTGTCATGCGTCAGGCGTTATCCTGGGCTGACGTGCGAAGGCCCCCTGCTCCATGCAGATCGGGGTGCCACAGGAGCAAACGCAATGTAGACACGGAGATTTTTGGCATGGTTCCGATAGGTGGTGCTATCGTACATCCATGTTGATGGAGACTTCAACCCACGAAGGGTAACGGTTGCGCGAGTCCACGGAGGGCTCCACCCACGAAGGGTCCACGAAGAAGCAACCTTGTCTATCCCACCATGGCCATCGCCCACGAAGGACTTGCCTCACTAGGGTAGATCTTCACGAAGTAGGCGATCTCCTTGCCCGTACAAACTCCTTGGTTCAACTCCACAATCTTGTCAGAGGCTCCCATGTGACACCTAACCAATCTAGGAGACACCACTCTCCAAAAGGTAATAAATGGTGTGTTGATGATGAACTCCTTCCTCTTGTGCTTCAAATGATAGTCTCCCCAACACTCAACTCTCTCTCACAGATTTGGATTTGGTGGAAAGATGATTTGAGTGGAAAGCAACTTGGGGAAGGCTAGAAATCAAGATTCTTGTGGTTGGAATGGAATATATTGGTCTCAATACACGAGTAGGTGGTTATCTCTCAGAAAATGTATGCTGGAAGTGTAGGCACGTTGTGATGGCTCTCTCCACGAATGAAGAGTGGGTGGAGGGGTATATATAGCCTCCACACAAAATCTAGCCGTTACACACAATTTACCAAACTCGGTGGGACCAAATCATGAAACTCGGTCGGACCGATTTAGTTCAAAATGTGAATGTTAGGCTTTTCGGTGGGACCGACATGTCAACTCGGTGGGACCGATTTCATTAGGGTTAGGGCATAACGTAATCTCGGTGAGACCGATATCATAAACTCAGTAGGACCGATTTCTGTAATAAGCAAACAGAGAGTTGGTCAGGCAAACTCGGTGGGACCAAATCGCTCATTTCGGTGAGACCGAAACGTTACGAAAGGGAAACAGAGAGTTTGCATTGCGAATTTGGTGGGATTGATCGCTCATCTCGGTTGGACCGAAACGTTATGAAGCGAAACAGAGAGTTTGCAATCCCATCTCGGTAAGACCGAGATCCCTATCAGTGAGACCGAAGTGACTAGGGTTTCTAGCAGTGGCTATGTCAAATGAACTCGGTGGCGCTGGATAGATCATTTCGGTGGGGCCGAGTTTGACTTTTGGTTTGGGACATATGTGGATATGAGAAAGTGGTTGAGGGCTTTCGGAGCATATCACTAAGCATTTTGAGAAAGCAAGCCATTAAGAAACACCTCATCCCCTTTTAATAGTATTGGCTTTTCCTATGGACTCAATGTGATCTTGGATCACTAAAATGAAAATGTAGAGTCTTGAGCTTGAGCCAATATGTGTCCTTAGCATTTTGAGGGGTCCACATTCCTAATCCATGCCATGCCAGTCATTGAACTTTCTGAAATGATCATCTTGAAATAGCATTAGTTCAATGAGCTATATGTTGTTAGGAACTACCAAAACCACCCAGGGATAGTTGCACTTTCACTAGGGCCTGAGCGCCACCCAAGATTCAGCCGATGGCGCGAGGTTCCTGGAAGCCCCCTGCCCCCTTGTCCTGGTGATGGTCGTCGTTCCTCCTTGGTGGTGGCGGCAGTGGAGGGAGCCCGACCTTGCCCTGAGGAGAGTCCTCACGAGGATGGTCCCTCCAGGTGCCCTCGTGAGGCTGGTCCTGCTAGCGGTCCTCACGAGGCTGGTCGCGCCACTCCTGGCGGGGGGCGCGGTCGTCCCAGCGCCCTCTACCTCTGCCTCCTCCGCGGTCGTAGCCTTGGTCGTTGCGCTCACGGAGTCAATCGAAGCGCCCATCGCGGATGGCCCTGAGCTCCTGATAGTCATTGGTGGTGTGGCTATGTATGATGTGGAAGGCGCAGAACGGGCGGCTGGCCTTGGATGACTCTGGGTGATTGCAGCCGCGCTTCATCTCTGGCTAAGCCGCGAGCACAGCCGCCCCCTTGCGCTTCACGTCCTTGGTCTTGGCCTTCTTGTCTTCTGGGTCAGCAGCTGGAAGCTCAAGGAGGGAGAAGCGTCCTTCCTCGGCTCTCGCGCACTTGGTCACCATGTTGAACATCTCCAGAGCCGTGCACAGGTCCTCGTGTATGGCGAGCCCCTCCTTCATCTTGACATCGCGGATGCCATCAGAGAATGCTGAGATGATGGCCTCGTCCGTCACCTTGGGAATCTTGAGGCGGACGCTGTTGAAGCGCTGGATGTACTTCTGCAGGGTTTCCCCTGGCTGCTGCTTGATGCGCCATAGGTCACCCGCGGCCGGTGGGCGGTCGCGACTACCTTGGAAGTTGGCGATGAAGCGCTCGAGCATCTCACCCCAGGAGGAGATCGATCCAGCGGACAGGTTCAGGAGCCATGAGCGCACGCCGTCTTTGAGGGCCATGGGGAACCAGTTTGCCATGACCTTTTCGTCGCCGTTGGCTGCCTCGATGCTCAGCTCGTAGAGTTGTAGGAACTCACCAGGGTCGGGGGTGCCGTCGTAGCGCAGGGGTAGGTCGGGCTTGAACTTGCCACGCCAGACGACGCTGCACAGCTCAGGGGTAAAGGCGCGGCAGCCCGAGATGGTCACTGGAGCTCGTCATGAAGGTGGAGCCTGGTCTTGATATCCCCGCGTCGCCGCTGCAGGCGGCGCGCGGTCTTGACGTGGTGATGCCGGGAGTGCAGGAGCGTCCTCTTGCGGCCGATGGACCTCCTAGCAACTTTCTTCTTCATGCACGGGCACCGTGTGTGGCGGGTCACGCTGTGGGGCCGCGCGTCTCGGTCCGAGGACGGCATCTTGACAGGGAGGTGGTGGAGGCGCTCCATGGGTTACGTCGCCCGCGGTGGGAGGAGGGCGAGGTAGCGAGAGGGATGGTGTCGGAGAGCCCCCAGCGGCGCTGACGAGGTCGGCGATGTGGTCCAGCCATTCCTCATAGAGTTCATCAACGTGGGGGTAGTGCAGGAGCTCGCGCGCCATGAGCAGCGCAGCTTGCGCGTCCGCGGGCCCGCGACGAGCGTGGGACGACTAGCCAGCTGGAGTCAGCGACGGGGTGGCGGTGCGTCCGTCCCTCCGCGCGGAGGGGTGCAACGACAAAGCTTGCTGCTCGTTCCCCGCCGGGCTGGTGGCGGCGTTGGCGGCGGGTGATGGAGAACGACGAGGAGGCCCGCCGACGGGCGCCGTTTGGGTGACGCGGGTGACGAGAGCAGCTCGGCGCTCAGCACGGGTTCGTCGAGTGTCAGCCATGGAAGCAGTGGAGCGGTGGTGCATCGATCGACGGAAGAGAGGTTTGGGCGCACCCCTATCTGGCGCGCCAAATGTCGGATTACGGATTCCGTAGACCCTTGAGAGGTTCGAACTCTGGGGTGTGCACGAAGAACACTCTCTACCCAGCCTGCCCACTCAACGATCCCACGGCCTAGCTCGACGAACCCAAAGAACAAGAGACACAGAGATTTATCCTGGTTCAGGGCACCTTGTGGTGTAATACCCTAGTCCAGCTTTGTGGTGGATTGCCTCGAGGGGCTGAGGATGAACTAATACAGTGGTGGAACAGCCTCAGGAGGTGAGGTGTTCTTCGGCTCGATGAGCTGGTGAGGGTGGAATGGCTCCGATGCCCCCTCGCCGCTATGGTGGTGGCTAAGTCCTATTTATAGTGGCCTTGGTCCTCTCCCCAAATGTAGGCAGGAAGGGATCCCACAACGGCCAAATTTGAAGGGAGACAACTAGTACAAGCTACCCTGACAAAAGTAGTCTTCGCCTGCCAAAGGCTCTGGTGGTGATGCTGCAGTGGGCTCCGCGATGACCTTCGTCCTGCCATCCTGGCGTCTTGGTCTCGTTGCACCGGAATGGAAACCTTTGCTTGATACCTCGGGACTCAGCGCCTGCGCTTGCCTCCTTAGCACCAAAGAGGAAACTGGTACACTGTGCCCGCTGGCGCCCTCCTGACCTTGGTCGTCATGGCTCACGTCATGTGAACCTCGTGAGGTGCACCTTGCATTGATATCTCCGCTCCTCGGGAGCCAGCCTAGTGAGGCTTCCCCCAGGGAGGTCTTGGTGCCGTTTACCTCGCGAGGCTTGGCCCCTTGCGAGGATCTTGAATTGTTGCTGCTGAAGCTGGGCCGTACCGGGCCGTTGATGGAGCCACGCCACGGGCCGCAGGCAAGCAAGTCTGGGCACCCCCGTTCCCAGGACGCCGACATTAGTTATATCCCCAACAGAAAGAAAGGGAACTTTGAGCAGAATGGCAAACAAGTTGTCGCTCCCATGAAGAAACCCAAAGCTAGACCCAAGCCTAAAACTGAGTGCTTTTACTGCAAAGGAAATGGTCACTCGAAGCGGAACTGCCCCAAATACTTGGCGGATAAGGATGGCAAAGTGAACAAAGGTATATCTGATATACATGTTATTGATGTATACTTTACTAGTGTTCATAGTAGCCCTTGGGTATTTGATATCGGTTCAGTTGCTAAGATTAGTAACTAGAAACAGGAGTTACAAAATGAACAGAGACTAGTTAAGGACGAGGTGATGATGTGTGTTGGAAGTGATTCCAAGGTTGATAAGATCACCATTGCACACTCCCTCTACATTCAGGATTAGTGTTGGACCTAAATAAATGTTATTTGGTGTTTGCGTTGAGCATGAATATGATTGGATCATGTTTATTGCAATACGGTTATTCATTTAAGTCGGAGAATAATTGTTGTTCTGTTTACATGAATAAAACCTTCTATGGTCATACACCCAATGTAAATGGTTGATTGAATCTCAATTGTAGTGATACACATATTCATATTATTGATGCCAAAAGATGCAAAGTTGATACTGATAGTGCAATATATTTTGTGGCACTGCCGTTTAGGTCATATTGGTGTAAAGCGCATGAAGAAACTCCATGCGGATGAACTTTTGGAATCACTTGATTATGATATTTGTGAACCATGCCTCATGGGCAAGATGACTAGAACTCCGTTCTCTGAAACAATGGAGCGAGCCAATGATTTATTGGAAATAATACATACTGATGTATGCGGTCCGATGAGTGTTGAGGCACGCGGCGGGTATCGTTATTTTTCGGACCTTCACAGATGATTTGAGCAGATATGGTTATATCTACTTAATGAAACACAAGTCTGAAACATTTGAAAAGTTCAAAGAATTTTAGAGTGAAGTGGAGAATCATCGTAACAAGAAAATAAAGTTTCTACGATTGGAGGCGAATATTTGAGTTACGAGTTTGGCCTTCATTTAAAACAATGTGGAATAATTTCACAACTCACGCCACCTGGAACACCACAGTGTAATGGTGTGTCCGAAAGTCGTAACCGTACTTTATTAGATATGGTGCGATCTATGATGTCTCTTGCCGATTTACCACTATTGTTTTGGGGTTATGCATTAAAGACAGCTGCATTCACGTTAAATAGGGCACCATCTAAATCCGTTGAGACGACACCGTATGAACTGTGGTTTGGGAAGAAACCTAAGATGTCGTTTCTTAAAAGTTTGGGGATGCAACATTTATGTCAAAAGGCTTCATCCTGATAAGCTCCAACCCAAAGCGAAGAAGTGTGTCTTCATAGGATACCCTAAGGAAATAATTGGCTACACCTTCTACCACAGATCTGAAAGCAAGATCTTTATTACCAAGAATGGATCCTTTCTAGAGAAGGAGTTTCTCTCGAAAGAAGTGAGTGGGAGGAAAGTAGAACTTGATGAGGAAATTGTACCTTCTCTCAATTTGGAAAGTAGCACATCAGACAAATCCGTTCCCGTGATGCCTACACCAACTAGAGAGGAAGCTAATGATGATTGAAACTTCAGGTCAAGTTGCTACTGAACCTCGTAGGTCGACCAGAGCATGATCCGCACCAGAGTGGTACGGCAATCCTGTCATGGAAGTCATGTTGTTAGACAACAACGAACCTATGAACTATGAAGAAGCTATGATGAGCCCAGATTCCGATAAATGGCTTGAGGCCATCAAATCTGAGATAGGATCCATGTATGAGAACAAACTATGGACTTTGGTGGACTTGTCCGATTATCGGCAAGCCATAGAAAATAAATGGATCTTCAAGAAGAAGACTGACGCTGATGGTAATGTTACTGTCTACAAAGCCTGACTTGTTGCGAAAGGTTTTTCGACAAGTTCAAGGGGTCGACTACGATGAGACTTTCTCACCTGTAGCGATGCTTAAGTCCGTCTGAATCATGTTAACAATTGCCACATTTATGATTATGAAATCTAGCAAATGGATGTCAAAACTGCATTCCTTAATGGATTTCTTAAAGAAGAGTTGTATATGATGCAACCAGAAGGTTTTGTCGATCCTAGAGGTGCTAACAAAGTGTGCAAGCTCCAGCGATCCATCTATAGAATGGTGCAAGCATCTTGGAGTTGGAATATACGCTTTAATGAGGTGATCAAAGCATATGGTTTTATACAGACTTATGGTGAAGCTTGTATTTACAAGAAACTGAGTGGGAGCTTTGTAGCATTTCTGATATTATATGTGGATTACATATTGTTGATTGGAAATGATATAGAATTTCTAGAAAGCGTAAAAGGATATTGGAATAACAATTTTTCAATGAAAGACCTTGGTGAAGCTGCTTAGATATTAGGCATCAACATCTATAGAGATAGATCAAGACGCTTGATAAGATTTTCAATGAGTACATACCTTGACAAGATTTTCAAGGAGTTCAAAATGGATCAGTTAAAGAAGGAGTTCTAGCCCGTATTGCAAGGTGTGAAGTTGAGTAAGACTTAAAGCCCGACCACGGCAGAAAATAGAGGAAGAATGAAAGTTATTCCCTATGCCTCAGCCACAGGTTCTGTAAAGTATGCCATGCTGCGTACCAGACCTACTGTGTGCCTTGCCATGAGTTTGGCAAGGGGGTACAATGGTGATCTAGGAGTAGATCACTAGACAGCGGTCACAAATTATCCTTAGGTACCTAAAAGAGGACTAAGGAAATGTTTCTTGGTTATGGAGGTGATAAAGAGTTCGTCGTAAAGAGTTACGTCGATGCAAGCTTTAGCACTGATCTGGATGACTCTGAGTCTCGATCTGGATACATATTGAAAGTGTGAGCAATTAGCTAGAGTAGCTCCATGCAGAGCATTATAGACATTGAAATTTGCAAAATACATGCAGATCTATATATGACAGACCTGTTGACTAAACTTCTCTCACAAGCAAAACATCATCACACCTTAGTACTCTTTCGGTGTTAATCACATGGTGAAGTGAACTAGATTATTGACTCTACTAAACTCTTTGGGTGTTGGTCACATGGCGATGTGAACTATGGGTGTTAAATCACATGGTGATGTGAACTAGATTATTGACTCTAGTGCAAGTGGGAGACTGAAGGAAATATGCCCTAGAGGCAATAATAAAGTTGTTATTTTATATTACCTTATTCACGATAAAGGTGTATTATTCATGCTAGCATTGTATTGATCGGAAACCTAAATACATGTGTGAATACATAAACAAATATTGTGTCCCTAGTGAGCCTCTACTAGACTAGCTCGTTGACCAAAGATGGTTAAGGTTTCCTAACCATGGACATGTGTTGTCATTTGATAACGGGATCGCATCATTAGGAGAATGATGGGATGGATAAGACCCATCCGTTAGCTTAGCATATTGATCGTTCAGTTTATTGTTATTGCTTTCTTCATGTCAAATACATATTCCTTCGACTATGAGATTATGAAACTCCCAGATACCGGAGGAATACCTTGTGTGCTATCAAATGTCACAACGTAACTGGGTGATCATAAAGATGCTCTACAGGTATCTCTCAAGGTGTTTGTTGAGTTGGCATAGATCGAGAATAGGATTTGTCACTCTGAGTATCGGAGAGGTATCTCTGGGCCCTCTCGGTAATACACATCATAAGCTTGCAAGCAAATGACTAAGGAGTTAGTCACGAGTTGATGTATTATGGAACGAGTAAAGAGACTTGTCGGTAATGATATTGAACTAGGTATGAAGATACCCACGATCGAATCTCGGGCAAGTAACATACCGATGGACAAAGGGAATTATGTATGTTGTCATAACGGTTCGACTGATAAAGATCTTCGTAGAATATGTAGGAGCCAATATGGCCATCCAGGTTCCGCTATTGGTTATTGACCGGAGAGGTGTCTCGGTCATGTCTACATAGTTCTCAAACCCGTAGGGTCCGCATGCTTAATGTTCGTTGACAATATAGTATTCTGTGAGTTATGTGATTTGGTGACTGAATGTTGTTCGGAGTCCTGGATGAGATCACGGACATGACGAGGAGTCTTGAAATGGTCAAGAGGTAAAGATTGATATATATAGTACGATGGTATTCGGACACAGAAGTGTTTCGGGGGGTACCGGGTACTTATCGTGTCACCGGAAGGGGCTCCGGACACCCCCGGCAAAAGATATGGGCCTTATGGGCCAAGAGGGGAAACGCACCAGCCACAAGGGGATGGTGTGCCCCCCATATGGGCCGAACCATAGGAGAAGGAAGGAGGGAAAGGGGAGGATTTGGCCTCCCCCTTCCTTCCCTCCTCCCTCCTCTTTCCTTCCCCCTCCAGTAAATAAGGAAGGGGGTGCCGGCCATGGGGAGACCCCAAGTAGGATTCGGCCTACTTGGGCGCCACCTAGGCAGCCTCCCCTCTCCCACCCACCTATATATATGTGGGGCGCACCTAGCACACACTAGACAATTGTTTAGCCGTGTGTGGCGCCCCATCCGCCGTTTACACACCCGGTCATCTTTTCGTAGTGCTTAGGCAAAGCCCTGCGAGGATCACTTCACCATCACTGTCACCACGCCGTCGTGCTGACGGAACTCATCTACTACCTCGACGTCTTGCTGGATCAAGAAGGCGAGGGACGTCACCGAGCTGAACGTGTGCAGAATGCGGAGGTGCCGTGCATTCGGTACTTGATCGGTTGAAGCGCGAAGAAGTTCGACTACATCACCGCGTTGAGTAACGCTTCCGCTTACGGTCTACAAGGGTACGTAGACACACTCTCCCCCTTGTTCCTTTGCATCTCCATGGATAGATCGCTGCGTATGCGTACAAATTTTTTGGTTTCCATGCAACGTTTCCCAACAATGGGTTCATGGTCGCCTACCTTCGGGTACGGAAGTGATTAAACGAAACGGTCCCAGTGTTGGGCTATGCCCACTATGTGGAGTTTCAGAGGACTCCAACCACATATTCTTCCTCTGCCTGACAGCGATCTCCCTTTGGAGCTATTTTCAGGATGCAGTGAGAGGGATTTGGTGCCATGATAGTCTCCGTACATGTTTCGGGAGATGCTTGGCTTCCCATGCGTGGTCCGCCATCCCTTTGGGTGGCGATGGGCACCCTCGTGTGCACCTTATGGAATGTGCACAATGAACTCGTGATTGAGCATGTGATTCCGCTCCGTGCGACTGATGCAGTTTACAAAATGTGTGGCTTCTTACAGCTCTCGAGACCGCTTAGCAAGCGGCACGATTGGGACAACATCGACTTGAACATTGCGGGCCTTCGCTCCACCGCCGGATCAATTGCTCCACCTACTCCTCCGCCACCGCCCGAGCCGGATTAGCTAGTAGCCTCCGTTTATTTGCAGGGGTTTGTTGTGTTGTGCCCCAGCTGGATTTATTTTGTACCTTGTTGTACTCTCTACTTTCGTTTGAACCTTGAACCATTGATGTTGTCGGATGTTGTAACATCCCAAAATTCTAAATTTTGGAATGTTATATTAAATAAATAACTATGCTTGTTGTCTGATTGTTGGTTTGATTGAATGAGTGAAACTGAGTGAAATTTGAAACTTTTGAAAGTTGAATGAGAGGGAATGAAATGACTTTCCCAAAACTTTCTCCTTTGCCTTTTGGATCTCAATGAATTCAAATTCATTCCAACACCAAAACCTAGAGTGAAGATGACATGACTTCTTCCATTTTGAAATGAATAGGGTTTTGGAAAAGATTTGAATTTCATTTGGGAATATTTCAAATTCAAAGCTTTATGCAACTCAATGATTTTCATGAGGGAAGATAAAATGACTTCTTCAATTATATGAAATATGAGTTGGAAGTTAAAAAGTATCAAGTTGAAAGTCAATTGAAAGTGCTTTGAAACCCTCTTTCAAATTTTGAGTTTTGAATTTGAATTCAAACTTTGGCAAGTTGGAATCATTTCAAAAACTATGCCTGATAAATACTTGATCAAAAGTATGAGAGGAGCAAACATGACACTCCAAAAATATCAGAGGAAACAATGCCAAAAGATTTGGATTCAAAACTGAATTTTATTTGAATTTAAAAAAAATGGATTTTTATAAAGTTTGGATTTTGCCTTTGGAAAAATGTTCAAATGAAAGGGAATATTCCCCTGATCATTTTGGTATATATATACCCTATATAAAATATTTATAGTTATTGTTTTATTTCTGTTTTTGTTTTGCTAAAAAAATAAAATCGGAAAAAGGAAAAAAAACCCTCCCCAGGCGCCAGCTAGACCACCCCAGGCCCAGCCAGCCAAGAGCTTCACCACTGCCCGGCCGGCTGCCCACCCGCCAACTGGCCAGCCCACCCGACCGGCCTCACTCCCCCTCGCCCGAAAGCCCTCCGCTTCGGTCGACCGCTCGCCTCGCCCTCTCTCTCTCTCTCACCAGCGGGCCTCCCCATCTTCTTCCTCGCCCGCCGCCAGACCGCCAGAGATCGCGGATCCGAAGGATCCGGATCCCGATCCGATGCCGATCGCTTCAAGCGAGGACGACCCACTGCTATAAAAGCCGCCGCCCGCACCCCATTCCCCGAGACCTCGCTGACCCCTCTCCCCCGCTCGACCTCACCGGAGACCCGAGCTCCCTCCGCCGCCAAAGTCGCCGCCGTCGACGCCCTAGCCCTCCCCGACCACCCCAACCCCACCGAACCCTCCACTGTGCTCCCCAAGATCCTCCCGACGACTTCCCGAGCTCCCGACGCCGGAACCTCGATGCACTCGCGCCCGCCATTGCCGTCGCCGGACTCCGGTAAGCCACCGAATCTTCCCCGTCCGATCTCAAATGAACGGCCACGATTAGAACCCCAGAAGGTATCTTTTATAAAAAGACCGGCCGGTTCGTCCGGTTTATTAGTTAGGGTTTTAGTTATTTAGCCGCCCGTTTTTAGTTTAAACCAATAGGCCCGTTTAGACTATTTGACTTCAGTAGCACGAGATAGGCCCATTAGGCCTTTTTCTTTTATTTTGATTTTCTGTTTTAGCAGAATAGTTTGCATTTTGAAAAATTGATATCTTTTATTCTGTTTAATATTTTTAGGTGATTCTTTTTTGTTGGATTGCAAATTTTATGTAGTTTCTGTAGAATATATATTTAGCTATGTTAAAATTAATTAAAATTGCTTTAATTTAGTTTTAGCCAGAATAGTAAATCTGCTATAACTTGAGTTAGAAAAATTATTTTTATATAATTCTTTTTGTCCCAACTTTGTTTTGTCATTGCCTAACCATAAAAATTAATTGGTATTTTAGGATTAATAAAAAATAGTTTTAGGCAGAATCTTGTTAATCCTAATTAATTAACTAGCTACTATTTTCCTATTAATTTAATTAGTAAATAAATTTATTTTAACATGTGATTGATTATTCTAGGATAGTTTCTGTCACTTTATAGGATGAACTTTTATTTATAATTAATAAAAGTTTTATTTTATTTTTCTTAATAGAAATTGGTTTAGGCCTAATAGGAGTTTCATAATAGATATTTATTTAATTCTTTTTGATCCTAGTTGCTTAATGAAATATTTTCTGTTAGTTAACATAAAACCATGATTAGGTGATGTTAAGAAATTTTTGTTATATAAAACTATTTTTGTTGTTATTTGAAGTAGGAAAACCTTTAGTTGTTTTTCTTTAAGTTTCCCCTTTGGGTTTTGCTTTGTTGGTTTTGGTGTGTTACTTGGTTATGTTATTGTGTTAAGTAATGTTATGCTATGTGCTTATTATAGTTATTGTTTGCCTCGGTAGAATTTCCGGAGTGCGAAGATTGCTACTACGGAACCCTAGTTTTCGAAGATCGTCAACAAGGCAAGTTCACTTTGACCATTGCTTTCATTCCTATGTTTTTATTGCATTTAGTGGCATCCTTTGCAACCACCCCTCAGTAGTGTTATTGAATCCTTGTAGTTGAGTAGTATGCATGAGGTAGGAACCCATCACCCTGTTACCAAGCCCGGGACGTTATTTATTTTAATGCCACGCTATAGTAGACGGGGTTTGGTATGAGTGCTCAGGAGTGGTGTGAGAATGAAGGATTTCGTCAATGACGACAACTCCATGATGGCACCTGCAAGGACTGCATCTTCAAGGCCTCAAGACTTGAGACTCGAGACAAGAATTCAATACACACTCTTGGGTGAAGGACGGTTGACGGGCACCTGGAGAAACCAGTGGTTGGCGGGATGCATGGAGAAGCGCCATGACATCTTGCGGAAAGCTTCACCTGACTCAAAGAGACGGAAGAATACTTCACGCCGAAGCTTACCGTGCAACCGCAAGTCATTATGGGCTCGCTTGGTTGACCTTAGTTGTGACTCTGGCTGGGACGGTACTAGCAGATGTAGAACTACGGTAGGATGGGTTGAGTACCGGACGGTGGTCGAGGAACTCTTTGGAAGACCATGTTTGGTCATCTTGTGCTCAAACACCACTGAAGTGCGAGAACGTAAAGAGAGGGATCGAATCTTGCGGGTAAAGTGTACAAACCTCTGCAGAGGGTTTAAACCTAATCGATTAGCCGTGTCCCGATTTACGGACAATTTGAGCATTGGACTTGGATCTATCTCGAACTCTCAACACCGGATTGATAACTTAATTGTGGGCAACTTATGATGATTTGGGCTATGAGACATCGGTTGGCGGAACCATGTCATGACAGAAAAACTCCATAGTACAGACTTCATTTATTCCTTTGATGTAGGGATAATAAAACCAGCTTTTACATAAACAAAACTCAGATCTGAGCCACAAAGCCATACCGCATATAGTATAGTTTATCATCTGCTTTTCTTATTGTGATCTTGCGGTACATTCAATGTAATGACCTCACGTGGCTGCAACGTATCATGTTGCGGATATTTCCTCGACGAGTAAGAGTTACGATCTGAGGTTACGGTCTACACTCAACCCGCCGATGGCGTTGATGGGACTCCACACCCGCTTGATTGTTTCCGCTGAGTATTATGAGGTATATATCATTTTACGTTATTTATACATGTGATTGCACTTTGATATATACATTGATGTACTGTGTGTGCCAAAGATCTTGATCCGTGGATGGCACAAGAATACGTAGGCTTGACTGCTTGAGGTCGGGTCGCTCTGAGAGATGGTATCGAGCACATGTTGGTCTGAGAACGTGACCCTAGAAAATGACTTAGTAATATGAAGACCCCAATAGGAATGACCTTTGTTTTGTACTACTCGTAACACCTCATTCCTTTTATCTTGAACCTTCCTTATCTCAAACTATAGATGGAGAGCTACATTCGAACAAAAGAGAACACTACGAGAAGGTTCTTGGAGGCCCTTCCTTGTGGAGCTAGTCAGTCTCTGAAGTTACCGATACCGAGATCAAGGCAACTAAGAGGACGCCCAGATCATGGGGAGTCAAGACCCAAGTTTTTGGTCGAAGAAGCCCCCAAGACTGCAGACATCAGCTTCGAACTATAAATGGTGATCGTGATATGGGCATCAACATCGCCGTCCATGATGCTATTGCACGCTTATGCTATCGCCATCGTGCTGCACTAAACTCACACTTCTTTGGAAGGATTGGATGGCGAAGTCCGATGGAGCAACTATTGCCTTGACGGAAGCGCAAAAGATGAAGTTCTCCCACTTTTAGTGTACAATCGGGATCTGGAACAATACGTCAAGAATCTTCAGATGGACCTCCGGAAGCCCTGTTCGACAATGAAGCACTACGAGAAGAGGTCAAGACTCGAGGTCAAGGTAAACAAGCTGGAGGAGGAGAACCTCGAGATCTCGAGAATGCGTCAGAATCGAAGAACAACAGACCATGTCTCATGCAAAGGACGTTGAAATCCGTAAGCTCAAGGAACAACTTCAGACATACAGGTCGTCACAAGAAACTCCGGTCGACAGAGAAAATCTAGCGTAAGAACCGGAGGAGATCAAGTCCACGTAAGAAACCCCAAGAAATTAGTAGTATTCCACCATGAGAGAAATAAAGATGAACGCCATCTCGATTTAAGTATCGACCATGCCAAATCATGTGGGTGGCGATACTGTAGAATTGATTGAATAAATGAATGCTTGGTTGCTATTATTTTTGTGTGTTTATTAAATGGTTGGATAGATGCGATATTCGTAAGCTTGTATTTATTTCAACCATGAGAGACGTAAGTTACGGAAGAATGGTAGAAGGCCTTCATATGGGAACAAAGATCGAATTGGAAACTCCCGAGCATTGAAGACCGAAGAAATGAGGACTTAGAAATGAAACCATAGTAGAACGGCCCATTACAAACGATAATTTTGTTGATGAGTGGGTAATTGCTTTCTCTTTCTATCTCAACCAGACCCCGAAATCTTGAACCCATGAACAACTGAACACCAAACCTTTCTGGAGACAATTGCAACTTCCCATGGAGATACACTCCTTGTTACGAGCACCCTCTTATCCTACACATGCAGATGACAACCCTTTATGAGTCTTTCCTTAAGGGCCTCAAACGATCATGACCACGACAAGTGATCATGATTGCTCAAGATCTTGAAGGACATGATGAAGCATATTCACCTTGAAGGAGATGCAGTCTACAAAGGCTACCCTTCATGCAAAAGGGAGTGGAACTTTGGTATGTGGAGGTACACCTCCACCGCTTGAAAGGAATTTGCCCAAAGAGGATGGGGCATTACTTTTTCATCGACGTGTGCCACAAGCAACTTTCTTCGACGCTGTTCGTGAAGCAGCCATGGAAGCCATACGCGGATCGAGAAATACTTGAAGCAAGACTCCGTTATACTCGGGAATACCTAAGCGAGGTGCATGCAGAGATGATGAAGGTGAAGCTCAAGACCACCATGATGAAAAAGAAGATTGAAGATTTCAAGGCTCATGTCGCACACTTCCAGTGGGACTGAAGAATCCTCGAGGAGGATAAATGAATAAAGTTGGAAGTAATGTCTGACCATACCAAATCATGTGGGTGGCAGCATTTGTAACAAGTACTTTTTGGAATTTGGATTTAGGAAAATGGTTAAGGATGTAATGAAAGATTGATATGAGATTAATGAGATTTTATGGATAAACTTGTGCACTTCTTTTGGTCATAGTACTCTATAAAGCCACAGGATCAATGAAGAAAGAAACGTGTTATTCATGACGGCCATAGAAGGAAGTGGACAAAATAAGTTGGAATTTTGTTTTGATATGATGGTATGAAGAAAGCAGTACTACTGGATTTAAGGAGGTGTAACAAGAGAGTTACTCCAAGGATGAGTTAAAGCTACACTAGTCTTGAAGTGGGCCATAACCCACAGTGCCCGTGATTTTGAGAAGGAACAGTTGTAACCTTGATAAAGGAATACACTTGGAAGAAGCGGTGATCAAATCAGCATACGCCCGTAGGAGGTTACATAAAAACCTTAGAGTGGTGAAGTAACGATAGATGTTTTGTTTGGCTTGCGAAACCATGGATTTACTCGAAACCAGTTCGGGAACAAGAGAAATTTCTGTAATGTTGGTGAGAATGCCCAAGTGTTAGAATACGTGATTCGATATTTACGTATGTGGTAATGGTTCAAGCACGGGATGGATTGGCCCCATACGGAGACTTCTATCATGAACTATCATATGTTGATGGAAAATCGAGAGCCTTGAAAAACTTAGAAGAGTGTCGACGCGATAAGCCATAAAACCATAAAATGGTAGGACGATGGAACCCCATTACAGCAACCGTTGCCAAACGTAGGTTATACGGTGAGGTTCAACCTGCACCCGCTTTCTGCAGGAGAAAACCATAAATTGTAGACCACCATGAGTGTTTGATAGTTGTTTAGAATGGACACGCACCCATCGACTAAGAAGATCCGGTCTCGGATTTAACTTCAACTTTAACGAACCGACCCAAGATTTCGAGGAAAACTCTATGCTTCCGCGTAAGAGCTTTAATGAAGGAGCTATTGTAAGATATGTGAAGAGACATACATTGTCAGCCCTCCGGAGGAAATATCTGAGTTTATTGGAACCATGACCTTGTTTTTAAGTGTGGTAGCACCCCGACCTTTTCGACTGTAACTTTTGCTAGGAGACCCCCAACCCCTAACCTTTTCTTGCTAGCCTCTTCGAATTTCGAGGACGAGATTCATTTTAAGTGTGGTAGGTTTGTAACATCCCAAAATTCTAAATTTTGGAATGTTATATTAAATAAATAACTATGCTTGTTGTCTGATTGTTGGTTTGATTGAATGAGTGCAACTGAGTGAAATTTAAAACTTTTGAAAGTTGAATGAGAGGGAATGAAATGACTTTCCCAAAACTTTCTCCTTTGCCTTTTGGATCTCAATGAATTCAAATTCATTCCAACACCAAAACCTAGAGTGAAGATGACATGACTTCTTCCATTTTGAAATGAATAGGGTTTTGGAAAAGATTTGAATTTCATTTGGGAATATTTCAAATTCAAAGCTTTATGCAACTCAATGATTTTCATGAGGGAAGATAAAATGACTTCTTCAATTATATGAAATATGAGTTGGAAGTTAAAAAGTATCAAGTTGAAAGTCAATTGAAAGTGCTTTGAAACCCTCTTTCAAATTTTGAGTTTTGAATTTGAATTCAAACTTTGGCAAGTTGGAATCATTTCAAAACTATGCCCGATAAATACTTGATCCAAAGTATGAGAGGAGCAAACATGAAACTCCAAAATATCGGAGGAAACAATGCCAAAAGATTTGGATTCAAAACTGAATTTTATTTGAATTTGAAAAAATGGATTTTTATAAAGTTTGATTTTGCCTTTGGAAAAATGTTCAAATGAAAGGAATATTCCCTGATCATTTTGGTATATATATACCCTATATAAAATATTTATAGTTATTGTTTTATTTCTGTTTTGTTCGCTAAAAAATAAAATCGGAAAAGGAAAAAAAAACCTCCCCAGCGCCACTAGACCACCTTTGCCCAGCCAGTGCAAGAGCCCACCAGCCCTGGCCTGGCCCGGCCCACCGCCAATCAGCCAGCCCACCCGACCGCCTCACTCCCCTCGCCAAAGCCCTCCGCTTGATCGGCCGACCGCCTCGCCTCTCTCTCTCTCTCTCGACCAGCAGGCCTCCCCATCTTCTTCCCTCGCCCGCCTCGCCACCGCTGAGATCGCGGATCGAAGGATCCGGATCCCGATCCGATGCCGATCGCTTCAAGCGAGGACGACCCCTGGCTATAAAGCCGCCGCCCCCGCACGTGCCCACCCGAGACCTCGCGGACCCCTCTCCTCCCGCTCGACCTCACCGGAGACCAGAGCTCCTCCGCCGCCAAAGTCGCCGCCGACGCGCCTAGCCCTCCCGACCACCCCAACCCCACCGAACCCTCCCGTGCTCCCAAGATCCTCCCGACGACTTCCCGAGCTCCCGACGCCTTGGAACCCTCGGACGACTACTCTCGCCGCCGCCGCCGCCGTCGCCGGACTCCGTAAGCCATCGAATCTTCCCCCGTCCGATCTCAAATGAGCGGCCACGATTAGAACCAGAAGAAGGGGTATCTTTTATAAAAGACCGCCCGGTCGTCCGGTTTATTAGTTAGGGTTTTAGTTATTTAGCCGGCCCGTTTTTAGTTTAAACCAATAGGCCCGTTTAGACTATTTGACGCTCAGGGCACAGTATAGGCCCATTAGGCCTTTTTCTTTTATTTTGATTTTCTGTTTTAGCAGAATAGTTTCTGTTTTGAAAAATTGATATCTTTTATTCTGTTTAATATTTTTAGGTGATTCTTTTTTTGTTGGATTGCAAATTTTATGTAGTTTCTATAGAATATATATTTAGCTATGTTAAAATTAATTAAAATTGCTTTAATTTAGTTTTAGCCAGAATAGTAAATCTGCTATAACTTGAGTTAGAAAAATTATTTTTATATAATTCTTTTTGTCCCAACTTTGTTTTGTCATTGCCTAACCATAAAAATTAATTTGGGTATTTTAGGATTAATAAAAAATAGTTTTAGGCAGAATCTTGTTAATCCTAATTAATTAACTAGCTACTGTTTTCCTATTAATTTAATTAGTAAATAAATTTATTTTTAACATGTGATTGATTATTCTAGGATAGTTTCTGTTACTTTATAGGATGAACTTTTATTTATAATTAATAAAATTTTTATTTTATTTTTCTTAATAGAAATTGGTTTAGGCCTAATAGGAGTTTCATAATAGATATTTATTTAATTCTTTTTGATCCTAGTTGCTTAATGAAATATTTTCTGTTAGTTAACATAAAACCATGATTAGGTGATGTTAAGAAATTTTGTTATATAAAACTATTTTTGTTGTTATTTGAAGTAGGAAAACCTTGAGTTGTTTTTCTTTAAGTTTCCTTTGGGTTTTGCTTTGTTGGTTTTGGTGTGTTACTTGGTTATGTTATTGTGTTAAGTAATGTTATGCTATGTGCTTATTATAGTTATTGTTTGCCTCGGTAGAATTTCCGGAGTGCGAAGATTGCTACTACGGAACCCTAGTTTTCGAAGATCGTCAACAAGGCAAGTTCACTTTGACCATTGCTTTCATTCCTATGTTTTTATTGCATTTAGTGGCATCCTTTGCAACCACCCCTCAAGAGTGTTATTGAATCCTTGTAGTTGAGTAGTATGCATGAGGTAGGAACCCATCACCTGTTACCAAGCCCGGACGTTATTTATTTTAATGCCACGCTATAGTAGACGGGGTTTGGTATGAGTGCTCGGGAGTGGTGTGAGAATGAAGGATTTCGTCAATGACGACAACTCCATGATGGCACTGCAAGGACTGCATCTTCAAGGCCTCAAGACTTGAGACTCGAGACAAGAATTCAATACACACTCACCGGGTGAAGGACGGTTGACGGCACCTGGAGAAACCAAGTGGTTGGCGGGATGCATGGAGAAGCGCCATGACATCTTGCGGAAAGCTTCACCTGGACTCAAAGAGACGGAAGAATACTTCACGCTCGGAAGCTTACATGCAACCGCAAGTCATTATGGGCTCGCTTGGTTGACCTTAGTTGTGACTCTGGTGGGGACGGTACTAGCGGATGTAGAACTACGGTAGGATGGGTTGAGTACCGGACGGTGGTCGAGGAACTCTTTGGAAGACCATGTTTGGTCATCTTGTTCTCAAACACCACGAAGTGCGAGAACGTAAAGAGAGGGATCGAATCTTGCGGGTAAAGTGTACAAACCTCTGCAGAGGGTTTAAACCTAATCGATTAGTCGTGTCCCGATTCACGGACAATTTGAGCATTGGACTTGGATCTATCTGGAACTCTCAACACCGGATTGATAACTTAATTGTGGGCAACTTATGATGATTTGGGCTATGAGACATCGGTTGGCGGAACCATGTCATGACGAAAAACTCCATAGTACAGACTTCATTTATTCCTTTGATGTAGGGATAATAAAACCAGCTTTTACGCATAAACAAAACTCGAATCTGAGCCACAAAGCCATACCGCATATAGTATAGTTTATCATCTGCTTTCTCTTATTGTGATCTTGCGGTACATTCAATGTAATCGACCTCTGTGGCTGCAACGTATCATGTTGCGATATTTCCTCGACGAGTAAGAGTTACGATCTGAGGTTACGGTCTACACTCAACCGCCGATGGCGTTGATGGGACTCCACACCCGCTTGATTGTTTCCACTGAGTATTATGAGGTATATATCATTTTACGTTATTTATACATGTGATTGCACTTTGATATATACATTGATGTCTTGTAAAAGCAAAGATATCTTGATCGTGGATGGCACAAGAATACGTAGGCTTGACGGTTGAGGTCGGGTCGCTACTGAGATGTTGGTGCAGTTGCTTTTTTCTAATATAAAGTGAAGGAAAACCCTTTTTCGTCAAGATTGCAAAGGTTTGACCAAATTGATATTAAAAAAATATCAGTATCTACAATACCAATTATATATTTTGTGAAACTATATTTCATAATGAATCTAAAAATATGGATTTGATATTGTGAATGTTTGTATTTTCTTACAAGTTTGATCAAATAGGGATACTTGAACTCAGACAAAATTTATATACAAACTAAAAATGATCGGAGGGAGAAGAAAGGAAGAAGAAAAAAGTGATTGACGCAAGGAAAAAAGAATTAAGATACCTCTGAAAAATAGGAAAATCGTAGATTTTGAAATGAGCGGCTGGCCACCCGGCCAACTACCTACCCAATCCTCTTCATTACAACAGAGAAGAGAGGATGTGCCAACTCCGTTCATGCTTCACTCACCGCTCGTTTAAGAGCTAGCTACTCCAAGGCAGCGGCAGCAGCGGCGTGGTGGATCGGAACTACAGTGACAGCACTGGAAGAATGTCATTGTCCCATGTGAACGCCGCTGGATCTTTGGGAGCTCCCAACAGCGGCGTCTGTGGTCCATCCGATCGGTCCTACTCCATCTACCGTCACGGATCCGTTGATGGCTCCACTTAATTATCAATCTTAATTCGCAACGTTGGCCTCGGTAGCTGTTGTCATTAGCAGCACTTAGAGTTTCCCATGGCAGATTTTGAGCGCAAGTACACGAGTGAGTGCAGCTGCCCTGTCCTATTGGATATAAGACCTTGTCAGTTACTCCTACTTCACTTGAGGATTTATTAAGAAAGATAATCTCATATGCGTGGCAGTACCTATGATATATAAGTTATTTCTGTTTTCTTATAAGTAGTAATTTGAGCAGCAGAAGAGTGCAAGTAACAGCGGGGGGAGGAAGATTAAACATGAAAGAAAGAAGCAAGCCGGAAGAGCGTGGAAGCTCCTGCTGCCTACCAAACGTATCACCCACCCGCAAAACTGGCGATTCAGTTCAGACTGATGTGTGCATGTACTAGCTTTGGTGATCACTTGCAAGAGGAAGGAAAAGGACCTCTTGTCTTTTACCTCCATCTTGAAAATCATGGATCTCCCTGCCTCTCTCTCTGGTTGTGGGTTGTGACACTTCACTATCCTAGTCTATATTCTATACACGCATCGAGAACAAGAGTTTGGTGTAGAAACTTGGTTCATGCGAATAAGCAATATATAACCGTTTCTTTTAAAAAAATTCAGCAGGCTACAAGGACCATAAGATGAGTCGCATATGCAATTTTTAAAGTGCATGGGGGCGCGTTGTTGCAGTGACAAGAAGTTGTACGTTTCTTTGCATGTCACCCTCCACGCCATTCGTTTGGCGGCAAACAAGCAACATGTCCTCTGAATACCACCAACGCTACACTCTTCTGTTCTGCAGTCCCACGGTTTATATATTGCATGGACGACTAGAAGAAGAAAGGAGAAACAGCGGCAGTGTTCGTCTACTTTAAAAAAGAAGAATAAATAGTCTCTCCAACACTTATTTTGAAATGGAGAGAGTACTTGACAGTGGCGATATTGAAGGAGATGCGCCTAATTAATCGCATGCACACGGCCATGCGGAGCAAACCACAAACTGATTCCCACTTGCGGCCTGTTCATACTTGCATGTGCTGCAGAAATCCATCCATGTTCCCACTTGCATGCGCTTCAGGAAGAGAAACGGAAGGAGTTTAATCAACAGCCAAAACACCCCAACTAATTCTCTAATTAATGACCTGCGCCCTATTTCCTTCCATTTGTGAAAAATCCTGGTTTTGGAGATACGCCCAACAAATTGTTTTTTTTTTTTTGAAACGGAGGCAAAAGATTTGCCTCATCGATTAATTAAGAAGAAGAGAATCGCCCAGTTAATTAACGGAAAATCGGGCTAAAACCGATACATATAGACCACATGCGGACTACTCTTTTTTTTTGAGAAATTCTTTATTCAAATTACGAATCAGTACAAAGTTGACTCTTACAAGCACACTGAAACGCAAACACAAAAGACCATGAACACCTAGAGTACCCTAAGACAACCATAACACAAAAAGATCTCCGGAGCCCGTGTCATCATCCCTGAATTTTGAGAGAAGACCCCTGCAGCGAAGGATCTCGCAACCACCGCAAACAGGTCATCATCTTGACCACGGTACAATTGCCGCCACATCGCTTCCTCCTTTCTTGACACCATCGCCGAGAGGGCATGGACATCAATCCAACACACCGCAAGAGCCGCCGCCATCTTTGGCTTTGAGTACATGAAAAGTGTCCTTCCGAAAGGAAGAGAACTCGAGTCATCCGACCGGTCCGAAGATCATGGCCGGGCTATCTGCCCGGACAAAGCAGGATCTTCCACCAAAGATCGCCGCAGAGGAAGGAGAAGAACAAAGAAGACAAATCATACCAATAAGGGAGAAGAAAGGTCTTCGTCTTCCCGCATCCATCGCCCATCCGAGGATCCAAACAGCAAAGGCCGATGGACCTCCAACCACCATAGCCCGCGACCTCGACGAGATCCGGGATCCCCAACACCGCTGGCTCCTAGGCGAAGGCAAAAGCCTCGCCGACCGCGAACGAAGCCCGAGAAGCTTATTGCGACGCGACACCACCGCTTGACCTGGCGGCGTCTCCTTCAACCCTAATCCTACGCGACACCCACCTAGAGAACAGACCGGGGTTCCTCCCTCCCCGCCACGGAGCGGCCGACGGAGAGAGGGAACCAGCGGCGTCACCGACGGCGCGCAAGGGATCCCGGTCGCCTCCTCCGATCGCCTGATGCGATCTTGGCGGAACAGATGCGGACTACTCGCTAAGAACCAAACTCCATAAACCCACGATCAACCCGACAAATACACATAACATGTAACAATCATGAACCCTCACACTGTGAAGTACTCTCTCCATGGCTGTAAGTCATGTCGGCAGCCTTTAGGCCAACTCCAGCGCGCGACCCCGTCCTATCCGGATGCATCCGTTTAGGGTAAAAGGAACAAATCAGACGACCCAGCGCGCGGACGTAAACGGACTTTTGTCCGCTTTCAACCCATCCCGACCTAAGCTTGGACAGCTTTTGGGATGAAACGGACAGCGCGCGGACGGGCGGGATGCGCGCTTGTTCTCCCTGGCCCACCCGTCGATGGCACAAAGTAAAACCCCCACGCCCCATTTGGCGCCATCCCCCCTCTCCCCCCCTCCCCCCCCCCCCCGTCTTGCCCACCACCCTTCCCCGTCCGGTCGACGCCCCATCAAATTCCGGCGGCCTGGCCGTCGACCCGCCGGGAAAGGTGAAGAAGAAGGCAAACAAAACTACTCATTTTGGAGGCTGCTTGTGTTGCCGGCGAGGTCGTGTAGGCCGCTGACTCTGTTGCCGGCGTGAATTAGTGCCGCTGGCCTGAACTAGGACGTGGTATTTCGAAAGTTGGTGTTTGAAAATGGAGACGGACAGGATGGGGCCAAAGGATGCGTCCGCGCATTGGGCGCGCGGCCACCGCATCCCAGGACAGGCCCGGACACGACCCCATTGCCCTATCCAGACGGACAAAATCCGGGCAAAACGGACGTCCGTTTGGGGTCGTGCGCTGGAGTTGGCCTTAGAGCAACTCCAATGAGGCGACCCATTTCGTCCGTCTGCGTCCGTTAGGGTCGACGCGGGCAAAAGTGGTGGCCCAACGCGTCGACCCAAACCCAAATCTCGTCCGCTTCGCGTCCGCGCCGACGCATTTGCACCCCACATGCGTCGGCGCGGACGCGGAACGGACGCCACGCGCGCCTTCTCTGTGTCCGCCGCGGCCCCACCTGGCGATCGTCCAACCGCCCGCGGCCAACCTGGTCAGCTTAATTTATGACCTCGGACCCACGCTTCAGCTACGGCGGTCGTCCTTTTTTAAGCCGACCGTGCGGCGGGGCCGTCCTCATCCAAATCGCCATCCACATCTAGCAAGCTCTAGGATGCACGCAGAGGAGGTGCGGCGCCGGAGCAGCGCCGCGACCCCGCCTACGCAACCGACTCGCCCAACTAGGCGAGGTGGTTCACCTTCGAGCATGAGGAGGCGAGGCGAGGCGGCATGCACGAGGTCGACCGCAGCGTGCCGCCGCCGCCGCTCGTCGTCCGCGAGGAGGACCAGGCGACGGAGGACGCCTACCAGGCGGCCTTTGCGGCGGTCTACCGGGAGAGCGAGGAGGACGAAGCGAGGTGAAGGCCGTGGAGGAAGAGGAGGCTCAGACGAGGCGGCCATGGCGCAGCCATTGCCTCTCTGCGGCGGCGGCGATCAGATGTCGCCCGGTGGCCCCGCTGCCCCTCCCCGACGCTTGTGACCATGGTTGACGGTGGTCAGACTGTTTCACCGGCATCGCCTTGCCTTTGGCCTTGCTGCCCATGCCGACATCGCCGCCGCCTGGAACACGGAGTTCCCCTAGGCCGGCCCTGCGCCGACGCTCATCAACCTCGAGGATAACGACGGCGATGCCTAGGGCAGCGCGCCGCCTCGTAGTTTAGTTTGATTTTAGTTTTATTTAATGCTAATGTGAACGTGTGGATTCTTGCCGGCCTTCTTGACTGGCTTTAATGTTTAATTAAGTTGTTTTTATCTTAAATATGCATGCATTATTTTTTTATCGGCGCCGTAAAAAATGGGTTGAGCGAGCGTTGGACGCATACGCCGACACAAATCTTAGGATTGGGCCTCCTATCATTTAGGTGTCATACAGATATTCATCTTTGTATTTCGCATGCTTCTTTTATTTTGGCTTGCCGTGAGGACTTTGTTGGCTGTATGCATCTTAGTTATGCAGAGACCGGTTATAATGCTTAAACCTTTTAAGTAATAAAGCATCTTTTTTCAAAAAACGCGAAAGCCCGTGTCTGCCTGACCGATCCAAACGGATAAAATTGCCATCCGTTAGGGTCGTGCGCTGGGTTGGCCTTATCGACTACAAAAATGGATCCAAGGTACCGTCGTTGTCCGGCCGGCACAAAGCCCCTCCTCTGTTCGCTCTCCAAATGTTCCAATGTCCGCCTTGGTGCACAGGCGATCTGCACCTTCCACGGCCGATAATCCTCGTCCACTGACGGCTGACTTTTCTGAGAGCGGGAATTTCAGAGTCCATTTGTGGCGCCCTGATGGAGGAGGAGATGATATTTTAATCAAAATATATGCTAAGGAATCGGCCCATTTCTCCCTGTTTATATATCTAGAAAAAATAGGTCCATTTTCGTTGGTAAAAAGAAAAAAAAAGGGAGGAAATTCAGCCTTTTGGTTAGTCTTTTCAGACTGGTCCAGACTCCGAAGCAACCCAAAAGCGGCGATAGAATCTAGCAAGGACAGGAGTGCACCAACACAACACAAAGCGGCGCCTCCAACCCCCCAATACAATCCGATCCAATCCAACAACAACCAAACGGGGGATGGCCGCTGCTTTCCTTCGCAGCGGGCGGCATCTCAACTTGCTGCCGCCCTACCCAAAACAGAACAGAAGAGGGCAAGACGTACGAAAGCAACAGCCCGCGCAAAACAGCTCTACCTAACTTGCCCGCTCCAACCAATCTGCACCACCAGCACAACGGACTCTCCAGCACAAGAACATCTTGAAATTGAAGAATCCCACCAGCACGGTCTTAACTGAAACCACGACATTTATTTTAGAACCGAGCGAACTGAAACCACGACATTTATTTTAGAACCGAGCGAGCAGTAACGAACTAACGACAAGCCCTAGTACTACTCATCTTCATATTATTACTCCCTTTGGTCATTTTTACTCTGCATATTAGATTTGTCGGCAGTCAACTCATCCAACTTTAACCAAGTTTATACAAAAAATTATTAACATTCACATAACAACACCAATATCATTAAATTCATCTTGGATTATATTATATTTATTAAATATTATAGACGTTAATAATTTCTAATATAAATTTGATCAAACTTAGCCAAGTTTTACTTTCGGCAAATTCAATGTGCAGAGTAAAAAGGACCGGAGGGACTACTTGGGACGTGTTTCATTTGCCTCTTCTCTTCTCGGGAAGTTTAAGGAGATGTTCACAGGGACATGGGAACATGGGAAACGCACTGGATTTAGTATCTACATACTGTATTATTTCATTCCGTTCCATTTCATCAGTGGAGCAGTAATAATTTACATGAAACTGAGCAGATCGAGGAGGGCAGGGAGGATATCGCTACAAATCCTCACCTAATAATACCATACCAGTCTCCTCCTCACCATCTACTAGTACTGTAGGAGTATTTCTTTTCCTAAGAGCTAAATAAAAACTTGGTAGGAGGAGGGAGCAACAATTTACAGCAGAAAGTTTGATCGAATAATTATTCCCAAATTTCTATTTCATCTCGAGGCCTCTGAAGTCGAGCATGCCGGCCCTGAGGCCCAGGAAGTTGCTGCCGCAGCTGCACTCCGTCGCCGCTCCTCTCACTCTGAGGATGCTGCAGCGGAAGCAGAGGCCGCCCTGCTGCAGCTGCTCCATCTTCACCGGCTTGGCGCACGCTCTCGCCGGCGGCCGTTCCTCCTCCTGTTGGAACGGCAGGCTGATGCAGAGGTCCAGGTTGAGGTCCGGGCATCTGGGCGGCTTCCTCTCCTCCGTCGCCTGTTGCTTGGTCGCCTCTGCAGGATGGACGAAGGAGACGGTGGTGGCGCTGGCGGCGTCGGTGAGGGGGCGGTGCGTGACGGGGTCGATCCCCCTGCCCAGCAGCTTCCTCCGGATGTGCGTGTTCCAGTAGTTCTTGATCTCGTTGTCCGTCCTCCCGGGCAGGCGCGCGGCGATGAGCGACCACTTGTTGCCGAGCAGGCTGTGGAGCTTGACGATGAGCTCGTCCTCGTCGCGGCTGAAGTTGCCGCGCTTGAGGTCGGGGCGGAGGTAGTTGATCCACCTGAGGCGGCAGCTCTTGCCGCAGCGCAGCAGGCCGGCGGCGCTGGGCAGCGAGCGCCAGCAGCCCTCCCCGTGCGCCCGGACGTGGGCCACCAGCCGCTCGTCCTCCTCCCTCGTCCACGCGCCCTTGTTGGTGTGCGCCTTCTCGCAGCACGGCGACCGACCCATGGCAGCTAAGCTCTTTGATGGTGGTGTAAACGTGTATCCGCCTTGCTTTTGCTTAGCTCACGTGTGGGCGTCGCGTGTGCGGGCTAGATTGGGGGGAGGAAAGGGCGGGCGGATTTATAGAGGCGGCCCCTCTGCTTGCTCTCTTGGGAAGGGAAGGTAGGCGCGCGCGGGAGAGAAAGAGAGGATGATGATGATGATGATGATGAGTTGGTTGGTTTGGTGGAAGGGGAGTCGAGGTGGTTAGGGTGACGGCATGACACGACCAGACCGGGCCTCGTGGATTTTTCTCGCCGTGCGCGACCGGCTGCCACGCCGGCCCGAGCGCGAGCGAGCATGCAATGCAAGGCGGGCGGCAGAGGAGGTAGGTACAAAGCGAAAGCACCTGTTACTCTATCTATCTATACTATATAGTACTAAACTAAAGGGGAAGGTAGGCTGCTGGAGAGTGCGTAACGGTGAACGGTGGCGTCGGCGTCGGCGTGTGCGGTGCTGACACATGTGGCGGCCGGGCGGTGATGGGTATGGCCTGCCTACTTTGCCTTGCCTGCATCCACAAACCCAATTTGCGTGCCCATCGCCCTCCATTTTCCCGCCACGCCACCGTGTCCTGAAATATCCACATAGGGAGGAACTCAAATGATATTTCTTCCTTTCTCTAGTTTGCTAGAACATGGTTCCTACTCCCCTTGTATCACAATGTAATGTAGGGTAGATTTTTTAAAACTTGGATTACATAGTTTCCTCTTTCTTATTTTAATCTTACCATTGAACTTGAGTGTCCTTCAACGTAGAGTGGCCTTCTCAAGCCATCTTTTTTTTTTTTTTGCGGCACTTCTTGTTGTTTGGCCTCTCAAAGTGCCCCATATACCTTACACGATGTAATTTAGCCTCTCAAAATGCCTCATGTACCTTAACTTATATGTCGGGTGAAAATTCGCAGGGGCGTGCATCTACAACCGCCCATCGGCGCCTTGATCCGACAAAAATTGGTTAGAAAATAGACGGAAATCTTTAATCCTCTCAATACGAATACGGAACAGTAGAGTTCAAAAAAAGCGAATACAAGACAGTATATGCGTCTATTCTGTATAAATACTTTTGTCGGTACTTGTTATACGTCTTTCTAGTTTTGCATACGCTACATCCACCATTTCGTTACATACCTTCTTCAATGAGTTCGCTACACTGTTCATCTTCTTCTTCCTTGGTTTCTCTATGTCCCGATACTATTTCATCCTCTTCTTTCTCTGTTGTCTTCCTTTTGTGCAATTACTTTTTATGTAAAATTTCTTCGATGTCTTTACTAGCAAACAATGGACCTAAGGGCATCTCCAATGACAATCCATAAATTTTCTTTTGCATCCGTCCGCGGGCAGGAGAGCTGGGCCATTTCATGGAAACGGATGTGGGTGACAGCCATCCAACCGTAGCCATATACATCCTGCTTTCCTTTTTCTTTTTTTCAAGTCCGCGCGATCAAATAGCCGCATGCAAAGGGTACAAACGTTCAAATAGCCGCATGCAGCACTAGTTCAAATTTAAAAAATATTCAAATGTTGCTCCTGAGTTGGTCGATGCCGAATTTGTTGATGCATTTGAATAAACTCTTCAAATGTGGTTGGATTCTGATCCGGAAGTTGGATAGGATCACCCATGTTCTCAAATTCCAGATCTGCGGCAACATCGTCACCCTCATCCTCGACGATCATGTTGTGCATGATCACACAACATGCCATCACCTCCATAAGGATTCCGGATCCCATTGTTTAGCAGGTCCATGAACAACTGCAAAACGGGCATGTTGAACTCCAAATGCCCTATCGACATCCTTTCTAATTGTTTCTTTTCTTTGGGCAAAGTGAGCTTTTTTTGGCCGACTGGGTTTCAGATGGTGCTGACAAAGGTAGTCCATGAAGGATAGATACCGTCAACCAGATAGTAGCCCATGTTGTACTCATGTCCATTGACAGTATAGTAGCAACGAGGAACTTTTCTTTCAGTCAGCCTCGCAACCAATGGCGATCATTGTGGCACATTGATGTCATTGTGAGACCCCGGGCATGCCAAAAAAGCGTGTCAAATCCAAAGATCATGTGATGCAACTGCTTCAAGAATGATGATGGGCTTCTTAACATGACCCTAATATTGCCCTTGTAAAGCCTTCGTGCAGTTATTCCATTTCCAATGCATGCAGTCAAGAGGTCCAAGCAAACCTGGCCACCCTCTTGCTTCTGAGATTGCCAAGAGCCTCTCGGTGTCTACCACAGCTGGTTCTCTGAGGCACTGAGGTCCGAACACCTTGACCACGACAGTTGCAAACCTGACCATGGCATCTCCGCATGTGCTCTCAGACATACACAGGTACTCGTCCCACGAATAAGCTGTCGTGCCATATGCAAGCATTCGGAGTGCGGGCGTGCACTTTTGGTAACCAGAGAACAGCGTCCTTTACGATGAAGTAGTTATCGTAGGACCGGACACCATGGTACAAATGATCGAAGACTGTCTTGCACGTCCGAAAACGCCGGGCGAAAATGGTCAACGAATAGTGCATCGGGGGGCAAAGTAGTCGGCCATCAATGTCAAATGGCCGCACGCCCTATTGCGGTCGAGCACTCGATGACCCTTGATCGAGCCCTTGAAATTGAGAATATGCTCCTTCGCACGCTCCGCGTCTTCAAGGACCATCCGCATCATCGCTGTCTCATCAAAGTATTCCTCCTCATCCGACGAGCCGTCAAACGACTCAACATATTGCTCGTATATGTACTCCAAATCGGAATCCATTGGCAGAAAGAAGAAGGTACGGCTGTTTTTAGCTCCGGTGATTCATCAAACAATTGTCGGGCATGGTGAGAATAGCAGTAGTGGATGGTACCTAGCGGGGTGGTCGGAGGAAAGGGGTTAAACGAAGACGGATGAGAAACGGAGTGGAGCCCTACTGGAGTGCTGGAGGTGACGGAGACGTAGAGTTCCGACAGGGGTGTGGTGTAGTGGCCAGGGTGGTGGAGCAGTGGCGAAGGCAAGGAGAAAGAAGGAAGGAAGAAAAAATAGGAGGATGAAGTCGCGGGGTTCGGGAAGGGTTTTCGGTAGGCCAGGGGTGTCGGATTCCTATATTTTATATGTCTGAACTCCCGCAAAGCTCTCTCATTTTTGTTTTCGATTTGTGCCATAAATCGCGTCCGGATCTTTTCGAGAACCGATACAAGCCCGTGTTAAATGGCTTCTATGGTCCGAATGCATGCGAAAGGTTTACTGGTCTGCCTCGGACATGTCCCAAATATACCAATATAGATAGGCATTTCATTTGCGCACTTCACTCGCTCTCACGCCGGGGAACGTGTGTTGTTTGTGGTCGGCGCTATAGACGTCGTGTGGATGCGGTGTGCGGTCTGCGGTCTTCAGAGTTACGGTTTACCCTACCTTGCAGACAATTCCAAAGTTGCTTCACTTGTCTGTTCTACAGACAATTCCAAAGTTACTGCAGGCTAATTACTTCCATTTATATATGTGAAAAATGTGTGGCCATGTCGTTCGTTTGGTCCCAACTCCCAACTCAGCTCTCGGCTGCTACTGTTTCAAATCCAAAGAAAATGGAACTTCCAATTCCAATTGCTGACCTTGAATTCACCCTCGAGATTCTCCTAGAGTTTGGTCCCAGAGCTATTCCAAAGTTGATGAGCTGGTAACTAACTATGTTGTGCACGCAATCGCAAAACCAAGGCTAGTTCTGGTCAAGGCGCAAGCCCACTAGATGAACATCACTATGTCCATGTTGCCCTTGCTTAGAATCGCAATCGTTAGTATTAAAACACAAGGATATCATAGACTATTACGCAGGTGGACGTCTGATCAGCATGGATCATTAGCGAGTTCACGTGTCGGTTGCCCTTGTAAAAAAACTACTACTTCATCCGGAATTACTTGTCGAGCATGTACTCCCTCCGTTTCAAATTACTCGTCGCAGAAATAAATGTATCTAGAACTAAAATACATCTAGATACATCCATACCTGCGACAAGTAATTCGGAACGGAGGGAGTACTTGATTACCTCTTTTGAAAAACATTATCATGAACACAATCCTTTCGACCGTATTATAGGGTTGGTACTCAACAAGTACAAAATAAGGGACAACGTACGCGTTCGCTTTTCTATCGCGTCACACGGTTGGCACTCATCAACAATTAAAAAAACAATAGGGCTGGAAACAGGCTGCTTACACCAAATTCCCTTCAAACAAGTTCTTCCAACTTGTCGCTGTTGAATGGTCCCTATTGGTCAGTATTTGCATACTAGGTTGAGAAATATTTTCAGGACACAAACAAGATCTTTTGTATTGCACAAGATACATGCCCAAAAATGCTTTTAATAGTAAGCATTCATTGTCACTGAAATATTCAAGTATGATGTACTGTCCTCAAGAATGTTTGAAATATTTTAAGACTGCTGTTGGTTGTTCATCACTAGAGTTCTGTTATTTGAACTTGGCACTTATTTTTTTAAGAATAACTTGATACTTACTAAACAAGGCAATGCCATCCAAGAACTCATGAAACCCCTTACTTGCTCCTCTTGGAAGCCTCGTACAGGTAGCCCGCGATGACTACAGCTGCCGCAACTGCCACCCCCACTGCACTCTGTGCAAGTACAACAGCAGTTGAAACATCTGATTTTGTAGATGCTGCGCCACTGATCCGTGGTGTGAAGCCAAGTTCAGAAAGTTTCTTGTGTGATTCAGCGTAGTCCTTGAAGAAAGCATCCTCGTCCTGCAGTACGGAAGAGATAAGACATTGTTTTGAATCTGAAAGTTGGATTATGGAAATATGAAAAATCGTGTGCACCTTTGCATAAAGCTCCACATAGCGTCTAAATTCAGGATCATCCAACAATGCCTTATCAGTAGGGAGTTTCAGAAGACCCTCTGATTCCCCTTTCAGTAGCTCACTGCAGTGAGGTTAACAAGCATTTCAGTTACACTGATTCTCCTTCTCAAATCTAGTCTCCAAAATAAGTCCCTCCGATCCATAATAAGTGTCGCGGTTTTGAACCAAGGTAGTTCAACCTTAGTTCAAAACCGCGACAATTATTCTGGATCGGAGGGAGTAGTAAATGTTATGGCTTTGTATTCAACTCACAGAAAGTATGAGTTGTCAAACTTCAGAGGATCACGAGTCCATGCACCGTCAAACCCAGACCTTTCAGGATGCGCCTTTCCCTGAGAGAAAAAGTCCATTACTAAATACCGTGTTTCTGATGAAAAGGTGCTCCTACTTCACAGAATACAACAAGTACCAGACTGTGGCCCCCAGATAGTGCTACAATATCTTTGTCTGTTAAGCCCATTCGATAAAAGATGTCCCTCAGATGTGGTGCGCCTGCTCATGAAGTAATAGTACAGATACATGTCTCAGTCACTGGGATGTGATTGCAAGGTGCAACAAGTACTCCTAGAAGACTGATCATATAAAGAAAGAAAGACAGCTCTTGTACATGAAGAAATACATAAGAAACATAGATCAACATGCAATAATAACTATAACACGTAAAAGGGCCAGTATACGGGTGATAGGTGAAGGTAAGAGTAGTTAAGCCTCCAATTTCTGAAGAAAAATGCATGTAAAAGCAGTGCATGAGGAGATTGGTGGAGTACAATCAGAAAACTGCACTGCTTGAAATGCCTGAAATCCCATCTCACACGGTAAAAAGTATCAAATGCCAAGAGTATGACGTATGGACATGAGCAGACCGGTGCAGAAAATAATCGACGACTACATTTGATATGCCCATAAGGCCATTGGCCATATAACTTCTTAGATCACATTTGATCAATTGCTTGAGATAGCAGGAAAACATTGACAGGTAGAAACAATAGTAGCGTTAGTTACCTTTCTTAGCATCAGGAAGGCGCCCTTCACGGGGACAAACTGACGAATCCTGATTCAGGTCCAAAGCAGTTAATATGTAAGCATCAGGAACAATGCATCCATTTCTGAAGAAATGATATTTCACATACACGTCTTCCAGGGATGAACTCAACAGTTGGACCCCCCGTGACTTCAACTGCAACTACTCCAGCAAGCTGGAAGTAAGATGTAGTTAGTAAATAGCTATAGAATTCACAGTTTTGCTGTACTCAATAGGAAGCATCGGCTCACATATGTGGAAGAGTATAGATGTTTTAGCAATCAACACTCGCTTAATTTAGACAAGAGTCAACTCAACCAAATTGTCAATTACCTGATAAAGGTCTGCATATGTAATCTTTGGATGCTTCGCTTTAATAGGCTCTGGCAACAAAGGACAGTTGGGTAAGCTATAATAACAGTTTCACTTATTTCCGCAGCGAAGAAAGGAACGGCTTAACAATAAACCAACAAATCTGAAATTAGTTAGTCGTGTGATTTGGCAGAGTACCATTAGGACCAAAGTTGTAATTCTATCAAGACCCTCTCAGAAGATAAAATTGAAGCCTCTAAGAATTCTCTCACTTGTACATGCAGTGATGTGAATAAATCAGCATACATAAGGATGCAACAGTTTACAGCAGACCAACTAGGGTACTGTTAAATTCCGTGTGTAATCATCCTAAATTATTTAACTTGCCAGAGGAAAATCAGTTGCAATCTTGTCCTTAAGCCATTGCATGACGTGCAGCAATAGAAACAGAACTTTAAGTTATGAGAAACTAACGAGAATGCCCAAAACAGATTTCCTTAGCTTAAAGAACCCTCGTATAGGAAAATGAGTATTTTTACACAGCCATCTACTACTAGATTGGGTATTGGTTAAATATAATACATACCGAGGAGATCAATAGCAATTTTTAAGCCAGCATTTGAACCATGGGTGTACTCTTCCTCGTATCTAATTGAACCATTTGCACCACCAGTTCTTGTGTTCACATCATACGTGCCAGCATCATGCCATCTGCAAGGGAGACCAAAGGAATTGAGTCTTCCAAACGGAAAAGCAAGGAAGTCCAGGATACACACAAAATCGTAACCATACAGGCAAACAATTGGAAGGCAGATGTAGTTTTATGGGTGTTACTTATTAGATCTATACAATGCAGAGGAAGCAGTGTATACCTGCATTCCTGCAACACATCAAAAAATAAATCAAGTGCGTAAGCTAAAAGCTACATGTTCACAACTTCAGATAATGCCAAAGTTTTTATCCCTTTCATTGCCAGTGTGCATGGGCACCTGATCCTATTAGTGCATCACATATTTCTTCCCAAGTGCATATAATAGCAGCCGTCTCTGTAAAACACCACATGTTAAGAAAAGTTCAAGAGGCCGAGGTGCGAGAACGGGCAAGCAATTCGTCTCACTTATCCGATTCTGCAAGCATTTGGCATGTGGAGGCAGTTCTCAACTTCTCATGCTATTGTAACACACTATAGTCTATGTGAACTAAATACCATATCCTCCTCGTTAGGATAATAATCGTGGCATACAGCCGAAATTCGTAATCGCTCGAATCTCCAAAATCATGCGCGCAAGGTGTTTGTCAAATTGACTTGCCAAAAATTGATACGACAAACATGAAACACACCAGGTCAGGCCAGCGAGGCCTGACATCTGCGGACCGCAGCGGTAATGAACCAAACCCATTAGTTCAAATCTGACATGCAACTCAAGTAAGTAGTGGAACAACGCCGGTAGGTAATCGCAGGCCTTCAGCAAAACACGAGCCCACGGGCCGCGTGAACCAGGAGCAGACGAGCAAACAGAAGCAGCAGCATGGAGTAGGAGAGGAGCAGGTGACTGGGGCTGGGAGTACGTACGCGAGGCGGAGCATGATGGGGGCGCATCCCTTGGAGGCGATGAGGGCGCGGAGGGCGCGGCGCGCCCTGTCGACCTGGCGCAGGTACTCGGCGTCCACCACCGGAGCCGCCATCGCGGATGACCCTAGAACTAGAAGAGAAGAGATCGGCGGGGCGGGGAGCGAGGTGAGGTCTGAGGTGTGTTTGGGCTAAGAGGAGAGAGGAGCAGCGGCAGCGGCAGCGGGAATGGGGCGGAGGGATGAGGCGACGAGATAACGCGGAGCGAGCGATTGGCTGCTCCGCGCCGTCGAGTCGTGTTCGGCCGTCTTGGTTTTTACTTGGATCCACGCTACATGTGTACACTCCTGATGTGGTGCGGGTCCCGCCGTCAATCCGTCACTTGTTTTGTTTGTTTTCGTTCCGTTGTGCTGACAATCAGGTATGTGGAGCAGCTAAGGCCAACTCCACCGCGCCACCCTATCCTGTCCGCCCCCGTTCGTTTAGGATAAAATGGACAAAAAAGACGGCCCAGCGCGCGGGCGTAAATGGACTTTTGTCCGCTTTGAGTCCGCTTTCGACCCATCCTCGGCCCAAGTTTGCGCCGGTTGTAGGGTGAACAGACGGTACATGGACGGGCGGGCTTGGCTTGTCTCCTCTGTCCTTTGTCGGTGGGAGAAACCAAAACCACGCCCATTTGGCGCCATTTGCGTAAACCCTCCCAAGTCCTCCTCGGCCTTCTCTCCCCGTCCATGGCCGACGCCGCTGAAGTTCCGTGGCTGGTCGTCGACCCGCCCGCAAAGGTGAAAAAAAGGTGCCAAGGAAGCCGCGGTCGAGTGCACGCCGGAGGAGATCGCCAAGTTAGACGCGGAATCGGCGAAGAGGAGGGAACAGAGAGCGGTCGTCAAGGTCAATGCTTGCTTGATAAGTTCGCCGCCAAAGGAGAAATGGAGGCACAGGGCGCAAGGCCGCCGACGAAGGAGGACCTCGTCAACAAAGCGCACGCCATCCTCATGCTTGGCATGGGCCGTCTGCCGGGTTCCTGCGGCCGTCGGCCCGCGCAACCGAGCTCGTCGGTCGCCTGCCCACGACCGCCGATCGCCGACGTCGCGCCGCCGCGCCATATCGCCCGGCTTCTCCGCCAAGGCACGACGGCCAGACCCGTTTCTCGGGGTCGCCGGACGTGGGCTTGTTCGCGCCGTCCACACCGCGCCCCGCGGCCGTCATCGACCTCAACGTCACGCCTGGGTCCAGCGGCGGTGGGCGGCCGTCCGTCGAGATGCTAAGAAAGCAGGCACGGGCACCGTTCACGGGCACCATGCCGGCCCCCCGCGTCTTGTTTGACGGAATGCCAACCTCAGCGCCGTGATCGGCGACCCTTCTACAACCGCTACATGGAGGGCGTGATCTTGACGGTGGGCATGGCCATACCTCGACCCGATGAGACCCAAAGTCGGGATGGCGCGCAGAAACGCCCCCGATGAAGAGGTTGACGACCGTGCTGACTACGACCATGGTGACTTGTGGCGTGAAGACGATGACATATATGTCGAAGGTGATGAAGAAGAAGAAGAAGAAGGCAATGACGTTGATATTAGTGGTGCGCCATTGTTCATCGACGAGCTCACCCAAAGAGTGGAGGCACAAAAGAAGAGGAAGAGCATTCGCACGGGTTCATATACACAAGATGAGGACAAGTTGATTTGCCAAGCTTGGATGGAGATTAGCCAAGATCCGAGGACCGGCGCGCAACAAAAGGGCATTGTTTTTTGGACGAGAGTCCACAAAACATTCCATGAAAGGAAGATGTTTGAGCCCTACCAAATTACAAGCAACCTTGGTATTGGCTCGATTCAAAAAAGATGGTTGTTCATCCAACAAGAGTGCAACAAGTATTGCGCCGCATTTGAGAGCGTTGAAGCACGGCCCGTGAGTGGTCTCGGCGTTGGGGACATGGTATGGTCTCCTCTTTCTAGCCCTTTCCTTGCTACGGCCATGAGACTTCGGCCGTGTATATGTTTGCATGTTCACTTGTTGTTGATCATGTGGTGTAGGCATTCCAATCTTTGGAGGCATTCAAGGCCCAGCACAATGACAAGCCATTCACTCTTACGCATTGTTGGACGATCATCAACAATTGCCCTAAGTTCAAGGATCAATATCGTGAACTTCAAAGAAAGAGAGGCAAGAAGAGCGACCAAGTTAGCGGAGGTGGGGATGGCGAGGCGTTGAAGAGGCCGAGGGCAAGACCAACTCCAAGGTGGACGACATCGTGACGCCTCATCCATGGCCTTGCATGAGACTTTGCATGGCATGATGTCCCAAAAGGATGTGAGGGGCGAGAATAAGCGGCAAAGCAAGGGCGAGCAAATGAAGCAATACCTAGACCTTCAAAGACGAAGCTTGAGATGGAGGAGGGCCAAGAGGAGGAAGATCGACATGGAGGAGGCGGCCGGCAAAGGTAGCTCGACATGGAGGAGGCGGCCCGGCAAAGGCAGCTCGTCATCGAGGCCGACAACGTCAAGGCCGAGCGAGAGGCAGCTCGACATCGAGGCCACCAATGCCGCCACCAAAGCGAAGGAGGTGGCCCTTGCGATCATGAGCATGGACTTGTCGAAGATGGCGACAAGGCGAGGACTGGTTCGAGGCCAGCGCGAAAGAGATGCTCGACGCCGAAGGCTGAACTAGGTCATCCGATCGGCGTGGCCGTTCTTTTTAGGTGGCATGGGTGCCGCCCGCTTGCCCGTCGGGCGGCCGGTAGTGTGTCGGTGAAAACATTCATTTTGGAGGCGGTGTGTTGCGGTCATTGGCTGTGTTGCCGGCGAGAAAACTATTCATTTTGGAGGCTGGTGTGTTGCCGGTGGCCGGCTGTGTTGCCGGCACCATTGGGTCAGTGTTGCGGCATTGGTACGTGTTGCTGGCGATGGGCGTGTAGGCGGCTGGCTCTGTTGCGGCGTGATGAACCGGGGCGGGGCTGAACTAGGACTTGGCATTTGAATTAGTTTTTAAGTGACCACAGACGGGATGGGGCAAATGGATGCGGCCGCGCGTTAGGCGCCACGACCACCGCATCCCGGGGACAGGGCAGACGGGACCCCAAATCCCTACCCAAACGGACATAATCCGGACAAAACGGACGTCCGTTCGGGGTCGCGCGGTGGAGTTGGCCTAAGCAACAGCAATCAAGAGTGGCAGCATCTCGTCGCTTGTGTCGCCCCCCGCGGGCGACCCGGGTGAAACCCTAGCCGCCACCCCAACCCCCTTCCTAGATCTCTTCTCCCCTCGCCGCAGTCAGGCAAAGCCCGTGTGACGTCGGCGGCGGCGGGGCCTCTTTTTTCCCCCTCTCGCGAGGTCAGGGCAGCGTGGAGTCGCTCGGCCAAAGAGAGGCGTGGGGAAGCGTGACAGCGGACACCACCCAAGCCAAGCAATTCTGATGGCGCAACGTCTTGGCGCTTGTGGGCGCGGCGGGCGCGGTGAACAGAAGCCTGTGGGTGCGGCGGGCGCAAGCCTAGGCGCAATGCGCAAGTGCGGGCGCGGGGGGCGGGTTGCGGGAGGCCAGGGTAGGCGCACGGATCTAGCACGTTCGTGCACCGTGCGGGGGTGCGGGTTTGTCGCGGCCGAGTCCGATCTGGTAAGTCTGTGGCCGGATCTTGCTGCTCGGGTCGCGCTGGCGGCGGCGGTGGGGTGAGTTCGGCGGATGCTGGTGGGCCCTACCTTCAAGCGTGTCCACGTCCATCTCCTTGGAGTAGTGGCGTCGTACGACGTCTGTGGTGCAGACGAGGTTCTCAGGCAGACCAGATCCAGTTCCTCCGATGCGACCGAGGAGTCTGGATTAGGGGTGTCCGGATAGCGGACTACCATCATCAGCCGAACTATCATCTGCCGGACTATCATCATCGGCCGGACTCCAAGACTATGAAGATACAAGATTGAAGACTTCTCCCGTGTCCGGATGGGACTTTCCTTGGCGTGGAAGGCAAGCTTGGCGTCTGGATATGTAGATCTCCTACCATTGTAACCGACTCTATGTAACCCTAGCCCTCTCGGTGTCTATATAAACCGGATGGCTCTAGTCCGTGAGGACACAACATCAACAACCCTTACAATCATACCATAGGCTAGCTTCTAGGGTTTAGCCTCCTTGATCTCGTGGTAGATCTACTCTTGTAAACATCCACAATATCAACATCGATCGAAGCGGGGCGTGGGTTTTACCTCCATCAAGAGGGCCGAACACAGGTAAAACATCATGTCCCTTGTCTCCTGTTACCATCCGCCTAGGCGCACGATTCGGGACCCCCTACCGAGATCCGCGGTTTTGACACCGACATTGGTGCTTTCATTGAGAGTTCCTCGTGTCGTCACCGATAGGCTTGATGGCCTCTTCAATCGACAACGACGCAGATCTGGGTGAGACCTTTCTCCCGGACAGATCTTCAGATTCGGCGGCCGCGCTGCGGGCAACTCACTTGGCCATCTGGAGCAGATCGAAAGCTTCGCCCCTGGCCGTCAGTCAGGTTTGAAGCCTAAACTTCACGGCCGATATCCGGGGACTTGATCTTGATGGATCGAGCCACGGCCGAAGCGTGCCGCTGTCACGATGGGCATGACCTAACTCGCCACGGACAAGCACCTTGGAGGCCGCACGAATCCGCTCCGACCCATAGTCCGGGCGGTCGCTCGGATCGAGGGCGGATGGCTGGACACCGCCTCGGGAGCCGCAACTCCTACGGCGATGGGCGAACACTTACTTTGTCCCGCATAAGGCTCGTGACTCCGAGGTGCGGACTCCTGCGGACTCCGAACCTCCTGCGCCCTGCCGGTCGAATCCGATTGGGCGCCGATCATGGAATTCACCGCTGCGGACATCTTTCGGCACTCGCCCTTGGCGATATCATAAATTCTTGAAGCATCTCTCGCTATCCAGGAGAGCCACGGCGAACTACGGCTAGGATGGTTGGGACAGCAGACGATGAAGAAATTCAAAGCCCACCCACCACCCACTTCGTAGCCACCGTCGATGATTTAGCAAGCGTACTCGACTACGACCAAGACATCGGCGGTATGGACGACGATGCGGAGACTACAAGAACCAGCGCCTACAGACACCTTTGGAAGACCACCTCGTCATCGACATATACATGGTGGACACCCCAAAAGATGGGGACGGCGAAGAAGCGGAGGCCGATTCCTTAAAGAACAGCCCAAGCGCAAGCGTCGTGGCGCCGCTCTAAATCCCGCCACGGCAAGAATGGAGATTCCGCACAGGAGATAATAACACCCCGAAAGTGCGAAGACAACTCCCTCCAAAGACGATCCAGCGGGAGGAGGCGAAGCAAGCCCTCACGAGAGTGCGGCGGGACGAAGAGGCCAAGGATGACAATTACTTACCTCCCTCCGGAGGCGAGGCAAGCCTCGGCGACATTTAAGTCGTCGTGCACGAGGATCTCGTCGAACAAGAGCGTTTGAGGCGGGCTAATGGCCACGGCAAACAGCCTAAAGAAAAGCAGCAATGACTTCAAGCTGATCAAGACCTCTTGGCCGGCGGATGGACCGAGGTCCTCGCGGCAAAAGTATGAACTCGAACGCCCCTCAAAAGTTACCCAAAGCGCAAGTTGCTCCCCGATTAGAGGAGGAAGCGTACAAACCTGCATCACCGGCGACTGTCGGCAGACCGACCACCTCGTGGCGCGACAGAGAGGCGTGCAAGCCCTCCACAAAACCGTATCCGGCATCGCTCAAAAAGCATGAAGCCACGGGGAGCGCCGGACTTGCGAGATATATTGGAGGACAAGGCAAGACAATCCAGATCTATCTATGGATCACGCGGCGCCCAAGACCCACGACGAACACCGTCGCGCGGATACAACTACTCGGCCGGGCGAACACAGCGGACAACGCTCTCTCGAGCTACGTCGCGATATCGCTCAATCTGAGGCGCCGCACACCCACTATGCTTCAGCGATGAAGTAATGGATCATCAAATCCTCGAAGGTTTAAACCCGTTAATATCAAATCTACGATGGCTGTGAGACCAGCGGTTTGGATTGAGGATTATCTCCTCCATATACATATGGCCCATGGCGGCAATCTTCACGCCATCAAATATCTCCGCTCAAGCTCAAAGGACCAGCTCGGCATTGGCTTAACAGCCTGCCCGCAGAGTCAATTGGATCTTTGGGAAGACACGGAAGCCGCATTCCTCGACAACTTCCAGGGCACGCGACCACCGGACGCAGATGACCTAAGCCACATAATCCAGCAGCCAGACGAATCGGCCAGGCAATTCTAGACACGGTTCTTAACAAAGAAAAATCAAATCGTCGATTGTCCGGGATGCGAGGCACTCGCTGCCTTCAAACATAACATCCGTGACGAGTGGCTGGCCCGGCACCTAGGGCGGAGAAGCGAAATCCATGGCAGCCCTCACATCACTCATGACCCGCTTACATGCGGGAGAGGATAGCTGGCTAGCTCATTGCAACAACCTCAAAAAAAGCGCTGGCGGTCCGGATACCAAGGACCGCAATGGCAGGTTGCGTCGAAACAAAACAAGCGCCGCGTGCTTGGCGACAACAATGAGGATCGGCGGTCAAGCCGGATTCCGAGGCTCAAGCCCGGTCAGCGGAAGAAGCCATTCACAAGAACCACTCGGGCCCGTCCAATTTGGACCGAATACTTGACCGCTCTGTCAAATACATGGAACCCCGGAAAGCCAGCTAACCACCAACAGAGATTGTTGGGTATTCAAGCAGCGAGCAAATTAATCGCCAACAGTGACAAGAGGCTACAATGATGACGAGAAGAGACCGGCCGCCGAACAACGAGAGGACAAAAGGATTCCCCCTCAAGTTCGGACGGTAAACATGATATCATAGCGATATTCCCAAGAGGGAGCGGAAGCATGCACTAAGGGGCGTATCTGGCGATGGAGCAGTCGCCCAAAATTCAACCCATGGTCCTCTTGCCCGATCACTTTTGATCGAAGAGACCATCCGACCGATATCCGCCATGGCGGATTCGCGCATTGGTTTTAGACCCAATAAATCGATGAATTTCACCTCACGAGTCGATGGACGGCGGCGAGTGCTGAACCTGCTTTATCGGGATACGGTCGCAAGATGGGCATAGACCCTTCAAGGATTAAACCTACAAAGACAACCTTCAAAGGCGTCATACCGGTGTCGAGGCCAATTATGCGAGCTCAATTACACCGAAGTGGTCTTGGATCCCGGATAATTTCGAAGCGAGAGTTAATCTTCGACATAGTCCCGTTCGCGGCGGCTATCATGCTCTGCTTTCGGACGAACCGCGTTCATAAAATTCAACGCGGTGCCGCATTATGCATACCTTAAGCTCAAGATGCCAGGCCCTCGTGGAGTCATCACGGTCAATGGAAATAGGGAGCGCTCCCTCGAGCGGAGGAACATCTGCGGCTCGCGGCGGAAATCTGAGCAGCCTTTTAAGGCAATTTTCGAGTCCGGCCGTTAAGCGACCGGACACGCCAAACGCCGAGCAACATCAACCAAGACCACAGCACGTCCGAGCACGCAGCGTAGTAACGGCCTCAACCCCAGCCCTCGCATAATTGTAAGACAAACTCTCCGCGTACATAATTCGCCCTAGAGATACCATGGGCATAGGGAAAGGCACAACCACAACAGACCAGTGCGGCTCGACCACACGGGGGCTCCCAAGTGTGTCGCTCTTTTTCTTTTATTTCTCTCTTTTTATACAGAACTCTGTCCGTGGCGAACTGCCGAACTCATGATGCAACAGCGAGGGAAGGACAAAGGCGCGACGAACACTCGGTGGTCTCCATCACGAGCATTAAATTTGTTAAATGCAACATTCATGCCTACCCCTGGAGGAGGCGCCTTTAATTAAATCCAATCCCTTGCTTTCGCACTATTTGTATCATTCCGCACTCATAGCATATCTTCTCGAATAAAATGCAGCACTTTTTTGCCTATAATTACATTACCTTATATATATATATATGTGTGTGTGTGTGTGTGTGTGTGTGTGTGTGTGTGTGTGTGTGTGTGTGTGTGTGTGTGTGTGTGTGTGTGTGTGTGTGTGTGTGTTCATTTACGACATGTTGCATCCGTACATTTTGGTACGGCCAAATACACCGAGGGCTTATGTTCTCCACATTATGGTGTGATAAAGTCCGCACACTTTCACAAGTGCGGCACCCGAACTTATAGCATTATATGAATCGGCTCGAATCATGTCTTGGGTCAATAGTTGGGTTTGCGGCTCCCATGTTTGGCACCTTACGTTCCGTTCTATCGGCTAAGGTAGCTTTGGGAGAACCACTGCGATTGCGCCCGGTTGAGCCGGGTTAACGCCTCGATGGAGAAAGCTAAAACTGCTGTCATGATAAGGCGAGAGACTGGTCGCTGTTCGAGAGGTCCTTTCGGGTCCTTAAAGACCCTCGCCGCTTGACGAAGTTCGGACAATGTCCAACGAAGGCGTGGATAGCGCCCCAATTCGATCCTCCGAATACTAGGGGCTTCACCGAAATTTAAAATTATAGAATTCTATGGCTAAGTGAGAGTGTTCAAGCACTATAAGTCCGGTTGCCTTGTTCGTTGTGTTGGCGCCTCCTAGATGGACCCAAAATGGGAACAAGAGTGCTCATGTTTATCCCGAACACCCGGCACTTTCGTGGCATGGGGGCTGAAGCCGACGACTTGCCATCTCTCAGATTTAATAAGCGGCCACACGAAGGTAATATTTTAAATTAACAAGCGTTGCTTAGCGCATATGAACAAAGTTTTCAGCGCCGCAGGATAACACATTGCGAATTTACTCAATAATTACATCCCAGGGCACTCATCCGCAATCTTGCGGGCACCCTTCGAGACAGTCTTATAGTACATTTGGGCGTACGATATTCCTTGCCCGGTTGGTGGCGCGTCGCTGATTAGCTTCTCCGCATCCAGCTTGCCCCAATGCACCTTTTTGCGCGGGCAAGGGCCCGGCGAGCACCTTCAATACAAAGGAGCGCTTGATAACCTCCACCCGAGGCACGCATCCACCAACCGTCAGACGAGGCCGAAGTAGCTCCTGGCATGGCCTCTCCAGCCACAGCCGGACTCGAGGCCCTTCATGGCCTGCTCGGCCGCCTTGTGGAGCTCGACCAGCTGCTTCACTGGTCGCTAGGGGCACCGGATGGCCGGCCTCGACATCTTGAGACCGAAGACCTTCTCCGTTAAGCTCCCTCCTCGGCTCGGTAGAATGCGGCGGCATCGAGACGCTGCGCAAGGCAGATCTGCAAACGCCTCGAGAGCTCGAATTCGGGTAAGTAACACGTAATTTACATTCACATGCTTGATTTGCATGAAAATGCCTTACCGCCGCTATCTTCCTCATCAACTCAATCTCTGAAGGGACTTATGGGCATCGGCCTTGGCAGTTTTAGCACTTCGAGAGCCGAGGCAAGCTCGGACTCTCGAGTCTTTGAGTCACGCTCAAACTCTCATGCTTTTCCATGAGAGCACAGGAGCTCTTGCTGAACCACCGCCACCGCGCCTCTTGCTTTTCTCGCTCCACCGTTCCGTGGCGCATTGCGTTCGGCCGCGGACACGGCCTCCTTGAGGTCGCCACCTCGTTCGTGGCCCTACAGCATCCATGTTATCCTTGTTATTTTTGTTGCAACCTAAATCCTTTTCTCAGAAGGTACAAGTTCAAAGTGGTGTTACTCGCCTTCTTTGTCCTGGAGCTGCTTCTGGCGCGGCCGAGCTCTTGCTCGGACCGCTCGACTCTGCTTCAAAGCACCGACCTCCATGATTAGTGCGGCAGAGGTCGGCAGCGACACTCGCAACCCATATTGACATAATTTTTAGCAACCTTGCGTATATCTTTTTTAGATCCTCGGTCCGGCTTTTCTTTCCGAACACCGAACCGAGCATCGAGGGCTACTGTCTATGCGGTATTACATTGCATTATTTTAACTTCTTACCTCAAAGCTCGATAGAGGGCTCTGCGAGGCTTGGTCGGACTGCTCTTAGCGAGCTGCATTTTTCGAATCACCGCACTCATAATAGTGCGGTGTTCTTCTTCGATGGAAGCGCTCTGCGGCGCCTCAACAAATTGCCGGCACCTCGGTTGGGCCGGAAGCCGCCGGCGTCACGGTCTTGCCCTTCATTGAAGGGGCGCGGCCGGACCCCGGAACCACTGCGGGTTCTGATTTGGAGTCCGGCGCAAAGTCCGGGAGGACGCCTTGTGGCGCCTCCGGAGCCTCCTCCTGATGGGTCCCTTCTTGGGATCCCACCTCGGCGTCCTCGGTGTCGCGAGGGGTGGAGGCGGTCGAGATGGAGTCTACATCCGACGGAGCCAATGACCCGCTCGATGAAGCGGGGAGATCATCACTGGCCGGACTACAGGCAGCATGCGGCATCAGAATGATGCTATGTGACGCAGAAAAAGAAATTATAAATCATTCAGGAACCCGGATACTTACGATCTCGCTGGAGGCCTGGCCCTTGAAGGCCATTCTTCCTCGCCAACGTTGATGTTGGCGGAGCTGTCCGGGAATAGTCCTTCCCTCTTGGACCCTTGGCCTCCCTGTTGGGGAAGCCTTCCTCTTCCTCTCTCCTCCTCGGGAGAGAGTCCTCTTCTCCTCCTCATTTTCGGGAGGAGTCCGCCCGAGTCGTCGGACACAAAGCAGGCACTCTTCGAGCACCTGCGGCCTCCTTCTTGGCCTTCTTCTCCGGCACCACGTGCGGTGCGGAACCAGCAGCCCCGCTAGGCAGGCGTCTCTGGATTTTTCGGCATAGGGCCGGACGGATAATCTGCTCGCCTTCCTCATCCAGTCCTGTCAAAGGAAAAGGGAAATTAAAACCGCATAGAGTCAAACTATGAAAAGCAAGTGTCCGTAAAGGGTAGAATCACTTACCTCGTTGGCTTGGCGCTGGCGAAATCCGCGATCTTGATCCACGGATCACGGGGGCCGGCTCCCTTTAACAGCACCCTCCAGCGCCGCCGTGCGTCGTGTCGAAGAGCTTGCTCGGCGCTGGTGCTGTTCGGATCGAACTCCCAGATTGAATGCCCGCTCTTGGCATGGGAGAATCCGGCGGACGAGCATGACTGGACCACGTTAACCAGCCTGAGCTTCTTCACGGCTTACGGATACGGGCTTGGAGTCCGTCGGCTCCTCGAACTACCCCACAGCAAGCCCTTCTCTTTCCGGGAGGTGAGCTGCGTGGGAATACCAGATCTGAACTCGGGGCCGCCGCCCATGTAGGGTCGCGGCTCGGTGATGTAGAACCACCCGATTGCCACCTTGACGGATTCCACGAAGGCCCTTGAACTAAAGGACATTGGGCATCTTGCCCAACATGGCGCCTCAAGACTCCGCTTGAGTGCCCTTCACTACCTTCGCTTGACATTGAAGGTCTTAAGCCCTGGCGAAGTGGGGCGGATGCAGAGGAAGGCCTCGCACACCACGATAAGCGCCGAGATGTTGAGGATGAAGTTCGCCGGATCATGGAAATCCAGGCCGTAGTAGAACATGAGCCCCGGACAAAGGGGTGAAGTGGAAAGCCCATCCGCGGAGGAAGTGGGGAAGAAAGACGACCCTCTCATGGGGCACAGGGGTGGGGATGAGCTGCCCCTCGTCGGGCAGCCGGTCTGTGATGTCGCCGGAGAGGTATCCGCGCCGCGCAGTTTGGCGATGTGCTCCTCCTTAGCGGTGGAGGCCAACCATTTACCTCCCGCTCCGGACATGGTCGGAGAAGGTTGAGACAGAGAGATTGTGAATTGGGCGCTGGAGCTCGAGTCTTGTGGAGATGGATAAGCAAAGGAGGAGGAAGGCGTGGGTGAGAAGGTGAATCCTTATCCCTTATATGGGTGGGCGAAGTCTCGCCGCCCCCACCGCCTGGTAAAACTCGCTTATCCCCCAAGCGTCACCATCAATGGCGCGGTTGGGTTACCACGTCCGTATTAATGAGAATCCGGATTAAGGGAAACACGATCTCTGCTCGACAAGGCGTGCCAAGGAAACCGCCTCGCTAAATCGCTGAGGTGGTAAAGTAAAAACAATTCAAGTAATGGCTTGGTAGTGGTGTGACGTCATGCCACAAAAAGCGTCGCAGATCGAACTTGTGTATATATTATTATTCTCTCTACGGTGGAATGTGGAATTTATTTTGCGAGCCGGACACTATCCGGTGTTCACAATCTTCTATCATTCGGAGGAGGAACCCGCCTTGCAATGCCAAGCAATATCGTGCGGACTTATCGTCATTGAAGCTTTGGTTCAGGGGCTCTTGAGGAGTCTGGATTAGGGGTGTCCGGATAGCGGACTACCATCATCGGCCGAACTATCATCTGCGGACTATCATCATCGACCGGACTCCAAGACTATGAAGATACAAGATTGAAGACTTCTCCCGTGTCCGGATGGGACTTTCCTTGGCGTGGAAGGCAAGCTTGGCGTCTGGATATGTAGATCTCCTACCATTGTAACCGACTCTATGTAACCCTAGCCCTCTCCGGTGTCTATATAAACCGGATGGCTCTAGTCCGTGGGACACAACATCAACAACCCTTACAATCATACCATAGGCTAGCTTCTAGGTTTAGCCTCCTTGATCTCGTGGTAGATCTACTCTTGTAAACATCCACAATATCAATATCAATCGAAGCGGGGCGTAGGGTTTACCTCCATCAAGAGGGCCCGAACCTGGGTAAAACATCGTGTCCCTTGTCTCCTGTTACCATCCGCCTAGACGCACAGTTCGGGACCCCCTACCCGAGATCCGCCGGTTTTGACACCGACACTGACCTTGCGCACGGCGGTGCGAGGCTGTCAATCCGACTTGGTGTTTCTCCAGTCTCGGTGCGCGACGGTGCAGACTGGCCAGCTCCGATTCTAACTCGATTCTCCTGTGCGCTGCGATGTAGATCCTCGCCCAGTTCTGCGCATGGAGGCCGAGGATGTCCAGATCTGATTTGGCTCGCCCAGGCCTGCGTGCGGCGGGGCAGCCTAGCCAGGTTGGCTCGTGTTCGCCGAGTTTCTGCGTGCGGCGGTGACAAGTTCGTTCCTGATAGTGTGTGCATGGCCCTTTTCTGCCCGGTGGTGCTGGTAGGCCTCGGACCCATGATTGTTGGTGGAAGACTCGGCTAAGGATGAAAATCCTGCACTGATCTGGTCAGTGCCAACAGTAACGGGGTCTATGGATGTCGTCTTCCACCTTGGAGGCACCGCCGTGAAGCTCGTTTTGCTCTTCGTACCTCATGGATTGTTGTCTCCGGGTGAAAACCTAAGATTTGGCTAGGCTAGATCGGATGACGGTGTTGTCCCCGACTTTACTTCCTCCTTGGAGGCTTCATCTTGGAGGCACAACGGTGGTTTTTGATGGTGTGCATGGCTTGTCAATGAAGCTTGGGTTTGGGGTGGTCTCGACCTTTTTCTTTCTTTTCTTTTTGCACTAGCCTTTTGTTGTGCTTTCCTCCTTGGAGGGTTTCTGTAACGTTTTTTCTGATCAATTAATTTGGCTGCTCTCTTGCCAGCGTTTAAAAAAATCAAGTATGTGCAAAGAGGGGAGATGGGCAAAGAGATACTCCCTTCATTCCCATGAATAAGGTGTGCACGCATCTAAAAACAAATTTAATAATAAATTTGACCGATCAAATTTGAATTATTTGTGATAAAAATATATTACTGGATTCATATCAAAAAAGTTTTCAATGGTATACTTTTTAACTCATAAATACATATATTATTGAACTAATTTACAGTTAATATTGGATTTTTTAGAAACGTGTGTGTCTTATTCATTGGAATGGAGGGAGTAAAAGCATCTCCAACAAAGTGCCTTATTTGAGGGCAACACACACTTTTTGGCCATCTGGAGGGCAAAAAAAAATCCTCCAACAACAGCAAAAAAACTCAAACTTGAAAAAAAATCATTTTTGGACAACCCCAAAAGATGGCACCTCCTGCTGGATATACTAGATACCCCACGCGTTGTTGCGAAAATATGTTGCAACATATTTCAATGTGATTCATTGTATGAAACATAAATATTAAAGTAATAATATAAAATGCTAAAACAAAAAATACATGTAATTTATTATGTGTGATTACTATATAGTTGTAAAATATTTATTATATATATATATATATATATATAGCATAATAGAGTGAAAATTCTCATGTATGTTTGCATGTTGGGATGGGTCTTTTTCCATGCATGTCATGCTAAAGTGGCGTGCTAGCATGTTGAAAAACATATGGTAGTAGGGGTGGGCATTTTCTCATGCATGTTGTGCGATGATGTGACATGCTTGCTCTTGAGAGAAATAGTTAGTGGGGCTAGCTATGTAGATATTGAAGATGCGACAGAGACGTGTCTGCCCAAAAACATTTTCAATCGCATGCAACACCCCAACCACCCTCTGTCATTCCCGCACCAGCGTTGTCCCGCCTGCCGCTGCCGCGATTTGCCCTGCCGTCGGCCCGCTTCCCCCCGCGCCTCTGCCCCGACTACATCCCTGCTCTGTCGCACCGTCAAAGCCTAGATGAGTTGCTGAATCGCGATCCGGCGTCGCGTCCTCTATCGCCAGATATGGTTTGTCGTCGATCCGTCGCCGCCCGTAATGGGCGCTGGAGGTCGTCTGCGAGTGCTACTTGTGAGCTGCCTGGGATTTCCTCGAAGAGGAGAGGATGATGCAGTACAGTAGAGATAAGTATTTCCCTCAGTTAAGAATCAATGTTATAAATCCAATATGAGAATTACATAAAGCCTCATGAACAGCATCTGCACACACAAAAGCAAATATTTGCACCCAGCGCAAACAAGAGAGTTATCAATCCCCTTGGCGGTTACTTGCAAGGATTAAATCTCGTAGTGGTAGATAATAAAGTAAATTGCAAAACAAAATATAAGAAATAAAATTGCAGTAAAGTATTTTTGTGTTGGTATATATGATAAAAGTAGACCCGGGTGTCGGTGTCAAAACCGGCAGACCTCGGGGTAGGGGGTCCCGATCTGTGGATCTCGGATCGATGGTAACATGAACAAAGGAGATAGGTGTTTACCCAGGTTCAGGCCCTCTCGAAGTGTTAACACCCTACGTCCTGCTTTGATTGTATTGATGATGACGTATCGAGTACAAGCTTGATCTACCTCGAGATCATAAAGAGAGATATAAACCTTGGCTACGTGAATGTAATTGTGATTCAGTCCCCTCTAGGGGCTAAACCCTTTGACTTATATACACGCCAGGTAGGGCATATAGGATGTAACACCCCGATGTAATGATGCTACAGTAACCCCTAGGATTAAGTTAATCATTTTGCTAAACAGGTGTTTGATCATCATTGTCTCCTTTCTCTTTTAAATTCCAGTTGAATTCAGTTTCAAATTATGAGTGAATTTCAAAATGCTCAGACATGAAAACTAAAATGTTCATCATGTGGAACATATTCTTCTGGTAATATTGGTGGTGAACCAACATTTTTCTACAAAATGTCTAAGTGGCCTAAAATAGCTAAAACAGAAAAGCTTAAAAAAAAAAAGCCCCCCCCTCAATGGCCGGTGGCCCAGCCTGCCACCAGCGCCCCCATGGGCCTCGGCTCACTGGCAGCCCAGCAGGCCATGTGGCCCTCCCCTCCTTGTCGTCTCCCACCTCCCACTGTTCCCCCGACCCGAGTCGCTAACAGCGCCGTCCCCGCCGGACCCGCCTCGCCGGCGACGCTCGGGCGAGGGGATAAGGCTTGCGCCTCCCCGACGCCTCGGCCCCCTCGCCTCCCACTCGCCCACTTGCCACTCCCCTCTCCCTCGTCACTCGCTCTCCCCTCTGTTCTCCACCTCACCGAACGCAGCCGCCTCCGCGCCACTCCGGTCACGCAGCCACCGGCGTCCCCGCGCCTCCTCTTGGTGACCAGAAGCTCCACCGACGACCGGTACTCCCTCTCCGACCACGAGCTTGAGCTCGGCGCCATCTCACCGACCGGATCGACACCGCCTTCCCCGTTCGGTCGCCGCCGTCTTCCTCCACTCCGGCCAGCTCTGCTGCTCCTAATCCATTCGCCGGCCTCCATGAGCCGCTCGGTGAGCCTCTGCGTTGCTCCATTCCCTCTCCATCACGTTCTAGCGCGCTCGGCCGCCGTCCCCCATGGCTGGGCTCCGCCGTCCGCCATGGCGAGCGCAGCTCGAGCTCTCGCTACCGTGCCCGTAGCTTACATTGATGCGTGCGTGCTCGTTGCGTTCGTAGCACCTCCGCGCTGTTAGATCACGCTTTAGCGCGCTTTGCCGTTGCGTCGACGCTCAACCCCACCGCGCATCCACTATCGCCGCCATGATTCCGGCTAATCGCGAGCCCAACCGACCACCACTGGCAATGGCTCTCCCGTTCGAACACGCCTTGGCGCCCAATTTAGCCGCCGGACGGCGAATCCCGACGCATGCCGCGCCCTCGCCAGGATTTGGTCGCGAAGCTAGCTCGGCACCACTTGCCGACACTGTCGGTCGGGGCCACCCCTCGATCGTGACGACGTGGGCCCCTGAGGCCGTATCTGTTGACTTGATCAATCTGCGACTAAGCGAGGCCCGACCAGCGGCGTCATGAGCCCAGCTTATTTTCCTATAACTAAAATGTTTTAATAAATAAAACTAATTAGTTTAGCTAATTAGTCTATGATGGTGGGGTCGATGGCTAACTAACCTAGATTAATTAGTTTAATACACTGTTAGACTAACAGAGGCTGACACGTGGGTCCCATAGGACCCACATGCCTGGTTTGACCTGGTCAGCCGCCCTGCTGACTGCTGATGTCACTGTGATGTCATGCTCATGCAATAAACCTTCTGCTAATTTATTTAATTCCATAATATTGTTTAAACTTTGAAAATTCATAGAATTTAAACCGTAGCTCAGATGAAAATATTTTCTATATGAAAGTTGCTCAGAAAAATCCAACGAATCCGAATACACGGTCCGTTCATCTGTCACATGCCCCTAGCATGCTGAACATGGAACTGTCCCCTCTCTTTCATCTGTAAAATCAGCCTACATTTGGGAAATCATCTCGGATGTTTCCCCCCCTTCGTCTGCAACGTGTAGTACCGCGTTAGAGAACGCCTATCCCTACGTATTGTCTTGTCATGCTTAGTGATACCTCTATTTGCTTTATATTTACTTTTTCTCCCCCCTCTTCTCTTGGTGAGACCAGTGGCGACTGCGATGCATATGATCGACCTCGTCACCGGCGACCCCTCCTTGCGAGCAACCAGGCAAGCCCCCTTCTGATCATCTGATATCTCCCATTCCATTCTCTCATGTTTGCATTAGATTTTGCTCTGTTATTGATTGCTCCTATTACGATGCATAGCCCTTTTGTAACTTGTTGTTGTACCTTACCTACTTATCCTAAACTGCTTAGTATAGGTTGTAGAGATCCATCGTGACCCCCACTTTGTCCCGATCGCCTGTTGAATAATCGAAGATCCCGATCAGCGGGATCGAAGACTAGGTCCCGACACGCACATCACTTCCCTTAGTTGCTCGACACTCTTGGGTTACTATCGAGTACCGGGGGTGAGACCTCATCGACGCCGATGTTAACCACGTAGTGTAGTTATTCGGTCGTGGTCATCGAGGGTGATTTTCTCTTTAACCACTTACGATCGACTACGTCGATGCAACCCCTCAAGTGTGGACCTTGAGGTGAATCCTCTTACGTTCACCTTGATGACTACATCGAGTGGAATTCACGGGGTGATTCCTCGGGTTTTCCCTTGATGTTTACACACACGTTACTATGATTACTATGAATTTACCTTTGAGCCATGTTACTAAAGATGGGTGCGACCACGAGGGGTACCCAGCGAGCTTAATTGCGAGTGATGTGGAGTCGGATTGACACGGAGGTGCCCATGAGATAAATCTGGCGTGGCGGGCATTCCTAGCCCTTGCCGCCAAGTCCTCGAGGCGGGCAACGGGTCACATCTTTCGTGAGTCTCTTCTTGTTACCGCGTTCCTAATCCACTACAATTTGGATATTTGATCAGAGGGCCTCGGCACGATAGCACTAACCATCACGTGGGCATAGTATGGGCGTTCTGCGTCGTATGCATCAGTAGAAGCTTAATAGGCGTCGGCATTGGCGGCCTTGCCGGGTTGGACTGTAAGCGCCTACCTTGTTGAAGGAGGTAGCTAGGTCTGCTCACCGCCGCCCTACATAGCGTCTGGGAGTTCAGGGAGATGGCCCATGACCCTGAGGGCATAGGTTTAGTCCGCGTCTTTGGCCTCTTTATTAAGCCTAGGTCGGGTTGTGGCGTATTGTTTGGCGAGGCGGGCATGACCAGGAAAGTGTGTCCGTGGGAGTTAATCGGCGTGGTGGGTAAGTTGGTGCACCTGCAGGTGAAAACATCTATCGATAGCATGTCCTATGGTAACAGACACTTGGAGTTGTATCGGTCGATACAACTAGGCTGGATACTTGTGATGAGAATTGGATGGTGATGAGAAGTGGTTTGTGATGATAAGCTGGATAGTATGGCTCAGGATTGCTTTCTCGAGGGAGTCGAGAAAGGATCTCCAGCCGAGGTTGATAACACTACTACTACTTTACTTTATGCTACTCTACTCCCTCCTGTTCTTTGCAAGATGATGGTTTCGAGAAGATGCTAGTCTTCGATAGGACTAGGCCTTCTCTCTATTACGGCATTTACTGATCCGATCCACATATCTGACCTTCCTTTGATAATGTTGCATATGTAGTGTAGATCCTTGCTTGCAGTACTTTGGATGAGTACTCACGGTTGCTTTGCTCCCCCTTTTCCCCTTTCTTCTTCTTTCCGGTTGACGGAGTCTAGGAGCGGATGCCACCTGGTGCCTACTACTACGTGGAGACCCCGGCGACCGAGGAGTAGTTAGGAGGCTCAGGCGGGGAGGCCTTGCCTTTTGATCGATGTTGCTTTTGTGCTAGCCTTCTTAAGGCAAGCTTGTCTAACTTATGTACGTACTCAGATATTGTTGCTTCGGCCCGACTCTTGTGTATTAGAGCTTATGTATTCGAGCCCTCGAGGGGCCCACAGCTTGTAATATAAAGCTTCTTTTTTTATTTGTGTCTAGAGTTGTGTTGTGATATCTTCCGTGAGTCCTTGATCTTGATCATACATTTGCGTGCATGATTAAGTATACGATTGAGTCGAAGCGTCTGAGATGATATCGAGCCATTGCTGTAGGTAGCCCCTTTCCAACTCCTTGGCGAAGTTGAGTCTAGTCCTTTGAAAAACTTTTACTAACATTGGATGTGTGTCTTAGGGCCCACGTCGCCATTGGGTGGTATTAGGATCTTTTACTCCTCGTCTATACTCTGGGGCTCTAATCTCTCTTCCCTTCGGGTTAAACAAATTTACTGACTCTAACATTAGGATCCCGTGACCACATTCACCCCAAAGTTGGATAAGCCATAGATGTTCCTTAGAATAGTATTCTGAATGGTACACACACTATCGTGTTGACTACGAAGTGGTTTCCGTCATACCTCTTTCATTATGCATGTTTCATCATGAATGATCCTTGTCTTTGCAAATGCTCAATGCTGAACTACCCCCTGTTACATGTTAGCAGGATGGTTAGACCCGCTGGTCGTGGCCGTGGTGCCAACGATCCACCACCGCCCGAATTCTTTGCTGGAATGATGCAACAATTTGAGCTTAACCGCCAATTCATGGAAGGAATGATGGCTCAGTTTCCTCATTCGAACATGAATCAGCAACCAACCCCAGTAACTCTGCAGGACTTCATGCGCCTCAACCCAACTATCTACCGCAGCTCAACTCTACCCCTTGAAGGCGATGGTGGCTCCATGACATCACATATGAAATGGAGTGCTGCTAGTGTTGCCCTGCCGACTATGTCACCTTTGCATCTTTCTTTACGAAGGGTTCCATTTGCTCAATGGTGGAACAGCCCAGGCGTACCCTACCTGTTGGAGCAGTCATCACTTGGCGGTTCCAAGCTGCCTTCGTGCCGCTTCATTCCTCGGGGAATCATGGACAAGAAGAAGCGAGTTCCATAACCTCAACCAAGGCAACAATTTTGTAGATGCTTGTCGTGAGGAATTCTTGGACTTGTCTCGTTATCTTTGAAGAAGACATTGCAAGCGATGCTCGTAAGCAAGAGAAGTTTCATGACGGACTTCACCACGATATCAAGCTAGCTTTGCTTTCGTTCATGACTTTGTCGACTTCGCCACCTTGGTGAAAAAGGCTATTCAGGTTGAGGCTGGTCTTGGGGAACACCGGGGATCCCTCGAGCGCAGCCGTAACGCTAGCTCATATTAGACCCGTCGGTATGAAGCGTCGGATATGGATTCCCCACGGCATGTATCGTCCAACCGCACTGCGCACAAGACAGTCCTATCTTTGCACCTAAATGCGCCTCCTCCCGTAGAGGCAGCCCCTTGGCTGTACCACCCCAAGCTTCGCTCCCAACCCCAATGATGGTACGTGCTTCAAGTGTGGCCTTCCGGTCACCATTCGAGAAATGCCCTCGGAATCGAGAATCAGGTGGCTACGCCTTCAACTGGTCGTAACAATTAGCCCCATAACAACAATGCGGACCTTATGGTGGTGGTCGGGCTAATCATGTTGATCTGAATGAAGCTCAAGATCAGCTGCCCAGCGTGATGGGTACTCTTCTCGTTAATTAGACTGCTTACATTTTATTAGATTCAGAGCATCGCATTCATTCATGTCGGAAGATTTTGCATTCGGGCATGGCATTAAATCTGAAGAGATGCACATTCCATTGGTGGTAAACACCCCAGGGACAATGTCGAACCACCATGGTTAGCCACAAGCGTCGTCATTGAGATTGAAAGGATTAGAGTTCCATGCCTCTCCCATTATTACGAAGTCTTCCAATATTGACCTCATTAGGAATGGATTGGTTGAAAGCACATATGGCTTCTATCGTTTGTGCCACTAAAACCGTCCACCTACGCACCTTAGGATGAGATAGTAGCTACAATGCTTATGCGGTTCAAAGCGCTGAAGCTCGACTTTATGCTTTGAATGCATTGACGCAGCACCTCTTGAGGAATTGAAAAGATTCGAGTCGTTCGCGACTTCAAGGCGTATTTCGGAAGAACTTCGGGAATACCCCTGCCGGGCTATCGAGTTCGTCATCGACTTGAAACCAGGCACCGTTCCTATTGCCAAACGACCCTACAAGATGCCACCTCATGAACTCCTTGAGCTTAAGGAGAAATCGACAAATCTCTTCACAAGGGTTTCATTCGTCCAAGTTCATCTCGCTTGGGGGCACCTTCTCTCTTCGTTAAGAAGAAGGGCCGAACGAACCGTTTGGTCCAAGACTACCGTCCTATCAGCGAAGCTACAATTCGAGAACAAATATCCCTTCCTCGGATCAATGATCTGTATGATCAACTGGCTGGTTCGTCGATATTCTCTAAACTCGACTTGAGGTTGGGTTACCACCAGATCCGTGTTCGTGAAGAGGATATTCCAAAGACCGCATTCGTGACTCGTTATGGTTCTTATGAGTACACGTTATGTCTTTCGGCTTAGCCAATGCTCCAGCTACATTCTCTCGTCTGATGAACTACATATTCATGGATTACCTCGACAAGTTCGTCGTAGTCTATCTGGATGATATTCTGGTATATTCGAAGAACAAAGAAGAACATGCTGAACATCTTCGTCTTGTTCTAGAGAAGCTTCGAGAGCATCAACTTTATGCCAAGTATTCCAAGTGCAAATTCTGGTTACCCGAAGTCACTTACCTTGGTCATGTTATCTCCAAGGATGGTATTGCCGTCAACCCAGAGCGCGTTCAGGCTATTCTTGACTGGACCCCTTCGAAGACTGTCAAGCAAGTCAAAAGCTTTCTCGGACTCGCCAGCTATTGCCGCCGTTTAGTCGAGAACTTCTCCAAGATCGTAAACCATGACCAATCTACTACACAAAGGCGTTAAGTTTGATTGAATGAAAAGTGTCGGGAAAGCTTCGGGCACTCAAGGACAAGTGACATCTACCCGGTGCTTGCTCCCCGATTCTCGCAAGGACTTCGTCATCTATTGCGGCGCTTCACGACAAGGATTAAGTTGTGTCCTAATGCAAGAAGCGCAGTGATTGCTTATGCCTCCCGTCAAGTGCGTCCTCATGAAGAGAACTACCCAGTTCACGACCTCGAGCTTCTTTGTGGTTATCTTTGCTTTGAAGCTATGGCGGCAGTACCTTCTCGATAACCGTTGTGAGATCTTCACCGATAATCTGAGTCTGAAGTACTGTTTACTCAGCCCGGATCTGAACCTCCGTCGGCAGCGATGGATGGAAGCTATTGCTGATTACAAGCTGCGGTATATTCTATACCTGGTAAGGCTAATGTAACGGCCGATGCCCACGAGGCATAAGTCTTATTGCAATAATCACATGGTCTACAAAGCTCAACCCCGCCTTTATGAAGAGCTATGCAAGCTGAACCTTCAACTAGTTCCACGGGGTTCTCGACTAACCTTGTCTGGAACCAACTCTGCTGAAAGCAATTAAGTCTGCACAAGCCAAAGATGCTCACATTGATTTGATGAAAAAGGATCTTGCCTTAGAGAAATCCAAAGATTTCTCACTTGGTGAAGATGGAACCTTATACTTCAGAGATCGCATTGTAGTACCCCAGTTCGAGCTTATGATAGAGAAGGTGATGAAAGAAGCGCATGACACCCCTCTCTCTATTCATCCGGGAAGTACCAAGATGTACCTAGACATCCGTCAGAAGTACTGGTTGATGAAGTCATGTACCTGGGGTAGGGTCATAGACCTGCCCAAAGGTACCTTCCACAAGGACACTCACAAGAGAAGCAACCTTCCAGTCGACTTGGTAGGCTCTCACTCGACAGATTCAAAGACACTCGACTATGAAGACCCACTCGACCACCAAGAGTCCAAGAGCCACTCGGTGTCCAAACGGTCTGTAGTTAAATAGTCTTTATGACCTTAATGACACTTTATGTAGGGTGTTACGATGGCGTCTAGCCTTAACGTACCTTAAACCCTCTCTTTCGTGGGCTGGGGGGTCTGGCGCCTCTATATAAGCCACCCCCTCCACGGTAGAAGGGTTCGCACCACATAACACATACATAATTAATCGGTCGACCGCCTCGGGCTCCGAGGCGTAGGGTACATTACTTCCTCAGAAGGGCTGAACTCGTAAATCTCTTGCGTATACAACTACTCCATAGCTAGGATCTTGCCTCTCCATACCTACCCCCATTCTCTTGTGGGACTTAGAACCACGACGGTTGGCGCCCACCGTGGGGCAAGTGTTCTAGTGAATTGTTGGAGAAGTTGGGATTCTCTCGATCTCCCGGCATCATGGTTTGGTGGAGTTACGTCGGTGACCACGAGATCCGTCTCGGTGCGCTCACGTTAAATCGCGATGACTCCAAGCAACCGAGGAGGCTCCGCTCGGCGTGGGCGCGCTCCCCATCCAGGGCGGACTTCGCGCATGTGTCCGGCGTCCTCCTGCGGCAACCGTTGACCCAGTATGGTTCGGCTCTGCACGTCTTCACTCCCGATCTCCCACGGCGCAAGCGTTACGGTCGGTCGAGGCTTCGGCGGTGGGTGAGGCATGCGGTGGCCGCCATTCGGCCATCCCCAAGTTCGCGGCAATCGAGCCCGATGAATCTCTCTACTGCTGTTGACGCCGATCGGCTCCCGAGAACAGCGTCCGAATCGATAGTAGTGACCCGGCGAGAGGTTACGATGGTCGATGGACCACCAGTCCCCTGGATTCACCGCACCAACGAAGGTGGCGGTGGTGGCGATCCGGCGCAAGCCCATGAAGAGTATTTGCCCGAGCCCCTCACCCGCTCCGGAGGGAAGAACCGTCGCCGAACATGGATGCACTTCACCTCCTATCGTTGGAGAAACCCCGAGGCTCGCGCTTGGAGGATCGCAACAGCCAACTCGGCTGAACGCACTCATTGGAGAATCTTGGCGAAATCGGGCGAGCGACAGCGGCCGAGGATTCGAGAATCCGATCGGCCTTGACTCTTTCAACCACCAACAGGTATATCGAACTCCGATTCAGAATTTAGCATTTGCCGCCGTTATAGCGGAATCAATTCAGCCTTCCTAGTCGGAGGCGGTAGAGGTTTGCAACAAATCGAGGATTTGCTCGGTAACGGAGATCAAAACTCAGTTGTGTCCCATTCGCGGAACAGGGTTCACAGCCGATCCGTCGCTGCGAATTCATTCCGGTCGGCCCATAGTCCAAGATCGCCCGAGGCGTGAGGAGCGTGGAGGCGGCGTGACGATCAATACAAGGGTCATGGCAGTATGAGCACCGATTCGATCGCAATGATCGATGTCGAGTGCCCACCTCCTCCCAAGGGGTGGATCATCGCTCCTCGGCAGCGGGATGATGAGACGCCAAAACAAGTCTTTGGACGAAGAGTTCGGTCGACCCTAGGAGCCGAGCTTTGATGCGAGATCCATTATTGTTCAAGGTTTGGTCGGCAGGAGCAGAGCTCACGGCGGCCATGATAGAGATGTTCCTTCCAAAGAGTAGAGTCCATGTCTCGGGACGAGTGTTTCAAGCAGAGCCATCAGTACGCAGTGATTCCCCCAATTTCAGGTTGGCGATCGGAGTCGACAAGTTCTTTGGAGAATCCAAGCGACACTGGCTTGAAGATTACCGAGTGGCGGTTCAGATCGGCGGTGGCAACGATGAGGTAGCCATGAAGCATTTACCTCTTATGTTGGAGGGTTCAGCCGAGCGTGGTTGAATCGATTAGCACCCAAAGAAGATTTACACTTGGGAAGATCTTGCCCGAGTGTTTGTCAGACATTTGAAGGAACTTGCAAAGCGACCAGCGGGTTTGACAGAGTTGCGATCGTGCGTGCAAAAGTCGAGTGAAACCTTGAGAGATTATATCCAGAGGTGGATCACTTTGCACCACACGATGGAGTATGTCGATCACCAGAGCGTCTGTGCCTTCAAGGAAGGCGTCAAAACGAGAACTGAGTTTGAAATTGGTCGAACCGAGATATGACCCTGAGCGGATGATGGAGATTGCCACCAAATATGCAAATGGTGAAGAAGAGGATCGGCTTCGGAGTGGTAAATATAAATCTGCCGCCAATGAGGCGGCGGAGGAAATTCCATCGGAGCGAGTATAAAGTCGAACCAGCGGCTCCGGAGAGGCCTTGGCAAGGAACCAGTGAAAGTTCAAGGGGAAACCCAAGGGTACTTGGAACCCTAAGAAGGTGAAAGACTAGGATGGAAACGATGTGTTAGATTTACCATGTCATATTCATACAAAGAAAGATGAAGAGGGTAAACTCATTTACCCGAAACACACCACTCGACAGTGTAGGCTCTTGATTCAGCAGTTCCAAGGGAAACAACCCAAGGATAAGGATAAGGAGACATACAAAGTTGAGGATAAAGATGAGCGATGATGGTGGATATCCCGTGTCAATTCCACACGATGATTTTTGCCGACGTCGAAAGCAAAAGTCGATTGAAGGTTATCAATCGAAGTAAACTTGGTTGCTCGGCGACTCCCCATTATACGAAATGGTCCCGCATCGCCATTACATTCGACCGGTCGATCACCCGGCGCACATTGCCACCCACAGGAGGCAAGCATTGGTGGTCGATCCGGTTGTCGAAGGCACTCGGTGACCAAAGTCCCGATGGATGGTGGTAGTGGTTTGAATATATTATCGCAGAGGCGTTGAAAGGGATGGGCATTCCGATGTCAGACTCGATACCCGTAACATGAGCTTCCACGGAGTCATTCACGGAAAGAAGGTGAGTCACTCGGCCAAATTGCTCTTGACGTAGTTTTGGTGATTCAAAGCATTTCCGAAAGAAAAGTTGACTTTTGAGGTCGTGGATTTCGAGCGCTTATCACGCTATTCTAGGGAGACCAGCTTATCGCGTTTCATGGCCCGACCATGTTACGTGTATCTTAAGCTCAAGATGCCTGGTCCCAAGGGCGTGATCACCATCACGGCAATCGGAAGAAGGCGAAGAGTGCTTCGAAAGGCTCTAAGATCGCCGATGCTCGATTAGCGATGGTAGAGCTACAAGAGTATCGAAAACTGCAGATCCGAAAGTGATTTGTTGCGAGCTAAGAAGCCGCCTCTGGTCGACATTCGATCATTGGCGAGATGAAGCAGGTTCACATTCACCCGACTGATCCCAACGCTGCTCCAACCAACATCTCAACAACACTCGACTCAAAATAGGAAGAAGCGCTCAAAATAGGAAGAAGCGCTCATCCAGTTCCTCCGTGAGAACTGGGACATCTTTGCATGGAAGCTGGCGACATGCCGGTGTTCGAGGGGCTGGCTGAGCATCGCCTACGAGTAGACCCAAAATTCAAACCAGTTAAAGAGTATCTTTGGCGGTCCGCCGTCTAGAAGAGAAAGGCCATTGGCGAGGAGGTGGCTCGACTCTTAGCAGCAGAGTTCATCCAAGAGATCTACCACTCCGAGTGGCTCGCCAACGTTGTCATGGTCCCCAAGAAGGACAAGTCGTTGCGCATGTGCATCGATTTCAAGCATATCAATCGGCCTGCCCGAAGATCATTCCTCTTCCTCGCATCGACCAAATAGTCGACTCAACTGCGGGATGCGAGAGGTTGTCTTTCTTAGACGCCTATTCCGGATACCATCAGATCCGTCTGTATGGACTCGATGAGATTAAAACAGCGTTCATCACTCCGTTAAGGTGCTTCGTTATGTCACCATGCCATTCGGTCTTAAGAATGCGGAGCCACATTCATGAGGATGATTGAAGTGTTTGCTCACTCAAATTAGTGAATGTGGAAGCATACATGGATGATATAGTGGTCGAGTCACGAAGGGTTCCGACCTGTTGTTGACCTTGCTGAAACATTTGCCAATCTCGTGGAGGTATGATATCAAGCTTAATCCATCAAAGTGTACATTTGGAGTTCTGGTGGAAAGTTACTCGGTTTTCGTTTCGGCGAGGAATCAATGCTAACCAGAAAAGGTTGGCACCATACTCGAATGAAGCATACAATGCGTGTGCACGATGTCAAACTTATTGGATGCTTGGCGCTTTAAGTCGATTCATCTCGCCTCGGTGAAAAGGCATTGCCTCTTACCGTGATGAAGAAGTCGGACAAGTTGAGTGGACTCTAGAAGCGATGCAGCGTTTGCGAGCTCAAAGCTCTGCTCTCCACCAACCGGTGCTTGCTGCTCCAATCAGCAAGGAGCCTTTGCTGCTTTACATTGCAGCCTTTGGACAAGTCGTCGATCTGCATTTTACGGTCGGCGAGAAGAAGAAGGAAAAGCTTTCAAAGTTCAACGCCTAGTTTATTATCTTTACGAAATCTTGACCCGTCAAAGCAAAGATATCCTCATTATCGAAGCTTGTTTATGGGATCTATATGACCACGAAGAAGGTTGCTCATTATTTCTCCGATCATTCCATTACGATCGTCGTCGACGCCCTTTGTCGGAAATTCTTCATAACAGAGATGCAACTGGTCGAGTGGCAAAATGGGCGATTGAACTCCTTCCCTTGATATCAAATTTGAGGCAAAGAAAGCCATCAAGTCCCAAGCAATTGCAGATTTCTCGCCGAGTGGGTGAGCGGCTTCCGACCCAAGTTCACTCGGAACAACGGACTATGTTTTCGATGGTTCCAAGATGTTGAAGCGGTTACGGTGCGGGAGTTGTATTGGTTTCCCCGAGGAGATAGGCTCAAGTATGTTCTCGATTCACTTTGATTCTTCCAACAACGAAGCATAATATGAAGCACTCCTGTATGGGTTGCGCATGGCCATTTCACTTTCGGCGTCCGTCGCCTTTATGGTTTATGGCGACTCAGATCCGTTGTTAATCAAGTGATGAAGGAGTGGGATGTCGAATCCAGCTATGACAGGTTATTGTAATGCGGTGAGAAAATTGGGAGAAGAAGTTCGAGGGTTAGAGCTTCATCATATACCCGATCGAAAAATCAAGTCTGCGGATGATTTGGCGAAGATAGGGTCCAAGAGGAAGCCATTCCTGTGATGTATTTTAGAACACATTCATGTTCCATCGGTGCAGGAGGATCCTTTCACGAGAAGAAGACCCGCAGCAAAAGAGTGCCAATGATCCGTGAAGTTGAGGTCCCAGTCTTGGTCGGCCTAATTATGGAAGTTGTGGTCATCACTCCCGACTGGACAGTGCCATACATCGCATATATTCTTAGGAAAGAGCTCCCAGAGAGCGAAGAAGAGGCTCGACGGATCATCCGTCGATCCAAGGCCTTCTGATAATCAAGGGACAAGTGTCAGAGAAAGCTTGATCGAGTCGGCCGAAGTGTATCACGCCGAGAAGAAGGTTAGATAATTCTTGAGGATATCCATTCGGGGACATGGCCATCATCGTCCTCTCGGACCATTGTGGCTAAAGCATACCGGCGGGATTTTCTTGGCCAAAAGCAAATGAAATGGCAAAAGAAATAGTTGACAAGTGTGAAGGATGTCAGTTTTATTCCAACATGTCGCACAAGCCAGCCTCAACCTTGAAGACCATTCCACTCGTTTGGCCCTTCGCTATTTGGGGATTGGACATGATTGGACCGTTGAGGACTGGCAGAAGCGGCTTCACTCATTTGCTAGTAGCAGTCGACAAGTTCACCAAGTGGATCGAAGCCAAGCCCATCAAGAACCTCGATGCATGCTTTGCTATCGGCTTCATCGGAGAGTTGATATTCAGATATGGAGTTCGCATAGCATCATCACGACAATGGGTGAACTTCGATAATGACAAGTTCAAAGCCTTCTGCGCCTCTCAAGGCACGCTGGTCGACTATGCTTCGATGGCTCATCCTCGGTCGAATGGACAAGCGAGCGTGCAAAGCGGCCTCATTCTCAAAGGGTTGAAACCTCATTGATCGTGATCTCAAACCGCGGCAGGAGCTTGGTCGACGAACTTCCATCAGTTCTCCGGGATTGAGGACCACTCCTAATCGGTCGTGGGAGAACTCCATTCTTCTGGTTTATGGAGTGAAGCGATTCTGTAGGTGACACCTTCACAATCGCCTCGGAGTCGAGCTATACTACGAAGAGGAAGCGAGAACAAGCCCGGCAAGATGGCGTCGACCTCTTGGAAGAGGAAGAGAGATGGCCTTGATCCGCTCGACTATCTATCAGCAAGACTTGCGTCGATTCCATGCCGAAATGTGAAGAGTCGAGCCTTCCAAGAGGAGATTTGGTCCTCGAGTGGATCAGCGAAACCACACAAGCTTGCTCCCACTTGGGAAGGTCCCTTCATCGTCACAAGAGTCCTCCACAAGGGAGCATATCATCTCTACAACGTTGATTGCGGATCGGCGAGCCTCGAGCTTGGAGCGGAGCTGCTCCGCCCCTTTTACACTTTAAACTCATTCGGTTGAGATGTAATAAAAGTACTTACGTAGTTTGTTTATCTAAGACAAGAATGCTATAATTTTCCAGTGATTGATATTGCTTTTTGTTGGAATTCCCCGGTGGGTGGCTTAGCTGCGAATCCGATTAGCCTAAGTTTGTAAAAAATCCTTTCGAGTGTGAGCAGGTCTCTCACTCGGGGGCTTAAACTGCGGATCCGCCGCCTAAGTATTCAAAATCCTCCGAGTGGCGAGCCAGCCTCCCACTCGGAGGCTTAGCTGCAGTCCAAGTACTAGCCTAAGTAACCAAAATCCTCTGAGTGGCGAGCCAGCCTCCCACTCGGAGGCTTAGCTGCAGTCAAGTACTCGCCTAAGTAACCAAAATCCTCACCGAGTGGCGAGCCAGCCTCCCACTCGGAGGCTTAGCTGCAGATCAAGTACTCGCCTAAGTATCCAAAATCCCACAGGTGGCGAGCCAGCCTCCCACTCGGAGGCTTAGCTGCAGTCAAGTACTCGCCTAAGTATCCAAAATCCCACCGAGTGGCGAGCCAGCCTCCCGCTCGGAGGCTTAGCTGCAGTCCGAGTACTCGCCTAAGTATTCAAACCCTGCCGAGTGGTGAGCCAGCCTCCCGCTCGGGGGCTTATAACAGCCCAAAGATTCGCCTCGAGCATTCAAAGTAATAGAAATCCTACCGAGTGAAGAGCAAACCTCCCGCTCGGAGGCTTAGCTGCAGCCCAGTGCTCGCCTAAGTAATAGAAATCCTACCGAGTGAAGAGTAAACCTCTCACTCGGAGGCTTAGCTGCAGCCCAGTGCTCGCCTAAGTAATAGAAATCCTACCGAGTGGAGAGCAAACCTCCCGCTCGGAGGCTTAGCTGCAACCAGTGCTCGCCTAATAATAGAAATCCTCACGAGTGGAGAGCAAACCTCTCACTCGGAGGCTTAGCTGCAGCCAGTGCTCGCCTAAGTAATAGAAATCCTACCGAGTGGAGAGCAAACCTCCCGCTCGGAGGCTTAGCTGCAGCCCAGTGCTCGCCTAAGTAATAGAAATCCTACCGAGTGGAGAGCAAACCTCTCACTCGGAGGCTTAGCTGCAGCCCAGTGCTTGCCTAAGTAATAGAAATCCTACCGAGTGGAGAGCAAACCTCTCACTCGGGGGCTTAACACAGCCAGTGCTCGCCTAAGTAATAGAAATCCCACCGAGTAGAGAGCAAACCTCCCACTCGGGGGCTTAGCTTCGCCACAAGTACAACGTGCGGTCCATCCCAATCCGCAAGGATGACAAGGTGCAGGTCGATTGCTACCTCCTCCTTCAGAGCTTCGCCACAAGTACAACATGCGGTCCATCCCAATCCGCAAGGATGACGAGATGCAGGTCGACTACTACCTCCTCCTTCAGAGCTTCGCCACAAGTACAACGTACGGTCCGTTGCAATCTGAAAAGACGGCAAGGTCAGTCGCAGTCTGTGTTCCATCTCTACCTGCAGGATAGATGAAGCCCAAGTCGATTGGAATTTCAATGAAATATCTTCCGAAATGAAGAACAAAGTTCTCTCGAAGGCAAGCAAAGCATGTTAAAAGAAAAATCAAGTTCGGATAAGCGCCCCACGGATCCAAAGGTGCTCGAGCGTTAAGCACATCAAAGTTTATCGATTCTGAAACCACTCGGCATTCGAGGCAAATTTAAAGTGGGACTTAGAAGTTTTTACTCCTCCGTGGAGGACTAGAAGGTCAACAAACTGGTCGAGGTCGATTAAAATCGTGCAATACGGGTAGCAGCAGCGATGAAAGTCTCCATGAAAGATCTGAAGTCGTGCTTCCTAGTATTGGCAACCTTGAAGACACCAGCTTGTCCTCTTGCACTTCTTTGCAGTGGACACGAACCAGAGATAAGGCAACATCGGCACCACACCGCGGACGACTTCTTCCATTCTTGCACTCGACTTGGAATCTCATTCATTCGAGTCATCAAAATTCAAGATCATTGCGGAGAGTCATTACGGCGGAGAGTCGAGTCGATCCGCGACACTCGCAACTTCGATCGAGCAAGATAATCCCTGCGCTAGCAACACGAGACTCGATCGGAGCACATTCATAGCAACCGTCCTTCACGGGAGAGTTGATGGGGTCCAAACTGGTTTCCACTCATTGGTTTCTTCTTCAAAGTTTTGGCGAATTCGAAAACACAACTCAGATTCAAAATGAAGATCATATGATGAGCGGTGAGAGCAAGGCAGTTGGATAAAAGATTACCTTCAAGCATGAGAAGCAGCTTCTTGGCGAACCCTCAAGATAAATCTCCGGTCATTTAAACACCCTTGGTGGCCAACCTTGTCGACAGAATATTCTTGTCGTTCTTGATCGGTGACTTCCTTGTTAGCAGCGTCAGAGAGGCTTTCAGCTTGGCATTTTCATCTTCAAGTTTGTCGGTGAGGCAAGCTTCTCTTGATGAGCTTTGTTTTCTCCAAAGCCGCCTATACATTGCCTCTGCAAGGTCAAGGTCCTTCTTCTTCAAAGTTTCTTCGGTTTATCGCAAAGCAACAATGAGAAACAGAGTTGAGAATGAGCAGAAAAAGAGGCGATCGTCAAAAATTCTCACCAGCCATACCTTTTGCTTCATCCTGTGCATACGCAAATTCTCTGAGCAAGCTTCAAATCGAGGTTGAGCTGAATCTGCTTTTCTCTAACTCAATGTAGCGAGCCACAAGCTCGCAAGATTTTTCTGAAGAGTCAACCAACAAAAGACATCAAAACAGATCACTTAGAGTGACTAAGGAAAAATAGTAGCATTTCTAAGACTACGGTCGAATAAAACATTCGACGGTAGTATCGGGACTACACCCGGCGGGTGCACTCAGCGATGCCCCCACTGGTTTACCAATTTGGTTCGATCGATCGACCAAAGGAGGCAAAAAGGCTATGATTCTAAAAACATGGCTAGTCGTCGTCGTCGGCCGCGAAAAAAAACAGTTCTTTAAGACTATAGTCAGCGCACGCGATCGACTATAGTCTCGGGACTACACCGATGGGTGCACTTAGCGTGCCCCACCGGTTTCTGATTCCATTTAACTTGGTCCGTCCAAGTCGAGTGAAGAAGATCACATCATAAAGACCATAGCCATCGCACGATCGACCATGGTCTCGGGACTACACCCGGTGGGTGCACTCAGCGTGCCCCCACAAAAGTTCAAACAACACACACACCCGGTGGGTGTACAGATATAAATCTCGAAGAAACTAGTTTGAGATAGTATATCCTAACAAAGCAGCGACGGCCGACTTACTTGGACATTGCTCGAGAGCTGGCGGCGTCATAGGCTGCTGACTTGCCTCTCGGCGCCGCTTTCACCTGCTCCATCATGATCCCTGCACGGCGTATGGCCTCATAGCAGCACTTACTTGGTCTTCGGGGCGTGGTGTGTGGCAAAGAGAGGCGGTGGATCAGCGATCGTTAAGTGGGTCGGGCACTCATCGGTGGTACAGCAAAAGATCTGAAGTCCGAGTGGGATTGCCTCCCTCAGAAATTAACGTCTCAGGAGTCGTCGCGACTTGAGTAGCCTTGCCAGCAGGCACTTTCTTGTTCCTCCTCTTCCTCAATGGTGCTTCCTCGTCATCATCGGAAGATCAATAGCGTGGTGGAAAACTGCAAGAGAGGTCGAGTAAACATGGAAGCCCAATCGACTAAAAGCTCCAGTCGGCTAAAAGTGAAATCTCGGAGATCTTACCAAGATTGGAAGTGGCCGCATCCTCCATTTCCTGGTCATCGTGCTTGGCTGAAGTCTTGGAGGTAGCGGCGCTGTAGATTTCATTAGTCGGCTGATCAGTCATCGAGTCGACTAAAAATTCACTCATGTTGAAAAAGGAAAATACAAGGTTTTGTTGGTTACCCGGAGATGGTGGGGATGACCATTCGCATCTTGGGCAGGGCCTTCGCCGGCTTTGACGACGTCGCTCTAGTTTGCTTGGCGGCTTCTCGGTCGGTGAGGAAGTTGTCCTAGGTAAGCCGTTGGTGACCGGTGGGCACAACAGCTTTCTTTGCGCTTGCGCCACCGGGTCGTGCATCGACTTGGACCTTCCTTACGGCGAGGAGGTCAACGTCTTCTCCTCCTCTTCTTCCTCCTCCTCATCATCGAGTCATCCTCCTCCTCATCCTCTTCACGTTGGACTCCCATTCCTCCGGACTCTCACCTCCACTTCCTTCTTCTTCTTGGCTGCTTCCTGCGCCCGTTGGGCATCAGTACATCTCGGTGGTGACCTGAAGACAACAAAACAAGGTGACAGTCACTTTCGCGAAATTGACATCAAGGCAGAATGAATGCGGCAGAATCACGATCGAAGATAAATAATGATACCTTATGCGGTTGGTAACTCTGGTCGAGTGGTGGAATCCTCCTAGCTCGCGAGGTTGTCTTTATTTCTTGTGATGGTAGTCATCCACTTCTCCGGTATGGCGTCGTCAACCTCCTCCGGATGGACCGAGTGGTATCATCCGTGCCGGATACATCCACATCGGATGACCTTGGTATTGGAGTGGTTGGATCGCCGTCGAAGAAAACCTTCGGAGATCCATGCGGTCACCCCTTCGCGAATGAAGCTGGACTACGCTCCATCGGAAGCTTCACTTGAGCCTTTTCCTCTGGCAACACCTTGGGGAAGGCGGCTTGTTCACTCGACTCATGGAGAAAGGAGGGAGCCCGGTCATTGCCCGGCGTCGGCTGGTCTTGGCGATAAAACCGGTCATTGCCACTCTCGACCGAGTCGGGGAGAGTCATAGCTGGAAAAGCGCTCTTCCCCTCATCCGAACTCCGAGTCCCCACATTTGGATTACTTGGGTCTTTTAGTCATTCGGGCTCGTTTTCTTCACCGTCCGAGGCGACGGTGAATATATGTGAAAAAGACCCCAATGCGATCGACAACTCGGAAATTCGCAGAGCGAAAGCAAGCAACCGGATACACAATGGAGTTAGGGATGAAATGGTGGAGTTGCGCTCCAAAAGTTCAGAAACCCGGAAAAGAGGATTTGGCGGCGGAAAACCCCCTATCTCGTGGGTGGCCAAGAGGGCGCACTCACCCTCTTCGGCTGCGATTGCCACTCCGTGCCGGAAGCCTCGCCGACCCGTGGGGATCAGTCCTTCATTGGCGGATCGGTGAGGTCTTTTTGGTGATGATCGGCGGATCCGATCTCCTTGGACCCAGCCTGCGGCAGCTTGGACCCTTGAGCGAGCCGCCTCGACTAAGCGCTCTCCCTTGGCCTTCACCGCCGTCTTCTTCACCCGTTCGAGGCGGCGGTCTTGTCCTTCACCATGGTCGCCCGGCGGAAAAGGAACCGAGCTGCGGTAGCTGGCGGACGAAGCGTGGCAGAAAGTTTTGGGGCGGAGAGAGGAGAAATCGAGGCGCCTGTTCAATGCCGGTCCAACGCCTTATATGGGGTCGCTTAAGTGGTGACCGGTAGGCCCGAGCAATCTGTCACGATCCATAGCGGTAGCGCACGTGATACGTGGCAAAAAAGCGACACGAGGATCGGCGTCATCGTCTTATCCCATCCGAGTCTGCGGTTTTCTCGCTTCGCGCTTCCCAAAATTCGGATCCGTGAAATCCGCTAACCGCAGAGGCGACTCGTCGGATAACAGATTTCCTCGGATCCGTCGCTCGAAATCTTCAGTTCACAAAGTTCACTCGACAAGCGTGAAGAATGGATCAAAGGCGATTGAAAGAAAAGTTGATGCCATCACCAAAAGGTCGTTGATCCGAGTAAGACGCACTCACAACACGAAGAACAGGTCGGAAATATTATCAACTCCTTCCTCACTCAAACCTCGATCCATTTGGGGGCTAATGATGAAGTCATGTACCTGGGGTAGGGTCATAGACCTGCCCAAAGGTACCTTCCACAAGGACACTCACAAGAGAAGCAGCCTTCCAGTCGACTTGGTAGGCTCTCACTCGACAGATTCAAAGACACTCGACTATGAAGACCCACTCGACCACCAAGAGTCCAAGAGCCACTCGGTGTCCAAACGGTATGTAGTTAAATAGTCTTTATGACCTTAATGACACTTTATGTAGGCGTTACCGATGGCGTCTAGCCTTAACATACCTTAAACCCTGCACTTTCGTGGGCTAGTTGGGGTCTGGCGCACTCTATATAAGCCACCCCCTCCACAGGTAGAGCAGTTCGCACCCACAGCAACACATACGCAATTAATCCGATCGACCGCCTCGGGGCTCCGAGGCGTAGGGCTGTTACTTCCTCCAGAAGGGCACTGAACTCGTAAATCTCTTGCGTATACAACTACTCCATAGCTAGGATCTTGCCTCTCCATACCTACCCCCATTCTCTTTGTCGGACTTAGAACCACGACCTTTGGTGGTCTAATATGAAGCAAGACATTGCTCGATATATTGAAGAATGTGGCGTTTGTCGTCGTGCATCAAAGCGTAACATCGAAACCGATGGACTTCTACAACCGCTTCCGATTCCACGAATGGAAGTGGGATAAGATCAAATGGACTTCGTCCTTTGGCCTTCCCAAGTCTCGAGAAAGGTAAAGATGCTATCTTTGTCGTCATCGACCAATTCTCGAAGGTTGCTCACTTTACGCGGATCAAGGAGACAATCTTTGCTAGTCAATTAGCAAACTTCTATATCTCCGAATTGTGTCACTCCACGGCATTTCGAAGGAGATCAGTTCAGACCGCGGAAGTATATTCACTTCAAAGTTCTGGGATAGTTCCCAAGAGGCAATGGGAACTCATATTACCTGGAGCACCGCTTATCATCCCCAATCCCAAGGCCAAGTCGAGCGAGTCAATGAAATTCTTGAAGACATGCTTCGAGCTTGTGTTATTTCTTTCGGCAAGAAGTGGGAAGAATCTCTCCCTTATGCGGAGTTCTCTTATAACAACAACTATCAAGCCAGCTTGAAGATGGCACCCTTTGAAGTGCTTTATGGGCGTAAGTGTCGAATCCCTCTGAATTGGTCAGAAACTGGGGAACGAGCACTCATTGGTCCGGACATTATTCAACAAGCTGAAGAGCAGGTTTGCATTGTCCGGGAAAATCTCAAGGCGGCCCAGTCCCGCCAGAAGAACAACTATGACCGGAAACAATGGGGTTCAACTTATCAACCTGGTGAACAAGCTTACCTGCGTGTCACTCCTTTGAGAGGCACTCATCGGTTCGGAGTCAAGGGCAAGTTAGCTCCTCGCTACATTGGTCCCTTCCGTATTCTCGCCCGTCGTGGACTGGTGGCTTATCAATTGGAGTTGCCACCTCAGTTCTCTCACGTCCATGACGTCTTCCACGTGTCGCAGCTTCGTTGCTGCTTCAAGGACCCAGAACATGAAGTGGATCCTGAATTGATTGAAGTTCAAGGTGATCTCACATACAAAGAGCATCCTATCCGCATTCTTGAAGAAGCTGAACGTCGAACCCGCCAGAAGGTTACCAAGTTCCTCAAGGTGCAATGGTCGAATCATTCTAAAGAGGAAGCCACTTGGGAACGCGAAGATAACCTCCGGGATGAATACCCCGACCTGTTCCCTTCTACCTCTTAATTCTCGGGACGAGAATTTCTTTTAGAGGAGGAGAGTTATAACACCCCGATGTAATGATGCTACAGTAACCCCTAGGATTAAGTTAATCATTTTGCTAAACAGGTGTTTGATCATCATTGTCACCTTTCTCTTTTAAATTCCAGTTGAATTCAATTTTAAATTATGAGTGAATTTCAAAATGCTCAGACATGAAAACTAAAATGTTCATCATGTAGAACATATTCTTCTGGTAATATTGGTGGTGAACCAACAGTTTTTTACAAAATGTCTAAGTGGCCTAAAATAGCTAAAACAGAAAAGCTTTAAAAAAAGAAAGGAAAAGCCCCCCCTCAAGCTGGGCAGTGGCCCAGTAGCTGGCCGCGCGCCCCCATGGGCCTCGGCCACTGGCAGCCCAACAGGCCATGTGGCCCTCCCCTCCTTGTTGTCTCCCACCTCCCTTGTTCCCCGACCGAGTCGCTCTGAGCGCCGTCCCGCCGGACCCGCCACGCCCGGCCGACGCCCGTCTTGAGAGGATAAGGCTTGCGCCTCCCCGACGCCTCGGCCCCCTGGCCTCCCACTCGCCCACTTGCCACTCCCCTCTCCCTCATCGCTCGCTCTCCCCTCTGTTCTCCACCTCACCGAACGCAGCCGCCTCCGCGCCACTCCGGTCACGCGGCCACCGGTGTCCCCGCGCCTCCTCTTGGTGACCAGAAGCTCACATGGCAGCCGGTACTCCCTCTCCGACCACGAGCTCGAGCTCGCGCCATCTCACCGGCCGGATCGGCGCCGCTTTCCCGTTCGGTCGCCGCCGTCTTCCTCCACTCCGGCCAGCTCTGCTGCTCCTAATCCATTCGCGGCCTCCATGAGCCGCTCGGTGAGCCTCCGCGTTGCTCCATTCCCTCTCCTTCACGTTCTAGTACGCTCGACCGCGATCCCGCGGTTGGGCTCCGCCGTCCGCCATGGCAGGCGAGCTCGTCGCTGCCGTGCCCCGTAGCTTCTTCTGTTGATGCGTACGTGCTCGTTGCGTTGCGTAGCACCTCCCGCGCCCGTTAGATCACGCTTTAGCGCCGCTTTGCCGTTCGTCAAATGCGAACCCGCCGCCTCCACTCGTCGCCGGCGCAGTTCCGGCCAGCCGCGAGCCCAACCGACCTCACCACACGACGCGGCGGGCTCTCCTCGTTCGAACACGCCCGCCCGCGCCCATTTTGGCCGCCGGACGGCGAATCCGGCCTGCGGCGCGCCCTCCGCGTGGTTGGTCACCGGAGCTAGCTCGGCACCACTGACTGACTGGCGGTCGGGCCCACCCTCGGTCGTGACAGTGGGCCCCTGAGGCGGCTGTCTGTTGACTTGATCAGCTGGCATTGGCGAGCCCGACCAGCGGCGTCTGGGCTCCACGCTTATTTTCCTCTAACTAAAATGTTTTAATAAATAAAACTAATTAGTTTAGCTAATTAGTCTATGATGAGATGGGGTCGATGGCTAACTAACCTAGATTAATTAGTTTAATACACTGTTAGACTAACAGAGGCTGACACGTGGGTCCCACAGGACCCACAGGCATGGTTTGACCTGGTCAGCCGCCCTGCTGACTGCTGAAGTCACTATGATGTCATGCTGACGCAATAAACCCTTCTGTTAATTTATTTAATTCCAGAATATTGTTTAAACTTTGAAAATTCATAGAATTTAAACCGTAGCTCAGATGAAATGTTTTCTATATGAAAGTTGCTCAGAAAAATCCAACGAATCCGAATACACGGTCCGTTCATCTGTCACATGCCCCTAGCATGTTGAACATGGAACCGTCCCCTCTCTTTCATCTGTCCAAAATCCGGCTACCGCTGGGAAATCATCCTCGGATGTTTCCCCCCCTTCGTCTGCAACGTGTAGTACCGCGTTAGAGCACACCTATCCCTACGTATCGTCTTGTCATGCTTAGTGATACCTCTGTTTGCTTTATATTTACTGTTTCTCCCCCCTCTTCTCTTCGGTAGACCCCGTGGCGGCTGCCGATGCCGATGTGATCGACTACGTCACCGACGACCCCTCCTTGCCAGAGCAACCAAGCAAGCCCCCCCTTTGATCATCCCGATATCGCCCATTCCATTCTCTCATGCTTGCATTAGATTTTGCTAATATTATTGATTGCTCCTATTCTGATGCATAGCCTGCTTTTGTAACTTTCTTGTTGTACCTTACGCTTATCCTAAAGCTGCTTAGTATAGGTTGTAGAGATCCATCGGTGACCCCACTTTGTCCAGACTGCCCATTGGATAATCGAAGACCGGTCAGCGGGATCGAAGACCAGGCCCGACCTTGCACATCACTTCCCTTAGTTGCTCGACACTCTTTGGGTTACTATCGAGTCCGAGGGTGAGACCTCATCGACGACTTCGATGTTAACCCTAGTGTAGTGTAGTTATTGGCCGTGGTCATCGAGGGTGATTTCCTCTTTAACCACTACGACACGACTCGTAGTGCAACCCCTCAAGTGTGGACCTTGAGGGTGAATCCTCTTCGTTCACCTTGATGACTACATCGAGTGGAATTCACCGGGGTGATTCCTCGGGTTTTCCCTTGATGTTTAGACACACGAGTTACTATGATTACTATGAATTTACTTTGAGCCATGTTACTAAAGGCAGGTGCGACCACGAGGGTACCCGCACGAGCTTAATTGCGAGTGATGTGGAGTCAGGTTGACCTAGAGGGTGCCATGAGATAAATCTGGCGTGGCGGGCATTCCTAGCCCTTGCCGCAAGTCCTCGAGGCAGGCAACGGGTCACATCTTCGTGAGTCTCGCTTGTTACCGCGCGTTCCTAATCCACTACGATTTGGATATTTGATCAGGGGCCTCGGCTGATAGCACTAACCATCACGTGGGCATAGTATGGGCGTTCTGCGTCATATGCATCGGCCGAAGCTTAATAGGCGTCGGCGATCGAGCGGCGCCGCCGAGTTGGACTGCGTAAGCGCTGCCTTGTTGAAGGAGGTAGCTAGGTCTGCTCACCGCCGCCCTCATAGCGTGCAGGAGTTCGGGGAGATGGCCCATGACCCACAGGGGCATAGGTTTAGTCCGGCGTCTTGGCCTCTCTATTAAGCCTAGGTCGGGTTGCGGCGTATTGTTTGGCGAGGCGGGCATGACCAGAAAGTGTGTCCTGCGGAGTTAATCGGCGTGGTGGGTAAGTTGGTGCACCCTGCAGTGAAGAAAACATCTGTCGATAGCTTTGTCCTCTGATAGCGGACACTTGGAGTTGTATCGATCGATACAACTAGAGCTGGATACTTGTGATGAGAATTGGATGGTGATGAGAAGTGGTTTGTGATGATAAGCTGGATAGTATGGCTCAGGGATTGCTTTCTCGCGGGAGTCGAGAAAGGATCTCCGGCCGAGGTTGATAACACTATTACTACTTTACTTTATACTACTCTACTCCCTCCTGTTCTTTGCAAGATGGTGGTTTCGGAAGATGCTAGTCTTTGATAGGACTAGGCCTTCTCTCTATTCTCGAAATTTGCTGACCCCATCCATATCTGACCTTCCTTTGATAATGTTGCATATGTAGTGTAGATCCTTGCTTGCGAGTACTTTGGATGAGTACTCATGGTTGCTTTGCTCCCCTTTTCCCCTTTCTTCTTCTTTCCGGTTGATGCAACGGATGTCGGAGTCCAAGAGCGATTCCACCGCGGTGCCTGCTACTACGTGGAGACCCGGCGACCGGGGAGTAGTTAGGAGGCTCCAGGCAGGAGGCCTTGCCTTTTCGATCGATGTTGCTTTGTGCTAGTCTTCTTAAGGCAAGCTTGTCTAACTTATGTACGTACTTTCGAGATATTGTTGCTTCCGCTGACTCTTGTGTATTGAGCTTATGTATTCGAGCCCTCGAGGCCCCCTGGCTTGTAATATAAAGCTTCTTTTTTATTTGTGTCTAGAGTTGTGTTGTGATATCTTCCCGTGAGTCCTTGATCTTGATCGTACACATTTGCGTGCATGATTAGTGTACGATTGAGTCGAGGGCGTCACATAGGATTACATGGTCGGTATCCACACTACAAGAAAAAAGACACATCCATGACATTTTGGGTCGAACAATTTTTTTTTCTGTCATACTTATGACACTTCTATGACGATAATTGTGACAAAACCCGGTATCATCATAGATGTGGTGGGCTCCTACTTCTATGACAAAAAATGGGCTTTTCGTCCTGGGCGGGCTGGAGACGCAGCTGCATCCCATTCTTTGGGCCGTCCATGACAGAAAAACTGTGGTAGAAGCGAGGGTGAGGAAAATATTGGGGGTGTTCCCGGTTACGGTGGGTGGTCGGGGCGAAGCGATGCGCGTTTCTCTCGTACTGCGTCTGGCGTGTGTCAGGGCGTTGGGCTCTAGCGAACCCGAGAGAGGCGTTGGGCTCTAAGCGAACGGCGATTGCACTAGCTCGCTCTTGAACCCGATCGGCGATTCGCCAGCTCTGCTGTTAAGCGAAGCCGATCGATCTGCCTCTGGATGAATAGTGGCGTTCTTTGGGGGTTTGGATGAGCAGTTCCACTGGGGTGGATGAACAGGACCCGTGGTGTTGCCTCTGGATGAAACAGGACCCCGATCGGTCGAGCCGGTTGGGGCTGGATGAGCAGGACCCGTGGAGGTTGGATGAGCAGGGCGTCCCCATGGAGGCTGGATGAATAGTAGCCCGTGGAGGGTGGTTGAGCAGGCCCGTGGAGAGGCTGGTTGAGCGATGGCGGTGGAGTAGCCGCGGTGTAGGCTGGATGAGCGAGGGCCGTGGATGAGCGATCGCGGGTGGAGGCTGGAGGAGGTCGATGGTGGATGAATAGTAGCCCGTGGAGGCTTGAGGGGGTCGACAGTGGAGATGAAAAGTATCCTGTGGAGTCCCGTTTTGAGGTACGCCATAGGGCCATATGTCCGTGATGGCATTGTCGTTCGCTTGTTCACCGGTGCTCATTGAGGAGGCGGAGGTTGCGGCCTGAGTCCTCCAGCGCTGGTAGCTCTTCCGCCATTAGAGGCGTCGAAGTGCGGCCACACGCTCTATGGTGAACGGAATGAACCGGCTTGGACGATGGCGCGGCTCACGGTGGAAGCTTCGTCCATCGTCGATTGTCGTTTCTCAGCTCGGCGAGCTAGCTGGCGAGCCACCATGTCCGGCTACTGGACTGACCCGCTGCCAAGCACGAGTCTGACTGCCCTAGCCCACCTAGACCGCCTCCCTCGCCTGCGCGCGCTTTCCGCCCGAAACGGTCAGCGCCGCCCAGCCCGCTTCCCGGTGCAGGCGATTGCTCCGCCCTCAAACGACACAAGTGTCGTCCGTCCGTCCTTCTGCCGCCCACATTAATGATACGCGGTTGCCTAGGCGGCTACTCTGGCGCCACACGTCCCTCCCTCCGCCGCCCACCATTGTGCTGCGCTGGCCATAGCCGCAGTCATCTGCATCCGTTCCCTTTCTCCTATCCACACCACTACTGCCCACCATGGCTTCCTCGCGCTCCAGCGCTCTTCGGGACGGGCGGACGACGGACCACAATGAGATGGCAGCCATTGCTGCCGACTGGCTGGCGGGCAGGCAGCCGGAGGACGACAACGTCCCAATGGAGAACTTGGTAGTCGACGATCCGGCGCCAACCACATCCTCCGCGCCATCCTCACCGATGCATTGCATCATGACCATCGGCGAGGCCCGTGCCCAATATATGGACACGGTGAGGCGAAGATGTGAGGGCGATTTGGGGCGCAGGCGCCGGCGCCGTCTACAACCGCCATCTCCTCCGGGGAGCACTGCGGCGGAGAGCAGATCGCCACGTAGCAGGCGGGCAGAGGCGCTACTCGACTCGTACCGCTCCGCCCGAGGCCGCCTCGGCTGGCGGTACCGCATGCTGGTGGCGGAGGCTGCGACCGCCTACAAAGAGGGCGATGAAGCGGGCGAGGCGCTGTTTGGCGAATCGAGGGCGAGGCGAGGACAATGCCGGCTCGAGCGAGTCCCGCTCGGCTGGCGTCGATGAGGCTGCTCGCCGAGGCCACGGCACCAACAAGCAGGCGAAGGACACCGCCCGGCCGCCGAGGCCCCACCTGCCGGCAACAAGGGGAGGATTTCCCGCTCTCTTTGGCGCCGCCCGCGGGCAGCGAGACGAAGGACATCGCGGCCTCCTCGAGGCCCGCCCCGCGCCAACGAGAGCGCGCCACCACGTAAAGCGAGGAAGAGTAGAACACGGTAGGTCGCCGCCGCCGGGTCCAAGTAAGGCCACCGCTGCTACCCCAGTTGAAGCCAAGCTAGGCGGGTTGACCAGCGGCGACGGTTAGCTTCTTGGCGCGACGGGAGTTGGAAGCTATGTTGGAGAAGGACGCTGCTTCTACTTAGCTGTTGATGCGATTGGTGACTAACACGTGGGCCCAACGAGCATCTGGGCCACATGTCGATTCATAGCGCACTGCAGTTAAGTCACTGAACCTTCTGCATGGCTCAGTCGAACACATATGAGTAGCTTCGGTTAATTAATTATACCTCCAACGCACCCCTTTTTAGTTGAAGAATGTATGAAATGTAATGAAATCCGGCATGTTTATATGAAATCCGATCGTGTATGAATGAATTTATTTTGATTAGTTCGAATTCTTGTATCAGTGGCATTGGATGAACATGCAAAATAATACGTACTAGCATTAATCCCAGGGTGATCACCTCGTTTGCAGCAGTTTCACATGTACTCCCTCCGGTCCTTTCTAGTCTGCATACAAGTTTTGTCTGCAGTCAAAGTATCTCTACTTTGACCAATCTTATAGAAAAAAGTATGCACTTTCACAATGTGCGAAGTAAAAAGGAACAGAAGGAGTACTAAGAGTTTGAGCAGCTTTTTAGTGTTCCTGTACATTGGAATCAAACACACACGCCTGGCAATTCATAGAGAACATTCAAAACAATCGATGATTATGCATCTCGGTGATTCACATGTCAGAGCCAATATTTACTTTACAACTAAAGATAAAGAAAAAATGGATCGACGCTGCTGACAGCAAAGGGCGTCCCATTCGAAAATATCAAATGCATGTCTTCTTACTAAAATCAATGAGCAAAATTTGACAAGATTGTCCCATTCCAAAATATCAAATGCCTACGATTGTGGACTGGGCAGGGTTTGCCATCAGTTCAGACATTGACATGGCACCTCGTGCTAAATAAACCAGCTGTTCTTTTTGTGCAGTTCCATCAAAATCAACCAAATTCGCGCGTAGCTTGTATGATTTTGCCCTTATATGTTGCAACACCTTGAACTTATCGGCACCTCCTTTCTTGTGGTGGAAATGAATGGTTTGATGTATTCATGAACATTTTGTGCAGTTCCCATTGAAATCAAGCTAAGCACCCCTATTTGCACAAATACAAAAAAGGTGATTAGTATAAAGCAAACTGTATTATGAATTGACAGTTTAAACATGCACCTGCATGGTCCATGTAGAGCACACTTTTAGAAAAATGGAACTCATCGGAAAGAATCCTAGAACAACATTGTACTCGCGCATCACATCAAGAAAATGGATATTTGTCAGTCCTTCTGAGCTGAAGTTAGTTTGGTCTTGTGGGGAGTAATGTAACCATCCTTCAACTGCTCCTTCTGATGAGAAGATAGATAAGGCTTCTTCATTGTGGCATAATCGGAACTAGTCACTTCATGTACTCCATATTCTTCTTTAGAGGAGGATGATCCTGTTATGCAAAGACAAGAGGACAACTAAATGCTAGCATCCATGTTTGCTTGAAAAAAGGGAAAGGAAATACTTAAAACAACACAGATGAAGCACTTCTCAAGGACAATACCACTTTTTCATGACAGTATGTAAACAGTAGCACAACACCAATAGAGATGACAAAGCTCAATCATATGGATGAAATCAATGGGTGAGTACCAACCTTTGTCAGGAGGCTTATTGTGTAGAGCATACAGATTAAGCCATTCTCCGGAACCATCTGGTGCTATCTACTGTGGTGGCCATGCTTACTATATACTCCTCGATTAGTTTAATGTTTCCAACATCTTCTTGTGCAGTTCCACTAAAATATATGGTATCTTCAAAGAAGATCCCTGTTTGCACAAGTAGAGATAATTACGTATTACATTAAGAGTGTCATCAAATCAGTGGCAAAACAATTGCTCCTTCCAGCCATAGCAATAAATTAAGATGCAAAACTATATCATTACTTGTGTCATCACAGTTCTAGTGCTTCATTACAGCACCGGGAGTTGATTTTTGGTTTTCTTCCACTTGTTCTTCCCCTTCATCACTTGGTTCAGTAACAGACAAGCTTCGCCTTCAATGTAAGATTTGGCATGTCAATTAGGTTGCACAAGTATAGCACTAAACAATGACATTAATTTTCTGATGAAAGTGGCAAAATACAGGCCAACAGTTGTGAAATATCCTTATCTTACCTAAATGGGATATTACGGTGCACATACAGATTGGAAGTCTTGTCTCCATTTGTGCAGTTCACTAAAATCAAGCAACATTACCGTACAAGTAGCACAACATATGAAAACACATTGCAGAATCATGTGAAAGAAGGCTAGTACTGACCTCTCATGACGCGGAATTCAAACAACTCACAAGAAGAAGATCTCAACCAAATTTGCCAACATGGATAGGAAGTAAGATCTCCTCTTGTGCAGTTCCACTAAGATCAAGCAATCAAGCAACGTTGTCGGTGTGAAATTTTGGTTGAACTGCACAAAACACTCTTAAAACAAAAGTGTTTTGTGCAGTGCAACAAAAGCTCACAGTGGCAACGAGGTGAAGTTGATAACCCTGTTTACACAGAGGTGCAAAGGAAACAACTAGTGGTCAATAACGGTGGATGACACAAAAGCCAACAAAAATAAGGATCTACCTTATCTAAATGGGAAAGAAAGCAAGACAGTAGCATTTCTCAAACGGTGGCATTGATTAATATTAACAGAGAGATTATATTAACAGTAAAATTCGTTAAACATGTAATTCACTTTTAACTGTGGCATTGCATCAATTTTCCAGCAGCATTATTAGAGGGTGTTTGTTTACAGGGACATTTTGGTGGAGGGACTAAAAAAACTCCGTGTCAGTCCCATCTAAACCAAACAGGAGGGACTTTTAGGGACTAAAAGTGGGCATTTGGGACTAAAGAAAGAAGACCCCGAGGAGAGTTTTTGGGACTTTTCAACAGTTGCCCTGCCACGCATCACACCTTGTCTCTATTAGTTCATTACTAGGGGTAACATGGTCTTTTAGCATGTCATTTAATAACCTCTAGTCCATGTTTAGTCCAGGAACCAAGCGGTAGGGACTAGGAGTTTTAACCAAGCAGGGCCTTAGATTAACAACAACTAAAGAGTTGCAGGGACGGTGGATGCACCGGCACCATGTGCATCTACCGATGTCTTTGAGGTGATGCACGCATCTGTTGCAACAAAGAACAAACAACCAAGGAGCATATTTGTGTTGGTCCCAGTTTTGTTATCTTTAGACACCTTTCCCTATGTGGCGCTTGACAAATCTAGTCTGCTCAAACTCTGACCTTGTCCCCAAAACAAAAGATCGGTTAAATTCTGAGATGTGCGTCTGCGTTTGTCATTGTTTTCCCTTTTCGACCAACGTAGGTGCTGGATAGCCAGTCTGTACTAGTACTTCCCCCCCTTCCTTTCCTCTTTGAACCACGCCCTAGATTTACGCTATACAACTTTCCCCCATTCCTTTCCTCAATGAACCACGTCTTAGATTCATGCGATACAACTTTCCCCACTACTTTCCCCCTTCCTTTCCTTTTTGAACCATGTCCTAGATTCATGCTATACAACTTTTCCCACTACTTTCCCCCATTCCTTTCCTCTTTGAACCACGTCCTAGATTCATGGTATACAACTTTCCCCACTACTTTCCTGTTTGATCCAACACCTAGATTCGAGTGTAGAAGCGAAAAAAGCCCACATGCAGCTAGAGCAATGCATGTGGAATAAGTAAATTATACCATAAGGTTCTTGGGGTGTGGTTTGGTGGGCGACCGGAGGCCGTTCGGACCACACTACGTACGGCGGCGAAGAAGAAGGGGTCGGAGGTCCTCCGCGCCGCTGCTGGGTGAAAGAGAACAACTACGCCGGTAGTGGATTCCCTCCCTCGCCTACGGCGACAGCGTTAAGCCTCCTTCTCTTCCCGGTGGACGGATCCTGCCGGCTCTTTGACCAGTAGTGAGGGGAGAGAGAGAGAGAGGCCAACGAAGTCTTGTTTAGACCTGGAGAGGGTGAGAGAGTGTGAAGAGACCAACTACAAGCGGACCAGCAGTGAGGGGAGAGAGAGAGAGGCCAACGAAGTCTTGTTTAGATCTGGAGAGGGTGAGAGAGTGTGAAGAGAGCAACTTCTGGCCGAGGCTCCGGTATATATATATCTTGGAGAGAGTGTGAAGAGTGCAAACCCTAGAAAACAAGCGCCGAGGCTGCAGCTGATCGTATAGCTCCGTATCCATCCATTTTGACCAGTCAAAGAATCCTCCTGGCATGAATTATGCTCAAGCGTAGTTATCGAACCCGAGACCTCAATTTTGATGAGCGAACAGGCTAACTAGCTACACAACCCCCCCGTTTTGTTCAACGAGAGGAAAATAACCTTTTATACATTCCTGCATTCGTGTGACAAGCATGCCGTGTTTTATTTTGTGTGGGAGTCATTGGGATTTAAATCATAATCGTGTCATGTGGCTTTGGTGGTAAGACTATCCATAGTGGTGCGAAATAATGCAGCCTTAGTCACCTTACCTCTCTCCACGTAGTCGTTGGGTCCCACCGGTCGGAGGGTGAAACAAACAAATTAATAAGAAAAATTAAAAGCGCCGTGTGTATCTTACCTCACACATCTCGCTCATTGCTGGGAACACTGTCCAATTGATCCCTCTGTTTGCTCACGTACTATTTTAAGTGAATCCTTATTATAACATGCACACAATTTTGGGCACTTGTATTCGACCTAAGTCAGTGTGCCACCGTATCTCGTATGATTCCCTCTGTCTAGGTGTAATAAGTCACGTTAGAAGGTGCAGCGGGACCAAGGTGCAAGCAGATTGGAGGAGAAGGAGAAACTTGACCGGTCATTCCTCCAATCAAAGCCCTGATTTCTGTCTCTAAACGCAACAATTAATCCAAACAACTAAGAGATGTTGTTTTAGCTACCATGCAGGGCCACGTATTAACTCGCATGCAAGCTGACTTTGGTTTCTTGACTGATCAACGCGTAGTTGCGCTCCATGCATTGGGTTTCCGGGGGAGATAACAAGGCAGAGTAAGGAGCGTTTGGTTACATTGCTTAGGCTGGTCATAGTGGTGAGTAACTTGGACTAGTAACATGCATATGTTACTAGTCTATGTTACTACTACGCGAAGTTTGCCGTTGGAAGCAAGCTGATCTGGCTCTCCTGAGCTAGCAAGGTTTTTCTAGCCCACCCAAGCTAGCTGACCCACAAAAGCTAACATATTTTAACAGTTCCAAACGCCTAACCTTGCCCGGCTATGCTATAAGATGTTCTTGATAAGGATCCAAACGCTCCCTAAGTAACAACACTCGCTAGCAACGAGGCAAGGAGGGGATTGAGATGCGAAGTTAATGGACGACGCCTAAACATTTTGGGAATATCTGATTTCCGTAAGATGACTTAACACCTAGACGGAGGGAGTACTACTCCTCAGTCCAGGTTTGGTGGAACATTCACCACCTCTTCTCTTCTTGTACGTACTCCATTTGTATCTCACTTCATGTGGCTTCGCACTCGCACGATTTTCCTATTCTATGAACTTGTGTGTGCGTGTGCGTGTGTGTGTGTTTCACAGCATGTGTGTGTTAGAGAGAACGACAGATCGACCTACTCCTACAGAGAGATGGTGTGTAGTGTATGATTTTAGCCGCAAGAGTCGGTGCATCCTCTCATTTCAGGCGTCCCGTAGGGACAAGCGACACTGCCACGCCCGCTCTGACTAGCCTGGCCCACCCAAAGCCCTCCATCGCCCGACGCTTCCCGCCCAAGCGGTCAGGTGGCGCTCCAAAGAATCGGTGCCGCATTCATGCCGGGTAGAGCGGACGCGACCTCTCACTTGCACCTGTGTTGAAGGAGAAGCGGATTCAAGAGTGATGGTTGCTTCGTCCGTCCAACTTCTGCTGGGTCTATGTGATTTGACGGCTCATTGGTCATTATTACTGAGGTGGTAGGACTGTTGGATGTCCCACGCTTTCGGCGAAAGGAGGTACTACTAGATTACAATTTTCTCCATTCTTACGGCGGAGGAGTGCAAGAGCAGTGAAAACATGCAGGATTAGTGATTACATGGCCCACCTCACACTATCACCATATTTTCTGGACACCGTGCGACACCTAACTCTTTACATAGTACTCCCTCCGTTCCTAAATATAAGTCTTTGTAGAGATTCCACTAGGTGGACTACATACAGAAAAAAATGAATGAATCTACACTTAAAATGCATCTGTATACATCCGTATGTGGTTCATGGTGAAATCTCTACAAAGACTTATATTTAGGAACGGAGGAAGTACTAGTATTGTATGTACTGTAATTTATCAGCGAGACAGTACGATGCTATGAAGGTTCCAGCTTCTGTTACATGTATCTTGCGTCCAAGGTTGCCCGTTGCAACATTTCATCAAATACAAAGGAGACTAACATGCATGCTATTGCATCTTAATGATTGACATATCATAGCAAATATCGGTTCCTCAAAAAGATCATAGCAAATATGTACTCCCTCCGTTCCAAAATAAGTGTCTCAACTTTATGCAGGGGGTGTTTGTTTCCAGGGACTTTTTAGTGTAGGGACAAGAAAAAGTCCCTCTTAGAGACTTTTTAACCAAACAGGAGGGACTACTAGGGACTAAAACTTGCTTTTTGGGACTTAATGAAGAAGACTCTCAAGGAGAGTCTTTTTGGGACTTTTCCAACAATGCCCCTCCCTGCACCCATTGCCCCTCCGCCCCATGGTGTTGTTTGGTTGTTCTTTTTCTGTATACTGAAAACAAACAGGGAGGGACTTTTTAGTTGGGACTAGAAAAAATCCTAGGATTTATGGACCAAACAGGACCTCAATATGGACTACATATGGAGCAAAATGAGTGAATCTACACTCTAAAATACATATATATACATCAGTGTTTGGAGTATGTACTAGTAGTTCATATTGAAATCTACTAAAGGACATATATATTCCAAACAATATGGTAATCTCTCTAACCAAGGTAGTAGGGACGAGGAGTAAACAGAGGGAGTAGTAAAATTTTCTCATCGTCCTGCGAGCCACCGCGCGCGTGGGCGAGGGAGCGGGCGTAAGGCGTACAGTACTACTACTAGTAAGCAAGCTTCACCTCATCCTGCGAGCCACCGCGCCGGTGGGCGGGGGAGACGGCGTACTAAGCAAGCTTCTCCTCGTTCTGCGAGTTGACGGGACACATCAAAAGTACTCCAGTGTATAGAGTCTTGCCTCTAAGGTAGGCCCCACAAGGTTTTCCTCTTTTTTAACATAACGCGTCAAGTCGAATTTGTTTGTTCACCCGTGGTAGACGATCCTCCCTCCATCAAGTGGACAACTAGTACACGTGTCAAATTACCACGTGGGCTGCCTTTTCGTACAGAAATGAGCTCCACCGTGTACCCTCACGGGTGTGGTTGGGAAAGAGACGGGAGTACGTGCGCCGTGCGTGCACCTCTTCTCTTCGTGCACGTCCCCCACCTACATGGGTGTGTGTGAGAGAGATACAAACCTAGACAAATGGCTTGTGCATTCGTGAGTGTTTTTTGTTCTTGGTGGGGGGGGTTGATTTCGTGAATGTATTTGTGGGAATATGTGTCGATGACATCTCAAACAAAATTTTGCATGCAATGTGTGTGAAATGGAGGCCTATCCATATCATATATAGAGGGCCTGGGCGATCCACGAGAAGAGAGGGAAGGGTCATAGATATCGATAGAGTCGAAGAGAGGATCAAGTGGGTGGGTGCGAGATCGATGAAGAGAGCCATCGAAATTGTGTGTGTGTGCAAGTCAAAGATATAGGGCGACTGACCTACCGAAACGTCAGAGGGCACAGGTCAAGTTTGTGTGTGGCAAGGAGACATGACTAGAGCGCTCGATGTATCGGTGTGTGTGTGTGTGTGTGTGTGTGAGGGGTGGGGGAGGGGTAGGCGAGAGGCCTAACTATAGAGGTAGAATGACTCGTATATGTGTTGAGAAGGAGAGACCCAGCTATGTCTTGAGGGAGATCGGTCGACATCCATACATAACTGAAAGACGGGAAATAGGATGGGACAGAGAGAGAGAGAGAGAGAGAGAGGAGGAGAGGGGTATAGTCTGGATGGGTGATGGAGTTGCTTCTCGAAGATGGTGGGAGAGGCCTACTAGACAAACTGAGGGTGGAACTGCAATATTATCAATAAGAGTGGGGATGTGTTTGTGTGTGTGCCTGTCCATGATAGATCTGTCGGGACGCATCCATGGATGATGAAGGGGAACCATGTGTTTGGTAAGCAAACCTAACTAGATCGGTAGATCAATTGTTGTTTGTCGGAGGAAGGGAGAGACATAACTAATGAGGTAGATTGATCGACGCGTGGGGAAAAACGAGTTATAAGGTCCTAGCTAGCTATATGTATAGCGGGACATCGGTCGGTGTACGTCCATTTGTTAGAGGCAAATAAGGCCCGACGAGACAGATAGACAGAGAGAATGGAGCTAGGAGGTGGTGCGAGAGGCCCAGCTACTAGCTAGATAGGGGGAGGAGTGTGCGGTTGTGAGATCTATGAAAAGAGGGGCGAGAGTTTACACGTGTGTGGGACAGTATGAGAGACACGAGGCAAGGACACATAAAGGAGGAGATTGAAGGTGCGTGTGTATGTTGTAGGCAGACATCGCTGGAGAGGTTTATCGATCGGTGTGTGTCGGAAAGGAGTTGTGGAGACTGTGGGAGAATAACCTGGAAAAAAAATGAATGTGAGCGATGGATAGAATGCTGAGGGAGGGGGAGGGCGAGGAGGGCTTGTGCATGCACGAGAGAAAGTTAGTGGTAGCTACAAAGGTTAGAGGATTGTGTGGGTGTAAGAGACTAATAAAGATCATAATTTGATATGAAAGTGGATTCATATATTTGAATAGGAGATCATAGTGTTTTAAACATATGCATGCATGAATATAGCAGTGATACGCGTGTTGTGGTTTTGCACATGTTATACCATAATGTGATAATGCATGGCGTTTGCAAGTCACAGCTAAATGTCGAACAATCTAAACCATACTATACATCAAACAATCTCACATTTTATTTGAATTTGTGATAATGTGTGGCATTTGCAGCTTACAACTAAATATCGAACATTCTCACATTTTATTTGAATTTGTGGTAATGTGTGGTGTTGCAACTCACATCTAAATACTTGTAGGCGTAGGGAGCGGGGCACCATACATAATGTGATAAACACATTATACATATGAGACATGGTTTAGATTATGAAGATCTAGCTAGAGCTTGAAATGTACTGTGATTTGAAATCAACATAAAGTGGATTCAAAAAATCGAGTTCGAGTTCATATAGTACACATAGTTCATATGTAACTCGAGACTAATCATGTGGTGTGCTGTGAACATAATACACAAACGATAGTTTAACTTGACAATAATGATGATTGTAGATCTTATTAAAACAGAGAAACGAATTCAAATGCTTTGACTTCACAACAATCATTATTGTAGATCTTATTCAAATAGAGAAACGAATTCAAATTTAGTTCATATTGAAGCGGTAGTATGTACGTTTGGAATGCACTAAAACGTTCATTTGAGTAGTAGGTTGCATGCATTATACACGTAGCGAAATATTTTAATTGAACATAACATGAATTCAAAGTTTTGAATGACATTTGTAGTTCAAATTGATTTGGTATAGTACACGTTAGGCTTGTTCGGAAATTTCAACCCGCGCCTTGTTAGCCCAAAATATATAAGACATGTCTTTGTCTCGTTGTGCTCCGACAACACCCTCCATCTCAACCCGCGCCTTGCTATTCCAAAATTACAACACGCGCGAAAACTCCCACCTCCTGTGAAATCTCGACACGTGAAATGCCCGTGATACCCCTAAACCGAAAGAACCACCTCAAATTGGTGGGGGTACTTTCGTAACTTACCCCACATTTCGGACAAGCGCGTCCCTAAGCCATGGTTCCCCACTCCCATCCCATCCGCACACCCATTCATACACCGAGGCCGGGAAAACCCGCTAAGCCCCACACCCTCCTCCGTCCGCCACCCAGCCGGAGCCTCTTCCCCGACGACGTCGTCCACAGCAACACCTCAACGTCCCTCATCCACCGTACCGGATGAGGATCCGTCGTTGATCTGGTCGTCCCGCTGGTTCAGCCACCCCGTCCTCCACCTCCAAGGAGCTGCCCCGACGTTCCCCTCATCTTTCGCGCCACCTCCATTCCCACATCGCCGTCTTCACCTGCACCACCGGAAGAGCATCATCATCATCGTTTCCTCGGATGAAGTTGCGGCCTAATCGGCACCACCAAAGAGGTTGTACACTAATCGCCTTATTTTCTTCTTGATTCGATCTCACGGTGCTGCCAGCGCTCGGTCCCGAGCCGACACGGCGCGGCTCCATCCACGGCGGCGTCGCCGGCCACTTCCTCCACGCTGTCGCTCCCTCGGCGGCGACGTCCACATCAGTAGGAGTTGCTGCTGCTTTAGCTCTCACTCGCGCTGCTGCTCTGCTCTTGCTCTCGGTCCCCTGCCTAGTATGCTCTTGCTCTTGCTCTTGCTCGCGCTGCTGCTCTTGCTCTTGCTCTTGCTCGCGCTGCTGCTCTTGCTCTTGCTCTTGCTTGCGATGCTGCTCCGATTAGCTACACTTGATCGATGAATCGAATTTTGGGTCGATCGATTTTCAGGGGTGGGGGCTCTGCTGGAGTTAAGGAAGAACCAGCCGCAGCGAGGAGGGGGCTCACGGAGAGGTACCCACTATCTATCTTAGGGTTCAGGGTGGGGCGGTGGTGGCCGGCGGTGGTGGGGCGGTGGCGTGGGGATCGCTGGAGAAAAAGCTCGGCACGGGGGCCTAGAGGATGGCAGGCGGCGGCGGACCGCGGTGGGGAGTGTTTTGAGGCGGGTGGGGCGGTGCACCGCCGACCTTGTGGGCTGTGGCTGCGGCTGTTTGGCCGGTGGTGGTGGCGGCTCGGGGTGGAGGTTGAAGATGAACTGCGAGCCCTTGATTTCGTATCCAACGGCTGCAAAATCGGTGACAGAGATGAAAAAGTCGGTCGGTGACGTGTAGCCTCGCCTCTAGTGCGTTCAGCCGACGGTAAAATTCAGTTTCGACAGCAAAATTTAGTTTCGATAGTTAAGTTCAGTTTCGACAGTTAAATTCAGTTTTGACAGTTAAGTTCAGAGATGAGCGGCTGATGTATTTTACATCTAGCACTTTGTGGTTATGTATTTTACGTCACCTATTGGAGATGCTATTAGAATTCCACTCAGGTTAACGTTGTCTCTCTTGTCCTGCTTCAGCCTCGGCGTCGTACAACTCACCGGAGCTGCTCCAACGACGAAACCCTCCATCACAGCGGAGCAATACCTCGGGCACCATCTCCAGACGCCTAAGATCTTCTTCCCCTCCTCCGACAGCCAAGTCAGCCGGAGCTTCCTCACCGGCCAACCCAATCACACTGAGATCGACATGGCTTCGCCAAAGAGGTTGTACACTTGTTGCATCTCTTTTTTACTCTACATGCTATATATATTGTCCACTGAGCACACGGAGTAACGGGAAATACGATTATTTTATCCTACCATATGACAAGCAGTGAGGTACCAGGCAACTTAGCTATCCATGATGGACTCTCTTGAATGCCATCATTATTTATCTATGCGCGTTTGAGCTGTGCATTTGTCGATGGTACAGGAGCTGAGCTAGTAGGGCGTGGCACAGGTCCAAAGTAATAGAAGTAGCACAAAAACATTTTTTTAGTGTAGGCTTTTCCTTGCTCAAGCCTGCCTACTAGAATCGCCAGTGCTTGAAAGGAAAAGTGAATGAAAAACATAGGAATTGGAAAGTTTCCTATGGTACTACTTTTCATGAATTTTGGTGCAATGGAATGGAGCAAAGGAAAACTTTAGGATTTGTTCCTTTAGTGTCTCCTTGAAAGAAAAATCATAGGTATTTTAATTTTCACTTGTCCTCCCTTTCAAATTCCTACTCATGAAGCACAAGACTAAGATTTAGTAGCATAATAGCATTATAACCGTAAATTTTCTTGTGGTTTGACTTAATCTCACCATGCTTCTTTGCATCCTGCGATCTTCCAATTCTTGTGAACCAAACACCCAGATTGGCAGAAATCATGTGTTTTTAAATTCTATGTTTTGCACGTGCATTCCTATCCTATTCCTGTCTATTTCCTATCCCTGCATTGTTAGAATCCTCAAATTCAAACAAGCCCTTACACAGTTACTTCTATTACAGATATGTGTCAAAGAAAACCGTGTGTGGTTTGTCCTGCTCTTACGGTGTTGTGTTGCACCCCAGCTTAGCTGCTCCAACGACGGAAGGGTTCACCACAGCAGGGTTCCGCTCTCCAGACTGTCTTTCGCCACCTCAGATATTCTTCCCCATTGTCGGCAGCCACGACAACTGCATTACCATCATCAACTGAGCAGATGAACTTGAGGACTACACGGGTCCGCAAGAGAGGTCGCACTCTTCCGTGTCTGCTTACGTTATGCATCGCTTAATATGATGACATGCTACGTTATCGTCGTGTTCACCTATTAGACTCCGAGTCAGGTCCAAACTTATGCTGAAACTTGAGTTTTTAAATGGTTGTGGGGTACATATTGGGGCAGCAATCAGTACTATGTGTCTACTATCTGGTTAATCTCGGGTGTCTACTATGAGTTTCATGTTAGGTGCAAACAAACATTAAAGGAGCCATTATCTGTAATTTTTTAACTAAAGGTATTATCTGCCTGCTATCATTGGTTTGGGGTCTATCCACAGTTTGCTACCATCACTCTGGATTTGTGCACGCACTCCTTACATAATCTCACTATGTTTTATTCCTATGCATGTCAATTATTGTACACAATGGAACTGAACATGTAGATCAAAAGAGACGAGACTTGTGTGGCAATACAATTTCATGCAGACAGCGCTCCATGGTGGGCGCAAAGGCAGCCCCCCTCCACCCATTCCGGATCGCAATCAAGAGGAAGATAATTGTTCTGAAGGGGATTCAGAAGAAGAAGACCACTCATATTTACCCCATGAGGTCTTCGCTCTAACTTGGCATGCTGATGTTGGTAATATCATGCATATGGTGCCTTGCATTGCTTACTGTATACATCAAAGATGTCATCTGCTTAGTTTAGACATGCTTTGTGTCAATGCCATCTGTTTAGTTTCTTTATCGTATATGTGAATCACGCAATGCCATCTTGTTTAGCCAGGCATCATATATGTGAATTTTGCAATGCTACCCTGGTTAGCCAGTCATCTTATATGTGAGTTATATCATGACATCATTTTTTTTATTACGTGTTAAATTTGTCAACAATTTTAGTACATTCAATTACTCTTCCTGTGCATCAGCCATTTGGCACGGTCATGGAAAAATCTGGAGTGGAAACAAGGTCTTGAGCAGACAATGCTATCGACGAAGCGCATGTCTTGCTGGTTCTGAGATAGCTCCTCGGAGGAGGATTAGAGAGCAGATGACCAGTCCTATCCCCCCCGAGGTGCATGCTCTAACTTGGCAGGGTTATGTTGCTCATATCGTGCGTATGGTATCTTGCATTGCTATGTCATTTTCTTAGTTTAGACATGCGTTGTGTGAATGCCACCTGTTTAGTGTCTAATTACCATATATGTGAATTATGCAATGCCATCTTGTTGCAAGACATTATATATATATGAATTATGCAATGCTATCTTGTTGCAAGGCAATATATATGTGAATTATGCAATGCCATGCTGTTTAGCCAAGCGTCATATATGTGAATTATATCATGTCGTCCTTTTTTTTGTATTTCTCATTGCTTTTGTCGACAATGTTTGTATATTCAACTGCTCTTCCTGTGCATCAGCCATTTGAATTGGTGATGGAGAAATGGAGTGAAAACAAGGTCTTGAGCAGACAATGCTACTCTTTGAAGCAGATATCTTGCTGATTCTGAGATAGCTCTTGAGAGGAGGATTCAGAGGAGATGACCAGTCTTATTATCCCCACGAGGTGTATGCTCAAACTTGGCAGGGTTATATTACTCATATCATGCATATGTTATTGCAATGCTTAGTTTTTACATCATATACACGATATTGAATGCCATCTCCTTAGTTGACACATCATATACGCGATTGCCCTCTGCTCACTTCCTTAGTATATAAATCATATACTTGAATTATATCATGCCATGACGTTTACATAGACATCATGTATCTGAATTATGGCATGCCAACCCATTTTCCAAAGACATAATATAGTTATATCATCTCATCCTGTTTACATAGTCATCATATTTTGAATTATGTCATTCTATCCGTGAATTATATCATGCCATCATGTTCCATCGACGGCATGTTTGTGATTTATGGCATGCCAACCACTTTAATCGACACATCGTATAGTTATATCATGTCATCCTGTTTACATAGTTATCATATTTTGAAGTATGTCATTCTATCCTGTTTAGTTAGCCATCATACATGTGAAATTGTGTCATGCTATCCTATTTAATTAGCCATCATATATGTGAAATTATGTCCTGCTATTCTGTTTGGTTAGACAACATAAATGTGAATTATTTCATGCCCTGTTTTCTTCCCTACTATCCATTGCACCTGTCTATCTTACAATGTTTGTACGTTCAATTACTTTTCTTGTTTATCAGCCATTTCAATTGGAGGGGGTGATGGCAGTATCTGTGGGAGTAAAAACACGGTCTTCAGAAAAGATCGTGCTACCTGTCGATGGAGATAGAACCACAGTTGTACTTGCCCAAGAACCAGACCCACCACACATGACCCAGACTCACGCAGATTGTACCCCTACCTAGTTGGACAGAGAACCAGCTACACCCTTTCTAACCCCAACCCTAGCAGATAGTAACCCAGTTCCCGTTGACACAACACCGTCTCCACCACAGAGCACCCAAACACGAGCAGTTAGTAAGGCAACTACAGTGCTCAAAGCACGAGGACCACCACTCTGAACCCCAAGTCAACGCTTAAAGCAGAAGAAGAATTGTTCTCAAGTCAGGTTCCGTAGCTATGGTTCATACTACTTTGCTCTTGCATCACTGTATTTACTCATACCAACTAATTTCAAATATGAAGGATGCAATTGAAACTCCAATGGCGCAAGGTATGTTTTAAACCTGTTTCTTTAACGTGTTTGCTGTTGTAACTTGCTCTATGTTGATTTCAGTTTCAATTGAATAAACAGTTATGTTCTCATGCCATGCACATTACAAGTGTTGTTATTGTTGTGTAGTTTCCCACACTTATACTCTGTCTATGCTGCTTTGTCTTAAATAGATATGATTCGAACTGTATCTATCTTGATTTGGCAACATAAACTAGAATGATATAGACCATAGAGTGACCATACTACATAGATATATGTTTGTTTCATGTTGTTATCCTGTCCACCTTACTACTGAACTGGTTTACCAAAATGAGTTTCATATACTACATTGTAAACCTGTGATGTGTTTGTTTGTTTCTCTTTTAGAACGCGGATAAAATATTGGAGAAGAGTACGTCGTTATGCAATGGTAAAGGAAGCAATGCAGATAGGGTTCAAGATAGTGAGACATCCCTGTTGGTCTCCAAGAAAGCTGATAAAAACTATATTGAAGACACTGAGACAACCCCAAAGTCCTGTCTTGATGTAGTGTTCGAGTTACCGGGTACTACTGTTGGCACCAGCTCTTCGAACTCACTGCCTGAATTAGTTCGTCTTCTTGAGTCCCAACTTCAAGTTGAAAGACATCGATCAGATGTTATGCGACAGGAAGCCGAAGGACCGAGGAAGTCCCTGCAGAATTCAGATGCATACTTTCTGGTGCAACATCAAGTGCTGGAGGATTTAAGCGCCAAACAAGAGAAAGTTAATAAGCTTGCTAACCATCTTGCCAGCATTATGGGTACCCAGGATATTGTTTATTGAGCTCTTCTGAAGTGGTTTCAGTTCTGGATTTGTTTTGCTGCGGCGTTTATATGCTGCTTTGTTCCCTATATTTGCACTGGTGGCGAACTTTGATGCCCAGTGGATGTAATATGTGTAATAGCCGTGATAGTCTAGCATAAGTTGCTTGCTAATTTATTTCCTTATTGTCTTGTTTATTTGTTTTCTTGTAGTCAGTGCAGTTCTTTTTCCGCGGTTTGCTAGTGGCTGCAATAACCTATTTTTTTAAACTAGGCCACAATAACCATGGGCTACATATTTACTGTAGTTAACATGGGCCTCCTACGGGCTATAGAAACAATGGGCCTTCTACGGGGCGTAGAAACAATGGGCCTTATACGGGCCATAGACACAATGGGCCTTCTACGGGCCGTATCATCAATGGGCCTTCTACTGCCATATGATCGGTTGGCCAAACATGGGCCAATAACGGACCACATTATGGCCGTAAATGGGCTAGAGTTGAAATCGTCCGTTCATGGGCCGACCATAACGGGCCGTCGTTAATCGGCCGTATTTGATGACGCTATGAAAACGGCCCAACGTATTAACGGGCCAGACTGTAACCACGGGCTGAATTTGGCCCACAAGCATAAAATGACACTAACGGACCATAAGTAAACGAATGCTGGAAATGAGCCCAAGAATAAATGGGCCCTGAGAAGGCCGAAAGATAACATGGGCTGGAAACGGCCCAACGGAATAATGGGCCGTTAATGGGTATAAAGTGATACACTCTTCATTACGGGCCAGTTTCACCACGTGTCGTTAATGGGTATAAAGTGATACACTCTTCATTACGGGCCAGTTTTACCATGGGTCGTTAATGGGCCAAGTTACAAAGGGCCTCATATGGGCCGAAAGACGTCATGGGCCATACATGGGCCGGAAGTTAAAACAGGCTGGAATTATATTGGACGGCCCAGATGACGCTACTTGGCCTAATTTGGATAGGCCGTTGATACGTCTCCAACGTATCTATAATTTTTGATTGCTCCATGCTACTTTATCTACTGTTTTGGACTATATTGGGCTTTATTTTCCACTTTTATATTATTTTGGGACTAACCTATTAACCGGAGGCCCAGCCCGAGTTCTTTGTTTTTTGCCTATTTCGGTGTTTGACGAAACGGAATATCAAGCGAGTCCAAGCGGAATGAAACCTTGAAGCGTGATTTTCTCACGAGCGTGATCGAGGGACTTGAACCCTACTCCAAGGAAAAAATAGGCGGTCACCCGGGTGGGGCGCCCCCAAAGCGCCCCGCCTCGTGGGCCCCTGTTGCTCCACCGACGTACTCCTTCCTCCTATATATACCTCGTACTCCCAAGCGATCGAGCAGGGCCAAAACCTAATTCCACCCCGCAACTTCCTGTATCCACAAGATCCCATCTTGGGGCCTATTCGGAGCTCCATGGGAGGGGCATCCACCACGGAGGGCTTCTACATCATCATCATAGCCCCTCCGATGAAGTGTGAGTAATTTACTTCAGACCTTCAGGTCCATAGCTAGTAGCTAAATGCCTTCTTCTCTCTTTTTGGATCTCAATACAATGTTCTCCCCCTCTCTCGTGGAGATCTATTTGATGTAATCTTCTTTTCGCGGTGTGTTTGTTGAGACTGATGAATTGTGGGTTTATGATCCAGCTTATCTATGAATAATATTTGAATCTTCTCTGAATTCTTTTATGTATGATTGGTTATCTTTGCAAGTCTCTTCGAATTATCCGTTTGGTTTGGCCAACTAGATTGGTAGTTCTTGCAATGGGAGAAGTGTTTAGCTTTGGGTTCAATCTTGCGATGTCCTTACCTAGTGACAGAAAGGGTTGCAAGGCACGTATTGTATTGTTGCCATCGAGGATAACAAGATGGAGTATTTATCATATTGCATGAATTTATTCCTCTACATCATGTCATCTTGCTTAAGGTGTTACTCTGTTTTTAACTTAATACTCTAGATGCATGCCGGATAGCGGTCGATGAGTGGAGTAATAGTAGTAGATGCAGAATTGTTTCGGTCTACTTGTCTTGGACGTGATGCCTATATACATGATCATACCTAGATATACTCATAACTATGCTCAATTATGTCAATTGCTCAACAGTAATTTGTTCACCCATCGTAGAATATTTATGCTCTTGAGAGAAGCCACTAGTGAAACCTATTGCCCCCGGGTCTATTCTCATCATATCAATCTCCATCACTTTTATACTTGCTTTGTTTTTACTTTGCCTTTTACTTTTCACTTTGCATCTATATACCAAAAATACCAAAAATATTATCTATCATCTCTATCATATCTCACTCTCGTAAGTGACCGTGAAGGGATTGACAACCCCTAATCGCGTTGGTTGCGAGGAGCTATCGATTTGTGCAGGTACGAGGGACTTGTGTGTGGCCTCCTACTGTATTGATACCTTGGTTCTCAAAAACTAAGGGAAATACTTATGCTACTTTGCTGCATCATCCTCTCCACTTGGGAAATCAGCGATGCTCAAGAGGTAGCAAGAAGAATTTCTGGCGCCGTTGCCGGGGAGGTTCACGCAAGAGCAAGTCAACCATACCAAGTACCCATCACAATCGCTATCTCCCGCATTACATTATTTGTCATTTGCCTCTCATTTTCCTGTCCCCCACTTCACCCTTGCCGTTTTATTCGCCCTCTCTTCCCCAATCTCCTCATCTTTTTCCCGTTGCCTTTTCCTCGTCCGTTTGTTTGCTCGTGTGTTGGATTGCTTGTTTGTCGCGATGGCTCAAGATGCTACCAAATTGTGTGACTTCACCAATACCAATAATAATGATTTCCTTAGCACTCGATTGCTCCTCTTGCCAATCTTGAATCTTGTGAAATCAATCTGCTTTGTTGAATCTTGTTATGAAAGATCAATTCGCGGCCTTCCTAGTGAAGATGCCGCTACTCATCTGAATAACCGTTGATTTATGTGATATGCAAAAGAAAAAGATGTCGATAATGATGTCGTTAAATTGAAACTATTTCCTTTTTCGCTTAGAGATCATGCTAAAGCATGGTTCTCATCTCTGCCTAAAAATAGTCTTGATTCTTGGAACAAGTGCAAAGATGCTTTTATCTCTAAGTATTTTCCGCCTGCTAAGATTATCTCTCTTAGGAACGATATTATGAATTTTAGGCAACTTGATCATGAACATGTTGCACAAGCTTGGGAGAGAATGAAATTAATGATACGTAATTGTCCTACTCATGGTTTGAACTTGTGGATGATTATACAAAAAAATTATGCCGGATTGAATTTTTCTTCTAGAAATCTTTTAGATTCGGCTGCGGGAGGCACTTTTATGGAAATCACTCTAGGAGATGCTACTAAACTTCTAGATAATATTATGGTTAATTATTCTCAATGGCATACTGAAAGATCTACTAATAAAAAAGTGCATGCGATAGAAGAAATTAATGTTTTGAGTGGAAAGATGGATGAACTTATGAAATTATTTGCTACTAAGAGTGTTTCTTGATCCTAATGATATGCCTTTGTCTACTTTGATTGAGAATAATAATGAATCTATGGATGTGAATTTTGTTGGTAGGAATAATTTTGGCAACAACGCGTATAGAGGGAATTTTAATCCTAGGCCTTATCCTAGTAATCCTTCTAATAATTATGGAAATTCCTACAAGAACTCTTATGGAAATTTTAATAAGATGCCCTCTGAATTTGAGAGTAGTGTTAAAGAGTTGTAACACCCGGGTAATCATGCTACAGTAATCTAACGTTGATGGTGCCACGTCACCTCTGTCACTGTAGATAATCTCGGGATGAATCAAAACTGTTTTGAAATGTAATTCAAATATATGAGGACAATAAAAAGTTTTCAAAAATTAAAACTAAAATGTTCGGGGGTTGACAAATATTACAAAGTAATTATGATGGGGTGCACACATTTTTGTAAAGTGTCTGGATATTTTAAATAAATTAAAACAGAAAAAGAAAAATAAGAAAAGAAAAATAAAACAAAAAGGAGAGGGGCAAAAACCCCACCGGCCAAACTGGGTCAAGCCCCCCCCCACCTGGCCCAGCCGGCCAGCCCCTGGCCCGGCCCACCCCCTCACTCCCATATCCCCCCTTCCCCGGTCGGCAAACCCTAGCCGACCACCCCATTCCCGATCCCTTCTCCTCCTCCGCCGATCTGGATCGAGAATGCGCCCGATCCGTCGCCCCCACGCCGGCGCCCGCCCGCCCGTCCTCACCTCCTCCCCTCCTCCTCGGCCGGCAGGGCGCCAGAACCCTCCCTCGTCGCCTCGGAGTCGCCCCAGGCGACCACCTCGCGCCCTCGCCCTGACGCCGGACGGCAGACGGCCGCCGCCTCGACGGACTCCCCGGGGCGCCCCGAGTCCCGAGCCTTGCCTGAACCCTCGCGTCCCCCCGTGAGCTCTCCCCCCCCGCCCGCTCCCCGATCCCCAGGATCGATCCCTCTCCCCCAGCTCAGTCGCCATGGCGGGCTTCGCTCGTGCAGCCTTGCGCTCAGCTCGGCGCAAGGCCACCACCCCCGCGTACCTCCCTCCTCGCGGACCTCCCCCCTGGAGCTCCTCCCCTCGCGCCTCCTCCGTTCGGTGAGGCCCTTCCCCCGCCGCTGTGCCGTTCCGCCCGGCCTCCCTCTCTCTTCTCGCCGAGCACGGAGGCGTGCTCCCGCCCTCTCGCTCTCTTCTCCTTGCCGAACCGCGGCCCGGGCGAAAGCACGCCGCAGACACCAGCGCCCGTCGCGGATCTCGTCGCCCGGCGTGGTTCGGTCATCCCCGGCCAACTCGTAGCTCCACGTGTGTGCGACGTCGCTGACTTTCGAGCACGGAGTAGCCGCACCATTTTGGCCGCCGGACGGCGAATCCGGCGAGGTCCGCGCCTCCGCCGTGTTTTGGCTCCTCGAGCTCCCCAACGCCGGCCGGCCGACGTGGCCGACTGGGCCACCACAGGTCAGCGACCGTGGGCCCTAGGGGCTACGGCCTGTTGACCCGGTCGACATCTTGTTGGGCACCCAAAGTGCCATCGACCGCAGGTCCCCCCTAGAACGCTAAAATTAAATAAATATAATTAATAAAAATAAAATGAATAAAATTAATTAATTAATTAAGTAAATAAATAATTAATTTAATTAATCTGATTAATTAATCTAATGGCTAATTAACCTAATTAACTACATTAATTAAACTAAACTAGGGTAATTAGTTAAGCAGTATGATAACAGGACCCACACTGTCAGTTGACCTAGTCAACCCTGTTATTCTTGACGTCAAGCATGACATCATCTTGACGTCATAAATTCATTTTTGAATTAAATAATTAATTAATTAAATTCGAAATTAATAAAATCTTTGAAAATCATATCTTTTAATCCGTAACTTCGGATTAAAATATTTTCAACATGAAAGTTGCTCGAGCAGCGAGGCGAATCCGGTTTCGCGGTCCGTTCGTCGCCACACACCCCTAACCTATCGAACCTGCAACTTTCCCCTCGGCTCCCGCTCGAAAACACGAAACACCGGAATACTTTCCGGATGTTTCCTTAACCAGTACCACCTCATACCACGTTAGAACACGCCTAGCATCGCTACTTGTCATGTCATGCATCGATATGCATCTGTTTACTTAGTATTCATTGTTTCTTCCCCTCTTCTCTCCGTAGACTACGAGACCGACTGCTGCTGCCCAGTTCGACTACGGTGTTGACGACCCTCTCTCTTGCCCGAGCAACCAGGCAAGCCCCCTTGATCACGGATATCGCCTACTCTTCTCTATCTTGCTTGCATTAGAGTAGTGTAGCATATTCTCGCTTTCAGATACTCCTATACTTTGCATAGCTTTGTCCTTGTTACTATTGTTGTTACCTTACGCAATCCTATATGCTTAGTATAGGATGCTAGTACATTCATCTGTGGCCCTACATTCTTGTCCGTCCGCCGTGCTATACTATCGGGCCGTGATCACTCGGGAGGTGATCACGGTATATACTATATACTTTATACATGATACATGTGGAGACTAAAGTCGGGTCGGTGATGGAGCACCCATGAGTGGATCTTTGAGGCGGAGCGACAGGCAGGTTGAGGCCACCTAGGAGAGAGGTGGGCTGGACTGTTGGCGTTCGCGGATACTTAACACGCTTAACGAGGTCTTGGTATTTGATCTGAGTTGGCTACGAGCTTATACGCACTAACCATCTACGCGGGAGTAGTTATGGGTATCCGGCGTCGTGGTATCACCAAGCACTTGTGACGTCGGCTGACGGGCGGCGCTACCGGATTGGACTGAACGCCACTAGGCTAGGTCTACTTCCGGCCAGACGCGTCTTGAGTGTGCTTTCAGGCGATGGGCCCTGACCCTCTGGCGCTTAGGTTTAGACCGCGTGTTGGCCTCTCTGTTGTGCCTAGGTGGGGCTGCGGCGTGTTGATCTTCCGCGGCGGGCATGACCGAGAAAGTGTGTCGGCCAAATGGGATCAAGCGTCTTTGGGTAAGTTGGTGCACCCTGCAGGAAGTTAATCTATTGAATAGCCGTGATCTTGATAGCAGGGCGACTTGGAGTTGTACCTTGAGCTTATGACAACTAGAACCGGATACTTGATAAAACACACCCTTCCAAGTGCGGATACAACGGTGGTCGCTCTCTCGGGGATATGAGGAGGGATGCGGGTAGGATTATTGCTATGTGATGTTACTTGGAGGACTTGATTGCCCTCTTCTACTGTTGCAAGGCGGTGACGAGCGTAGTCTTCGTTAAGACTAGCTATCCCCTCTTATTACGGCATTCTGCGATTCGGTCCACCGATATGGCCTTTACACATATATCCATGCATATGTAGTGTAGCTCCTTGCTTGCGTAGTACTTTGGATGAGTACTCACGGTTGCATTGTTTCCCCCTTTTCCCTATCTATACTCGGTTGCTGCAACAGACGATGGAGCCCAGGGCAGACGCCACCGTCGATGGCGACTACTACTCGGAGGTGCCTACTACTACGTGCAGCCCGGCGGCGGCGACACTGGAGTAGCTAGGAGGATCCCGGCAGGAGGCCCTGCTCCTCTTCGATCTGTATCCCGCTTTGTGCTAGCCTTCTTAAGGCAAACTTGTTTAACTTATGTCCGTACTCAGATATTGTTGCTTCCGTGACTCGTCTATGATCCAAGCACTTGTATTCGAGCCCTCGAGGCCCCTGGCTTGTATTAAGATGCTTGTATGACTATTTTATTTGTAGAGTTGTGTTGTGATATCTTCCGTGAGTCCACGATCTTGATCGTACACATTTGCGTGCATGATTAGTGTACGATTAAATCGGGCGTCACAAGTTGGTATCGAGCCATCGCTGTAGGAATCCCCTTCCACACTCCTTGGTCAAGTCGAGTCTAGACATTGCAAAACTTTTACTAAATTGGCTGTGTGCCTTACGGGCCCACGCCGCCAACGGGTGGTATTAGGATCTTTTACTCCTCGACCTTTACTCGGGACTCGAACTCTCTTCTACTCGGGTTAAGCGATTTTACTAACTAACACTAGGATCCCGTGACCACATTCACCCCAAAGATGGATAAAGCCATAGTTGTTTCTTGGAATTGTATTTTGATCAATTTCCACACTGTCATTTGACTCCTTTGAAACGTCTTTGTTTTCAGATGGAACCCACAAGGCAGGTCGTGCGCCACACGACGGCCATTGGTGCCTCGGGATCACTGCGGTGCTAGCAGAGATGATGACCTATCGGGTTATCGCCGGCACCCCGAGTACACCGTCTTTGAGGAGTACCGGGACTATCACCGGGGAGCGATGCCGCGCCATCGTCCACCTCTACTCTCGGGAGTATGACTCCACTACTATGCTGCACACCGCACATGGTGTTGGGGTGACTATCGATATGGCAGTCCACGATGCTGCCTATGCTGCTCTGACGCGTCTTCGTGGAGAGTATCGGAAGTTGGACACCTCCCCCTTCAGGCACATTGCTATCGCGTCTGATGTTGGTGAGGAGGGTTACTACACTGCTGCCTACTCCACTGTCACCAGAGAGCCCTTCTACCATCAGAACTTTGTTCTGCATGCCGATGGGCTGGATCGAGCTAACCGAGCTCTTCGCCACGAGTTGTACATCACCCGTCAGCACCTTTACCGTGCTCTGACACTACTGCACCCCTTTGTCCGATCCAGAGAGCTACCGCGTTCTGCGATCTACCCAGCCAGACCGTGATGCCCCGTGGTGTCGGTTGGCGGGACGTGGAGGCTACTCTCCGCGACTTGGTCCTCTTACGCCACTTGGTCGTCGGGTTCAGCACCAGAGTATCCGCGGCCCCTGTGTCACCGGCGTGGAGGACTATCCGCTGCCGCACTACCAGCTTTCAGCTCTGACTACCTCCGCGATACCGCGTGGGACTGATGTAGGCCTGCTTGTTAGTGTTAGATGCATTAAATCGCGAGCTGCGTGCCGCCTATGATGCCTTAGTCTATGTCTTGAACTCGTGTACCGAACTCTATGCATGATCCCTTTTGTAAGATATGCCGACTACTATGTAGTTTCTATCGTCTTGCTTTCATTATGCATGTTTCATCATGAATGATTCTTGTCCCTTGCATAATTTCTCAAATCTGAACTACCTGTTATATATTAGCGGGATGGTTAGACTAGCTGGTCGTGGTCGTGGTGGCAACTTCCCACCACCACCGAGTACATGGCTGGTATGATCCAACAGCTTGAGATGAATCGCCAGTTCATGGAAAACATGATGGCTCGTTTCCTCGCCCCAATATGAACCAAACGGCCGAACACAACAACTCTGCAGGATTTCATACGCTGAACCCGGTGTGTACCGCAGCTCAACCCAGCCATTGGATCTTGATGGTCGGCTCCGTGACATCACCTATGAGATGGAGTCTGCTGATGTAGCCCCCGCCAGCTATGTCACTTTTGCTTCCTTCTTCTGAAGGGACCCGCAGCTCAATGGTGGGACAGCCACAGGCGTACTCGCCAGCTTGGAACACTCATCACTGGCGGACTTCCAAGCTGCTTTTCATGCCGCTTCATCCCACAAGGGGTCATGGACGGAAGAAGCGTGAGTTCGCAACCTCACCCAAGGCAACAAGATCGTTGAAGCTTATCGGCGAGAGTTCTGGACTTGTCTCGCTATCTTTGAAGAGGATATTGCAAGCGATGCACGCAGACAAGAGAAGTTCCGTGACGGCCTTCAAGTCGACATCAAGCTTGCACTTCTAGTGCACGACTTTGCTGATTTCGCCACCTTGATGAACAAAGCTATCAATGTCGAAACTGGTCTGCAGGAATACCGAGCTCTAACAGCAAGCAACCGTGACACGGGCTCATCTTGGGCCCGCCCCGCATGAGCGTAAGATATGGATTCCCAACAGCATGTACCGGCCGAATGCACTGCTCCAAAGCGAGCTATGCTGCACCTCGTCGCCTACTTCAACTAAGCAGCCAAAGCTTCCAGCTCCACCACCCCAAGCTCCTGTCCCACTCCCAATAATGGCTTGTGCTTGGTGTGGACAACTAGGGCACCGTGCTAGAGAATGCAACGAACCAGAATTAGTGGCCCTTCCGGTGACCGCCGTGGAAACACCTAGCCCGCAACAACACCGCCAAGCCTTATGGTCGAGTTCAAAGCCAACCACGTTGATCCGAACGAAGCTCAAGACCAGCCTGCTCATCGTGATGGGTACACTCCTCGTAAATTCAAGTACTGCATCTGCTTTTATTCGATTCAGAGCATCGCATTCATTCATGTCGAAGACTTTGCATACAAGCACGACGTTAAGTGTGAGGAGATGAACTCTTGGTAGTGGTAAAACCCCTTGGGACAATGTCAAACCTCCATGGTTGGCGTCGGCGTCCCGTGGAAATCGAAGGGCTGGAATTCTATGCCTCACCCATTATCACGAAGGCGTCTAACATCGACCTCATTTTGGGGATGGATTGGTTGAAAGCGCATCTTTGCGTCAATCGTTTGCGCCACTAAGACCGTCCATCTGCTACACCCTTCCGATGAAATAATAAGCTACAATGCTAAATGCAGTTCGGGATGCCGAGGCAAGGCTCTATGCATTGAATGCATTGAACGCCGCACCACTCGAGGGTATTGAAAACATTCACGTCGTTCGCAACTTCCGGACGTATTTCTGAAGAACTTCGAGGATTCCCCCGCTAGAGCTGTCGAATTCGTCATCGACTTGAAACCGTGCACCACTCCTATAGCCAAGCAACCCTACAAGATGCCGCCGCATGAACTCCTTGAGCTAAAGGAGGAAATCGACAAATCTCTTCAAAGTGGTTTCATTCGCCCAAGTTGCTCTCCTTGGGGAGCACCTTCTCTCTTTGTCAAGAAGAAGGATGGGACAAACCGATTGGTCCAAGACTACCGTCCTATAAATCAAGCTACCATTCAGAATAAGTATCCTCTTCCTCGGATCAATGATCTGTATGATCAACTGGCTAGTTCATCAGTGTTCTCTAAACTCGACTTGAGGTTGGGTTACCACCAGATCCGTGTTCGTGAGGAGGATATCCCCAAGACCGCATTTGTGACTCGTTATGGTTCATACGAGTACACCGTCATGTCCTTCGGCTTAACCAATGCTCCAGCCACCTTCTCTACCGATGAACTATATATTCATGGATTACCTCGACAAGTTCGTAGTGGTTTATCTGGATGATATCCTGATATTTTCCAAGAATGAAGAAGAACATCTTGAACATCTCCGTCTTGTCTTTGGAAAAGCTACGAGAGCATCAACTCTATGCCAAGTTCTCCAAATGTGAATTCGGCTTTCAAGTAACCTATCTTGGGCATGTCATCTCTAAGGATGGTATTGCCGTCAACCCTGAAAGAGTTCAGGCTATTCTCGATTGGACTCCTCTGAAGAACGTTAAGCAAGTCAGAAGCTTTCTCGGTCTCGCCAGCTATTGCCGTCGATTCATCGAGAACTTCTCCAAGATTGCCAAGCCTCTGACTAACCTGTTGCATAAGGGCATCAAATTCCAATGGACAGATAAATTTCAGGAAAGTTTCCAGGCACTCAAAGACAAGTTGACTTCTGCCCCAGTGCTAGCTCCTCCTGATACTAAGAAGGACTTGGTCATTTACTGCGACGCTTCTCGTTAAGGATTAGGCGGTGTCCTAATGCAAGAGCGCAAAGTGGTTGCTTATGCCTCTCGACAGTTGCGCCCTCACGAAGAGAACTACCCAGTTCACGACCTCGAGCTTCTTCTTTGTCATTCATGCCATCAAGCAATGGCGACATTACCTTCTCGTAATCGTTGCGAGATCTTCACCGACCACCAAAGTCTGAAGTATCTGTTTACTCAGCCAGACCTGAACCTCCGTCGGCAGAGATGGATGGAAATGTGCGAGACTTTGATTTGGGTATTCCTATATGCGAGCAAGGCTAATGTAATGGCTGATGCCTTGAGCCGCAAGTCTTCTTCTGCAACCACCTTGAGTTCACAAAGTTCAGCCCTCACTTGTTGAAGAATTGAAAAGTGAACCTCCATATTGTTCCTCCGGGTGCACTCGCTCCCCTCCTCCGGAGTTCCGCAAGATGAATCTCCGTGTTGTTTCCCGTGGTTCCTCTATACCCGGCTGTTGAACCCGATCTCGTGGGCACCATAAAGACAATGCAGGATTTGACTCTGAAGTCGACAAGATTAAGCGACCTCAAAGAAGGGAATCCTCATTCTTCACTATTGCCGATGATGGCGCCTTGTACTTCAAAGGCCGCCTAGTGGTGCCGTGTAAGAAGGAAAACCTGAATATGACTCGAAGGTTATGAAAGAAGCTCATGATACGCCGCTATGTATCCATCTGGTAGTACGAAGATGTATCAAGACATTAAATCGAGATTCGGTGGTCTAATATGAAGCGAGGACATTGCTCGCTATGTTCTTTGAGTGTGACGCTTGCCGTCGTATCAAAGCGAACATCAAAGGCCTGCTTTGGAACTCTGCAACCTATCTCTATTCCTGAATGGAAATTGGACCATGTTGAAATGGACTTCGTCATTGGATTTCCCAAATCGCAGAAAGGTAATGATGCTATTCTTGTCGTCATTGACGGCTTTCTAAAGTTGCTCATTTTACGGCGGTCAAAGAGACGATCATTGCTAGTCGACTTGCAACTCTCTATATGTCGAAATTGTTTCACTTCACGGTATTCCACTTTGGTTATCGATTCGGACCGTGGCAGCTTATTCACTTCAAGATTACGGGCAAGTTTTCAAGAAGCTATGGGTACTCATTTATCTTTCGATCTTTGCGTTTCATCCATGATCACAAGGGCAAGTTGAGCGTGTCAACCAAGTTCTCGAAGACATGCTTGAGCTTGTGTTATTTCCTTCGCAAGAAGTGGGAGGAATCTCTCCGTATGCGGAGTTCTCTTATAATAATAGCTATCAAGCTAGTCGAAGATGGCCCCTTCGAAGTGTTATATGGGCGAAAGTGTCGAACCCTCCGAACTGGTGAAAGCGGGGGCGTCCACTCTTGATCGGATATTATCCAACATGCCGAAGAACAAGTCGCATTATTCACGAGAATCTCAAGACTGCTTTCGATCACGCTAAAAGAGTAATTATGACCGTCATCATAAAGACATGGTCTATCAACTTTGGCGAAAAGGCCTATCTTCGTTACACCAATGAAGGGTGCTCACCGCCGGGATCAAGGCAAGCTAGCTCCTCGCTATATTGGCCCATTCACTATTACGGAAAGGCGTGGAAAAGTGGCATATCAGCTGGAGCTTCCGTCGAACCTTTCACGGAGTTCACGATGTGTTCCACGTGTCACAACTCCGACGCTGCTTCAAGGACCCAATCCGGCGATGGACCATGAAGTGCTCGAATTGCAACAGACCTCTCCTATAAAGAGCATCCGGTCCGCATTCTCGACCAAGCTGAACGCCGCACACGCCGAAGGCGATCAAGTTTCTCAAAGTCCAGTGGTCAAATCACTCTGAAGACGAAGCCACCTGGGAACGCGAGGGTCGTCTTCGAGATGAATACCCCGCACTCTTTCCTTCTACCTCCTAAATCTCGGGATGAGATTTCTTGTAGTGGAGGAGATTTGTAACACCCGGGTAATCATGCTACAGTAATCTCACGTTGATGGTGCCACGTCACCTCTGTCACTGTAGATAATCTCGGGATGAATCAAAACTGTTTTGAAATGTAATTCAAATATATGAGGACAATAAAAGTTTTCAAAATTAAAACTAAAATGTTCGGGGTTGACAAATATTACAAAGTTAATTATGGTGGGGTGCACACATTTTGTAAAGTGTCTGGATATTTTAAATAAATTAAAACAGAAAAAGAAAAATAAGAAAATAAAATAAAACAAAAGGAGAGGGAAAACCCCATGGCCAAACCGGGCCAAGCCCCCCACTGCCCCCGGCCAGCCTCGCCCGCCCACCCTCACTCCCATATCCCCCTCCCGGTCGGCAAACCCTAGGCGACCACCCCATTCCCCGATCCCTTCTCCTCCTCCCCTTGATCTGGATCGGGCACGCCCGATCCCGTCGCCCCGACGCCGCCTTGGCGCCCGCCCGTCCTCACCTCCTCCTCCTCCTCCTCGAGCAGCAGGCGCCGAACCCTCCACTCGTCGCCTCGAGCCGCCCCGACGACCACCTCGCCTCGCCCCACCGCCCGCCCGCGGACGGCCGCCGCCTCGACCTCCTCCCGCCGGACGCCCGACCGTCCCCGAGCCCCTTGCCTAGACCCTCGCGTCCCCCGTGAGCTCTCCCCCCCTTGCTCCCCGATCCCCAGGATCGATCCCTCCCCCCCGCTCGATCGCCATGGCGGAGCTCGCTCCGTGTACACGCTGCGTCGGCTCCGGCTCGCGTCGGCTCATCGCCCGCCCCAGCGTACCTCCCTCCCTCGCGGGACCTTCCCCCGCGGACCTCCTCCCCTCGCGCCTCCTCCGTTCGGTGAGGCCCTTCCCCTCGTTGCTGCCGCCGTTCCGCCCGGCCTCCTCTCTTCTCTCGCCGAGCACGGAGGCGTGCTCCCGCCCTCTCCGCTCTCTTCTCCTCGCCCGAACGCGGCCCCGCTGAAAGCACGCCGCAGCAGACACGAAGCGCCCCGTCGCGGATCTCGTCGCCGGCGTGGTTCGGTCATCCGGGGCCAACCGTAGCTCCACGTGACGCGCGCGTCGCCCATTTTCGAACGGAGTAGCCACACCATTTTGGCGCCGGACGGCGAATCCGGCGAGGTCGGCGCCTCCGCCGTGTTTTGGCTACCCGAGCTCCCCAACGCGCCGCCGCCTCGTGGCCGACACAGGGCCACCACAGGTCATCGACCCGTGGGCCCTAGGGGCGGCCGGCTGTTGACCCGGTCGACATCTTGTTGGTACCCGGTGCTGCATTGACCGCAGGTCCCCCCGAACGTTAAAATTAAATAAATATAATTAATAAAAATAAAATGAATAAAATTAATTAATTAATTAATTAATTAAGTAAATAATTAATTTAATTAATCACGATTAATTAATCTAATGGCTAATTAACCTAATTAACTCATTAATTAAACTAAACTAGGTAATTAGTTAACGAGTTTGATTTAACAGGACCCACTGTCAGTTGACCTAGTCAACCTCGTTGACTCTTGACGTCAAGATGACATCATCTCGACGCGTCATAAATTCATTTTTTGAATTAAATAATTAATTAATTAAATTCCGAAATTAATAAAATCTTTGAAAATCATATCTTTTAATCCGTAACTTCGGATTAAAATATTTTCAACATGAAAGTTGCTCGAGCACGAGGCGAATCCGGATACGCAGATCCGTTCGTCCGCCACACACCCCTAACCTATCGAACCTGCAACTTTCCCTCCGGCTCCTCCGCTAGAAAACCACGAAACACCGGGAATACTTTCCCGGATGTTTCCCCCCTTAACCAGTACCACCTCATACCATGTTAGGGCACGCCTAGCATCGCTACTTGTCATGTCATGCATCGATATGCATCTGTTTACTTGGTATTCATTGTTTCTTCCCCTCTTCTCTCCGGTAGACTACGAGACCGGCCGCTGCTGCTTGCCCAGTTCGACTACGGTGTTGTGACCCCTCTCTCTTGCCAGAGCAACAGGCAAGCCCCCCCTTGATCACCGGATATCGCCTACTCTTCTCTATACTGCTTGCATTAGAGTAGTGTAGCATGTTCTCGCTTTGAGATACTCCTATCTTCGCTGCATAGCTTTGTCCTTGTTACTCTTTGTTGTTACCTTACCGCAATCCTATATGCTTAGTATAGGATGCTAGTACATTCATCTGTGGCCCTACATTCTTGTCCGTCTGCCGCCGTGCTATACTATCGGGCCGTGATCACTCGGGAGGTGATCACGGTATATACTATATACTTTATACATGATACATGTGGAGACTAAAGTCGGGTCGGTGATGGAGCACCCATGAGTGGATCTTTGAGGCGAGGCGGCAGGCAGGTTGAGGCCACCTAGGAAAGAGGTGGGCCTGGCCTGTTCGGCGTTCGCGGATACTTAACACGCTTAACGAGGTCTTGGTATTTGATCTGAGTTGGCTACGAGCTTATACGCACTAACCATCTACGCGGGAGTAGTTATGGGTATCCCGCGTCGTGGTATCGGTAGAAGCACTTCAGACGTCACGACGAGCGCGGTAGCCGGATTGGACTGGGAACGCCACTAGGCTAGGTCTACCTCCGGCGGCGACGCATAACGTCTTGAGTGTGCTTTCGAGGCGATGGGCCTGCCCTGCAGCGCTTAGGTTTAGACCGGCGTGTTGGCTCTCTGTTGTGCCTAGGTGGGGCTGCGGCGTGTTGATCTTCCGCGGCGGGCATGACCCAGAAAGTGTGTCGGCCAAATGGGATCAAGCGTGTTGGGTAAGTTGGTGCACCCTGCAGGAAGTTAATCTATTGAATAGCCGTGATCTTGATAACAGGACGACTTGGAGTTGTACCTTGAGCTTATGACAACTAGAACCGGATACTTGATAAAACACACCCTTCCAAGTGCGGATACAACGGTGGTCGCTCTCTCTCGGGGATATGAGGAGGGATCGCGGGTAGGATTATTGCTATGTGATGTTACTTGGAGGACTTGATTGCCCTCTTCTACTGTTGCAAGACGGTGACGAAGCGTAGTCTTCGTTAAGACTAGCTATCCCCTCTTATTATGGCATTCTGCATTCGGTCCTTGATATGGCCCTTTACACATATATCCATGCATATGTAGTGTAGCTCCTTGCTTGCAGTACTTTGGATGAGTACTCACGGTTGCATTGTTTCCCCTTTTCCCTATCTATACTCGGTTTGCTGCAACTGCACGATGGAGCCAGAGCGAGGCGCCACCGTCGATGGCGACTACTACTCTGGAGGTGCCTACTACTACGTGCAGCCCACCGACGGCGACCGAGGAGTAGCTAGGAGGATCGAGGCGGGAGGCCCTGCTCCTCTTCGATCTGTATCCCGCTTTGTGCTAGCCTTCTTAAGGCAAACTTGTTTAACTTATGTCTGTACTCAGATATTGTTGCTTCCGCTGACTCGTCTATGATCCAGCACTTGTATTCGAGCCCTCGAGGCCCCTGGCTTGTATTAAGATGCTTGTATGACTATTTTTATTTGTAGAGTTGTGTTGTGATATCTTCCCGTGAGTCCCTGATCTTGATCGTACACATTTGCGTGCATGATTAGTGTACGATTAAATCGGGGGCGTCACAAGAGTTTATGAATTCACAAAAGAATTTTAATGCTTTGCTTGAAGAGAAATTGCTTAAAGTTGATGATTTGGCTAGGAACGTTGATATAATTTCTCTTGAGGTTGATTCTTTAAAGCTTAGATCTATTCCTCCTAAGCATGATATCAATGAGTCTCTCAAATCTATGAGAATTTCCATTGATGAGTGCAAAGAAAGAACCGCTAGGATGCGTGCTTCCAAAGATGCCTTTATTAAAGCGTGTTATTCTAATTCCTATGAAAATCAAGATGAAGATCTAAAAGTTATTGATGTGTCCCCCATTAAATCTTTGTTCTGCAATATGAATCTTGATGAAACTTAATATGATCTTCCTTTACCTAGAAGGTGTTCTGAGAATTCGGAGTTTTTAGATCTTGATGATGAAATTGATAAAAGTGGGATTGAAAGAAATAAAAACCTAGATGTTGCTAAACCCAATATATTGGATCTCAAGGAATTTAATTATGAAAATTGCTCTTTAATTGATTGTATTTCCTTGTTGCAATCCGTGCTAAATTCTCCTCATGCTTATAGTCAAAATAAGGCCTTTACCGAACACATCGTTGATGCCTTGATGCAATCTTATGAAGAAAAACTTGAATTGAAAGTTTCTATCCCTAGAAAGCTCTATGATGAGTGGGAACCAACTATTAAAATTAAAATTAAAGATTATGAGTTTCATGCCTTGTGTGATTTGGGTGTTAGTGTCTCCACTATTCCCAAAACTTTGTGTGATTTGCTAGATTTCCGTGACTTTGATGATTGCTCTCTAAACTTGCATCTTGCGGATTCCACTATTAAAAAACCTATGGGAAGAATTAATGATGTTCTTATTTTTGCAAATAGGAATTATGTGCCCGTAAATTTTATCGTTCTTGATATAGATTGCAATCCTTCATGTCCTATTATTCTTGGTAGACCTTTCCTTAGAACGATTGGTGCAATTATTGATATGAAGGAAGGGAATATTAGATTCCAATTTCCCTTAAAGAAGGGCATGGAACACTTCCCTAGAAAGAAAATAAAATTACCATATGAATCTATCATGAGAGCCACCTATGGATTGCCTACCAAAGATGGCAATACCTAGATCTATCCTTGCTTTTTTGCCTAGCAAGGGGCGTTAGACGATAGCGCTTGTTGGGAGGAAACCCAATTTTATTTTTAGTTTTTAGTTTTTTGTTACTGTTTAGGAATAAATAATCCATCTAGCCTCTGTTTAGATGTGGTTTTATATTTTAATTAGTGTTTGTGCCAAGCTAGACCTATTGGATCTTCTTGGATGATAGTTATTTGATCTTGCTGTAATTTCCAGAAACTTTGCGCTCAGTGCCCGAATTATTAAAAATCACCAGAACGTGATAAAATACTGATTCCAATTGCTGCTGATCAATAAACAAATTGTATAGGCCTTCTAATTTTGGTAGATGTTTTGGAGTTCCAGAAGTTTGCGTTAGTTACAGATTACTACAGACTGTTCTGTTTTTGACAGATTCTGTTTTTCGTGTGTTGTTTTCTTATTTTGATGAATCTATGGCTAGTAAAATAGTTTATGATCCATAGAGAAGTTGGAATACAGTAGGTTTAAAACCAATATAAATAAAGAATGAGTTCATTACAGTACCTTAAAGTAGTCTTTTGTTTACTTTCTCTAACGGAGCTCATGAGATTTCTATTGAGTTTTGTGTTGTGAAGTTTTCAAGTTTTGGGTAAATTCTTTTGATGGATTATGGAACAAGGAGTGGCAAGAGCCTAAGTTTGGGGATGCCCATGGCACCCCCAAGATAATCCAAGGACACCAAAAAGTCAAAGCTTGGGGATGCCCCCTCTTTCGTCTACTTCCATCGGTAATTTACTTGGAGCTATATTTTTATTCACCACATGATATGTGTTTTGCTTGGAGCGTCTTGTATTATTTGCGTCTTTGCTTGTTAGTTTACCACAATAATCCTTGTTGTACACACCTTTTGAGAGAGCCATACATGAATTTAAATTTGATAGAATACTCTATGTGCTTCACTTATATCTTTTGAGCTTGATAGTTTTGCTCATAGTGCTTCACTTATATCTTTTGAGCATGATAATTTTTGCTCTAGTGCTTCACTTAGATCTTTTAGAGCACGGTGGTGGATTTGTTTTAAAGAAACTATTGATCTCTAATTCTTCACTTAGATTATTTTGAGACTCGTTAATAGCATGGTAATTTGCTTAATATTAGTATGCTTGGTATTCAAGATATGTGAAACTTTCTTTTGAGTGTGTTGAATACTAAGATAAGTTTGATGCTTGATAATTGTTTTGAGATGTGGAGGTGATAATATCTCGTGCTAGTTGAGTAGTTGTGAATTTGAGAAATGCTTGTGTTGAAGTTTGCAAGTCCCGCAACATGCAGTATGGTTAAAGTTGTGTAACAAATTTGAAACATGAAGTGTACCTGGCTTGTGCATCCTTATGAGTGGCGGTCGGGGACGAGCGATGGTCTTTTACTACCAATCTATCCCCCTAGGAGCATGCGTGTAGTACTTGATTTTTTATGACTTCTAAATTTTTGCAATAAGTATATGAGTTCTTTTGACTAATGTTGAGTCCATGGATTATCGCACTTTTACCTTTCCGCCTTTGCTAGCCTCTTGATGCCGTGCATTGCCCTTTCTCACCTTGAGAGTTGGTGCAAACTTTGCGGTGCATCCAAACCCCGTGATACGATACGCTCTATCACACACAAACCTCCTTATATCTTCCTCAAAACAGCCACCATACCTACCTATTATGGCATTTCCATAGCCATTCCGATATATATTGCCATGCAACTTTCCACCGTTCCGTTCATCATCATCATGACATACTTTACTTTTGTCATATTGCCATTGCATGATCATGTAGTTGACATTGTATTTGTGGCAAAGCCACCATGCACCATCCCGGTACACCGCCGGAGGCATTCATATAGAGTCATATCTTGTTCTAAGTTTCGAGCTGTAATCCTTATGTTGTAATCAATAGAAGTGTGATGATCATCATTATTAGAGCATTGCCCAATCAAAAAAAAGGCCAAAAAGAAAAAAAAATGAAAGGCCCAAAAAAAAGGAAAAGAAATAAAAAGGGCAATGTTACTATCTCTTTTTCCACACTTGTGCTTCAAAGTAGCACCTTGTTCTTCATGTAGTGAGTCTCATATATTGTGCTTCAAAGTAGCACCATGTTTTTCATATAGTGAGTCTCATAAGTTGTCTTTCATACTAGTGGGAATTTTTCATTATAGAACTTGGCTTGTATATTCCTACGATGGGCTTCCTCAAATGCCCTAGGTCTTCATGAGCGAGCAAGTTGGATGCACACCCACTAGTTTTCTTTTGTTGAGCATTCATAGCTCTAGTGCATCCGTTGCATGGCAATCCCTACTCCTCATGTTGACATCAATTGATGGGCATCTCCATAGCCCGTTGATTATCCTCGTCAACGTGAGACTTTCTCCTTTTTTGTCTTCTCCACACAATCCCCATCATCATATTCTATTCCACCCATAGTGCTATATCCATGGCTCACACTCATGTATTGCGTGAAGGTTGAAAAAGTTTGAGATTATTTAAGTATGAAACAATTGCTTGGCTTGTCATCGGGGGTATATAAGTTGGGAACATCTTTGTGTGACGAAAATGAAGCATAGCCTAACTATATGATTTTGTAGGGATGAACTTTCTTTTGCCATGCTATTTTGAGAAGACATGATTACTTTGATTAGTATGCTTGAAGTATTATTATTTTTATGTCAATATGAACTTTTGTCTTGAATCTTCCGGATCTGAATATTCATACCACAATTAAGAAGATTTAATTGAAATTATGCCAAAGTATCACTCCGCATCAAAAATTCTCTTTTTATCATTTACCTACTCGAGGACGAGCAGGAATTAAGCTTGGGGATGCCTGATACGTCTCCAAGGTATCTATAATTTTTTATTGCTCCATGCTACTTTATCTACTATTTTGGACTATATTGGGCTTTATTTTCCACTTTTATATTATTTTTGGGACTAACCTATTAACCGGAGGCCCAGCCTAGAATTGTTGTTTTTTGCTTATTTCAGTGTTTCGAAGAAAAGGAATATCAAACGGAGTCCAAACGGAATGAAACCTCCGGAAACGTGATTTTCTCACCGAACGTGATCCAGGGGACTTGGACCCTACTACAAGGAACAAAAGAGGCGGTCACGAGGGTGGGGGCGCCCCCCTAGGGCGCGCCCCTCTGCCTCATGGGCCCCCTGTTGCTCCATCGACGTACTCCTTCCTCCTATATATACCTCACGCACCCAAACGATCGAGCAGGGCCAAAAACTAATTCCTCCGCCGCAACTTCCTCAGTATCCACGAGATCCCATCTTGGGACCTGTTAGGAGCTCCACCGGGAGGGCATCCACCACGGAGGGCTTCTACATCATCACCATAGCCCCTCCGAGGAAGTGTGAGTAGTTTACTTCAGACCTTTGGGTCCATAGCTAGTAGCTAGATGGCTTCTTCTCTCTTTTTGGATCTCAATACAATGTTCTCCCCTCTCTCGTGGAGATCTATTCGATGTAATCTTCTTTTTGCGTTGTGTTTGTTGAGATCGATGAATTGTGGGTTTATGATCCAGCTTATCTATGAATAATATTTGAATCTTCTCTGGATTCTTTTATGTATGATTGGTTATCTTTGCAAGTCTCTTCGAATTATCCGTTTGGTTTGGCCAACTATATTGGTAGTTCTTGCAATGGGAGAAGTGTTTAGCTTTGGGTTCAATCTTGCGGTGTCCTTACCCAGTGACAGAAAGGGTTGCAAGGCACGTATTGTATTGTTGCCATCGAGGATAACAAGATGGAGTATTTATCATATTGCATGAATTTATTCCTCTACATCATGTCATCTTGCTTAAGGCATTACTCTGTTTTTAACTTAGTACTCTAAATGCATGCTAGATAGCGGTCGATGAGTGGAGTAATAGTAGTAGATGCCGAATTGTTTCGGTCTACTTGTCTTGGACGTGATGCCTATATACATGATCATACCTAGATATACTCATAACTATGCTCAATTCTGTCAATTGCTCAACAGTAATTTGTTCACCGACCGTAGAATATTTATGCTCTTGAGAGAAGCCACTAGTGAAACCTATGGCCCCCGGGTCTATTCTCATCATATCAATTTCCGTCACTTTTATACTTGCTTTGTTTTTACTTTCCCTTTTACTTTTCACTTTGCATCTATATACCAAAAATACCAAAATATTATCTATCATCTCTATCAGATCTCACTCTCGTAAGTGACTGTGAAGGGATTGACAACCCCTAATCGCGTTGGTTGCGAGGAGCTATCGATTTGTGCTGGTACGAGGGACTTGTGCGTGGCCTCCTACTGGATTGATACCTTGGTTCTCAAAAACTGAGGGAAATACTTACGCTACTTTGCTGCATCATCCTCTCCTCTTCGGGGAAATCCAACGCAGTGCTCAAGAGGTAGCAGCCGTAAACGGGCCTTGGGTTAGCGGGCTGTAAATGGGCTATATGCAAACAGACCGTTAACAGGCTTGCCGTGGGCCGGCCCGCCACCTTTTGACCAAGTCAAACGGGCCAGCCTTTTCACAGGAATGGGCCCCTGTTGGGTCGTGCCACATGTCGACATATCATAGGCGCTTTGGGTCCAATGAGTGGATGACATATGTCCCAACGGTGAGCCGACACGTGTTTCCTCTAGCCAATGATGATTTTACACATGGAAAATCCCCATTGGTCGGGGCTGTTAACGGGTTATCGGATCCAAAACCGGAGCCGATAGCTTAACGGCGTTCCATTACGGTGGATGCCACGTGTCGGTCACCCTTGACGAAAGCACTTCTGTGACGCGCGATTTATCGTCATGGAAGTGGACACTTCCGTGATGATAATTTTGGTTATGTCATGGAACACTTCTATGACAGCACATGTATGACTATCTTGATTCTGTCATAAAGTCGTCATGGATGTACATGCATGACAGAAAACATGACCTACCGTTACAAACACGTATCATCACGGAAGTGTATTTTTTTGTAGTGCCAGGGGTACCCATGGAGGCGATAGGAGATGTCTTAGAGTATACGCCAAGTCTTTGGTAGATGCGGTCTTGATCACGTCCAGGCGTGTAGCTTCCGGAGTCTTGCCATATGAGAATAAGGGCCGACATGCCCATCCAAGGATTATGGGCCGACTAGGTTGGTACCCGCAGTCTAAGACACCGTCAGTAGCCCCTTAACTGGTCTTCGACGCTGAGGACGACATTCTTGCACTTCGGCTCTGGAGTTTTTGGCTCGACAGGCGAGTTCTTGCATAATATTTTCAGCTCGGCTTCGAGGTCCTCAGTTCGATAGATGACTTTGCTCGGGGCCCGGTCCCATGACATGTGCCGTACAATCCCTGACTTTGATCACCGCGCCTTCTGGGAAATCGAGTCGCTTTATAGCGAGACATCGAAGTGTCGCCCCCTTGTCCTTTATTTATGAGCATACATTTCAGGATTACGATAGAGCACATCTCGAGCCCCTCCTTGACAATCCACATGAGTCTTCCCCTTCTCTCCAAGATCAAACCCCGAGAGTTCTAACCATGCACTACAAAAAAAACACTTTCGTGATAATACATGTTTGTCACAGTAGGTCACATTTTCTGTCATACATGTACATCCATGACAATTTTATGACAGAATCAAGATAGTCATACCTGTGCTGTCATAGAAGTGTTCCATGATAATACTGAAACTATCATCACAGAAGTGTCCACTTCCATGATGATAAATGGCACATCATGGAAGTGTTTTCATCAAGGATAACCGAGATGTGGCATCCACCGTAACGGCTCGCCGTTAAGCTATTGGGTTCGGTTTTGGATCCGATACCCGTTAATACCAACGACCAATGGCAATTTTCCACGTGTAAAATTCTCATTGGCTGAAGGAACCATGTGTCAGCTCCGCGTTGGGATAGATGTCATCCAGCGAATGAACGGATGCGCCTATGATACGTAGACACATGGCTCAGCCTAACAGTGGCCTATTTAGGTTAAAAGGCCGTTCCCTTTGACTTGGTCAAAGGGTAGCGGGCCAGCCCATGGAAAGCCTATTAACGGTCTGTTCGCATATAGCCCAGTTACATCCTACTTTTTTAGGCAAATTTACAGCCTGCTAACTCACGACCCGTAATGGCCTATCTGAATTAGGCCCAACAGCGTCATGTGGACCGTCCAATATGGTTCCAGCCCATTTTAACTTCCGGCCCATGTATGGCCCATGATGTCTTTCGGCCCATATGAGGCCCTTTGTAACTTTGGGCCCTTTAACGGCTCGTGATGGAACTGGCCCATAATGAACATTATACCCATTAACAGCCCATTATCCAGTTGGGCCATTTCCAGCCCGTGTTATCTTCAGTCTTCTACGGGCCCATTTATTCTTGGGCTCATTTCCAGCAGTCGATTACTTACGGTCCGTTACTGGATTGTTCCGTTGTTGGCCAAATTCTGCGTGTGGTTATAGTCAGCCCATTTGTGGCTCGTTAATCCATTGGGTTGTTTTTGTAGGGTCATCTAATATGGTCCATTAACGACCCGTTATGCCCATCGATAGAATTAAGCCCGTTATACATACTGGCCTATTAACGGCCCATTATGGTCAGGCCCATACACAAATGATTCCCATTTTAGCCCGTTAACGGCCCATATTGCGGTCCGTTATTGGTTCATGAATAGTATGACCCATGTTTGGCCAATCGATCATACGACTCGTAGAAGGCCCATTGATCCTACGGCCCGTAGGAGGCCCATGGATCCTACGGCCTGAAGGCCAATACTACAGTAGGTAGCGGGACCATGGTTACAATGGTCCATATGTGGTGAGGGAGTCCTGGATTAGGGGGTCCTTGGTTGTCCGGGCTATTTGATATGGGCTGGACTGATGGGCCGTGAAGATACAAGCAGAAGACTTTTCCCCCGTGTCCGGGTAGGACTCCCCTATGCGTGGATGGCAAGATTGGTGTCCGGATATGTTATTTCCTTCCTCCACAAACTGACTCTGTACAACCCTAGGCCCCTCCGGTGTGTATATAAACCGGAGGGTTTAGCCCGTAGAGGCTATCAGAATTCTCATAGGCTAGACGGCTAGGGTTTAGCCATTACGATCCCGAGGTAGATCAACTCTTGTAACCCCTATAGTCATCAAATACAATCAAGCAGGACGTAGGTTTTTACCTGCATTAAGAGGGCCCGAACCTGGGTAAACATTGTGTCCCTTGTTGCCATCAAGCCTCAGACGCAGAGTTCGGGACCCCCTACCTGAGATCTGCCGGTTTTGACACCGACATTGGTGCTTTCATTGAGAGTTCCACTGTGCCATTGACTGAAGGATCGATGGCTCATCTTGTCATCAACAACGATGCTGTTTCCGGGGAGACTTTCCTCCCTGGTCAACTCTTCGTGTTTGGCGGCTTTGCTCTGCGTGCCAATTCAACTAGTCACCTCGAGCAGATCGACAACTACACCCCTGGTCACCAGATCAGTTTTGGAAGTTTGAATTACATCGCTGATATCCGATAAGACTTGTGATAACCCACAAGTATAGGGTATAGTTTGTAGCCTTCTTCGATAAATAAGAGTGTCAAACCCAACGAGGAGCTGAAGGCAGAACAAATATTCCCTCAAGTTCTATCGACCACTGATAAAACTCTACGCACACTTCACATTTGCTTTACCTAGAATAAGTATGAAACTATTTTGCAAGAATAAAACTATGAGTACTTTGCCAGAATAAAACTATGAATAAATTGCAAGGTAGTAAAAGTAGATAGCTTTTGTCAATGAGAAAGTCATTTGTCCCTAGGCAATCGATAACAAGTACCGGTAATCATTCTTGCAATTTTATATGAGGGAGAGGCATGAGCTAACATACTTTCTATCCTTGGATCATATGCACTTTTGATTGGACCCCTAGCAAGCATCCGCAACTACTAAAGATCATTAAGGTCGTGAAACCCAACCATAGCATTAAGTATCAAGTCCTCTTTACTCCCATACGCCACAACCCACCTACTCGGGTTTAAGCTTCTGTCACTCTCGCAACCCACCATAAGCGAATCATGAACGTATTGCAACACCCTACAGCGGGGGGCCCTCACATTTGCGCGAGACAGAGGGCACTGTAGGACAACACCATAAATAAAATATACAATCATACCAACCAAGATCACAATTAACTCACAGGACAAAACAGATCTACTCAAACATCATAGGATAACCATAGATCATTGGGAAATAATATATGGAGTTGAGCACCATGTTTAAGTAGAGATTACAGCAGGGAGAAGAGGTGTTACACCGCTGCAAAGAGGGGGGGAGTTGGTGTTGACGGTAGCAAGGTTGTTGATGTAGAGCGCCATCACGATCCTTGCCCCGGCGGCACTCCGGCGCCACCGGGAGAGAGAGGGGGAGAGAGCCCCCCTCCTTCTTCTTCTTCTTCCTTGGCCTCCCCCTAGATGGGAGGAGAGTTCCCCCTTTGGTCCATGGCCTCCATGGCGGCAGAGGGGTGGGAGCCCCTCCGAGATTGGATCTCCCTCTCTGTTCTATTCTGTTTTGCATTCCCTTGATCTGGCCGAAATCCGTTTCTTATATTCCAGGAGATCTGTAACTCCGATTGCGCCGAGATTTTAACACAATTTTTTCCGGATATAAGCTTCCTTGCGCCCGAAGTAGAGATCCAACCGACGTATGAGGTGAGCACAACCCACCACCATGCGCCTGGCTCCGGGGTCGCGCCCTGGTGTCTTGTGGGTTGTGTTGGCCTCCGTTTCCGGTGATTACAACTCCCAAAAATCACATATATTCCAAAATAATTCTCCGTAAAATTTTATTGCATTTGGACTTCATTTGATATGGATTTTTTGCGATACAAAAAACATGCAAAAAACAGGAAGTGGCACTGGGCACTGGATCAATAAGTTAGTCCAATAAATCATATAAAAAGTTGCCAAAAATATGTGAAAGTTGTATAATATTGGCCTGAAACAATAAAAAAATTATAGATACGATGGAGACATATCAACATCCCCAAGCTTAATTCCTGTTCGTCCTCGAGCAGGTAAATGATAAAAAAGATATTTTTTTATGTGGAATGTTACCTAGCATAAACTTGATCATATATCTAATCATGGCATGAATATTAAGACATAAGCGATTCAAAGCAATAGTCTATAATTTGACATAAAGACATCAATACTCAGGCATCCCAGCAAACAATCATGTCTTTCAGAATATCAACGCTAAAGAAAGCTATCCCTACAAAATCATATAGTCTTACCATGCTCTGTCTTCTTAACACAAAGTATTTATCATGCACAACCCCGATGACAAGCCGAGAAATTGGTTCATACTTTTTAACGCGCTTCAGCCTTTTCAACCCTCACGCAATACATGAGCGCAAGCCATGGATATAGCACTATAGGTGGAATAGAGTATGATGGTAGGGGTAAATATAGAGAAGACAAAAAGTAAGAAAGTCTCACATCGACGTGGCTAACCAACGGGCTATGGAGATGCCCATCAATCGATATCATCGTGAGGAGTAGGGGTTGCCATGCAACGGATGCACTAAGAGCTATAAGTGTATGAAAGCTCAATATGAAAACTAAGTGGGTGTGCATCTAATCCTATAATGAAAAATTCCCACTAGTATATGGAAGTGACAACAGAGGAGACTCTCTATATGAAAAACATGGTGCTACTTTGAAGCACAAGTGTGGTAAAGGATTCTAACAATGCCCCTTCTCTCTTTGTTTTTTTTCTTCTATTTTTCCTTTTTTTCCTTTTTTTCTCTCAATCATAGTCTCCATCATCCTTTCCTCACTGGGGCACTGCTCTAAAAATGAATAATGATGATCATCACACTTCTATTTACTTATAACTCAAAAGAAATAACAATTACAACTCGACACCTATGACAAAGTATGACTCTATATGAATGCCTCTGGCAATGTACCAGGATGTGCAATGATCTAGCGTAACATGTATGAAAAGTGATGAATGGTGGCTGAGCCACAACTACTATGTCAGCTATATGATCATGCAAAGCAATATGACAATGAATGCTCAAGTCATCAAACGGAAGTGGTGGAAGTTTCATGGCAATATATCTCGGAATGGCCATGGAAAAGCCATAATAGGTAGGTATGGTGGCTTTTTCAAGGAAGATATAATAAGGCTTATGTGTGATAGAGCGTATCATATCACGGGGTTTGGATGCCCCGGCAAAGTTTGCACCACGTCTTGAGGTGAGAAAGGGCAATGCACGGTACCGTAGAGGCTAGCAAATTGTGTAAAGGTAAGAGTGCATATAATCCATGGACTCACATTAGTCATAAATAAATCATATACTTATTGCAAAAGCTTAGTAGCCCTCGAAGAAAAGTACTACTAAGCATTCCCCTAGGGGGATAGATTGGTAGGGAAAGACCATCGTTCGTCCCCGAGCGCCACTCATAAGGAAGACAATCAATAATAAATCATGCTCCAACTTCATAGCATAACGAGAGACTATACGTGCATGCTTCGGGAATCACAAACCTTAACACCAATATTCCTACTAACCACAACTGTTTACTAGTACCTCCCACATATTCCATCTCTATATCACAAAACTATTGCAAGGAATCAAACATATCATATTCAGTGATCCATAAGTTTTATGTAGGATTTCATGACTAACCATGCAAATGACCAATTCCTTTTGACTCTCTAAATAGATATAAGTGAAGCATGAGAGTTTAATTCTTTCTACAAAATACCATGCTCTAATAAATATAAGTGAAGCAAAAGAGCATTCTACAAATAACGGTTTTCCATGTGAAGAGAAACAGGCAATCCAAACTTCACATGATATAAGTGAAGCACATGAAGCATTCTATAAAGCCATACTCAAAAGATATAAGTGAAGTGCAATGAGCATTCTATAAATAAACCATGGACTATCTCATACCAGCATGGTGCATAGAAGAAAAATTAAAACTAAACACAAAAGACGCTCCAAGATTCACACATATCACATGAACGAAACGAGAACAAAAACATACCGATACTTGTTGAAGAAAGATGGGATGCCTTCCGGGGCATCCCCAAGATTAGATGCTTGAGTCTCTTTTAATATTTACTTGGGGTGCCTTGGGCATCCCCAAGCTTGAGCTCTTTCCTCTCCTCCTTCTCTTCATATGTAGACCTCCACGATCTTTGATCACTTCATCCACACAAAACTCAATAGAAAGCTTGGTAAGATCAGTTAGTATAATAAAGCAAATCACTCCTCTAAGTACTGTTGCAAACCAATTCATATTTTATTTTTGCATTGTAGCTACTGTAATATAACTTGTCCACGGCTTACACCACCGGCAGAATCGATAGTTTCATCAAAACAAGCAAAACAATGCATCAAAAACAGAACAGTATGTAGTAATTTAAACATTCACCATACTTATGGTACTCAAAAAATTCTGAAAATAATTAGGAAAAATAAAAATTTTGTATAGCAAGACTGTGCAAAAAGTTTCAGAAGCTTTCTACGTTCCAGTAAAAAATGTAAAATCGCGCGCTGCAGCCAAAGTTTCTGTTTCTGCACCGCACATACCAACAAGCAATCTAAACATCCTAAAGGAAAATCTTGGCACATTATTTTTTATAATACAATGGATTTATACAAGGGGATAATTATTTTTGTTGAAAAGTTTCTATAATTCAAGATTCACAAAGTTTCCATGGGCATGAACAAAGTTCAAGGCATGCTCCCGCTTCCATGGTGCTCGTCCTTCTCACTTTCACTTTTCTTTTTGTGAAGTTTTAAGATCCCCTCTATATTTTTTTGTTTTTAAACTTTATAAAAGCACTCAACAGAAGTAAATGACTCTCTAAAACTTCCGGGTTGTCTCCCTAGCAGCGCTTTCTGTAAAGCCATTAAGCTAGGCATAAAGTGCTCAAGTGAATAATCCACCCGGATCCCAAGGTATATCAAAGCCAATTTTAATTAACAATGATTTGGTATTTGGTAGTGAGCACAAAGCAACATATATCAAGAAATGATGAAGTATAACTCTCTTCCTATGCATCAGCATGCCATAAAAGAACAATTCGTGCGCATCAAGTAAAGGCCAATACATAGCATAAGAAGTTTCTTGCAATTTTTTCGTGTTGGAAACATAGAGAGGCGGAGTTGTAGTTCCTCTCTCATAATAATTGCAAGTAGGAGAAGCAAGCACATGCATATTATATTCATCAAAATCATCATGTGCAACGGTAAAAGGCAACCCATCAATGTAATCCTTAATAAGTGCAAACTTCTCCGATATAGTGTAGTTTGGAGAATTCAAAAAGATAATAGGACTATCATGTGTGGGTGCAATAGAAACAATTTCATTATTAACATAAGGAACTATAGCAAGTTCATCTCCATAAGCATAATTTAAATTGGCATCATGGCAACAAGCATAGCAAGCATCATCAAAAAGGGATATTTCAAATGAATCAACGGGATCATAGCAATTATCATGGCATTCATCCTTCGGTAAGAACGAAGGTAAATTAAACAATGTATGAGTTGAAGAGTTACTCTCATTAGAAGGTGGAAACGGGTGATCAATCTGCTCTTCCTTTGCTTGTTCTTCGCTCTCCTCGTCATCTTTTTCATCCAATGATCTCAAAGTTTCATCAATTCCTTCTTCCATAGACTGCTGCAAAATATTAGTCTCTTCTTGGACAACGGAGACTTTCTCATTAAACACATCAATATCGTAATAAATTTTATAATTATCATAGAAATATTTAAGGATAGCAAAAATTTTAGGTCTATAAACTGAATCATCAAAATCTTCAAACTTTTCAAACAAAGATTCAATTTCATAAGCACCCTTAAAAGCCACAAATTCTTCTATTCGGTCCACATCATAGTAATCATATATATCATTAGCATAAGAAGCCAAGGTTTCATTATCATTAAATTCACATGAAAAGGAAGATGTGGAGCATTCATCCTAGAGCAACAAGTATAATCATATCTCAAGCATAGCTCCCGAGCATACCAATGCAACATATGAATTTGATCCCATAACAAATTCCCTTTATGAATCAAGCAAAATCCCTGAAGTATTCACGTTGATCCAACGTTACTCCCATTATATAGTTGAATGGGGTTTTCTCAGGATTATCAAAGTAGTGCATAATATCTTTTACATAACGAGCATCAAGGGTTTTAGGAGGTTCCCCATCTCCATGAGTAGCAAGTACCACTATTTTTTTGGTGTTTTGTGCTCCATATCCATAACTAAAGATAGAGAACAACTTAGAACAGGAAATAAAAACTACTTAGTGATAAAGCAAACAAGCACACACGAGAATATTCACCCCACACTATTGCTCCCCGGCAACGGTGCCAGAAAAAGGTCTTGATAACCCACAAGTATAGGGGATCGTTTGTAGCCTTCTTCGATAAATAAGAGTGTCGAACCCAACGAGGAGCTAAAGGCAGAACAAATATTCCCTCAAGTTCTATTTACCATCGAGACAACTCTACGCACACTTGACATTTGCTTTACCTAGAACAAGTATGAAACTATTTTGGAAGAATAAAACTACGAGTACTTTGCTAGAATAAAACTACGAATAAATTGCAAGGTAGTAAAAGTAGATAGCTTTTGTCAATAAGAAAGTCATTTGTCCCTAGGCAATCGATAACAAGTACCGGTAATCATTCTTGCAATTTTATATGAGGGAGAGGCATGAGCTAACATACTTACTCTACTTTGATCATATGCACTTATGATTGGACCCCTAGCAAGCATCCGCAACTACTAAAGATCATTAAGGTTGTGAAACCAAACCATAGCATTAGGTATCAAGTCCTCTTTACTCCCATTAGCCACAACCCACCTACTCGGGTTTAAGCTTCTGTCACTCTCGCAACCCACCATAAGCGAATCATGAACGTATTGCAACACCCTACAGCGGGGGGCCCTCACATTTGTGCGAGACGGAGGGCATCGTAGGACAGCACCATAAATAAAATATACAATCATACCAACCAAGATCACGATTAACCCACAGGACAAAACAGATCTACTCAAACATCATAGGATAACCATAGATCATTGGGAAATAATATATGGAGTTGAGCACCATGTTTAAGTAGTGATTACAGCGGGGAGAAGAGGTGCTACACCGCTGCATAAAGAGGGAGAAAGTTGGTGTTGACGGTAGTAAGGTTGTTGATGTAGATCGCCGTCACGATCCTTGCCCCAGCGCACTCCGGTGCCACCAGGAGAGAGGGGGAGGGAGACCCCCCCCCTCCTCCTTCTTCCTTGGCCTCCCCCTAGATGGGAGGATAGTTCCCCCTCTGGTCCATGGCCTCCATGACGGCGGAGGGGCGGGAGCCCCTCCGAGATTGGATCTCCCTCTCTGTTCTCTTCTGTTTCGCGTTCCCCTGATCTGGCCGAAAACCGTTTCTTATATTCTGAGAGATCCATAACTCCGATGGCGCTGAGATTTTAACACGATTTTTTTCGGATATAAGCTTCCTTGCGCCCGAAGTAGAGCTCCAACCGACGTACGAGGTGAGCACAACCAACCACTACGCGCCTGGCCCCGGGGTGGCGCCCTGGTGTCTTGTGGGCTGTGTGGGCCTCCGTTTGCGGTGATTCCAACTCCCAAAAATCACATATATTCCAAAATAATTCTCAGTAAAATTTTATTGCATTTGGACTTCGTTTGATATGGATTTTCTGTGATACAAAAAACATGCGAAAAACAAGAAGTGGCACTGGGCACTAGATCAATAAGTTAGTCCAGTAAATCATATAAAAAGTTGCCAGAAATATGTGAAAGTTGTATAATATTGGCATGAAACAATAAAAAATTATAGATACGATGGAGACGTATCAACTTGATCTTTGAAGTGTTTTCGGCCTCGACTGGCGCTCCTCATCTACATGAAGGAAGCCTCTCGGATCCACCATCAGATTCCGCTCAAAGATCGACCCTCATACTGTTGGGGAACGTAGCATACAATTTCAAAAAAATCCTACGATCACGCAAGATCTATCTAGGAGATGCATAGCAACGAGAGGGGAAGAGTGTGTCCACGTACATTCGTAGACCGAGAGCGGAAGCGTTAGCTTAACTCGGTTGATGTAGTTGAACGTCTTCTTGATTCAACTGATCAAGCACCGAAGGTACGACACCTCCGAGTTCTGCACACGTTCAGCTCAATGACGTCCCTCGAACTCTTGATCTAGAAAAGTGTTGAGGGAGAGTTTCGTCAGCACGACAGTGTGATAATGGTGATGGTGAAGTGATCCGCGCAGGGCTTCGCCTAAGCACTACGACAATATGACCGGAGGAGTAAACGATGGAGGGGGGCATCGCACACGGCTAAGAAACAATTGATGTGCTTATAGGTGCCCCCCCCGCCCCCGTATATAAAGGAGGGAGAGAGGAAGAGGCTGGCCTAGGGCGCGCCAAGTGGGAGGGGGGAATCCCACTTGGACTTCTAATCCTATTCACCCCCCTTCCTTCTATCGGAGGGGGAAAGGGGGAAGGAGAGGGAGAAGGAGAAAGAAAGGGGGCCACGCCCCCTCCCCTTGTATAATTCGGACTCCCCATGGGGGGCCGCCACCCCCTTGTGGGCTGCCTTGCCTCCCTCCTATGGCCCACATGGCCCATATCTTCCCTCGGGGGGTTCCGGTAACACCCCCCCCCCCCTCCGATACTCCGATATGTACCCGATACATTCTGAAACACTTCCGGTGTCTGAATACTATTGTCCAATATATCAATCTTTACCTCTCGACCATTTCGAGACTCCTCATCATTTCCGTGATCTTATCCGGGACTCCGAACAATCTTCGGTCACCAGAACACATAACTCATAATACAAATCGTCATCGAATGTTAAGCGTGCGGACTCTACGGGTTCGAGAACTATGTAGACATGACCGAGACACATCTCTGGTCAATAACCAACAACGGAACCTGGATACTCATATTGGTTCCTACATATTCTACGAAGATCTTTATCGGTTAAACCGCAATGACAACATACATCATTCCCTTTGTCATCGGTATGTTACTTGCCTGAGATTCGATCGTCGGTATCTTCATACTTAGTTCAATCTCGTTACCGGCAAGTCTCTTTACTCGTTCCGTAATACATCATCCCGCAACTAACTCATTAGTCACATTGCTTGCAAGGCTTATCATGATGTGTATTATCGAGAGGGCCCAGAGATACCTCTTCGATACTCGGAGTGACAAATCCTAATCTCGATCTATGCCAACCCTACAAACACTTTTAGAGATACCTGTAGAGCATCTTTATGATCACCCAGTTACGTTGTGACGTTTGATAGCACACAAGGTATTCCTCCGGTATTCGGGAGTAGCATAATCTCATAGTCAAAGGAATATGTATAAGTCATGAAGAAAGCAATATCAATAAAACTTAACGATCTTTATGCTAAGCTAATGGATGGGTCTTGTCCATCACATCATTCTCCTAATGATGTGATCGCGTTCACCAAATGACAACACATGTCTATGGTTATGAAACTTAACCATCTTTGATTAACGAGCTAGTCTAGTAGAGGCATACTAGGGACACTATTTATTGTCTATGTATTCACACATGTATCAAGTTTCCGGTTAATACAATTCTAGCATGAATAATAAACATTTATCATGATATAAGAAATATAAATAACAACTTTATTATTGCCTCTAGGGCATATTTCCTTCAGCCTCCCACTTGTAGTAGAGTCAATAATCTAGATTACATCATAATGATTCTAACACCCAGTCTTGATGCTGATCATGTTTTGCTTGTGGAAGAGGCTTAGTCAACAGGTCCACAACATTTAGATTCGTATGTATTTTGCAAATCTCTACGTCTTCCTCCTTGACTTGATCACAGATGGAGTTGAAGCGTCTCTTGATGTGTTTGGTTTTGTTGTGAAATCTGGATTCCTTTGCTAAGGCAATTGCTCCAGTATTGTCACAAAATATTTTCATTGGACCCGATGCACTAGGTATTACACCTAGATCGGATATGAACTCCTTCATCCAGACTCCTTCATTTGTTGCTTCCTAAGCAGCTATGTATTCCACTTCACACGTAGATCCTGCCACGGCGCTTTGCTTGGAACTGCACCAACTGACAGCTCCACCATTCAATATAAATACATATCGGTTTGTGACTTAGAGTCATCCGGATCAGTGTCAAATCTAGCATCGACGTAACCATTTACGATGAGCTCTTTGTCACCCCCATAAGCGAGAAACATATCCTTAGTCCTTTTCAGGTACTTCAGGATGTTCTTGACTGTTGTCCAGTGATCCACTCCTGATTACTTTGGTACCTCCCTGCTAAACTTATAGCAAGGCACACATCAGGTCTGGTACACAACATTGCATACATGATAAAACCTATGGCTCGGGCATAGGGAATGACTTTCATTTTCTCTCTATCTTCTGCAGTGGTCGGGCATTGAGCCTGACTCAATTTCACACCTTGTAACACAGGCAAGAACCCTTTCTTTGACTGATCCATTTTGAACTTCTTAAAAACTTTATCAAGGTATGTGCTTTGTGAAAGTCCAATTAAGCGTCTTGATCTATCTCTATAGATCTTGATGCCCAATATATAAGCAGCTTCACCGAGGTCTTTCATTGAAAAATTCTTATTCAAGTATCCTTTTATGCTATAAAGAAATTATATATCATTTCCAATCAACAATATGTCATCCACATATAATATTAGAAATGCTACAGAGCTCCCACTCACTTTCTTGTAAATACAGGCTTCTCCAAAAGTCTGTATAAAACCATATGCTTTGATCACACTATCAAAGTGTATATTCCAACTCTGAGATGCTTGCACCAGTCCATAAATGGATCGCTGGAGCTTGCACACTTTGTTATCACCTTTAGGATCGACAAAACCTTCTGGTCGCATCATATACAACTCTTCTTTAAGAAATCCATTAAGGAATGCAGTTTTGACGTCCATTTGCCAGATTTCATAATCATAAAATGCGGCAATTGCTAACATGATTCAGACAGACTTAAGCATCGCTACGGGCGAGAAGGTCTCATCGTAGTCAACTCCTTGAACTTGTCGAAAACCTTTGGCAATAAGTCGAGCTTTATAGACAGTAACATTACCATCAACATCAGTCTTTTTCTTGAAGATTCATTTATTCTCTATGGCTTGCCGATCATCGGGCAAGTCAACCAAAGTCCATACTTTGTTCTCATACATGGATCCCATCTTAGATTTCATGGCTTCCTCATAGTTCATAGGTTTGTCATGGTCTAGTAACATGGCTCCTGAACAGGATTACCGTACCACTCTGGTGCGGAACATACTCTTGTTGACCTACGAGGTTCGGTAGTAACATGATCTAAAGTTTCATGATCATCATCATTAGCTTCCTCACTAATTGGTGTAGGCATCATGGGAACGGTTTTCTGTGATGAACTACTTTCCAATGCAAGAGAAGGTACAATTACCTCATCAAGTTCTACTTTCCTCCCACTCACTTCTTTCGAGAGAAACTCCTTCTCTAGAAAGGATCCATTCTTAGCAACAAATATCTTGCCTTCGAATTTGTGATAGAAGGTGTACCCAATAGTTTCTTTTGGGTATCCTGTGAAGACGCACTTCTCCGATTGGGGTTCGAGCTTATCCGGCTGAAGCTTTTTCACATAAGCATCGCAACCCCAAACTTTAAGAAACAGCAGCTTAGGTTTCTTCCCAAACCACAGTTCATACGGCGTCGTCTCAATGGATTTAGATGGTGCCCTATTTAATGTGAATGCAGTTGTCTCTATTGCATAACCCCAAAATGATAGTGGTAAATCGGTAAGAGACATCATAGATCGCACCATATCTAATAAAGTACGGTTACGACGTTCGGACACACCATTATGTTGCGGTGTTCCAGGTGGCATGAGTTGCGAAACTATTCCACATTGTTTTAAATGAAGACTAAACTTGTAACTGAAATATTCGCCTCCACGATCAGACTGTAGAAACTTTATTTTCTTGTTGCGATGATTTTCCACTTCACTCTGAAATTCTTTGAACTTTTCAAATATTTCAGACTTGTGTTTCATTAAGTAGATATACCCATATCTGCTCAAATCATCTATGAAGGTCAGAAAATAACGATACCCGCCACGAGCCTCAACACTCATCGGACAGCATACATCAGTATGTATTATTTCCAATAAGTCAGTGGCTCGCTCCATTGTTCCGGAGAACGGAGTCTTAGTCATCTTGCCCATGAGGCATGGTTCGCAAGCATCAAATGATTCATAATCAAGTGATTCGAAAAGTCCACCCGCATGGAGTTTCTTCATGCGCTTTACACCAATATGACCTAAACAGTAGTGCCACAAATATGTTGCACTATCATTATCAACTTTGCATCTTTTGGCATCAATATTATGAATATGTGTATCACCACGATCGAGATTCAACAAAAACAGACCACTCTTCAAGGGTGCATGACCATAAAAGATATTACTCATATATATAGAACAACCATTATTCTCCGATTTAAATGAATAACCATCTCACATCAAACAAGATCCAGATATAATGTTCATGCTTAACGCTGGCACCAAATAACAAGTATTCAGGTCTAAAACTAATCCCGAAGGTAGATGTAGAGGTGGCGCGCTGACGGTGATCACATCGACCTTGGAACCATTTCCGACACGCATCGTCACCTCGTCCTTAGCCAATCTTCGTTTAATCCGTAGCCCCTGTTTTGAGTTGCAAATATGAGCAACAGAACCAGTATCAAATACCCAGGCGCTACTACGAGCATTAGTAAGGTACACATCAATAACATGTATATGAAATATACCTTTGTTCACTTTGCCATCCTTCTTATCCGCCAAATACTTGGGGCAGTTCCTCTTCCAGTGTCCAGTCCCTTTGCAGTAGAAGTACTATGTTTCAGGCTTAGGTCCAGACTTGGGTTTCTTCCCAGGAGTAGCAACTTGCTTGCTATTATTCTTGAAGTTCCCCTTCTTTTCTTTGCCTTTTTTTCTTGAAACTAGTGGTCTTGTTAGCCATCAACACTTGATACTCCTTCTTGATTTCGACCTCCGCAACTTTGAGCATCGCGAAGAGCTCGTGAATAGTCTTATCCATCCCTTGCATATTATAGTTCATCACGAAGCCTTTGTAGCTTGGTGGCAGTGATTGAAGAACTCTGTCAATAACACTATCATCCGGTAGATTAACTCCCAACTGAGTCAAGTGGTTACGGTACCCAGACATTCTGAGTATGTGTTCACTGACAGAACTGTTCTCCTCCATCTTGCAGCTATAGAACTTGTTGGAGACTTCATATCTCTCAACTCGGGCATTTTCTTAAAATATTGACTTCAACTCATGGAACATCTCATATGGTCCATGACGTTCAAAACGTCTTCAAAGTCCCGATTCTAAGCCATAAAGCATGGCACACTGAACTGTCGAGTAGTCATTAGATCGAGCTTGCCAGACATTCATAACATCAATAGTTGCTCCTGCAGCAGGCCTTTCACCTAGTGGTGCATCAAGGACATAATTCTTTTGTGCAGCAATGAGAATAATCCTCAAGTTACGGACCCAGTCCGTGCATCTTTCAACTTAGCTTTCTCTAGGAACGCATTAAAATTCAAGGGAACGGTAGCACAGGCCATTGATCTACAACATAGATATGCAAAAACTATCAGGACTAAGTTCATGATAAATTAAGTTCAATTAATCACATTCCTTAAGAACTCCCACTTAGATAGACATCCCTCGAGTCATCTAAATGATCACGTGATCCATATCAACTAAACCATGTCCGATCATCACGTGAGATGGAGTAGTTTTTAATGGTGAACATCTCTATGTTGATCATATCTACTACATGATTCACGTTCGATCTTTCGGTCTTAGTGTTCCGAGGCCATGTCTGTACATGCTAAGCTCGTCAAGTTTAACCCGAGTATTCCGCACGTGCAAAACTATCTTGCACCCTTGTATGTGAACGTAGAGCTTATCACACCCGATCATCATGTGGTGTCTCGGCACGACGAACTGTCGCAATGGTGCATACTCAGGGAGAACACTTATACCTTGAAATTTTAGTGAGGGATCATCTTATAATGCTACCGCCGAACTAAGCAAAATAAGATGCATAAAAGATAGACATCACATGCAATCAAAAATATGTGACATGATATGGCCATCATCATCTTGTGCCTTTGATCTCCATCTCCAAAGCACCGTCATGATCTCCATCTTCACTGGCTTGACACCTTGATCTCTATCATAGCGTCGTTGTCGTCTCGCCAACTATTGCTTCTACAACTATTGCTAACGCATAGTGATAAAGTAAAGAAATTACATGGTGATTGCATTTCATACAATAAAGCAACAACCATAAGGCTCCTGTCAATTGCCGGTAACTTTTACAAAACATGATCATCTCATACAATAACGTATATCACATCATGTCTTGACCATATCACATCACAACATGCCCTGCAAAAACAAGTTAGACGTCCTCTACTTTGTTGTTGCAAGTTTTACGTGGCTGCTACGGGCTTCTAGTAAGAACTGTTCTTACCTACGCATCAAAACCACAACGATGTTTCATCAAGTTTGCTGTTTTAACCTTCAACAAGGACCAGCCGTAGTCAAATTCAATTCAACTAAAGTTGGAGAAACAGACACCCGCGAGCCACCTTTATGGAAAACAAGTTGCATGTCTGTCGGTGGAACCGATCTCATCAACGTGGTCATGTAAGGTTGGTCTGGGCCGCTTCATCCAACAATATCGCCGAATCAAAATAAGACGTTGGTGGTAAGCAGTATGACAATGATCGCCCACAACTCTTTGTGTTCTACTCGTGCATATCATCTATGCATAGACCTGGCTCGGATGCCACTGTCGGGGAGCATAGCATACAATTTCAGAAAAAATCCTACGATCACGCAAGATCTATCTAGGAGATGCATAGCAACAAGAGGGGAAGAGTGTGTCCATGATATGTCTCCAACGTATCTATAATTTTTTATTGTTCCATGCTATTATATATTCCATTTCGGATGATTAATGGGCTTTATTATACACTTTTATATTATTTTTGGGACTAACCTATTAACCCGAGGCCCAACCCAAATTATTGTTTTTTTTGCCTATTTTAGTGTTTCGCAGAAAAGGAATATCAAACGGAGTCGAAACGGAATGAAACCTTCGGGAACGTGATTTTCGGAACAAACGTGATCCAGAGGACTTGGAGTGGACGTCAAGAAACGAACGAGTAGGCAGGGGGCGCGCCTACCCCCCTGGGTGCGCCCTCCACACTCGTGGGCCCCTCGTAGCTCCACCGACCTACTTCTTCCTCCTATATATACCTATGTACCCTCAAACTATCAGAACAGGAGGCAAAACCCTATTTCCACTGCCGCAACCATCTGTACCCGTGAGATTCCATCTTGGGGCCTTTTCCGACGCTCCGCCGGAGGGGGCATTGATCACGGAGGGCTTCTACATCAACACCATAGCCTCTCCGATGATGTGTGAGTAGTTTACCTCAGACCTTCGGGTCCATAGTTATTAGCTAGATGGCTTCTTCTCTCTCTTTGGATCTCAATACAAAGTTCTCCTCGATTCTCTTGGAGATCTATTTGATGTAACTCTTCTTTTGCGGTGTGTTTGTTGAGATCCAATGAATTGTGAGTTTATGATCGAGATTATCTATGAACAATATTTGAATCTCCTCTAAATTCTTTTATGTATGATTGGTTATCTTTGCAAGTCTCTTGAATTATCAGTTTGGTTTGGCCTACTAGATTGATCTTTCTTGCAATGGGAGAAGTGCTTAGCTTTGGGTTCAATCTTGCGGTGCTCGATCCCGATGATGATAGGGAAACGACACGTATTGTATTGTTGCCATCGAGGATAAAAGATGGGGTTTATATCATATTGCATGAGTTTATCCTCTACATCATGTCATCTTGCTTAAAGCGTTACTCGTTCTTATGAACTTAATACTCTAGATGCATCTTTGGATAACGATCGATGTGTGGAGTAATAGTAGTAGATGCAGGCAGGAGTCGGTCTACTTGTCACGGACGTGATGCCTATATACATGATCATACCTAGATATTGTCATAACTACGCTCAATTCTATCAATTGCTCGACAGTAATTCGTTTACCCACCGTAATACTTATGCTATCTTGAGAGAAGCCACTAGTGAAACCTATGGCCCTCGGGTCTATTTTCCATTATATTAATCTTCCGTCAACAAGCTATTTCTATCTTTATTTACTTTGCAATCTTTACTTTTACTCTTTATCATAAAAATACCAAAAATATTATCTTATCATCTCTATCAGATCTCACTCTCGTAAGTGACCGTGAAGGGATTGACAACCCCTTTATCGCGTTGGTTGCGAGGTTCTTATCTGTTTGTGTAGGTGCGTGGGACTCGCGCATGGTCTCCTACTAGATTGATACCTTGGTTCCAAAAAACTGAGGGAAATACTTACGCTACTTTACTGCATCACCCTTTCCTCTTCAAGGGAAAACCAACGCAGTGCTCAAGAGGTAGCAAGAAGGATTTTTGGCGCCGTTGCAGGGGAGTCCACGCACAAGTCAAGACATACCAAGTACCCATCACAAACTCTTATCCCTCGCATTACATTATTTCCCATTTGCCTCTCGTTTTCCTCTCCCCCACTTCACCCTTGCCGTTTTATTCACCCCTTTTCCATTCGATCTTGCGTTACAATGTGCCTTATTTTTGCTTGCATCTTTGCTTGCTAAGATCTATGGATCCTCATCCGCTTCCTAATCTTTTTAAGAGATCCAATTATGATGAACCAATTGCTAGTGAGTTTTGTGCACTAGATTATCTTTATGAAGTTTTGCTTGAAATCTGTGAATCTGAAAGTTGTGATGAAGTGATTTATGAAGTGATTCACGATAGATCTTTGAATAAAAAGCATGATTGCAATGATGTTATTATAAATTCTATTAATTTCAATTGTGTTAATGATATGCAAAACCATAAGCTTGGGGATGCTAGTTTTGCTATGTCTACTACTTGTTGCAATGATCATGATTGGGGAGATTCTTCTTTTGATCTTGAAATTTTATTTAAGCCCCATGATGAATATGAGATTGATAATAATGTTTGCAATAATATTGAAAGTGGGTTTGGAAGAGTGTCAACTTTAGATCCCACATATTTGGAGAATGTTCAATCTTATGAATTTTTTGATAAAAGTGGGTTTGGAGAGGTCATGACTTTAGCTAATGTTAATCCCACTATTTTGGAAGAGTGTCAACCTTGCATACATGTGGATCGTGTTAAGCATATGTTTTGTGATAGCTATATTGTTCAATTTTCTTATGATCCTACATGTAATTATTATGAGAGAGGAAAGTATGGTTGTAGAAATTTTCATGTTGCTAAATTACCTCTCGTTATGTTGAGATTGCTATTGTTTCTTTCCGCTTCCTTGCATATGCTAGTTTTTGCTTGCCTTGATAATTTGTTTGCCTATAAGATTCCTATGCATAGGAAGTATGTTAGACTTAGATGTGTTTGTCACGTGTTTTATGATGCTCTCATTGTGCTTCAATTCTTGTCTTTCTTGTGAGCATCATTGAAGTCTCAATGCCAAGCTAAAAAGGCTTTAAAGAAAAGCGCTTGTTGGGAGACAACCCAATATATTTCCTTTCTGTTAAGTAACAAATAATCCATCTAGCTTATGGTTAGATGTGTTTTTATGTTTTAATTTGTGTTTGTGCCAAGTGAAACCTATAGGATCTTCTTGGATGATAGTTATTTGATCTTGCTGAAAATTCCAGAAACTTTCTGTTCATGAAAAAAATTGTTTAAAATCACCAGAACGTGATAAAATACTGATTACAATTGCAGTAGATCAATAAAGAAAATTATCTAGGTCATCCTATTTCGGTAGAATTTTTGGAGTTCCAGAAGTTTGCGTTAGTTACATATTACTACAGACTGTTCTGTTTTTGACAGATTCTGTTTTTTGTGTGTTGTTTGCTTATTTTGATGAATCTATGGCTAGTAAAGGAGTTTATAAACCATATAGAAGTTGGAATACAGTAGGTTTAACACCAACATAAAAAAATAATGAGTTCATTACAGTACCTTGAAGTGGTGTTTTGCTTTCTTTCGCTAACAGAGCTCACAAGATTTTCTGTTAAGTCTTGTGTTGTGAAGTTTTCAAGTTTTGTGTAAAGATTTGATGGATTATGGAACAATGATTGGCAAGAACCTAAGCTTGGGGATGCCCAAGGCACCCCAAGGTAAAATTCAAGGACAACCAAAAGCCTAAGCTTGGGGATGCCCCGGAAGGCATCCCCTCTTTCTTCTTCGTCTACCGGTAACTTTACTTGGAGCTATATTTTTATTCACCACATGATAAGTATTTTGCTTAGAGCGTCTTGTATGATTTGAGTCTTTGTTTTTAGTTTACCACAATCTTCCTCGCTGAATACACTTTTGAGAGATACACACACGATTCGGAATTTATTAGAATACTCTATGTGCTTCACTTATATCTTTTGAGCTATATAGTTTTTGCTCTAGTGCTTCACTTATATCTTTTAGAGCACGGCGGTGGTTTTGTTTTATAGAAACTATTGTTCTCTCATGATTCACTTATATTATTTTGAGAGTCCTGCAAAAAAGCATGGTAATTTGTTTAAATTGAGAAATTAGTCCTAATATGATAGGCATCCAAGATTAGTAAAAACTTTCTTTTAAGTGCGTTGAATACTAAGAGAAGTTTGATGCTTGATGATTGTTTTGAGATATGGAGGTAGTAATATTAAAGTTGTGCTAGTTGAGTAGTTGTGAATTTGAGAAATACTTGTGTTGAAGTTTGTAAGTCCCGTAACTTGCACGTATGGTAAACGTTGTGTAACAAATTTGAAACATGAGGTGTTCTTTGATTGTCCTCCTTATGAGTGGTGGTCGGGGACGAGCGATGGTATTTTCCTACCAATCTATCCCCCTAGGAGCACGCGTGTGATACGTCTCCAACGTATCTATAATTTTTTATTGTTCCATGCTATTATATATTTTGTTTTGGATGTTTAATGGGCTTATTTATACACTTTTATATTATTTTGGGGACTAACCTATTAACCGGAGGCCCAACCCAAATTGCTGTTTTTTGCCTATTTCAGTGTTTCGCAGAAAAAGAATATCAAACGGAGTCCAAACGGAATAAACCTTCGGGAACGTGATTTTTGGAACAAACATGATCCAGAGGACTTGGAGTGGACGTCAAGCAACAGACGAGGAGGCCACGAGGTAGGGGGCACGCCCACCCCCACCAGGCGTGCCCTCCACCCTCGTGGACCCCTCATGGCCCCACCGACCTACTTCTTCCTCCTATATATACCTACGTACCCCCAAACCATCAGAAGCGACCATGAAAACCTAATTCCACCGCCGCAACCTTCTGTACCCATGATATCCCATCTTGGGGCCTTTTCCGGCGTCCTACCGGAGGGGGCATTGATCACGGAGGGCTTCTACATCAACACCATAGCCTCTCCGATGATGTGTGAGTAGTTTACCTCAGACCTTCGGGTCCATAGATATTAGCTAGATGGCTTCTTCTCTCTCTTTGGATCTCAATACAAAGTTCTCCTCGATTCTCTTGGAGATCTATTCGATGTAATCTTCTTTTGCGATGTGTTTGTCGAGATCCGAGGAATTGTGGGTTTATGATCAAGATTATCTATGAACAATATTTGAATCTTCTCTGAATTCTTTTTTGTATGATTGGTTATCTTTGCAAGTCTCTTCGAATTATCAGTTTGGTTTGGCCTACTAGATTGATCTTTCTTGCAATGGGAGAAGTGCTTAGCTTTGGGTTCAATCTTGCGGTGTCCTTTCCCAGTGACAGCATGGGCAGCAAGGCACATATTGTATTGTTGCCATCGAGGATAAAAATATGGGGTTTATGCCATATTGCATGAGTTTATCCCTCTACATCATGTCATCTTGCTTAAAGCATTACTCTGTTCTTATGAACTTAATACTCTAGATGCATGCTGGATAGCGGTTGATGTGTGGAGTAATAGTAGTAGATGCAGAATCGTTTCGATCTACTTGTCGCGGACGTGATGCCTATATAGATGATCATACCTAGATATTCTCATAACTATGCTCAATTCTATCAATTGCTCGACAGTAATTTGTTCACCCACCGTAATACTTATGCTCATGAGAGAAGCCACTAGTGAAACCTATGGCCCCCGGGACTATTTTCCATCATATTAATCTTCCAACACTTAGCTATTTCTATTGTCGTTTATTTTACTTTGCATCTTTATTTCTCTTTATCATAAAAATACCAAAATATTATCTTATCATCTCTATCAGATCTCACTCTAAGTGACCGTGAAGGGATTGACAACCCTTTATCGCGTTGGTTGCGAGGTTCTGATTGTTTGTGTAGGTGCGTGGGACTCGGCGTAGTCTCCTCTTGGATTGATACCTTGGTTTTCAAAACTGAGGGAAATACTTACGCTACTTTCTGCATCACCCTTTCCTCTTCAAGGGAAAACCAACGCAGTGCTCAAGAGGTAGCAAGAAGGATTTCTGGCGCCGTTGCCGGGAGGCTTACGCAAAGTCAAGTCAAGATTTGAACTCCCGACAACTAGCCATTTCTGGCGCCGTTGCCGGGGAGATCTACGCACAAGTCAAGACATACCAAGTACCCATCACAAACTCTTATCCCTCGCATTACATTATTTGCCATTTGCCTCTCGTTTTCCTCTCCCCCACTTCACCCTTGCCATTTTATTCGCCCTTCTTCCTTTCGATCTTTTGTTTGCTTGTGTTACCATGTACCTTCTTTTTGCTTGCATCTTCGCTTGCTAAAAGTTTATGGATCCTCATCCACTTTCTAATCTCTTTAAGAGATCCAATTACGATGAACCTATTGCTAGTGAATTGAGTGCACTAGATTATCTTTATGAGGTTTTGCTTGAAATTCGTGAATCTGAAAAATGTGATGAAGTACTTTATGAAGTGATTCACGATAGATCTTTGAATAAAAAGCATGATTGCAATGATTTTACTATAAATTCTATTTACATCAATTGTGCTAAAAACATGCAAAACCCTAATCTTGGGGATGCTAGTTTTGCTATGTCCTCTACTTGTTGCAATGATCATGATTGGGGTGATAGTTCTTCTTATGATCTTGAAAATTTATTTAAGCCCCATGATGAATATGAGATTGATAATAGTGTTTCCAATATTATTGAAAGTGGGTTTGGAAGAGTGCCAACTTTAGATCCCACATATTTGGAGAATGTTCAATCTTATGAAATTTTTGATAAAAGTGGGTTTGGAGAGGTCATGACTTTAGTTAATGTTAATCCCACTATTTTGGAAGAGTGTCAACTTTGCATGCATGTGGGTTGTGTTGAAAATATTTTATGTGATAGCTATTTTGTTGAATTTTCTTATGATCCCACATGTAATTATTATGAGAGAGAAAAATATGGATGTAGAAAATTTCATGTTACTAAATTACCTCTCGTTGCGTTGAGATTGCTATTGTTTCTTTCCACTTCCTTGCATATGCTAGTTTTTGCTTGCTATGATCATTTGTTTGCCTATAAGATGCCTATGCATAGGGATCATGTTAGACTTAGATGTGTTTATCACGTGTTCTATGATGCTCTCTTTGTGCTTTAATTCTTGTCTTTGATGTGAGCATCATTAAAATTATCAATGCCTAGCTAGGGGCGTTAAACGATAGCGCTTGTTGGGAGGCAACCCAATTTTATTTTTAGTTTTTTTGCTTTTTGGTTCTGTTTAGGAATAAATCTTTGATCTAGCCTGTGGTTATATTTGTTTTAGTGTTTTAGTTAGTGTTTGTGCCAAGTTAAACCTATAGGTTCTTCTTAGATGATAGTTATTTGATCTTGCTGAAAATTCCAGAAACTTTCTGTTCACGAAAACAACTGTTAAAAATCACCAGAACGTGATAAAATACTGATTCCAATTGCAGCAGATCACTTAACAAATTTTCTAGGTCGTCCTATTTTGGTAGAAATTTTGGAGTTCCAGAAGTTTGCGTTAGTTATAGATTACTACAGACTGTTCTGTTTT